>CM062812.1:741893992-743093992 GCA_031772625.1 Pinus tabuliformis | reverse complement strand
AGGAAACACCTAAACTCTGCTGACCTCTTGTCACAAAATATCACAGATTTAGTGAGACTTTCAGTGTCATCTCCCCTCAGGTTCAATTATACTTTTTTTTATGGATTCTGATTTGTTAGATGTTTTTATTGCCTCGATACCATTTCCGTTCATGAAATGGATTTACCCATCTAACCAGCAACTACTGATTGAAAATTATGCTTCTATTCTATGGGAGTCTAATTTTAAATACCATTATTATGATATTTTCCACTATGTTTTGATTCCTTTACATCAAGTCTTGTTTGGAACAATACCTCCCAAAATAAATGATAATCTAAAAGGACTAGAATCAATAGGTCATTGGTTTCTTGAAGAATTATTTTCCTCCATCAAAGTTTTTGGCAATGAAGTTGGTCACCATCTTCTTCCCCAATTTATTGTGGAAAGACTTGAATTGAGAGAAGTATCTAATACATATGTTTTGCATGGGTAAGACAAAAGGTTGAGTAAGTTGCAAAAGAAACTTTGGCCTAATTTTGTAATAAATTTTGGTGATATTAATATCCGAGAAATAAGGCACGGAATCCAACAAGGTGAAGAGCTTGAGGAAATTTGGTTATTTACTTTCCCCATTGTGACTATGATCCTCAAGGTTTCATTGGAAATCATTATATAATGGTCAGTTATATTAAAACAATTATTCATTAGGAACTACCTTTTGATGTTGTTTTTATATGCATTAATGATTTTCAATAAGTTGTCCAAAGTGAAAAACTTTTACATAGTGAATCAAGACAACAATTTCGATAATTTAGATCGGAACTGTACAAAAATTTCTTAAAGAAAGAAGCTGTATACCTCAACATTTCATTCGAATATTTAAATTCCATTGAATTTTTACAATTAATTTCAATGAACTCACCACAGAACCTTCTATTGTTTCTCAAAGGGGAAAAGAACTAGAAATTGAAAAAATAAAAGGTTTTTTTGTCACGGGTCAAGAAGTTGAATCCATTTCAATACAAAATTTGAACGAGGAACATGAAGGCACAGGAAGAGAAAAGACTCTAGAAAAAGAAGAACAGTTGGATAGGAGGTTATTGTCGTTATTTCTCCCAAGAGAACAATGCAAGAGAAACAATAAAGTGTAGAAGTAAAAGAAATGGAAGTACCTAAGGAGAAAGAAAATCAAGTATCTACTAAAACCAATACCAAGGAAAAAAATTTAAAAATGGAATCATATAACGTATTGGCTACTATATCTACTGTATCTCCTCATCAGTAACACTGATTACTAATAAGATTCCTTGGGAATCATTCTTGTTTAAATAGGTTTCTAAATTATAGCCAATTACAGACATTATTCCTTCTTTGACAATTTTTTATTTTAATACTCAAACAAAATTAGTTGGCCTAAGAACAAAGAAAAGAAAACATGATACTCTGGAAACTGTATATGAATTCATTTGGCAGGCTCAAGGAGATATAAAAGAAAAAGCTCAGGAACCTTCCCAAGATTTAGGAGCTTTTTTCAATTACAATCAGTATAATTTGAATGAGATTGCAGCTTCCTATGATGACAATTTACATAAAATTAAAGTTTTGGAGGAAAATTTGAAGAAAAATTAATTTTCAGTGAAGAAAATGGTAGTGGAATTATAGTACTCTAACTCAATGATTTACTATAGAATGATAAAAGTTGCAGAATAATTTTTGAAAACAATTGGAACAAGAAAATCCAAAACATGAACAAGAGATTCAAGAATTGAGAAATTACATGAGCATCAAACCCGTATCTAGAAGGAAGAAGAAGACAACAATTCTGCCATTATTTTTACAACTTTGGAAGAGGAAAATGACCTTTAAATATCAAATGAATGAGAATCAACAGGAAACAAAGAGTCTCGACATTTTCAAAGGTCAATATTTACAAATTTGTCTAATTTTAAGAAAGAATCAATAAAAAATTCTATAAAAAAACTGATAAAATAGCAATGTTTTATCAAGAAATTAATTGTTTAAGTGAAATAATTGATTAAATGGTAGAACAAGACAAATCAATTCAAAGAAAGTTATTGTCTATACTTGACTAGGAAAATGAATTTCAATCTACTAAAATTTCAAGAGTTTCTAAGAGAGAAAAAAATTGATGCTTGCTTCACTAAGTTGCAAGGAGAAAGAGAAAAAATAAATCAGAGCATGCATACAAATGGCATATGAGCAATGTTTATAAATTTGGGAAAAGGGAATATCCTTTATAAAATAATTTGATCTATCAAGTAGAAAGTCATTAAAGGAAGATTTCTAAAAAATCCCATAGAAGGTCGTGATGCAAAGAACTAGGTAGAAATAAAAACATTACAGTTTGAACACAATAACGTTTCCAAAAAAAATTTCAATTGTCTTTTGAGCAAATCAGGCTTATTTCCAAGTTTGAGGTCAAATATTAGAAGAAGAAGAAAAAGGCAGAAGAATTAATTTCCAACTCCTAGATCAAATCAATCAGTTTCCTCCAATTTATTTATCTGCAATGTACAAGTTATATTCACAATGGGAAACTTATCAAAGTACATGCACCTCACCTACTACTTAGTATCAATTATGGAGACTTTGCAGATGAGGATTTCAACTGGACATACAACATTTTAGAATTTAGTATTTACTTTTAGAAAAACAGTTGATTTTCCTGTTCCAATACCTATTTTATTTTATTATAGCTTATTATTTGTAGACCTTTATGCATTGGTGCAAAGGGTCTAGAATTAGTGAAGACTATATACTTTGGATGTTTTTAATCAATTTTGAAATCACATCTTTTTTTAATACCATTTTCAGTGCTCATGTGTAATGAATTGTGGCATTTAAGTTAATGAATAATTTTAATTACTTACTAAATGCCTCTAATTTTAATCTATGACTTGTGTTGTCTAATTCCAGATGAATAATTGATAATTCTGATTAAGATTCCTTACGAAAATTTTGCAATATAATTTTTTTTATAATAAAAAATTAAAAAATTGTAGATTTACTTTTTCCTAGTTGATCATTGCAATATTGTACTAAAATATAGGCAAACTTTCTCTCCTTTATGACATCGAAATTGTTATTAATTTACTTTAAATTATTTATGTATAAATATACCAGAAAACACTAGAAAAACTCACTGGATAGTATCAAAACCCAAAAATATTTTTGAAGTTTTTTTAAAATCTTTAGCCAAAGCTTATCTGTTCAATCTTTTGAATTGAATCCCAATTAGAAATTTAAATTTCATGATATTATGTGTGCGTTATACTAATTTAAATCCTTTAATTGTTGGCATTTAGATTGATTAAATAGTCAATTAAATGTGCATTTGTAGTTGACATTCGTACATGCATAATTTACAGGACATTGGAGCAAGTTTTTCATGAATAGAGTCTCAAGAAAATGTATTTTTTTTATGTATTGAATATATATATGTTAACATCAAATACTTCACAAATTCATTATATTGCTAAAACTTTCTTCTTTATTCGTCAATATTCATATGGAAATGATGAGGTTATAGTATAAACTTGTGAATCATTGATATATTGGTCTTGTTCAATGTTCATAGTATCTAGGTGTTGTTATAAGTATTTGGTAACCATATTCTCGTTGCAAATGAAACAACCATAAAAAACTTGTAAAATTTGTTTTTACATATTAGACATATCAAAGCATGGTGCAACTCTAAAAATAGACTAAAAAAAACAATCATCAAAATCATTGATATTTTGTCCATAGATTTACAATCCTTGCTCAAGTAATATTTGCTCAATTGACAATATGCAAAAGTTTCCAAGTGATAATTATTATGCACATTTCCATGGGCCAGTTTCTTCAATTATTGAAGCTAGAATATCGATTATGTGATGTAATAGGAGTGGCCCAAATTTCCACATACAAAATTTTGATTCTCTTGCAAAATATTATATTCAAGGACATCAATGGATGGATTACACTATAGATATTAGTTTAATTTTAGTGTGAGATAGATAGTGGGACCTCTGTTACAGGTGCTATGTAGACATACCAAACAAAAATGGAATTTTCATTGAGCACATACTAACTTGTTGCAAGAGGATTTTTTTCACCTTACAACAATTCCTTATGTAAATTGGATGCAAGCATGTCAATTGTTGCAATCATAATTGTGTCTTGATCACTTTTCACATTCATAATGATTATAATATAGAATACTCTTATATTTACTATTAAAATGTTTGTCACTATATATTCCACATTAAATTTACTATTCTTTTGAGCGTTGTTGTATAGGCTTCCTCAATAGGATGCATTCCACTAGTTTTCATTGCATTTTTGTTTGTTTCTTGTTATGTATGTGTGTCATCATGTCCATGAACACAATATTCCTATAATATTAAGCACAACGAGACATCGTATTCCGTGTTGAACCTCGGTTGCACATTGAGTGTACCCAGAGTCCCAACAGAAGAGTTATTATATACAAAGCTAACACAAGGAGTTGGCCAAATACTTGCACATTTTTTCAAAAACTTCTTTGGCTATCATTGTGTTCTTGTATTAATTTTTCTCAATTATTTATCTCTGAATATAGCTACGACTAAAGAACTTAGAGTTATCATACTATTGTTATAACAAAATACGTCTTCTCAGAACATATGTTATTTCTCCAACTCGATCAGTGTTGATGAAATTTTATCTTCTAGAAGCTAAATACAAACACAAAAATAAAGCAATTTTCATTACTTGTCTACTTGAAATTTGTTGTATATTTAGAAATGTGTTGCAAATTTTGTGAATAACTTCAATTTTGTTGTCTTTGCAAGATATACGATTTTTTGTCATATTTGCTTAAATGCAATTGTAATGGAGCAATCCATTTTTTTCATATAAGAGTTGCAATATGTTGTTGCATGATAGGGATGTAAAATATATTGAGCATCTATGATTCCTTGCTACACTATGTATAAATACAGATATAAATGTATTGCTAGATATAAATATAAACACAAGTAAACAGAAAACATAGGCTTTGAGAATCAATTACTGAAATTCTAGTAAGACTCTATAGTGTCACATAGAATATAGACGGATGATATCAATAACTAAGTTGAGAGTCAAGAAAATAATTGTCATTGTGCACATAGTAAACTCTTTTCATAGTCTCTTGGACATAGGCAAATCAGTATTCTATATTTATTTGTTATGTAATTTTTTGGTATGAAACTTGTAATCTTAATATTCATCGAATAATTGGTATTCTTGTTGTCATGTGTACAACAATCTTTTTTTCTTGTTGTGTGTCTCAAAATCAATAAAAAGAAAACCTTGAATATTTATTTATTTATTTATTATTATTATTATTAATTAATTAATCAATTTTTTTAAGGGTAAAGTTGCAAGTAGGATTCAGAGAAATTTTGTAACAAAAATTGCAGGCTCCCGACTACCTGACCTTCGGACAACACAACTACGAACTCGAGCTAACCATGATTTTTTTTTATAAATAATCGTGTTGACTTAGTGACCTCAACATTTTCGGACTGTGAAACTACGTGACTTATTGAGTTCACCCAACAATGGTATACTCCAGGTCATGGTAAAATAAATGAATTATAAAACAAAGAGAAAACTCCCAAATGTACGATCGACTCACAAAAAAAACCTGAAAATCCTGACAATAATCTTATATTTTTCTTGCTTTTAGAGTCAGTTACTGGAAGTCTAGTGTCCTTTATTTTCTTATTCAATTTTTTCTTTTGTTCATCACAAAATGCATAGAAACAAGAGATTTAAACAATTCTTTTGTTTATGTATGGGGGATTTACGCAGTGCATTATATTAGATATCATTTTTTTGGGATTCAACTGCGTTAAGTAAGTCATTCAAACGTATGACAATTTCCATGAGAGGTAGTCGTAACTGACTAATTTCTCATGATTTTTGAATAGTTCACTTAGCACTCATTGCATCGGGTGATGCTCACAGGGGTGAAGAAGTGGGATTGAAACTAGTGAAATGTGGAGAACGAATCACATAGCATCAATCATCACTTTCGTCAAGGGATCTCTACTTGAATGGTTCATGAGGCACAATACTTGTTAAGGTTTTGCAAATGCGATAGCAAGCTAAGTGGGCTTGATTGTGGGGAAAAACTCCACAGTTAAGCGCGCTTGAGCCAGAGGAGTTCTGGGATGGGTGACCTCCTGGGAAGTCCTGGTTACCGGGTGCAAGCCCCGGAAGTGATGATTGATGCTATGTGATTCGTTCTCCACATTTCACTAGTTTCAATCCCACTTCTTCACCCCTGTGAGCATCACCCGATGCAATGAGTGCTAAGTGAACTATTCAAGAATCATGAGAAATTAGTCAGTTACGACTACCTCTCATGGAAATGGTCATACGTTTGAATGACTTACTTAACGCAGTTGAATCCCAAAAAATGATATCTAATATAATGCACTGCGTAAATCCCCCATACTTAAATCCAAAAGAGTCAAGGGATCTCTACTTGAATGGTTCATGAGGCACAATACTTGCTAAGGTTTTGCAAATGGGGTAGCAAGCTAAGTGGGCTTGATTGTGGGGAAAAACTCCACAGTTAAGCGCGCTTGAGCCAGAGCAGTTCTGGGATGGGTGACCTCCTGGGAGGTCCTGGTTACCGGGTGCAAGCCCCGGAAGTGATGATTGATGCTATGTGATTCGTTCTCCACATTTCACTAGTTTCAATCCCACTTCTTCACCCCTGTGAGCATCACCCGATGCAATGAGTGCTAAGTGAACTATTCAAAAATCATGAGAAATTAGTCAGTTACGACTACCTCTCATGGAAATGGTCATACGTTTGAATGACTTACTTAACGCAGTTGAATCCCAAAAAATGATATCTAATATAATGCACTGCGTAAATCCCCCATACTTAAATTCAAAAAGAGTCAAGGGATCTCTACTTGAATAGTTCATGAGGCACAATACTTGTTAAGGTTTTGCAAATGGGGTAGCAAGCTAAGTGGGCTTGATTGTGGGGAAAAACTCCACAGTTAAGCGCGCTTGATCCAGAGGAGTTCTGGGATGGGTGACCTCCTGGGAAGTCCTGGTTACCGGGTGCAAGCCCCGGAAGTGATGATTGATGCTATGTGATTCGTTCTCCACATTTCACTAGTTTCAATCCCACTTCTTCACCCCTATGAGCATCACCCGATGCAATGAGTGCTAAGTGAACTATTCAAAAATCATGAGAAATTAGTCAGTTACGACTACCTCTCATGGAAATGGTCATACGTTTGAATGACTTACTTAACGCAGTTGAATCCCAAAAAATGATATCTAATATAATGCACTGCGTAAATCCCCCATACTTAAATTGAAAAAGAGTCAAGGGATCTCTACTTGAATGGTTCATGAGGCACAATACTTGCTAAGGTTTTGCAAATGGGGTAGCAAGCTAAGTGGGCTTGATTGTGGGGAAAAACTCCACAGTTAAGCGCGCTTGAGCCAGAGGAGTTTTGGGATGGGTGACCTCCTGGGAAGTCCTGGTTACCGGGTACAAGCCCCGGAAGTGATGATTGATGCTATGTGATTCGTTCTCCACATTTCACTAGTTTCAATCCCACTTCTTCACCCATGTGAGCATCACCCGATGCAATGAGTGCTAAGTGAACTATTCAAAAATCATGAGAAATTAGTCAGTTACGACTACCTCTCATGGAAATGGTCATACGTTTGAATGACTTACTTAACGCAGTTGAATCCCAAAAAATGATATCTAATATAATGCACTGCGTAAATCCCCCATACTTAAATTCAAAAAGAGTCAAGGGATCTCTACTTGAATGGTTCATGAGGCACAATACTTGCTAAGGTTTTGCAAATGGGGTGGCAAGCTAAGTGGGCTTGATTGTGGGGAAAAACTCCACAGTTAAGCGCGCTTGAGCCAGAGGAGTTCTGGGATGGGTGACCTCCTGGGAAGTTCTGGTTACCGGGTGCAAGCCCCGGAAGTGATGATTGATGCTATGTGATTCGTTCTCCACATTTCACTAGTTTCAATCCCACTTCTTCACCCCTGTGAGCATCACCCGATGCAATGAGTGCTAAGTGAACTATTCAAAAATCATGAGAAATTAGTCAGTTACGACTACCTCTCATGGAAATGGTCATACGTTTGAATGACTTACTTAACGCAGTTGAATCCCAAAAAATGATATCTAATATAATGCACTGCGTAAATCCCCCATACTTAAATTCAAAAAGAGTCAAGGGATCTCTACTTGAATGGTTCATGAGGCACAATACTTGCTAAGGTTTTGCAAATGGGGTAGCAAGCTAAGTGGGCTTGATTGTGGGGAAAAACTCCACAGTTAAGCGCGATTGAGCCAGAGGAGTTCTGGGATGGGTGACCTCCTGGGAAGTCCTGGTTACTGGGTGCAAGCCCCGGAAGTGATGATTGATGCTATGTGATTCGTTCTCCACATTTCACTAGTTTCAATCCCACTTCTTAACCCCTGTGAGCATCACCCGATGCAATGAGTGCTAAGTGAACTATTCAAAAATCATGAGAAATTAGTCAGTTACGACTACCTCTCATGGAAATGGTCATACGTTTGAATGACTTACTTAACGCATTTGAATCCCAAAAAATGATATCTAATTCTTTTGTTTTCTTAAATTAAGTTAGAAGTTGGATCCATTTTTTTTTTTAATTTAAAGAGAAATACAACCTTTTGATATTAATCGGCTTGACCTCCGACTTCAACATTCTCGACTATCAAACTACCGGACCTCTTGACTTCAACAATTCCTAACTCTGAAACTACTGACCTAGTGAAACCACCAGTTTATAAAAAAATCTTACCTTCAGACCACCTGACATATAACATCGGGTGAATATGATTTTTATAAATAATCAACCTGACCTCCCGACCTCAGCATTGCCCAACTGTAAACTTCCTGATCTCTAGACCTCATCATTTCCTGACTATCAAACTACTGAACTTCCCAACCTCACCATTTCCTGAATATAAAAATATCGGACGTAATAAAACTGCCTAGCTATGCTATAGTCAGGCTTACGATAGAATAATTCTCATAAAACAAAAAACAACCAACTGCCTGACCTCCCCACTATAAAATTGGCCCAATATTAATTCAGACATCAGATCGAGAAATATTTTGAAAAAAAATGTAACGTCCTGCTACCCAACATGCTGACCATGCGACTACCAACTTGGGGAGACTACAAACGAATACGACCTGACCTCCTAAGCTTGCACTAAATGGCTTTCGACACTACTTTTCTTATGATAGTATGCAACTATTACTCTATCATGCCAACTCTCGGTTACCCACTATGTTTCTTGAACCCTGTAGATAATCCATCTGTGACATCCAATCATACAACAATAGAATCATGTTGCCATAATCACAAGTTTTCCCACCCATGTTCGTAATGGCAACAGGATAAGCCTTATCCAAATTTTTCCATAAATTCAACATTTTTCCCCTTTTCGCGACATTGAACATACTTTCTTATTTTTCAAGAATGGGTGTGTCATGGCCCTTTAGCTTTGCACCATGCATAGTCTTTAGTGGACATTTATGCATTATCCTCAAAGATCAAGTGTGTTGCTACATGATTTGCTTCCAGCTAATCCTCTCGACTGCTCCCTGCTCTCAGGAATTCATTCCACTTGTACATATAAATGAGCACCTTGCCACTCTATTAAAGTCATACTAAAATTTTGCATGGTGTTACCCCTTCTCAGCTTGGGTGATAACTACATTAAGGAATTACTATCCCTGTGGCACTTCTTTGACTTCAGATAGGGGATTCCTTGCATGGTGGAATAAGCACTCTTGTGGTGGTTGTTATCTAATAGAGGACTGGAGCCACCTTACACCGGGCTTCCACCTCACCTTCTACACAACAAATATTTATAGAATTCTCATGAATTCTCTCAGCAACTCCTCGAGACTTCTCATGAGTAACCAGGGCATTTGGCTATTAGCAGGGATTTATGATCCTCATTTCCAAACTATCTATGGTTGGAATGGAGGCTCATGCACAATAAATTCTAAATGCTACAAAAGCACTCTAACAAGAATAATCGACCCAAGTACATTGACTTTATATTTCACATATTGTCTACCTGTTAGGACAATATTGACTGTATCTATCAAATAGAGCATCTCTGGTATATATTTGTACATTAATACAAAGAATCTCAGAACTTAGTTTTTATAACTAATCTTGTTTTGGAATTTGAATAGATTTTTTAGGTCCTTAACTTCATTTATTGAATTATTGATGTTGCTATGGAACTCTTCTTCACTCTGAACTTCTGACACTTTGTATTGTTTACTATATTAACTTATTAATTTTTTTCATAGAAGAATAGCACACATGTGCCCATGCATAATCATAACCATAATCAATATAAAAATTAGAAAATTATGGTTTCACAGTTGCATCATAGATATATTCAAAACAAAACATATCGCACTACCTATTTATCCATATCTACTACAATGACAATGCAACATAACCCATTAATTGGAAATTGTAATCATACAATATTTATCTTTTTTTGTCTACAGTAAAACTGAATCTGGCCCTTTATCCACATCATCTCTTCCAAATGCCTCTCTTTCCTTTGGACCAAATTTCTTGTCCCTACCTTACTATTACATCCTTTATCTTATAATTATTCCATAAATTATGTTCCCTCTTTCTCCTTGTATTATTTCAAGCAAGCATGGGCCTAAATATCTTCCTAAGACCATTTAATTTCATGAACCATCTCCTTTATTTCATGGAAAACTAAGCCTTTTATTGCTATCATCAAGTTCAGTTCTATTCTCTGCACAATAAATTCTATCATCCCTACGAGGAATTCTCCATTCCTAACTCTTGTTAGAGCCTAGATCGACGTCAGGTTGAAAGGAGGCAATCTTAGGATAACCAAAAACCACTCTTAACCTAGTAGTTAGCCCTACCAAGTCGGGAGAGGGCTCTCTCCTTGTCAATCTCAGTTGAGATGACTGAAATAAGAATATATTTTAGGCTAGGTATAGTAGCTCTAGGGTTTTTTGTTTGATTTCGAAGGTTTGGTTGCTGGGTCAAATGGAGCATGCAACTTAGGTCTAGGAAATCAAATTAGAATTGTAGGGTGTTCTGTGGGGCGAGGTAGGTAGGTGTTTTAGCACTTGGAATTGAATGCGATGGTAAGCCTAATACTGGTGAGGGGTTGAGGACAGCATGAAAATTTCATGAATCCTCTTCAAACAGCTGAAAACATTAAAAACTAAATGTGTTCCCAAGGCAGAGCATTGAATGGATTCCACCTATCTATCTTGATTTATTTAGTTAAGAAGAAAGAAATACATGCTGGCACATATAACACATAAGAGAAACTAAATAACAAAGGAAGAAATAATGCCAAGACATTTTACCAAAAGAATCCCACAAAAAATAGTTGTAAAACCCTGGTTTATTTCCTTGCCAAACTCCAGATGTGATGTACCCTCACTTTTGTATCTTTGTTCGAGTTTTTCTTGGATCCTGGAGGGAGTCTTTCTACGGATTTTTTCTGTGCAAGTCAACTGGCCTCTTCAACCATTTCAGATCTGTGCATCCACTTTGGCGATGTTGGGTAGTTTTTTCCGCAGAGTTTGCTTCTGAGGATCTGTGGAAATGGATTTGATTTAGAATTATGGCTCCCACGTTTTGTTCTGCGGCTCTTCTGTCGCTGATCTGTGGTTCTTCTGCGACTGATTTGCTGTGGCTAGATTTTGATCGACTATTTTCTCTGCCACGATAATCTCTTCAGCTGGACTGGAAACAAGCATTGGTTAACATCCATAGATCTGTCTATGGGCTATACAATCAAAATAGGCTAAGGGTTTCGTTGGGTTTTGGATCTAATCTTGTGCAGCTAGATCTAGATCTAAATCTAATTGCAGCTAGGTTCTAGATCTAATCTTCTGCAGCTAGATCTAGATCTAATCTTTATATTCTGCATTTTTTTCTGTGGCTAAGTTCTACGGACAAGGAAAATATGGCTCCCAGCTTCGCGAAAATAGCTACTGGCTCATTTCTATTCGCTTCTCGAGGGCAAGCTCCGCCCATATCCTCAGTGAAGCCCTAGCTCCCACCATCCAGGTGGTCCAGGCCTCACTCGATGAGGCTTTGAAGTTTTCTGAAAGTGGCCTAATATTTCGGTTCAATGGTTTTTGGCCGCGACTAACGACTCTCCACAATTGGATCTCAGAGGTATGGAAGCCTGTCATTTCTGATGAGATTAATATCTACCCCTGTGGTAGGGGTTTCTTTATAGTAGATTTTGAAAATCCTGAAAGCAAACAATGTATTCTAGATTTCGGCCCTTGGTTTTGGGAAAAATCAGGCCTATTCATGAAGCCATGGAATCCATCATTCGATCCTTCAACAGCGGTCATAACCTCAGCACCAGTTTGGGTGAGATTGCCAAGTCTACCCTTGCATCTCTGGAACCTCTCCTCGCTAAAATCCATTGGAAATGCAATTGGGGAATTTTGCTGGAGGTGCCCAGAAATAGAGGAATATGCTAGAACCACCTATGCATGCATCTGTGTGGAAATGGACTTCAGCACTGGATTCCCAGTTGAAATAAACCTAACAAGTAAAGACTATGTGTGGAACCAGAAACTCAATTATGAAAGTGTCCTCTTCAGATGTCGATCTTGCTTTGAGACAGGCCATCTAGCCAAAAATTTCCCAAAAGCCTTCGAGAAAAATTTTGCTAGAAAAAGCCACCACAGATCTACATAGTGGGAAGGAGCACAAAAAGAACACTACACTGTCATCAAAGAAGAATACTCCAGAGAAAACTTTGAATCACAAGAAATCAGGCAAGAAAGAAACAACTCTCAAGACAAGCAAGGAGAAAACCCCGCCCAACAAAAAAAAGTGAACTTGACAACCCCTCAAGCATCAACAGTGATGAGGATTCGAATACCGCACAAAATAAATCTTCATTTAACAGTAAAGCAGATCTCCTAGACCAAACTTCTTCTTCGACTACCTTCAAAAGCACGAACACAATGGATCGCGAAGCTAAGGCACCAATGTCCCAAGAACCAGAAGAGATGAAGGAGATGCAAGATAAAGGAAGTTGGAAGACTGTAGAGAAAAAAAGAAAGTTACAACACCAATCTCGCCAAGAAAGACGAGGAGCCAGATAATTAAAAACTAAGAAAATTATAGGTTCGATAGACCAATTTGGTCCCAGTGGACGTTAACCATCATCATCATCATCATCACAATGAATCTCAAAGCATCCACAAGAGTCTAACCATTACAAATGACTAAGAATGTACATAATATAGGCATCAAAACTGCCTATGCTAGTCATCAGGGGTCGAATCCATAAGAAAAGGGGTGGTTTCAGCCATATCTAAACTAAGAACATGAATATAGGCAATGGAATAGCTTGCCTCTAAAACCAAGGAAACTGATACATTCACATTACATCATTTACCATCACAAATTTACCAAGGAGAATAGAAAAATTCAACTCGTAGTTGAACTGGGAGAAATTTTGAGTTTTGAGAAAAAATGACAAAAATAAGCCTATGCGCAACGCCATCAACCCAATGCATAATGACAATTTAAGCATGCTTTTGGAGACCTTCCACTCCAACCAATCAGGCCCAAGATAGCTTGCTGGAAAGACCTGTATGTCTAGTTTCTGAAACATCTTGAATTTCCTAATTTGGAGGTAATTTTCCCCTTCAAAAATGAATTCTCCCAAGACTGCTTCTTGTGGGTGCAAAAAGTGGCAGAGAGGGCATTTTTTGACTGTTTTTTGCCCTTTAGGTGACCTAGTTTTACTCCAAATGAGATGAATTGTTCAAGGATTAATGTCCTCTTGATGCTGAATCCAAATCTCTAAACCATTTCTCCCAAGGATGCACCAATCAAATGCACAACGCTAGTGGCACTGCACATCCACTAGAATTTCTTATTTTGTAAAATTAAAAAAAATTGAAATTGACAAAATTTCTTCAAAACTTGCCCAGTTTTGGCTCAAAGGTGCTTCATTGGTTACTTTGTTGGACTAGTGCAACATTAGCCAAGATATTAAGCTTATCCTCCCTCTTTTTGCTTTTTAAGGCCCTCCTTAGTCTTGCCTTAAGTTGCTTAATCCTCATGTTGCATATCCTATTTCGGGTCAAATAATGGTAAGCCATATGCCTAAGCATATTTTTGTCTCTATTTGCTTTCTTCAAAAGCTGCTCAAGTTGAATGTTGACCCTATCAAGCCATGTCTCTCGGTCATTCTCAATATCTTGCACAATGGGGGTCATCTTGACCTTTGTCTTCCTTGCCTTTTGCTAGTTCTCTTTGATCTTTTGCAACTCCATGAGGTCTTGTTTGTCAGTTAGTTGTTTGTTTTCTTGCTCAAGATATTTGATGACCCATTTAGCCCTCCCTAAATTAACCATCAAGGCTTGTATCTCATCCTCTTATTTCTTGATGACCATGTCTTTGACAGTTCTTGGATCCATAGCATCCAAGTCAATGACATCTACTCCTTGTGTCTCCTTATGGCCAACAAGATAAAAATATCTCCCTTTTCCATCACTCTCATGCATCTTTTCCTTGCCTTTACACTTGATTTCCTGCACAACTTGTACCTGTTTAGCTGAAGTTGAAGGCAAAGCCCCTTCCACTCCTTATTGAGATAGCATTTTCTTAAGGTATACAGATGAAGGCAAGACCCCTTCCACTCCTTGTGGAGATAATACTCACTTGGCAGATGCAAAGAGCATCCTTGTGCCTCTCTCATAAGTCAAAAACATAGCTACCCACACAGTTTCAGTTTCTTGAACCTTTTGTTGTCCTAAAGGCTTTCTTTCCTTTTGGGGGACTGATAAAAAGATTTGAGGACCCTTGAACATCTCATGAGAAATGAAGGTTTCCCATGGCAAACCCAACTGATTGAGCTAATGTAAAACAATAATTTTAATAATAGAGAAATGGTAAATACTATTGAGCTGCTGTGGATATGGTTTCCTCTTTGGAATAACTGTCATTTTCTCTATGTTTTTCGTGTATAAAATAAGGAATACTAATCATTTTCACCCTAGTGAAATGCATCAACAATCTGATATGGTGGTCATATAGTTTGGAGAGCCTACCCTCACAAGTAAAATACTTAATGATGAGCTTCATGAGTGGAGCATACCAGTCCTCCAAAAATATGAAAGGAAACACTCTACTGATTCTTCCATGGTATTTAGCCTTGATGTAAGGCTCATAATACTCCTTGTTTTTATGTTTCCCCTTGTTCCATTTCTCCCCTACATCTGGAATTCCTTTGGTCTCTGCAATGATGGTGGATGATAAAGTAAATGTAACCCCGACAAGACATAGCACATTGTTGTCCAAGTTTGTCACAAACAGTCTTTCTAACTCATGGTGAAATTTAACTCTCTCTACCATCTCACAAAAATCAAAACATGACTAATGTCTAAAGCATGAGGTGGCTAATGGGAAAACAAGTAGTTCACTCATACTGACGAACTCTTACCTGATAATCTTGTCACCTTGGTGAGGTTTCCTCTACTGCAAAATCCTTTCCCTAGAGTTGTCACGTAGGGTGTCCTCCTCAAAATCAGGCTCAATGTCCCTCTCCATGGTTGTCCATTTGGGATGATGTGATAAATGGTGGATTAATAGATGGGGGAAAATATGAGTATGAAGAGATTTGTAAAAGGAAAAATAGTGATGGGGTGAGGTAAGGGAATGAGCAGAATTGATATAGGAAACATGGTTTGATGTATGAGGGGTTTAGGGTTTCATAAAGGGATTAGGTTTTTTGGGAAAATAGGGGCATGGAATATGAGTTATGGAAAATGGTATCAAGGGGTAGGTTTAGGGAAAATGAAGTTGGGAAAAAAAGTCAAGGAATTATAGTTTTTAGTGGTGTAAACTAGTGTAGAGAGACAAACTAGGGTTTGAATTTTAGGAAGAAAAAAAATAATAAGTCATGCATGAAAACCCTATCTAAACTCAAGAAGTGATTATACTTACTTGGTAGGAGATAAATGCAGCAATAGAAGTGATGGAGGATGAGTTTTGATGGTTTAAAGGCTTGACAGTTCAATGCGCAGTGCAACCAACCCAATGCGCAACGCCAGTGCAATTTTGTGAAGGAGAAATGGCTCTGATGCACAGCGCCTGCCCAATGCGCAGTGCTAGCCTCCCAATGTGCAGCGCCAACAAATTTTCACCAATTTTTATTGTTCTCTCTCTTTTGCCCAATATTGCTCCAAATCACGATTTTTTGATCTTCCCTTCAAGTTTTCACAATGAAATGACTTACCAAGAGGATTTAGCATTATATTCCTTTTCACTTTAATTTTTATCCATTCAAAACCCACTTTTATAAAGTTTTGATGACCTTTTCAAATGCTCTGTTTTTCTGTTTGAAGTTTGACCCTTTTCCCTGGCAATTTGATGGACTGATATCTTGATGTTTTGCTTTTGCAGTGGCAGTTCTTGGCAAGGTGACCAAGAGCAGCTGATGAGTACTTATTACATATAGAAACTATAAAATTACATCAAATTTTACAAGAATGAAACAATACTCTGTTTTCACCTCAAACTGAGTTTAAGGTGAAAAACTTATTAAATTTACAAATGCTGAGAATTAAAAGTTATCTAAAGATTTATATCTCCTCCACATGTCTGCATGACCACTATTTATCAAATATTTTGAAAATTTGACTTGGATGGAAACCATAATACCTAATGATATTGAAAACCCTAAGACCTAAGACTTCTTTAAATCAAATGGACAAAAGATAAGAATTAACTCTAAACCATTTAACTGAATTGTGTCTAAAGGAAGTCAGCAGATCTATTGTGATGAGGAGAAAAAACTGGAAATAAATCTATCATCAGTTGATCCATGACCTAATGGAGTGCAACTCATCAAAATGGGACACCTAATATGAAATGCAAAAGAGCAATTTGATCACTGATGGCAGTGTGAAACAATTGGCACTAAGATTGGCTCCAATGGGGATGGTAGCTGCTTGGAGGTGCCAAGAACCATATATCTATGGAATAAGTAGACTTATGCCTCTTCCATTGGGTAATACGGCAATACATTTAAAAAACTGAAATTGACACTTCTGAAAGTAAACTCAAGACTCAAAACTTACTCAAAACTCAAGACTGACTCAAAGACTCGTACAAATCATCCAACTTTATAGCCTTCACCTTGGGCCTCAAGCTGAAATGAATTGTATTTTTTGAATACTTGCAATGAAAATAAAACGTTATATACAATGATCATTTCATGACTTCAGAAATCACCTTAGAAGAAGTAGTGCTTCAAGAGCCTACCATTGACTGGTCCTCCTGAACAATCTTGTCCGTCCATCTCTTTGATCAAGAATGTATTTTTCCCTCTATATGCAACAATCTTGTAGGGCCCTTTCCACAAGTTTTCAAACTTTCCATGCTTGTCTTTATCTTCATTCCTCGTATCCCACCGTAACACCACATCATCAAGCTGGAATTTATCTACTTTAGTTTTCCGATCATAGATATTTTTGATCTTCTCTTGCAATCTAAAAGTATTTTGGAAGACATCCTCCCTTGTCTTTTGTAAATGTATCATCTAATTGATTCTTCGCTGAAAATCATCTTCCTCACTACCAGCTTCCTACAAAATGTTTACAACCGGGACTACCAGGGATGTCAGAAATACTGTATCAATGCCATATACAATTTCAACAGAGACATACCCATAGATTTATTTTGGCTCACCCTATCCACCCATAAAGCATTAACTAACTTCTTATGCCAGCCTTTCTTACTTGTTTCTAGCAGCTTCTTTATGATATTCACCAATAATTTATTAGAGGATTCGGCCAGACCATTACCTTGCGAGTAATATGTTGTGGAATGACCCAAGGTAATCTTATATTTGCTGCAAAAATCGATCATGTTCTTGGATTTGAATGCAACTTCATTATCTTTTATGATTTTACTAGGACAACCAAAACAAGATAAAATATTTGTTTCCAAAAATTAAATGATTACTGTGTTTGTTGCCTGTCTGGTCAAAATTACTTCAATCCACTTGGTAAAATAGTTCGTTGCTGTTAGAATCCACTTGTGCTAAGCAGAGGATGTTGGATGGATCTCACCAATAAAATTGAGTCCCCACTGCTATAAACGTGCATTGACTTCAACCGGTTTCAAAGGAAGAGGCAACAACTTTCTTTTCCCTTGAAAGACCTGACACTCATGATAACTCATGACTATTTTATAGACATTTGGAGATAAGGTGGGCCAGTAGTATCCCGCTCTCAATTTTTTTTTTGTTGTTGTCTTCCACAAAAAGTGGCCGCCACAGTCACCCTTGTGAAAATCACTCATTACCTGCTGGGTTTCATCTTCGATTAAATAGTTTAGTAAAACACCACCTAAATCCTTCCAATAAAGGGCATTATTTAAAATGCAGAATTTAGAAGATTTTAGTTTAAGAGTTTTGCCTTTATTCTTTGACATTTCCGGTGGTGGAGAAAGGTGCTGAAGCACATAGACAATATCTGAATAACACGGTGACTGAAGGAACATTTCATACACTTGAATTAGAGAGTTTTGTTGTTCATCTTCAGACATGGCAACAATAAGATTTATATCTAATGCATGCAAATTTGATTCCCCCATAAACCTCGCTAGACGTTGTCCTTTGATCAGCTTTGTAGGTTTGATCTCCAAATCGTATTCTAACATTACTTCAATACATTTTCCTCGTCTCCCTTCTGGATCGGTTTGAACCAATACATCTTTAACTACTGCGTTGGGAACATATGCTAGGATGTTAGAGTGCAGAATATACACTCGGAAATCTTTCAAGGCTTTGATGAGAGTAAGAATCTATTTCTTAATAATGTTGTACTTCAAGGCTACGTCCCTAATAGTTCTGCTAAAGAATGCATTGGGTTTTTCTACTTGATCTCTCTTTTGCATTAAAACTGCTACTATGGTATGCTAAGATGTGAATGAGAATAAATTGAAATATTGTGTATAATCTGGACTAATAAAAAGCGGAGTTGTAGATAGGGCATACTTTACCAAATTATATGATTTCATATCTTCCTTCATCCATTTCACCACGCTATCCTTCTTCAACATATTAGTGATTTCTCTCAAATGCTCAGCAAGATTAGGTACAAATCTTCATAAGAAATTCATCTGAACGTTGAATGCTTGTATTTCCTTCTTGTTCCTGGGAAAATCTATCTGCTAAATTGCTTCTACTCTTGTTGGATCCATGCGAATGCCTTCTTTTGAGATAATATGGCCAAGCAACTTCCCTTCATCCATAGCAAAGAGACTTTTCTTTGGATTGAGCGATATTCCAAATTTCCTACATCGCTGAAGCACAATCCACAAATGGTGAAGGTGCTCATCATGTGACTTTGAAAACACTGTCAAATCATCTAAATATACAACCAAAAATACATTCTTTTCATTAGCAAAAGCGATGTCCATTATGCATTGAAATGTGGCTCCAACATTTTTCAAACCAAATGGAATTTTAGCATAATGGAATGTTCCCCAAGGGGTGGTGAATGCAGTCTTGTCATGGTCATCTTCATGCACAAAAATCTGATTATATCTGGAATATCCATCAAGAAGCGACATATGCGATGCTCCAAACTACTCTATGGAGGATGTGACCTATCTTCGGCAGTGGGTAATTATCATTTAATGACACTTTATTTAAATTTATGAAGTCAATGCACAATTTGATCTCCTCGGTATTTTTCCTCACGGGAACAAGTTTAGAAATCCAATCAGAAAATTTGATTGGAACAATTATACCAGCCTTGTATAATCGATTTACCTCGTTTTCAATTGAAGGCAGCAACTTGGGATTAATCCTTCTCAGCCTTTGATGAAATGGCTTCTAATTTTGCTTGATGGGAATTGTGTGCTGAATTGTGTCTTTGTTATACACCTTTAAATCTGAATAATCCCAAGCAAACACATCAACAAATTCAGACAACAATTTGACATATTTAGATTTTACCTCGGGGGATAATGACTTTGATAGTTTCACAAACTTTGGCTTCTCGGCTGTTCCAAGATTCACATCCTCAACAACCTTATCTGTTGGCACCAAGCTTGGCTTCCTAGCCACATCATCTTGATCGAAGAGTTCTTCTAAAGGAATAAGACCTTTAGGAATGACGTTTTCCTTTAGCTGCAATGTTTCCATCTGATTTACTTCAATTTCGGGTTCATCATCATCACGATCACGATCTGTGGAAGCATCCTTGTAGTTTCCTTCATTTTGAAAGAAATAATTAATCTCCTTATCATCCCAAAAGACTTTCCAATACCTTATATTGTCGGGGACAACTGGATGGTGCTTGACATGGATCTCAAACTTGTTATTGGAATTCATCGGGATGTTTAAATTACTAGCAGCGATCGCAAGTGAATCTACAATTACATTTTGTGCATGTGGTACACATGTCAAGGTATAATCCGGAAACATACTTAGGATATCTAGAACTATATTACGGTAGGCCCTCATCCTTGGATGTTTGGCTTGATATTCACACTTCACTTCCTTGATTATCAGCTCCAAATCCCCGTAGACTGATATCCTTTTTGATTTCAGCTTTTTGATAATTTTCAAACCTGCAATCAGCGCTTCATATTCAGCTTCATTATTAGAACAATGAAAGGCCAATTTATATGAGAAAAATCTTACATTACTAGGGACTTTATTAGGCTAGAAAATAGGGTTGCGGATCCAAATCCCTATGCTGGTACCATCCTTACCCACAACTCCGTCAAAATCCATGCTCCATAGGCTGTCTTCTTCCTCTAAGTGCTAAAATTTTGTTTCATCTTCTTTCTTACCTTGACTGATTTCTTCAATTTGCTGCTGCTCATTACCTTTCTATTGCTGCTAGAATGTTGACTACTCAGAGGTACTTGCAAGTTTTTGTCTTTCTTGATCAAGGACTGCTCTGAAATTTTGTGAAATCTCTCGCACATCTTCTACTTCAACTAGCTAACTATCAATATCATTCAAGCCACTATCTAAATATAATACCAATGATTATAAATCTGTATGTACAACATTAATCGGATGATTATGTGGTTTCTCCTTACATGTGATCATGTACTTCATTTACTTTTCCCTATATAATTTTCTCAATTGACCAAACACGAGAATGGTAGCATAGAAGAAATTTAGTTTTAAAGTTCCTTTAAGCTTTGCACCACACGATCTGGACACCAACATACCAAACCGTGAAAAAATTTCCATAACAGCCACATCCATGAGAACATTCTTGGCCGGGATTTGATCTAGAGACACCACCAAGTCTTTGATAAGACCAATACATCAGACTCTACTAGAATCAAAAGAATAGAGGTCATGATATTTATGAGTAATGTCAAGGCCCATTTTCTCCATAATGGCTTTTGGCATCAGGTTATGGGAGGCTCCAGAATCAAACATGGCATTATGAAGGACATACTCATGCAATCTAAGGCTTATATACAATGGAGGCACTTCACTATCCTCATACCGACCTTCTAAAGCATGGCCAAAGATGAACTCTGGGTGATCATCTTCTACATTGACCATATCAGATAAAGGATCTATGTTCAAAATTTTTGACACTTGGTGTTTATAACTGTTGTTCTTCATGAATTCAGTCAAAGGAATCAAAACCTTTAATTTAGAAATTTCATTTTCTAAACTAAAGGCTGAAACTTTATCTACCTCTTTGACTGAAGAATCCTTCCTTCTAGTCTTTTCCTTTGTTGCACTTAACATATTGGTCTTCTCATTTGTAGATGGTCTTTGGCTGGAAGTTGGATCAGTAGGCTCCTTCCCTTTCTTCTGAGTGCTTGAGGAATCATTCTTGGGTTGCACCTCTTTTCGCTTTTGAACCAGGCTGACTGGTACATCTCTGCTTCTTAATGAATATTGTTTCTGTTGTATTTTCAATGCATTAATATATCCCCTATGATAATCATCTGATTCATCCTCTAAAACCCCTTCATTTTCTAGTAAATCTTCATCTGTTTGAACATTTGAAACCTCTGAGTATTTTTCATCTTCAGTGAGAAAAATGGGCAAACCATCAGCAGTAAAGAAGTTATTAGCCTCCACCACCGGATCATCATCTTCACTTTCCATTCCATGCGCATAACATTTTTGCAAAGGTATTTTGACTTGCTACTGTGATGACTGATCTTGTGCCTTCTGCTCCCTTTTCTTAATCCCAAACTAAGGTTGTTGCTGTCCTCTGAAGTTTGGATTTCTGATTGTGTTTTCTGGCTTGTTCACAATTATCAACCTATCAAACATCTTCTCAATTTTCCAGAGTATATGATCTGCCTTAACATTTGAAGAAGATGCTTCTTCCTTTATAGTCACCTTCTTTTAAGTCTTCATCCTTGCTCTCTTGGCCAATAGATTTGCCTCTACTCTTATGGTGTTCTTTTGCATGTCCTCAAGTGTGATAGGATCTCTTTCTCTCAACTGATATGCCATATTAGCATCGAAGCCAATGGGAAATTTGATCAATGCTAACGCCATTGGTGGCTCGATGTCAGTTGGAATAGCATTATAAACTGTATTGAACCTTACACAGTAGTCTTGGACACTTTCACCTACATTCCTTTTTACATTTTCATACTCAGAAAGAATTTGGAGTGGATTTTTCTTTACCACCCATCGATCCAGGAATTATTTGTGTAGAACTGGCAAAGTATTGATGGATCCTGCTGGTAATGCTCTAAACCACTTTCGAACCTCGCCTCCAAAACTTTGCACAAATAAATGCATGGTCAAATTATCTTCATCTACCTCATGGAGATAATAGAATTCATTCATCCTGTCAACATGCTACTACGCTGTAATAGCTTGAGTGGAATCAAATAATGGTATCTTACTTTGGTAATCAGCAGGCATAGCATCCAAATTCTGAGGTAGAACGAGAGGTGCATGTCTGGCAAACATGGCTTGAGGTGGATTTGAAACTGATGGTGAAGTAACTGAGGGATTTGTGACAGCACGAGGAGTTGCTATCGCAGAAGTGACGAGTGTTTGAGGAGTAATGACATGTTGTTGAGGGATTTAAGGTATGAATGGAGGTGTCAGATGATCCTCTGAAATATGAGGAAATGATGATGAGGCAATAGATGTTGAAGCCGAATAAGAGAGTTCAGGAATTCGATCAGTGGTGATAGATGAGTGAGGAGAGTTTTGAAGCTTACGGTTCCTTATCAATTTGGCCTTTTCAAATTCAAGTTCTTTGATGAATTCGAGATCTGAAACTATGTCTAGCAATTCACTGTCCGATGTAGTTCTAAACAAGAATAGACAAAAGTTTTTTTCGAAAGGAAGATCTTCAAGGAATAGCCACTCCACAAGGCATGAATGAGATCAGAAAACTGGTCTAGGACTTGATAAACTCTCTTGTCTGAGAATCCTGGGAATGAGATTAGGATTTTCAAATACGGGAGGAGGATTGGGATCAAGATTAGACCTGGTGTATCTTCTTGAAGCGAGTGTGTTCAGAAATTCTCAAAATTTTGATATTGCTTTACAACTTTCCAATTTTCAGCCAACTGAATTCTAAATTTATCATCCAAAAGTTCAAAACTTCTCAATTGTACTAGGGTGATTTATCTTTCTTCCCTAGTGTGGTCACCATTATGTTAGAGCCTAGAGTGACCTTACGCTGAAGGGAGGTAATCTTAGGATAACCACAAACCACGCTTAACATGGTAGCTAGCCCTACCAGGTTGGGAGAGGGCTCTCTCCTTGTCAATCTCAGTTCAGATGACTGAAATAAGAATAGATTTTAGGGTAGGTATAGTAGTTCTAAGGGCTTTTTTTTATTTTGAGGGTTTTGTTGCTGGGTCAAATGGAGTAGGCAGCTTAGGTCCGGGGAAATCAAATTAGAATTGTAGGGTGTTCCGTGGGGCGAGGTAGGTAGGTGTTTTGGCACTTGGAATTGAGTGTGATGGTAAGTCTAAGACTACTGAGGGGTTGAGGAGGGCATGTAAAGTTCATGAATCCTCTTCAAATAGCTAAAAACATTAAAAACTAAATGTGTTCCCAAGGCATAGCACTAATATCACTGGATTCCACCTATCTATCTTGATTCATTTAGTTAAGAAGAAAGAAATACATGCTGGCACATATAACACATAAGAGAAACTAAATAACACAGAAAAAAAAGAATGCCAAGACACTTTACCACAAGAATACCACAAAAATAGCTGCAAAACCTTGGTTTATTTCCTTTCCAAACTGCAGAAGTGATGTACAATGAAGCTCAAAGCATCCACAAGAGTCCAAACTTTACAAATGACTAAGAAAGTACATAATATAGGCATCAAACCACCTGTGCTAGTCATCAAGGTTCGAATCCATAAAAAATGCGGTGGTTTCAACCATATCTAAACTAAGAACAGGAATATAGGCAGTGGAACAACTTGCCTCTAAAACCAAGGACACTGATACATTCAGTTTTAAACCACTTTTCATTGATGTATCTACCCCTTCAAGTCATTTTTCATCAAATTTACATCACATTACATCATTTACCATCACAAATTTACCAAGCAGAATAGAAAAAGTCAACCGGTACTCGAACTGGGAGAAATTCTGAGTTTTGAGCAAAATTGACAAAAATAACCCTATGCGCAATGCCATCAAACCAATGCGCAGTGCCACTTTAAGCATGCTTTTGGAGGCCTTGCACTCCACCAAATTAGGCCCAAGATAGCTTGTTGGAAGGATTTTTTTGTCTAGATTCTAAAACATCTTGAATTTCCTAATTTGGAGGTCATTTGCACCTTCAAAAATGAATTCTCCCAATATTGCTTCCTGTGGGTGCAAAAAGTGGCAGAGAGGGCATTCTTTGAGTGTTTTTTGACCTTTAGGTGACCTATTTTTGCTCCAAATGAGATTAATTTTTCAGGGATTAATTTCCTCTTGATGATGAATCGAAATATATAAACCATTTCTCCCAAGGATGCACCAATAAAATGCGCAACGCCAGTGGCGTTGCACATCCACTAGAATTTCTTGTTTTGCAAAATTAAAAAAAATTGAAATCGACAAAATTTCTTCAAAACTTCCCAGTATTGGCTCAAAGGTGCTTCATTGGTTACTTTGTTGGGCTAGTGTAACATCAGCCAAGATATTAAGCTTATCCTCCCTCTTTCTTCTTTTTAAGGCCCTCCTTAATCTTGCCTTAAGTTGCTTAATCCTCATGTTGCATATCCTACTTCGGGTCAAATAATGGTAAGCCATATGTCTAAGCATATTTTTGTCTCTATTTGCTTTCTTCAAAAGCCCCTCAAGGTGAACGTTGACCCTCTCAAGCCATGTCTCTCAGTCATTCTCAATCTCTTGCTCAATGGAGGTCATCTTGACCTTTGCCTTCTTTTCATTTTGCTAGTTCTCTTTGATCATTTGCAACTCCATGAGGTCTTGTTTGTTGGTCAGTTGTTTGTTTTCTTGCTCAAGATATTTGATGACCCATTTAGCCCTCTCTAAATTAACCATCAAGGCTTGTATCTCATCCTCTTGTTCCTTGATGATCATGTCTTTGACAGTTCTTAGATCCTGAGCATCCAAGTCAATGACATCTACTCCTTGTGCCTTCTCATGGCCAACAAGATCAAAATCTCTCTCTTGTCCGTCACTTTCATGCACCTTTGACTTGCATTTACGCTTGCTTTCCTACCCAACTTGTACCTGTTTAGCTGAAGATGAAAGAAAAGGCCCTTCCACTCCTTGTGGAGATAGCATTTTCCTATGGTCTGTAGATGAAGTCGAGAACCCTTCTGCTCCTTGTGGAAATAGTACTTGCTTGACAGCTACAATGAGCATCCTAGTGCCTCTCTCATATGTCACAAACACAGGTAACGCCACAGTTTCAGTTTCTTGAACCTTTTGCTGTCCTGAAGGCTCACTTTCCTTTTGGGGGACTGATAAAAAGATCTGAGGACCCTTGAACATCTCATGAAAAATGAAGGTTTCCAATGGCATTCCCAACTGATTGAGCTATTTTAGATATGGTTTCCTCTAACTATAATTTTCTCTATGTTTTTTGCATATAAAATAAGGAATACTCCTCATTTTCACCCTAGTGAAATGCATCAACAATCTGATATGGTAGGCATATAGTATGGAGAACCTACCCTCACAAGTAAAATACTTAATGATGAGCTTCATGAGTGGAGCAAACTAGTCCTCCAAAAATCTGAAAGGAAACACTCTATTGATTCTGCCATGGTATTTAGCCTTGATGTAAGGCTTATAATACTCCCTATTAATATGTTGCCTCTTGTTCCATTTCTCCCCTACATCTGGAATTCTTGTGGCCTCTGCAATGATGGTGGATGTTAGAGTAAATGTAACCCCAACAAGATTACCACATTGTTCTCCAAGTTTGTCACAAACAGTCTTGCTAACTCACGGTGAAATTTAACTCTCTCTACCATCTCACAAAAAATCAAAACAAAAATAATGTCTAAAGCATGAAGTGGCTAATGGGCAACTGAGTAGTTCACTCATACTTATGGGCTCCTCCTTGATAATCTTACCACCTTTGTGATGTTTTCTCTGCTGCAAAATCCTTTCCCTAGAGCTATCACTTCGGGTGTCCTCAAAATCAGGCTCACTGTCCCTCTCCATGCTTGTCTCTTTGGGATGAGGTTATGAATGGTGGATTAATAGATGGGGGAAAAGATGAGTATGAAGAGATTTGTAAAAGTAAAAATAGTGATGGGGTGAGGTAAGGGAATGAGCGGAATTGATATAGGAAATAGGGTTTGATGTATGAGGGGCTTAGGGTTTCATAAAGGGGTTAGTTTTACTGGGAAAATTGGAGAAGGGAATATGAGTTAGGGAAAATGGAATCAAGGGGTATGTTTAGGGAAAATGAAGTTGGGAAAAAGAGGCAAGGATTGTAGTTTGCAGTGGTGTAAACTAGTGTACAGAGACAAACTAGGGTTTGAATTTTAGGAAGCAAAAAAACAATAAGTCATGCATGAAAACCCTATCTGAACTCAAGAAGTGATTATACTTACTTGGTAGGAGATAAATGTAGCAATAGAGGTGATGGAGGATGTGTTTTGATGATTTAAAGGATTGACAATTCAATGCACAGTGCAACCAACCCAATGTGCAGTGCCAATGCAATTTTGTGAAGGAAAAATGGCTCTGATGCGCAGCACCTACCCAATGCACAGCGCCAGAAAATTTTCACCAACTTTTATTGTTCTCTCTCTTTTGCCCAATATTGCTCCAAATCGCGATTTTTTGATCTTCCCTTCAAGTTTTCACAATGAAATGACTTACCAAGAGGATTTAGCATTATATTCCTTTTCACTTTAATTTTTATCCATTCAAAACCCACTTTTATAAGGTTTTGATGACCTTTCCAAATGCTTTATTTTTCTTTTTGAAGTTTGACCCTTTTCCCTGGCAATTTGATGGATTGATGTCTTGATGTTTTGCTTTTGTAGTGGCAGGAGTTGGCAAGGTGACCAGGAGCAGCTAATGAGTACTTATTACATATAGAAACTATAAAATTACATCAAATTTTACAAGAATGAAGCAATACTCTATTTTCACCTCAAACTGAGTTTAAGGTGAAAAACTTATTAAATTTACAAATTCTAAGAATTAAAAGTTATCTAAGATTTATATCTCCTCCACATGTCTGCATGACCACTATTTATCAAATGTTTTGAAAATTTCATTTAGATGGAAACTATAATACCTAATGATATTGAAAACCCTAAGACCTAAGACTTCTTTAAATCAAATGGACAAAATATAAGAATTAACTCTAAACCATTTAATTGCATTGTGTCTGAAGGAGGTCAACAAATATTACGTGATGAGGAGCAAAAACTGGAAATAAATCTACCACCAGTTGATCCATGACCTAATGGAGTGAAACTCATTAGAATGGGACACCTAATATGAAATGCAAAATAGAAAATTGATCATTGATGGTAGTGAGAAAGCACTGACACTAACAGCTCTAAAATCGATGTCCTTAGACTCAGTCACCTCTTTGTTTTGCTATTCCGAATATTACAACATATGTACATGTTTTTACAATGAAGCTCATACTTGAACCTTTGGTGATACTATGACATAGACAATAAAACTATTGAAAGCCAATAACCGACAAATACCTTTTTCTACTATCTATTCTTGTTCGTTGATCTGATGAAAGCGAAGAAAATGTCAAACTACTCTAACTATTTACTTATTTATTTTAACAAATAAATTATCAACCAATCTAATAAATGTAAATATCTATACACAATTAAAGAAAAAAACATCAACACAAATGCCATTTTGCAAAAAGATAGCTAAAAGTAATTCATGAAAAAAAAACTTATTTTCCCATTCGATGTAAATAAATACCAATAAAAATACAATGAGCTCGGGAAAAAAATGATAAAACCAAAATGTCATGTTTTTCTTCAATTAAGAACAATGTCTAAAATAACACTTAGAAAATAAAATTCAATGCATTGAAATTAGAAGCAAAAATGGAAGAGTTTGCTATTAGTTTGAAAATACTTTCCGTTATTTTTGTTTTTTTCTTTTAGCAATTAGTTGGGTCTAAACTTTTCATGTATATATGAACTTGAGCTATAGGCTCACCTTTTTCTTCGCACATAACATCATATCTAAATGAACTAAAAACTACATGCAAATGAATCATGTATACAAATAAGCAGTGGCATGCCAGCACATCACCCTTGTTTTCAATAGATTTAGTGTCAATATATGTAAATTTTATTACTTTATGAAAGTGTGGTTTTCATAATTTAATTTTTATGGTGAATATATGTAAATTTTATGATTTTATAAATGTTATTGTTTGGGGGATTTAATCAATGGGAGATTTGAATCTTGAATTTCATGGTTTACACAATACCGTATAGCATGGCCATTATCAACTGAGTTGTTCCCTTAAGCATAACCTTATGAAAGTTATTTAATAGGAAATACTTTCTTTTTAACATGTTGGGAAAGCATTTTCCATTTAATATGGGGAAATGTTGTAGCATACGTAAAATGGAGTGTTAAATAAAAAAATTAATCATAATTAATGGAGCCATATAAGTTAAATGCCTTGTAGAAGCCAATAGACACCATAGGACTTTCTTCATGACATATCTCATATTACCAACACTAAGAAAACCGACCGCAACTACTCACTTTAAACTTCAACATAGTTACTCTATTTTCAAACTGTAATATGTCAAACTAACAAACTTGAGCCTAGATGAGGATCACAACAACTCCCCCAACCACCCAAGCTAGACTCAATTGATAGTCTTTCTTTTTTTATTTATATATTTATATATATTAGATGTTTTTTTTTCTAGTTAAGACTAACCTAAGTACCCACGGGGGATTTGAACCGGTGACCTATCGCAAGGAGTGCCTTAACAGCGCACCCATTCACCGTCAATCCAAAGCCCCGTGGGCTATATATATTAGATGTTATGTATATCACATTAAAACATTAAATTTAAAAATAAAAATAATAAAAGATGTTAGAGAAAAGTGTAAAATATATACATGCATGTTTCTATCTATAATAAAAATAATACAATAAATATTATTAAAAATCAATATATATTTTTTTTCTTCGGATTTAGCAAGGGTTAATAGGGATCAAATATATTAAAGTACAAATTCATTGTTTTCTATAATATTGAAAAGAAAAATTGCACTTGTAATTCTTGTCAATGTATGATAAATCCATAATTAAAATAAATCTATATTATTTTTCTTTATATATTTCTATTAGAAATATTACATAGTGCAATTATTTTATCGTATATTTATTATTATTTTGTACATTTCTATCTTTGTAATTATATATGAATTTTGTAAATGTGATTATGTTACTTTTTATTTTTAATTTTTGTTACGAATATATGAAAATTTTATGATTTCTTAAAAGTTTTACTTCTCTGTTATGAATATATGCACATTTTATGATTTTATAACATATAATTTGGATATTTATATTTTTTAATTTTAAATAAAATAAAAAATTATGATGATGATGTTGATGTTTAATGCATACAAAGATTAATATGTTTTATCAGACCTTAAGAAAGTAACTGATTAGTTGTGATTCTTTAATACCTTATTTTTATGATCAAATAGAAGGGGGAGAAGCATTTCGAGATCAATGTAGTTTTGCTGACTTAAAGTCAAGCAGGTTAGTATTATGGAAACTATTTTCAAAAGGAGAACGAATGTGAATAAGGATTGGGCGATCCCATGGGGGCTTCACTTAATGAACCTTTGGTATAGCACGTGTGTTCATGACATACTAAACAATACCTTTATTTTGACTACATATTGGAAAATACTTCTAAAAAATATTTTATTTATCCTCCTACCAATACGAACCCAACACATATTCCCAATTTAAAAAACCCTTACTTTCACTATTTATTGTAGGTATCCATTTTTCATTAACTTTTTTAAACCATTTTTTATTTTTTCATGAACTTTGATTGTCCCCTTATTATATGCCCACTATATTATGTCATTTTTTCCTCAATCTATATCCTCCAATATGAACATATGTGGTATGGTATTAGTGAAACCCCCATGGGTAATCCAAGAGAAAGCTTTTTTCATCTTCAACTCTCTTTGTATCGCAAAGGGGGAAATTTTGTTTTAGGAAGAGATTAATTGATGGTTTCACTTCAACTCTCATGACAGTTAGTTCTTATATTTGTAATGTTCCTTTTCTTATTAGCATTTCTTAAGGAAGAAAGATAATTTTAGTTAGCAAGAGTGGGGTTGATCACCTCCTTATAGTATCTTAGCCTCAATTTTCCCTCTAACTCTTTATAATCCTACATCTTATCCTTAAATTTAAAATTAATAGTGTTTTTAATATAATCCCTCTCCTCCAAGATGATCTCATCCTTCATCCCCCAATGGTTGAGCCAGGAATGACCATCCTTATGCCATCCTTGCTTGAGCCAAAGGTGGGGGTTTTCACAAGAATTAGAAGATTTTTGGGGGGTCTCATAGCTTCCATGTTGTATATCTTCTTTTTGTACATCAAATAGTTAAGCATAGTCATTCCTTCAACTGGGGAGGTACTTGCTGATCTGAAATTATGGAATTAGATAGCTACCTAACACTTCACAAGTTTTAAATGGGCGTTTCAAAACAATGATTTAATTCGAATGGTAAATTTAACCATAAAGGACATGACACACATAATAATGTAACATAAAATATAATGACACCAATATTGTTGACACAATTCATCCCTCCTAGGCTACGTCTCCTGGCCTCGCTCAAAAGGGTAGGTCGCTCATATTTCAGTGAATAGGAAGAGGTACATCGAAATTGATTATACAATTGTGATTATTTCCCATTGTGGAAATGCTATCTTTCAAAGAAATTTTGCAATTTCACTTGAAATTCTACAAATAATGTGTCATTCACAATAAAAACATAGTCTGTAACAATGAATCTGACATCTAGTAAAATCGAGAATTCAAGCATCAACAATACATTAATTATTTACGTCGTCTCTACCTCACTAGGTGAGACATAGTTCATGCACAACCTTCTGTAGAATTCACTGCTTCTACTAATGAACAGGTACTCTCGTTGAATCTGGAATGTGTGAAAACCCTTGTTTCGGCTCTTCAAGTATCAAATTTGGATTCTGTATGCCTCCAGAAAGCTAAAATCTAACCTGACCAGAAACATCAAGTTGCACAACTCCCAGATGGTGTAGTGGCTCCACACCTCCTCGCACTCAAAGCTGGACTGCAACACCATTCTGTCTTCAATTTTAATTTCGTTTGAATGGGCTCACTGGAATGACCTTACTTTCCTTTGAGTTGCTTCCTCAATGGCTTCACTAGAATGGCCTTACTTGCCTTCGAGTTGCTTCCTAAATGGCTTCGCTAGAATGACCTTACTTGCCTTCAAGTTACCTCCTCAATGGCTACAATGGAATGGCCTTACTTGCCTTTGAGTTTCTTCCTAAATAAATTGTGTTTGAATGGTGCTATGACCTCCTTTTATAACATTTCACAATTCTAATTTTAGTGTTTTTATTACAAACATATAACAATATTACGTATTTGGCATATTCAAATTAAATCAAATGCCATCCACTAACTCTAACTGTAGACTTTGTTTCTAACAAACATAACATTAACACCTTTTGTTTTAATATAGTATAACCATATAATACATATGGTATACCAAGATTGGACCAACAACATTTATAACCCAAGATTTTGGCATACAAATCGACGAAAGAACATAAACCCTCCCTGTATCATTAACATGGCAATTCCACATCACTGCTGACTACACATTGGTAGGAGAACCCCATGCCATATTTGATGCCACCATGCCAAATCAACCACACATTGAGTGATTGGACCACTCCTTGGTGGTGACCTACTCCTTGACAGTTTGTGCCAACACAACATTACACCCATGGCATATGCATTGCTCCAGAAATTATATAACCATACACCTGATGGTCTAGAGAACCACAGACTTGTGTCTTGTGAACTGGGTTGTGAGTTGGCATACATATTCATTGGTTGGTGGTGACCTACTCCCTGGCAGTCACAACAACACTCCAACCCATCGCACGACCCATGGTAGGTGTTGTAACTGAACTACGCTCACATACCATTCTTGGTGGTGTTAGTATGTTGAAGCTCCATGCCACCTATCTATGCCACCTCCTCCACATTTTCCTGCCACATAACTATGCCGCATAACAAAAATCTGTTGCAATGTATATCAAAGTCACATAATAAAGATCAAATTGTAACATTTTATTCAACTTCCGCCATAGCTTTTTTATATAAGTTTGTAACATAAACCTCTACCATCGAACATGAAACCATGTGTCTTTTGCGTGCACCATGTATATATATAGTTTGTAAACCATATAATAAATTATTCATTGTGCTATGTCTAACACATTCAAATATCAATGCGCCCTACCATCTCAAGGAAACTGTAGTTGGCATATTGGAAATTGCATTGTAAGACAATGTTAGAGTTTTAGAGTTTGATTCTCTTATAACCCTACAACTCATAACAACTTTTGAAAGGCTATGGAGAGGCCATGTGACAATCATTCATTGGCCCAAGTGGCACACTTTTATTGGCTCAATTAAAATACATCAACCAATAGCAATTTGACAAACCAAAATGAGCTACCTAGCAGAATCCAGGATTGCCACAATGTAAACTGGAATCTTGAGTGTTGACCAGCATCTGCATTTGACATTGACCTATGGTGATTTTGACTTTTCACTTGTTTAGAGGTAAACTTCAACATGCATTTTCTCCCACATACGAATGCCAAATGCAAAAAAAGAGATACCAACGGAATCAGTGCGTTGAGCTCTTCAACTTGGCACTCATTTTGCAAGCATCTCAGATGGTAAAATTATGCGCATGTCGAAAATAGTTTTTCTACCTAGGACAATCTTGGTCTTGAGACATATAGAAAACTTCGACTTGACTTAGCAAGATCCATTCTCGATCACTAGATTCAATGGAGATAATAGGGTAGGGAGTATTTCCTTTAATCATGAGGTTGTATATTATAAATTTCTTTTGAATCATCTCAATCTTTCTCCATGATTCTCTAGATATATTTCAGCGTCAAACCTCACATCCATATAAAATAATAGGGGTCATGAAAGTTTTGAAGAGGAACTTATTTTTACTTCAAGCCCAAAGATTAGTTGACCTATAATTGTTTTCAAGCTCATAGTAACCTTTCTAGTCTCCTATATTCCTTTTCTCAATGCTTTAGTTCTAGTTGAGCTTATCGTGAATGTCAATACTTAAATATTTATATGAGAAAACCTTCTCCAAGTAATTGTTATCATAAACGAAAAATATCATAGTTGATACTTTTGGATTTAATTATCATGATTTTAGTCTTGTTATCATTAAGAGTCATACGCATATTACAGTACTAATTCTGAAAGATTTTAAGCTAGTTTTCAAAATCATTAAAGTTTCTAGCAAAGACACAATATAATTAACAAATTTAATTATTAAAAATATATAATTTAAATTTTAAAATATTAAATCATTTTACATATCCAAAAAAATAATTTAAATAATATAAAGTTAAACAATTATGATTTTAATTAAAAAAAGTGCAAATGTTGATTGCCAGCAAGTGCTTTCTCACTATGCTGTCTTGAAATATATTGCTAAGTATGCATCAAAATCAGAAAAAGGGTTTGAAATTTATCATCATATGTTAACTAGAATCTCAAATTATATTGGCTAGGAGGATCATGCTTTATGTGCATATCAAAGGTTTCTTGCAGAAATGATTGTTGACCGTGGCATTGGAGCACAAGAAACGTGCCATATGTTGCTTAAGCTACCTCTTGTTGTTTGTAGTAAAAAAATTGTTTCCTTAAACATTGGAGAAAAGGTCTCTAAGAAAATCTTAAGGGAAATGTTCATCTGAGAATACTTTTGTTCAACATTATCAGAAGAGACATTTTTTCCTTGAACATCTATCTTTGATAGAAGCAACAAGACCTTGGAAAATTGATAGCAAGTGTAAACAAGATCCATGGAAGCCTACAAATGTTCATGCTATTGTTCAGGTTTGGCGAGGGTTTTATTCTATTCCAGGTGAGGCTTCAAAGGAATTTGAAACCTTTTGTTGTACATAATTTCTCTTGTACAAGCCATTTTGTGATATTCCTGTAGGAATTGGCCTTTCAGCTAAAATTTTTATTGAAAATTGGAGGAATTTTCGGTATCCAGCATGGCATGTTGATTGAAATCTGTCAATTACAGACAATATTGAAGATGAAGAAGATGGTGATTTTTCTAACCAGGAAATGAATCTTGAAGATGATTTTCAAGAATGGAAAATTTTCTCTCGCTTGGCTCCACCAAATTATGTGAATGTTTATGATCTTCACACCCTTGGTCGAAGGGACTTCGATATATCCTTTGACTAGGAAAGTACAATTATTTATGTTGATGTTGCATGAGAAGCTATTAATTTTATAAGGAACGAAAAATCAAGGGGTGATATTGTTGACCTTTCAAACAGAACATTTGCATCTCCCGATTCTTTCTTAGAAAAACAATGACCTTCTTTTGAATTTTTTTTAAGGAAATTTGTTGAATATGAGATTCGTGAAGTTCTTCCTATGATTGTTCAAGACACTACAGGCACTGTGAAGTCTTTCCTTACCCATTTTATTTTTGAATTTCTTTCTTATTTGTCAAGAAATTCATGAAACATATGCTTCTTCTTGCGCCAATAGGAATATATGCTTTTAATATACATGAAAAAGAAATAGACGCAACTCTAAAAATTTCAATTAAAGATATGCAACTCCTATTTCTTTAATTCAAGTAACTTTGAATTAGAGAAATAGACCACCCAAGGGACAGAAACCCTTAAATTTTAATGGAATCATACAAGAAACTGAATGCTAGAAAACAAATTCATCATGGTCACATCATAAATTCATTCTTGAAAACAAAATAACACTTTGTAAATTTAAATGTAAAAAAAACATCTAAGCCTCGAGGGATTCCAATTTAATGAAGATATTGTTAACAATTCAACCCATAATGGGCTTTGGTACTAAAACAAAGAGATTATACACATGAATTAACCCCTAACAAAAGTTACCCAGATAGGGTACATGCCAACAAGGTGATAATTTTGTATAAATCTAACTTTCCTAGGAGTAACGCTGAGAGTAAGTAATTGGAGATAGACATTGAAATCTGATCGACCACCACACTGGAATTACTAAGAAGAGGCCATGAAGAAATGTTGATAACCAACCTCTAGGAATGGTGGACAGAGATTATCCATGAAATATTACCTTGATTATTATGAATCACAAATGAACGAAGTATCATTATACTTGTGGTCATGAAGTCCGAAAAAATGGTAAGTTTCAAGAATTTTTAGATATAATAACAAATGATAACTTGAAAAACAAAACCCTACAAAATAAGAAAATTATACTTGTAATTTGGAGAATATTTTTGTTTTGTACCTATGAAATTCACATGGTGCCATTAATACCAAGAGGAAAAGAAAACACACAGTGCCGTAAAAGAAAATGATAAGTTACATAGCAACAAGGGAAAGAAAGAATGAAAACAAACATAGTCCATAATGTTTAAACATAGTCATCTTTTATCCTCTTCTTCCTACAAGTATTACATATTTGGGTTATTCGAATTCAATCAAATGTCATCCACTAACTCTAACTGTAGACTTTCTTTCTAACAAACATAACGTTATCACCTTTGGTTTTAATATAGCATAACCAGATAATACATATGTTATACCAAGAATAGCCCAATGACATTTATAGCCCAAGTTTTTGGCATACAACTCGGCAAATGAACATGGACCCTCCCTGTGAAATTAACATGTAAATTCCACATCACTATTGACTACGCATTGGTAGGAGAAGCACTCACCATATCTGATGCCACTGTGCCAAATCAACCCTGCACCGAGTGACTAGACTGCTCCTTGGCAATGACCCACTCCCCGACGGTTTGTGCCAACACAACAACACACCCATGGCATATGCGCTTCTCCGGTAGTTATATAACCATACACCCAATGGTCTAGAGAACCAGAGACCTTTGGCTTCTGAACTAGGTAGTGAGTTGGCATACGTATTTGTTGGTTGGTGGTGACCTGCTCCCTAGCGGTCACAACAATAGTCCAAGTCATTTCACGACCTGTGGTAGGTGTTGCAACTGAACTGTGCTCACATACCATTCTTGGTGGTGTTAGTATGCTGAAGCTATGTGCAACCTATCTGTGCCACCTCCTCCATGCTATCGTGCCACATAACTATGCCACATAACAAAACTCTAGAAATGTATATCAAGGTCACATAACAAAGATCAGATTGTCACATTTAATTCAACCTATACCATAATTTTTTTTATATAGGTTTATAACATAAACCTCTACCATCAAGATTGACACCATGTGTCTTTTGCACCCACCATGTATATATATAGTTTGTAAACCATATAATAAGTTATTCCTTATGCTATCTTGAGCACATTTAAACATCATTGTGCCCTACCATCGTAAGGAAGCCGTAGTTGGCATATTGAAAATCGCATTGCAATACAGTGTTGGAGGTTGAGAGTTTGAATCTCTTAGAACCCTGCAACTCATAACAACTTTTTAAAGGCTATGGGGAGGTCACGTGACAACCATTCATTTTCCCACGTGGAACTCTTTTATTGGCTCAATTAAAATACATTAAACAATAGCAATTTGAACAACCAAAATGAGCTACCTCATAGAATCTGAGCTTGCCACAATGCAAACTGGAACCTTGAGCGTTGACAAACATTTGTGTTTGACTTTTCCCTATGGTGACTTTGACCTTTCACCTATTTAGAGGTAAAATTCAATAGGTCTTTTCTCCCTCATACAGAGACCAAATGCGAAACCATAGATACCAATAGAATCAATGCGTCGAGCTATTCGACCTAGCACTAATTTCACAAGCATCTGTAATGGTAAAATTTTGCACATGTCGAAAATAGTTTTTATAACTAGGACAATCTTGGTCTTCAAACATATAGCACACTACGACTTGACTTAACAAGAACCATAGACTTATAGTTATCATATTTTGTCCAACTTTTGATATGGATGACCTCACAATCACTTATAAATGGTTGATATTCACGGTTAATAATATTTTACTTTTTCCTGTAACATGAAATAGTAAAAGTTGAATTAACTTGTACATATATGAATTTTTTAACATTAATAAAACATACAGTTTCAACGTCTTACCATGTAAGCTACATCCTTGAGTTTGCTTTCACCTTGAAGCTTGTCAATAACATTGCCAATTGTGTGCTTGAATGAAATGTCACAAATCTCCATAATGTTGATGATGTGACTTCTACAAATCCTGCAACCACTTTACTAAGAGCTTGATAAGTATAAGGGCCACTATCATAGTCAATGTTTGGGGTAGTGAAACGTTGGGGAATATCTGCAATAACTAGGGAATAATCCCTTTTAGGTATGAGTTTAGCAATGTCTTCACAATCGACTTATAATATTTGATATTGAATAGTGTCAAGCCCATTCCCAATGAAATGAGTAAGAGTTGGATCAAGTTCAACACTACTGAGACATTGCTTTCTCAGTCTTTCATTCTTAATTGTTTTCAATAAATCTTCTGAAACTATTTGGTACTCCATTTGCATCCTTATTCATCTTTAATAAAATAAAAAATATATGTATAAATTATAAAATAAAAATAATATACATATGAATAAAAATGAATGTATAAATTAATGTACATTTTTAAATGCAAGATAAAATTATTTTAGCGTTGAGGTAGAAGTTAAATCTAGGTAGTTTCATACAAAATCATATTAAATATCTTCATTCAACAATTTAATGATTTGTTCGTCTATTTTCATGTAAACCTTGTGACTGAATAGATAAAGTAAAAAAAGTTATATGTATAAAAAATACTACCAACAACAATATGTTATATTTAAAAGAAAATTATAATCTAGAAATAAGTAAAAATAATTCAACAAACTTAGTTTTGAAGTTCCTCACACGTTTCGTCCAACGATAATTCCCCTCACTTCAAACGAGACAATAGTGTTTTGAAAAGTTTTTCATCCTTCACTCCTTGAAATTCTCCCCAATTTGTGATAGTCATACCTTCTGGAAGTTGCTTCATTTCACGACCCAATTTACTGCTGCTACATATCAATCGTTTAGAATTTCTGACCTTCTTGTTTTTAATGCTAATGTTCTCCAACATGCTAAAAATCTCATTAATTAATTCCCATATCTCTCAAGTTCTGAATGCCAACTGGGAAATGTTAACAATACCTCTGAATATATAAGAATGTACTCTCACCCCTTCTGAATTGATTTTTTCCTCAATTTGATAGTCTATTTACATACAACCTTCCTTCAAAAATTCTAGACTAAGCTATGCCTTATCCCCAACATATTTTTCTTCAAATTCAATCTGAGAATTGCCCCCATGACCTGCTAGGGGCGATTTCCATAATCACCCCATGGCTTGTAGAGGTTGATTCTGGGAATCGATCCATTAGAAAGCTAGGGGGCCGATAACAAGAATCAACCACTTGGAAAGCCAAGGGAACAATTTAGAGAATCGGCCCAAGTGGGGATTTTGTGAATCAACCTTGGTGGGCCAGGGGGAAATCCCAGGAATTACCCCCTTTGGCTTGTTGGGGACAATTCTGGGAATCAGCCCCTTGGCTTGCTGGGGATCGATTATGGGAATCAGCTCCCAGATAGGCTAGGGGGGCGTTTTTTAATTTTCCCAGGGAGGTTAGGCCCATAGCCGGGCATGCCCCCCCATTGGCAGTGCCTGTGGGCGGGTGCACCCGAACATAGCCATGCTCTCCCACGGTATGATAGTGTGCTACATGTTATCATGTCACGGGCAGGTAGGCCTATGGTTAAGCACGCTGGCCCACAGGAAGTGCCTGTGGGCGGGCGCGTAATCAACGAGCCTGCCCAGGGGGCTTCATGTCCCTCGACCCACGTAGCTTTACCCGCACAAAGAGGAGGGCCCCCAAGGGGCTCGAGGGGATAACAACCTGGGAGTGCGAAGTTGCACTAAGCTCCACACTTCCAAGGTCGCGGAGCTTTGTGTCCCTATGCGGGCTCAATCCAATTTTGAGAATCACATTGAACCCACTCAAGGGCCCGAAGAGAACAATTTTTTATTTTTTTATCTTTTTTTTAAATTAGTTTTTATAGTAATTATTGTTTATTTTATAATTTTTTTGTTTTATGGTTTTATTTATTGTTTTATAATGACTTTTTTGTTATTTTAATTTTGTTTGTATATTAATTTTTTTTATTGTTTTTTCATTTTCTAGTAGTTTATTATTTTTTATATTTTTATTTAAATTTATTTTATTAGTTTTTTTATTTTTTTTAATTAAAAAAATTATTTTATTATTTTTTTCTTAAATGTGTTTTGTTAATGTTTGTTTTTTCTTAATTTTTATTTTTTTTATGTTTTTTCATTAATTCTCCAATCATGCATTTTTATTTGTTTTTGATTTTTTATTTTTATTTTCATTATTTTTTTCCTTTCATCATTTTTTGGAAAATATGTTTCTGTTACTATTTATTTCTTTATTTATTTTTAATTTTTATATTTAATAGGTTAATGTTGTTTTTCTTTTATAACATTTTTATGATTGATTTTTTTTTTTGGTCTTTTTTAGGTTAATTTTGTTTTTTTTTATGTTTGATTTTCTTTTTGTCTTTTTTATATCTTTGATTTTTTTGTCATTTCTTTAATTTTATGTTTTTTTAAAAATATATTTTTATTTACTTTTTTATTAATTTTTTTAAACATTTTTTTTGTTTTTTTTTCCATTGTTTTTTTGTTCTTATTTTTAAATTTATATTTTCATTATTTTTTTGAAATTTTAATGTTTTTCGTAGTCCTGATAAGATATTTTATGTCGTTATTTAAAAATGTTAAAAATCTATCCTAAAAAAAATAGATATTATTTCAACATCAACACTTTTTGATTTTATGGTGGTTTTTGCACAAAAACAATTGGTTTTCACTGTCATTTTTAAAACATGTTGAAAACCTATCCTAAAAAAAAATCATTATTCCAGCATCAACACTTTTCATTTTCGATTTGATTTTTCTTTTTTTTCTCGTTTTGAGATTATAGTTCTTGTTTAAATGTTAATATTGTTAATAGAATACGAACAATGTAAACTTTAAAACGAGAACTATAAACTCAAAAAAGAAACTATGGAAAAAAAACCCATAAAAACATCAAAAACAGTGCTAAAAACGAAAAGTGTTGATGCTGGAATAACACCTTTTTTTCTAGGGTAAGTTTTCAACATACTTTAAAAATGGCAGTGAAAACCATTTTTTGTGCAAAAATTGTCCAAAAAACACCCTCAAAATGAAAAGTGTTGATGTTCGAATAACACTTTTTCCTCAATGGTAAATTTTGTGCAAAAAACACCCTCAAAACGAAAAGTGTCGACGCTGGGATAACACTTTTTTTTCTCAACAATAAAATTTCGACATTTCAAAATAATGGCGTAAAAGATTTTATCATGACCCTGAAAAACATTAAAATTTCAAAAGAATAATGAAAACATAAAATAAAATTAAAAAACACAAAACAAAAAAAAAAAAAGTTAAAAAATAACAAAACATAAATTAGAATATATACTAAAAACAAATGATAAAATAAATAAATAAAAAACAAACAAATAAAAAAATCAAATATATCAAGAAAAAAAAGACAAAAAAAAAATCAAACATCCAAAAAAAATCAATCATAAAAATGTTAAAAAAATAAACAAATAAACCTATAAAAGATAAGAATTAAAAAACTAAAAAAGTCTTAAAAATCATAAACAAGTAAATAGTAAGGAAAACATATTTGAAAAAAATGGAAAAAAAAAGAGTTATCTTGTAAACCATAAAACAAATTCAAGTTGGTTTAATTTTCTTTTTTAAATGTTGATTACTTAAAAAGACAAATTTAAAAATATATATTAAAAAAGACAAAAAATAAAAATAAAAAATGTTAAAAATAAAAAATTATCTCATAAACCATAAAAGAATTTGGAAAAAAAACAAAATTTAAAAAGAATATATGTAAAATTAAGTAAGTAAAAATAGAATAGTTTAAAAGAACATTAACAAAAACTAGAAAAAAATTAAAAGCAAACAAGATTAAAAAAAAATAGAAAATTACACTATAAAAATTGAAAAACTAGTAAAAATAATATTAAAAACATTTAAAAAAAAACTTAAAATAAATCAAAATAAACTCAAATTATATATAAAAAAACAAAATAAATATTAAAATTTTATAAATATATATATTTTTCAAATTGAAAAAAAAAATCAAAAAACATTTAAAGTTTAAAAAAAATGTATTTTTTATTTAAAAATAAAAATAAAAAAATTATTAAGCCCTAACTCTTTTATTTAAAAACAAAAAAATTAAAAATTTTAATATTTTTTTCAAACAATTTACTTTTTGTTTAAAAAAAATAATTTAACAATTTTTTTTATTTAAAAAAAAAAAAGATTAAATTAGTTTTTACACCATTTTTTTAATTAAAAAAAATAACAATTTTTAATAAAACAATTTCTTTTTATTTAAAAAAAATATTGCGGGAATCGCCTCACGGTCCCCTAGCCACCCCTGGTGGAACGGCCCTGGGTAGAGGCATCAACATGCAGATGCTCTGCCTAGGGCTGTGCCACCATGGGCTGCTGGACGACATAGGGTAAATTTTTTTTTTTGTTAAATAATTTTTTTTTTTTTAAATAATTTTTTTTTTTTAAATAAAAAATATTTGTTTTAAAAAAATTTGTCAATCTTTTTTAAGTAAAAAATATAATTCTTAAAAAAAATAATTTAAATTTGGTTATTTTAAATAAAAAAATTTGTGTAAAAAGTTGTTAATTTTTTTTTAAATAAAAAAATATTATTGAAGAAAAAAGTTTTAAAATTTTAATTTTTTTTTGTTTTCAAATCAAAGAGCTAGGGCTTAATAAATTTTTTATTTCTATTTCTTAAATTAAAAATACATATTTTTTTTAAACTTTAAATGTTATATATATATATATTTATAATTTGAATTTATTTTTGTTTTTTTAGTTTTTCTTAAATGTTTTTAATATTAATTTTACTAGTTTTTTAATGTTTTTTTGGGTTAATTTTCTATATTTTTTAATCTAGTTTGTTTTTAACTTTTAATTTTAATTCTTTTTAGATTTTGTTAATGCTTATATATATATATATATATATATATATATATATATATATATATATATATATATATATATTTTTTTTTTTTTTTTTTTTTTAAATTTTGTTTTTTTTTCCAAATTTTTTTATGGTTTAGGAGATAATTTATTCATTTTTTATTTTTTGTCCTTTTTATATATAATTTTATATTTGTTTTTTTATGTAATCACCATTTAAAAAAATAAAAATAAAACAACTTGAAAATTCATTAAGTAATCATAATTTAAAAAAAAAATGGACATAATAAATTTTTAAGTGTGAAAAATAAGTCCTCTAAAAAAAAGGTATGTTGCATCAACAAATTTCAAAATCTCCATGAAAATCACTAACATTTAAAAAAAATATATTTGTATTTGATACATAAGAAAATTTAAAGTGTCAAAGATATCCTCTGAAAAAAAGAAGTCTATTCTGCATCACAACTTTTCAAAATGAGGTCACGTTTTTACTACCCCTACGAAACTGGTAATCGTATCGGTTATTTAAAGAGCCAAAAACTATGCACTAAAAAAATGTATGTGTTCTGCATCGCCCCTTTTAAAAATCAGGTCACTTTTTTGCTATCTCTACAAAACGGGTAATAGTATCAGTTCCCATTTCAAAGTTTACATTGTTCATGTAGAAACCTGCTAATCCCATTAATGATCCGACCTCATCCATATTCCTAGGAGCTACCGATTCCATGATGGCTTAGATATTTTCTGGATCACCTACTATTGCTTCCTTGGAAACCGCATATCCCAATAATGTACCTCTGTTTGAAAGAAGCTGCATTGACTAAACTTGCCATACAATTGATGCTCTTTTATAAATCACAATACTACTGCTAAGTGTTCGACATGTTCTTCCTCATTTTTAGAATATATCAATATATCATCAATGAATACAATCACAAACCTGCCCAGATAAGACATAACACAATATTCATCAAACATATGAAAGTATCCGGACCATTAGTCAAACGAAAAGGAATTACAACAAACTCATATGCCCACACGTGGTCCATTAAGAAGTCTTGTAGATGTCCTCTTCTTTAAAATGTATGTGATGGTATCTTGCTCTCATGTCAATCATCAAGAACATCGTTTCTCTCTTCAATTGGTCAAGACAACCATTGATCCTCTACAACACATGCCAGCTCTTGATGGTTACCTTGTTCAACTTCTTGTAATCAATGCACAATCTAAAAGTACCATCCTTCTTCTTCATAAAAGAAATTGATTCAACCCACGATGATACACTTGCTCTAATGTAACCCTTGTTAAGAATTTCCTTCAACTGCTACTCCAATTCCACTAGATTTGGAGTTCTCATCCTATACAGTGCCTTTGATGCTGGTTTTAACCCTAATAGAAAATCAATAGAAAATTCCACTTCTCTATGAGGCAATAACTCTGAAATATCTGTTGGGAATACATCCTGAAACTATTGCTAGATAAGGTACTTATTCAATACTTCCAGAGCCTCAACATCCTTACCTTTAACACTGGAAATATGCACTACAAATAATACAACCCTTTCATGTGATGCACTTAGACTACATAGTTGTAACCATTTTAACCTATGTTGCTTTCTTCTTACCCTGTAAGATTATTTGTTCTCCTTTCTCATAAAGGCACTAAATATCCTTTTCATTAAAAACTACTTTGACCCTGTGAAGGTACAACCAATCCATACCTAGAAGCATATCGTATGATCCCAATGGATGCACATTTAGATGTGTTTATGTAGGCATGCCATTGAACTAAAATTCACAAGCTCTTACTCAATGATGAACTTTCTTCTTAGTACCTATGGCTAACTGCACTAATTTGTATACTGTAAACAACCAAACCTGCAAACCAACAAATCTGCAAACAACGTGTAAACAACTAAACCCATAAACTTGAAAACCTACAAACACATAAAACAACCTATAAAAAACATGTAAACCACCAAACATGAAAACTTGCAAACCTGCAAACAAGTTGTAAATAACCAAACATACAAATGTGCAAACTTGCAAACCTATAAACTACTTGTAAATAGCCAAACCTGCAAACCTGTAAAGACCTCCAAGAACTTAGTCATATACTCATTTGTCATCGATCCCATCTTCAATTCATAGAACTCCTTGGAATTATTATTGTAGTACCTCTCTAACAAGTACTTCTTCTTGAAGAGTCTTTTGAATTCATACCAACTCAACTCCTCAAGGTTGTTGTCTTTTACGTGCTTCACATCTTCCCACCATATGTCTACTTTCCATTTGAGCTTGAAAATGGTTATCTTGGTCTTCATGTTCTTTGTTTATTCATGTAGCTCAATGAATTTCTTCATTCCAAGAAACCATGCCTCTACATCATATGACTTCTTCATCTCTCCATCAAATGTAGATGACTTGGCTTTCTTGAACTCATTCGATAATATTCCCTATCACTCCTCCTATAAGGATGATAGCAACGATGACCATGGTACATGTCCGAACTAGAACTAGAATAAACCCCATGTCTACTTCCTCTCCTATAATGTGTATCCAAAAATATTCCATCCCTAATGGTATCATCCCTGTCCGACCTGTGCCCATCAGGTTATCTTCTACATAGACCCCATTGGTCATATCCTCATGTCCATGGCTGATCCTTAGTGGTACTTGTCTCTGCATGTCTGATCAACTATAAAGGATAACTGTATTGACCTCTTCTTGTTTCTCACGTGGCTTGGCAAGTCTCTCTTGTTACTAAATGATTCTATCATCATCTTCTTTGCAACTTCTTATTTTTTCCTTCAAACTTCTCAAAGTGTTTGCTGTGTGAGGGGAGTACTCATCTCCATTCTGCTCATCTAATCTATAGGGAGAGTCTCATAAATTATAATCCATCATTTTTATAGTCATATTTGATCCTCTTATTCCTACAAGTATATCATGTCAGGTAACAAAACATAAAGATAACCAACATACCTTAGTATAACTCAGGGGTGGTATCTCATCTGTAAGATCAACCAGATTAGCACGATACATGTATAATCATAATCACATCAATATACCGACATCATGCAAGATAATAACAACTATATACCATGAGCCCATGCACGGAAACCATAATCATAAAATTGTATTCATAACAACATATAGACACTAATATGCATAACAATTTCATATGCAACTGACATGCATTCAGGAAAAACACATTCCAATGACAACATCATCAACTTTTACATGAAAACACAATTATAACAATGACCACCACCATGCATACATAACAAGCACATATACAACCTTGATGCATGCATGACAAACACATTCCACCCATCCAGTCCAAGTGTTGAACCATGCTCTGATACCAACCTTTGGTATCATATATTACGCAAAGAAAGCACAACCTACTCTGATACCACTTGGTAACACCCTCCTCTCGCACTTACCCAATTTCACTGGTCCACTGGGGTAAATATGTGATGAAGTGTTATTATGATATGAATCAACCTCGTCAATACAATTAAGGAAGTGGCATCATCCAACCAATAATTTACTAACCTCCCTCTGGAGCTACACAACCCCCAAAAGTTAAACAACCACTCTAGGTGCCTAGAACCTAAGCTCGATTACTTTATCATTGACCTAGAATCCCAAAACCATCCAGAAATTCGAAGATAAAACAAATGAAAGAACTGCATCAAACCATGGATATCCAGAAATGTAAAGGAAAATATAGAACCACTATCACACTTGAAAAAACCCATTCCAATGCAACAATAGAACTAAATACACACATGTATGTACCATGCATTGCCAAAATAGCAAGGAAATCATACATGAAACTCGATACCTGCAAGTAATCCCATTTAGCTTCTTGATCTAGCTCTTTCTTGCTTGATCCTTTCTTCCCTTTTCTTCCTTGTCATTCTTTTTCCTTCCTTTCTCCAGTGGTAGAGTGCCCCAAGAATGATCTAAGTGTGCAAGAGTATGAGAGAGAGAGCTCCAAGATAAAACTAAGAAAATATTTTGAATTGATCCTCAAAAGCCTTTTTATCATTGTGGCCTCTATTTTCTTTAGTTTCCTATCATTTCCTTCAATTTCCTCTTCACATGAAGCATGTGACCTTTCACCTTCCTTTTCTCCTATTTTCCTTTATTTCCTAAATAAAATGTCAATTAATACCTCTTTGCATTTTCAATGCCTTTTCCAATTTCCCATTAGCCATAATAAACAAAATTAACATCCACTAAGGTGTTTTTCCCAACATTGAACTTACAATACATGTCCCATGAACTTGGTATTATTTTTTCATTTATTAACTTTATTATATGAACTATTAACCTAGGGTTTTTACAACTATGTTAACTAGAAAGATGAAAGAAATTATGTGAACGAAATTTCATAGGTTATAACTTGCAAAATTTGCATTTTGAGACCCTGGTAGCTAAAATTTTGATTAGCATAATGGAAAATAATAGTGTAATATGACGGTATTAAAAAAAAATGAACACAAAAACGAATGGAAACCATTCTAGGGTAAACATTGAGATAAACCTTAAATGAATCGCATTGGAACAACTTCCTCTTCTAAATAGTACTACCTAGTATAGAGAAAGTGTGAAATGGTATAGGCCATAATATACCAAACTCCATCTAAAAGTTCTAATCTCACTTAGAGATGCAAGCCACAAGGGTTGGAGAGAGATTTGGTGTGACTCTATCAAAATTTAGGTAAGAAATTAATTATCTCTAATCATAGGCTAAAAGGAAAGAATCCATTTTGTTACCACAGTAAGGACACATCGACTAGTAACTTTGAATTAGAAATCTAGACCACCCAAGGGAGAGAAACCCTTAAATTTTAATGGAATCATACAGGAAATTAAATGCTAGAAAACAAATTCACCATTCAACCCATTTAATAAATATATTTATAACAATTCAACCCATAATGGGCTCTGGTACTAAACCACCGAATTTATACACATGAATTAACCCCTATCAAAAGTTACATAGATAGCGTACATGCCAATAGGGTGATAATGTCTTATAAATCTAATTTTCCTAGGAGTAACACTAAGATTAAATAACTGGAGATAGACATTGAAATCTGATCGACCACCACACTAGAACCAGTAAGAAGAGGCCATGAATAAAATGTTGATAATCAACCTGTAGGAATGGTGGACAAAGATTAGCCATGAAAGCTTACCTTTATGAATCCCAAACTAACAAAGTATAATTATACTTGTGGCCATGTAGTAAAAAAAAAAATGGTAAGTCTCATAAATTTCTAGATGTAATAGCAAAAGAAAACTTGAAAAATAAAACCCTACAAAATAACAATACTATACTAGTAATTTGGAAAATATTGTTTTTTTGTACCTATGAAATTCACATGGTGCCATTAATAGCGAGAATAAAAGAAAACACACAGTGCCATAAAGAAAAGTTATAAGTTAGATAGCAACAAGGGCAGGAAAGAAGGAAAACAAACACATTCCATAAGGTTTAGTACCCCTTAAACAAATTTAGAGGGAATATTGTGGGTCAAGCTTGCTAGGGCCTCATAACCCTGTGAGAAATGAAGATGATGAGAACACCCTAAAACAATACCTATAGTGGTTGTTTGGGTAAGTCCAAACTCCACAAGAACTCTAAAAAATCATTGCATGAAAGAAAATGGCACCAAAAGTCATGAAACCATGAATGGGTAACACAGAGTGTCTAGTTTACAATGTATCTAACAAAGACAAGATTTCGAGCAAGAAACTTTACAAAAAATAGGGGACCCCTGTTACCTGTAAGAAATGCCACACTAGAAATGCTCAAAGGGCCCAAACAAACATTGGCATTGCATACCTGGTAGCAGCAAAACCAGATGAAATCGATAAGTGAAAGAAAAATGGGTTGAGTTGTTCCTAATTGTGTTACCACAACAATTCAATTTAAAATCTTACCACTCATATTGTTAGAGATTAATCAAAGCCAAAGAGGAGTGTGGCAGCCACAAAAACCTGATGGGAAATACAACTGCACGTCTACCAAAGATGGTCATGGCGGTGCCCTTCATGGAAAACACCACACCACACCAGAGAAATGAAAAAGACTGAATGAGAAAGAGATAGACTGACATCATAGGGATAGGGTTGGAAGGAGAAATCTACATTGTTTGATTGTTGAAACACATATCCACCCTCCATACTACCATAGTACTGGAAATCACAAAGGTATCACATGAGTCATAAGGACGTGGTTTCTTCCAGTTTGATCATGAAATTCAAAGAATGTGCCTCTGAACACTTAATTCCCATGTGTATTTCACTATGGAGGTAGGCTAGTATAAAACTTCAAAATGACCCACACAAAATAACAGAGGTCAAGTAATACAATTTTCTAGAGCCTTTGTAAACTAAGTGTTAATACATAGTATAGTTATAAATGAACACAAAATTTATATAATTCAAATTGGTAGCCCAAGCACTATTGCATAGTAGTGTATAGTTATCAGCCAGGGAAAAATGGTATATAATTTCAGTTGGCACTTTAATAATAATATAGATCATGGAAATTGTATTCACTACATTGGTAAGGTAACCTTGTTGAAGTTGAATTCTAACTAAGAGTACCCCTTATATGAAGATACCTATCCAAAATTAAATTGAATATACAAATCCATGAGTAATCCATATGCACAATCCCTAAGTAGAAAAATAACAAAAAAAAGAAGAAAAAATTATAAGATTCAGGTACATGACATATGGTATTAGAGAACCAGTTTCAAAACTAGTCTTACAGGGAAACATCATGCTGAAATATAGTTATGTATCGAGATGTGAATCTGATTTAAACATTGATATGCTAATTCTAGTTTGTGTTGACTATAAAGTACTCAAGTGAAGCAAGTTTATAATATGAAATGGAAGACGATACCAACCCACTTGTGGTAGAAGGAGAAAGAATCTATGTTGAATTAGGAGGAGGAACTAACAAATCAACAAATCAACTTGTGGATATTGTAAAGAGTCTATAACAAGAGATATTTTATCTCAAAACCAGTAAAGAGCAGTTTTTGAAGAAAAGTGAAGAATAAGAAAGAATGATCAGAGATCTAACTGAAAAGTCTAGTCCCGACATACCAGAAACAAGAGAGGATAGCGGAAAAATAGAACCATTGAAAAGGAAAAATATTGAGCTTGAAACATAAAAGTATGAAAGAAGGGATGATTTAGACAAAACTTATCCAAAAAAGAAAAAAAGGAAGTAGAAAGTGGAGATGCATGGGGAGTTTAGAAAAATAAAACCCCATACCTTTGATGGGAACAAGAAGGAGGATACAGAAGCATGGCTCCTTAACATGACCACGTATTTCCAAGTTTATGAATATGAGAGAAATTTGAAGGCCATATTTTCCATTTATCAGTTGTAACGAAAAGTTGATATCTGGTGCGAGGAGGTCAAATGTGTGCATACATTGGAAGAAAATACATTTTCGTGGAAGGAATTCCAAAAAAAATTTAAGCTTAGATCCCTGAATGAAGACAAGGAGATACATGAATTAAGATTGGGAGACAAAACTATGGATAAATTGGTGGCTAAATTCACAAATTTGTCGAGGTATGTCCCTTATGTTAGGGAAGAGAAAACCAAATTGAAAATATTTTTGAACTGCCTTCTAGTCACCTACAAAGAAAGGATTGAGTTAGACAATCCTAAAACAACGGATGAAGAAGTAAGAAAAGAAATAACATGTTATCAATAATTTAAAAGGTTAGCAGAACGCGAAAAACTTTGGTAAAGTAAGGACATAAACAGATATGCAACGGGGACGAAAAGATAGAAACCAAAATGCCTTAAAATTTTTGGACGGGACCACCAACAGAAGAAATTCAGCAAAGGGAATTCAACCTAGCTAGCCCAATCTAGAATTGGGTCCAAGAACATGGATTGGAACAATAATAAGATATGTGGGGTTAGAGAAATAAAATCGTTTAAGTGTTAGGGGTGTGGGAAACCTCATTTGTTGCGGGATTTCTTGCATAACCCTAGGTCTATTCAAAACATACAGGTTATCCATGAGGAAAAAGCAATGAATGATGTTACCAGAAACATTCCAAGGATAAGTGCAGTACTGGAGGATAGGCAAGCGGAGCATCAATCCACTATGATTAGATTTAAGGTACCATTTTAAACAAATATGTTTCTATACTAAATGATCAAGGGAATATATTAAGTTGCATTAGTCCTCAGATACTGGGAAAATATAAATTGAAAATTGAAAAAAAATAAGACTGCATGGTTGGTACAACTAACAACCAACATAAAGAGTAGGGTAACTAGCCAAGTGAAACAATGTTCCATAGATTTAAATGGTTGTTCCACAAAACTGAACTTAAATATACTCCCCTTAGGATGCTACGATATGTTAACAGGCATGGACCGATTGGAAAAACATGGAGTTATCATAAACTATTTAGAGGAAAGAGTAAGCTATGTAAGTTAAGAGGGCGAAACCAAGTTAATAAAAGGTATATCGAAATCAATATTAGTTAGATATATTTCAACTTTACAACTGAAAAGGTGCAAGGAGAGTGTGTCACTTATTCATGGTGCATGTTGAAGAAAATGAATAACAAACAAATAAACAAAAATTAGATGATCTGTCAATCATTAGGGAATTTTTGGGTGTTTTTATCACATAACTCAACTACACAACCCTCTTTATGCATGTAATTTTTTCTTTAATATATGAGTAACTTATTTCATGACCCCAAAACAATACAACTATCAATCAAATCTTTGATATTTATTATTATTATTATTATTTTAATTCTTACGTTATAACATAATATCTACCACTTATCCACACACTATAGTAATGGAAATATCATAGGTCAAATTATCATGTCAGCTTAAAATCGAATGGTGTTTTAAAGTAATTACACTTCCTACATTAACATTAGATAGGAATTTGGTGTGTAGTGGTTGGTGTCCATTCAATTGATTTGATCATTTGGTGATGTTTTCTATAGTACCTTCATACCTTTATCAAGACTTAATGAATTTTATGAGGAACTGGTTCAATTAGTTAAGGGGTTTCGTTCAATGAAATAATAATTTCCATGTACCCAAGCCCATATGATCTTCACATGGATGTCAGACTCTCTCATACGAATGGTCTAGATTGTTCTGTATCTCATCTGATGTTGTATCTCCTTTTCTCAAACCCTAACACTAATTTTGGAATTTGTTTCACTTCATGTGACTATCTCGCTGGTGGAATTTGTGTCTGTCTCACAAAGTGCCACTGTGAGGAATGGTGGGTACCTTGGAAGCTATATTCTTCTACCAGGCTCTCTGCAAAACACACATATCATCTCCTTTGAGGTTATCATTAGGGAAGAATAGGTAAGGTTTTGGTGTTTTGGTTTGGCTTCTTTACTTAAAACCTTGCAGTGTCTATATCTGGTTAGAATGCTCAAATTTTCCTTAACATGTGCTAGTGTGCTCCCTGGTTTATTGGGTCAACCAAATGCCTACAATGTTTCAAGGTTCCCATAATGTTTTAGGTCTGTCTTCACCAATTTAATCTTGAGGTACCATTCCTTTCTTGTTTACATCGAGTGACTTCATAACATGATTGAAAATTGGGGTTAATTTCATTGTTACCAGTTATGTGGTTTCATGTATTGTGGTTTGTCATGTTAATTAAGGCATAAGAGTGTTTCTCCTTCAGGTTCACGTAGTGGTTTTCTGGCATGGTTTTTAATCAATGAACATGTAGGTATATTTGTATCTATGTTTCTCTTTTTCTTAAAGCTATCCTTAAAGTCTACTTGAATGGTCATTATGATATAGTGTTTTTGACCCACTTCATTTAAGTTTGGCTTTAATAGAGGGATTTCAAATACTAGTGTGTGCATTTTCTCTATTACTACTATAATTTGTACTTTTAGATATACATATGACATATTCCTATACTAATAGGGTTTCCATTGTCATTGTCATTAAAGGATGAGAATGGTGGAATTGTCTCTCTTACGGGTATATTCCCTTCTCGCTATTATTTATGTCATTTAAAATTGTTATTCCCCCCTGCATACTGATCTCCTTTTATTTTGGTTGTCACAAGTATATATGAAGTTCCATTTCATTTTTCTCCACACATTAGAGGAATCTCTTCCAATTCTAACTTATCCTTTCCTTGCCACAGGTCTTTCTTCATTGATATTCTCATTATATGGTCTCTCCCTTTATAATGCATTGAGTCCTAGGTTTCCTATTTTGTACCTAGTCAATCGGTAGAAAACCCCTGCGATTAAGTCATTACTAAAAGGGAATTTAATTTGAAGAAAAAATGGTGTTTTAGTGGTGTGAAAATTTATCGAATGGCCTATGGCTCAACTTGCAAAAAAATGTTAAAGTTTATTTTCTTAACTATGATGTAATTCTAAGTTCTAATTGACTGGGCTAAAACCCTCGAGGTTAGGGTGAATATTATTTCTTATTATTATTATGAAATCCTTGCTAAAGGGGATTGCAATGCTTCTTTTTTTTTGTAAACTTGGTAGTGCTCCCTCTATTTATATTAATTTTCCAAAATTATAGACTTCCGTTTGTTCCAGGTGGCTTACCTTCCCGAAGGAAACGAGGTATCCACCTGTCTGCATTAAAACTTATCCAAGTTTTAAAAAGGTCGTTTGTTATCCATCTAGCGACATCATTTTGACTGTCTATACTACTACTCAGATAAAACAAATTAAACAAGTGATTGCATTTCATCAAAATTTTATCAGATTCGAACTAGACCACTACATCAATCCTCATCCGAGGATATTACTGGAGTAACGCTTTGGCACTGGAACTAGGCATCTCGCTCCTCTTCGTATCTTGTAATGTCTGCTCAATTCCCCACTTCATATATTTTAGTATCTTCTCAATTCTTCTCAAGGCCAAGTTGTTTCTGTAGGTCTGTATCTGAAGTTTTGCTATTTCCCTGAGTAGTTCAGCCCTGACTAGATCCTTTTCCTTGTTTTTCTCTTGTGCTTTTGTTCTGTCACCTGTAGCTTTTTCTCGATTAAGGGTCATTGCGTATGCCACAAAATTCTTCATTACCCAATACTAGTGTATGGTTTGTCTAAATAGGGAGTGATGACCTCAAGAATTCATTGGATTGAGAACCATGCTTTCCCACTCCTCCATGGGGATGTCCTGGTTCTTGATGTCGTCATTCAATTCTCTCTCCCAACAAGCAATTTGGGCTTTGATGTATAGTGGGTTCCCTACCATATATTCATCAATAATAGTTTTCATGCGTTCACTACCTGGCTTCCTCCCTCTTTTCCTATTTGACCCACTTGTTCCTTGTTCCTTCTTTTTTTCTCTCTTGCCTCTCCTAGGTGCCATGTTACTCCCTGCCTACTTGTAACTGTCTTCTTCTTCTTGTTCTCTATCTTCCTTGATGTGTTGTGCATGGTGTGATGTGAGACCAACTTGCAGGTCTGATGCTCCTTTTGTCCACAGGCTGGATCTTCACTCTTCAGCCACCTTTCCTCTCTCCAGCTCTTGTCTTTGGCATCTGCATGCGTCTAACTATGCCCTTCTTTCCTTTAAGTGTTATTTCCCTCTCCCTACTGTACCTTACCTTTACTACCACCCATCTTGCATTATTACCTATGCTGATCCCTATGCCGTCATCTTGGAATGTTTCTCCCTTGTCCTCGCTGCCATCTCCTCTCATGAATCCTCACTTTCTCCCAACTGCTCGTGTTGTGTACGTGATGTCCTTGTCCGGCCACTTTCTGACATCCTTCTGCCCACCCCCTGCTCATTGCCTTGCCCTCTTCATTGTCATGCTTATCCATCACCACCCTCATTCTCCTGGGAGTTGTACCTTCTTTGTCCTGCTCCACCACTTGCCATCTTACCTGTCTACTCACTTCATTTCCCTTATCTGTCCATTCCCCCACTTGTCCTCTTCCTCTCCTTTCCTGGTCACATCTCCCCGGTCCCTCTAGATTTGCTGTGTTTTCCACCGATCGTGGGTTCCCCTCTGCTCTTTTGTCATGTTCTAGGATTTTTACTATGTTTTCCATCTCCTCCATATGTGATAGCTCTTCCTCATTTGCGTCCAAAGTTCTTCCTGCATGGCTACTCCCCCAGTTTGCTAGATTGTCTGTTGGTGCATTGCATTTCCTTCTCACATGGGTGGGAAGGATGTAGTCTATCTGTCTAGTGAGTTTTCCAATCTCCTACACCAGCCAATCGATTATCTAGCTATGGCTGATCTTCTCCGATTGGGTTCCTTGTTGTAGCTTTTTGACTATATCAATTACCATTTTCGAGTCTCTTGCAACCTGTAATTTTTGGTATTTTTCTCTTATTGCAATTTCCAGCCCTTTTTTCAGTGCATGAAACTCTACTTCATTGTTCATAGCATTACCACAGTCCATCGCATAGATTCTAAGGGTCCCCTCCCCATCATCTCCGAATACCACGCCAGTCCCTGCCTCGCTAGGGTTCCCTTTTGTAGCCCCGTCAAAGTTTAATTTGATGAACCCCTTCTGGGGTCTTCTGAAGTGGTTGACCTCCTCCACCTCATTTCCTTGGTGTTTCCTGGTTGGCCTGTGTGTCGTGCTTGGCTTTAGGTTCAGGTTTGTCATTATATTTGTTTCGATGGGTTAGTTTTCTAATCCTCCTCAAACCATCTCTCGGTTAGAATGGTCTCTTTGATATTTTGGATATTTTGGTTCCATATTTTTGTTCTTGCTCTGCCTTCTTCCTTGAATATCAGTCTGTTTCGTTCTTTCCATATATTCCATAGAAAAAAGCCTAGCGAGAGTCTCCATTCCCTGTTCAGGATCGTGTTCTGGTAAGGTTTTTTCCTGCAATTCTCTATCGTTGTTTGCATGTTGTTTATATTTATGTCGCTAATTTAAAATATTTGCTGATGTTGTTTCCACAGGTTTACATTGACTTTACAAGTGTTGGTTAGGTGCTCTATAGTCTCTTCATGTTCTCTACAAAGGGCACATCTGGATGGGCCTTGCATTCCTTTTTTTCTCAGTTGGTCCCATGTTGGTGCTCTCTCATGGCTCAGGATCCAGGTAAAGAAAGCTACCTTCGACCATGTTTTTTTTCTCCATATGCTTTCCCATTTTTCTGTTTCTGAATGTCTATTGTGTATTGCTTTTATTTGGTAGCCTTATCCTATTGTAAACATGCCTTTGATTCTATGGCCCCATCTTAGAATGTCTGACCCTTCTTTTATTGCTATTTTCCTTGTTGCCATTTCCTTTTCATAGAGTTCCCATTGGAGTGTTGCCGACGCTTCTGGCTAGTTTTCTTGTTGTTTCCAACTTCTCTAGAATCCTTTTGGTTTCGGGAACCAATAATTTAGTACTTTGTTGGCCTCATGTAAGCTGGTGAATTGGTGGATCTCTTTTAGTTGTGGCTAGTTGTTGATTTTTTCTTTCTGTTGCCACGCTTCTTCCCAGGAGTTGGCTTTATCCCCTCCTCTAACTTCCCAGAAGATGTGCTCTCTGATTAGATCCATATTGTCACTGGCCAGATTCCATATTGTAGAGCCTTTCTTCTCATTTTGACTTCTCAACTTTCCTTCTAGGGACCCGGAATATCATAATTCTCTCCCATAGTTTTTTCCAAAGGTCTTCCCCTCCCTGTGTCCAACTCCACCACAACTTTGCCCCCATTACCTGATTCAAGATGTAAGGATCTCTAAGTCCAAGTCCTCCCTCTTTTAGGGATTTTTTCAGCCAGCTCTAGGATAGGAGTGCCCATTTCTTTGTCATACTAGGCCCTTTCCATAGGAATTTTTTTAACATGTCTACCATTTTCTAGCAGACTGTTTTAGGGGTGGCTTGACTAGTAAGTTGGTATACCGGGATGGATTGAAGCACTGATTTTAGTATAATGATGCCGTTGGGGATATTCATCGCTCTGAATTTCTAGTTTTTCATTCTCCATTGGATCTTTCCCATCAGGGTGCTCCAGTTGGCCACTCTATTTTGTTGGTCATTTAACTGGATACCTAAATAATTTGTAGGGAAATTCCCAATTCTAAATCCCATGGTTCTTTCCAGGAAGGCTTGGGAGGGTGTAGGGGTATTGAAGAAATATATATCCAATTTCTCTTTACTTATCTTTGTCCTAGAGGAACTTGTGAAGTCTGTGAAAATTTCCGTTATTTCTTTTGCTTCTTTGAGTGTTGCCTGTCCATATAGCATGACGCCATCATCAAATTGTTGGTGGGTTAGAGGGAGATCATTTCCCCAGAGTCTTAGGCCCTTATATTGTTCGTTGTATACTTTAGCTTTTATGAGTCTTCCTAGTCCTTCGGCTACGAGGAAAAATAGGAACTGAGATAATGGGTCGCCTTGCCTAAGCCCTCTGGTCGCATTGAAATCTTTTGTAGGTGATTCGTTTAGCAGTATTGATAGAACTGGAGTGGTTATCATGACATTACCCAACATATCCATATTTCATCAAAGCAAAATGTATTTAGGATTTTTTGGAGGTATTCCCAATTTAGTCTGTCATAAGTTTTGGCTAAGTCTAATTTTATCAGCATCCTTTTGGTTTTTGAATTTTTCGATGAATGTACTACTTCTTGTGCCACCACTATGTCGTTTGTTATTTGTCTACCTTTGACAAACCTTGTCTGCTCCTTGGATATCAACTCCGGTAATATTGATTTTAGTCAGTTCACCATTATTGTAGCTAAGATTTTATATATAACATTTCAAAGGGCTATAGGGCGGAATCCTTGTGGTTCTTCTGAGTGCTCTGTCTTTGGTATTAGGGCTAGAAATGTCGCATTCAAGTTCGGATGCATTCTTTTGGCGCATCTAGATTCTTCTACTACATTCACTATGTCTTGGCTCATGAAGTTCCACGTAGCTTGAAAGAATTATGAAGTGAATCCATCAGGCCTAGGTGCTTTATTATTTGTCATCTTTTTGATTACTGATGAGACCCATTTTTTGGTACAATTTGGGCTCATTTGGCCTACATACCTTGCTCAACCATTTATCTTTTATCACTTATGCATTCATTTCTTAGTATATTCGTGTTGTTTGTAGGAAGAAGGGCAGGCATTATATCTATGTGGCTAATACATGATGATTTCAGGTTTTTGGCATTAAAGAGAGAAAAAGACCACGCAGAAGGAGACAAGGAGACAGCAAAGGTGGCATTGCAGGTTTATAGGGAGGTTGTCTACAGCCTTAAATAACCTCCCTCGTGATTTTCACCTTAACTCCGAGCTCCAACAGCTCCCCCCACCAAGCTTAGAGGCAGCCAACAGATTCTACAGGATCAGTAGTTTGACTTTCAGTTGGACAGCCAAGCTCCACGAATGGAGGAAGCCCGCTTGATCTTCATTGTGTATAAATATGAAGGTCGTAGCCTTTGATAAGGGCTTTTTGAACTTTTGAACTAGTATTGTAATTTCTGAGCACGAGCTACAGCTCGGTGTTTGTTTTTGTAAGCCAGTTTTGGCATGACATTAGACTCTTGATTATGAATAAAGGCAAGCAGATTTGGATCTAATTCTGAGCTTTTAAGGGAGCTATAGCTCTCAGGTTAGGGCCCAACCTGAGAGCAATAGACCTCCTCTTCGTTGTATTGTTACTCGTGTTCTTGCAGCACTTTATTTCCTCTGTTTTGAGATGCATTTAGAATTTACAGTCTGCTGATTTGATTTCTTGTATGTGATTGAGTAGGATTCATTTACAGTTTAAGTGCTTTCAGCTGTGTAGATTAGAGTAGGAGGATTGTAATTCATTAGAGCTCAAAAAAGGTTGATAGTGCACTCGCTGCCATCTCTGTCTAGAGATTGGGGGTGTGGGCTGTACCAACCACCAAAAACGCAGTCTTATGCTTTCATGCAAGCTACCACACAGTCATTGCAATCGTAGATCCTTCCATGCATTTTGCTTTAGAGCCATACTTCTTCATTCTAACTCCATGCACGACTTCTCTTCACAATTTACATTGCTATTCATTGGTTTAATAGCACAGGTAGCACAGGTTAATGGATTCTCCTTCTTGTTGCAAGACATAAGCAATTTGTTTTATTTACACTGCTCAATATCATTCCATTTCCTTCTTCTTCTTCTTAACCATGCCTAAATCCACCTACTCGACCTCTGTTCAGTTCGTTTACCTCCCAACTCTTCCATTGCCCACGTAGCTCCATTTTCTTGACCTTTCGTTGCTTCCATCCTTCTATCCACCAACCAACTCCGTGCACTCTTTCTCCATCTTATTTCTCTGCTCCTGGGCCATCACAAGTTCCATCTCCATCTTACCTATCCACCCATACCGCTCCATCACTTCACCATCACCCAAAACTCCCACGGGAGAACATCCTGTAGAAGTTAGCAGACTTCCTGTAGAATCCCTGAGTTTCCTGTAGGATCCCCTGCAAACATCCTGTAGAAGCCTGCAAACTTGGTTGCCGAGCACCTGAACGTTGTGGACTTCTGTGGACTGATGCTAGGGATCCTCTGGGACCTCTCCTAGCCCTCCTGACCTTTCCCAATCTTTCTCTCCCTTCGCACCACCTCTGCACAGCCAAACCCTAATAAGAAACGAAATCATAATCACTCCATCCACTTAAGCAAAAATACAAAAACAATGTTCTTTTCAATGGAAGTAGTTTGAGTTCATGCATTTCACATCACTAGAAGTAATGGAATCATTTTTAGACATTTGCACTCTCACTATTGCATCATAGAGGTTAAACTAGTCAGATTAGGGTTTACTAGGGTTTCCATGTTTTGGTTGGCTTTCAGTTCATTTTTGCAAAGTAGATTAATTTCCTTTGAGATAGCCTTTGTCCATCATTTAGAAAGCTTCTTCTGAGAACATATAGAAGTTGGCTTGAGCCATAGCGGACTTGTGCCAGCTGACCAAGTGACAACTACGACAAGAGCTAGTACTTGTGCATACAACACCGTCGCTTCCAAGTTTGTACGAACTACCGGGTTGATAAAATTAGAGATAGGAAGCCCCAGGAGTTGTAGCATTATTGATACAATACTGGATCCCACCATATTTTTGGCGCCGTTGCCGGGGAAGCGTCAGAGTATTAGTAATTGTTGCTTTTCTTCTATTTTCTTACTCTTGCCTTCTGCTAAGTAGTTTATTTCATTTCCATTCTGCAAAAGTAGCATAGACATTTCCTGCTTTCGTAGATTAGCATTTCCTGCTTTTGTAGATTAGCATTTCTTGCTTTCATAGATTAGCATTTCCTGCTTTCATAGATTAGTGTTTCAATTCTGCAAGCGTAGACTAGCATTTCCATTCCTGCAATTTCATTTGAGCAAAGTAGATTAGTTCTTTCCTGCTTTCAGTTTAATTCTGCATCTTTTATAGTTAGTTGTAGATCAATCTATTTCAATTTTGCAGGTACCACAGAGAAAAAACAAAAGAAATAAAAAAAAAAAAGTATTTTCCATTTCATGCCTCGTAGAAACCGAGATAAATCAGGCAAATTCCTATCCAACGCCCCCACCACATCACTAAGTCACCCTTCTCTCTTCTTTGGTGACAGTGACCCAGAAGAACCTATAGGTGAACATCCCAAGATATACGAAGATCCTATAGTAGAAGAAGAATTGGAGACCACTCCATCTGAAGCTATGGCTGACAATAGAAGAGAAGATGAGAGAATAGAAGGTGCCTTTCCCATCCGAGAGACCAATGAAGAGATGAAAATGAAGAACATTAGCCCCTCCGCCTTACCTCACTTCCATGGACTGACTACTGAAGATCCTGATACCTTCCTGTTTGAGTTTTTTGTCCTTTGTAGAACCTATGACTATACTGAAGATGAGCAAAAGCTGAAACTCTTCCCTTCAACTCTTAAGGATGCAACATTACGCTAGTTCATGGGCTTACCTGGGAATAGTATCACCACTTGGGCTCAGATGCAGCAAGCTTTCAATACCAAGTACAGGGATTATTGTAGGTCTAAGGAAACCAAGGGAGAAATCTTTTGGATGACCATGGGAAATGATGAGTCCTTAGAGGATTATGAGGAGAGGTTCCAACTTAGCTATAAGCGGGTCAGGTGCACACTTGACCCTGAATCCCTCAAGTTGGTCCTGCTCCGAGGAGTCCCTGAAGACCTATTAGATACCCTTCACATGTTAGCTGGGGGGGACATTTACCAACTGCCTTATGAGTACATCAAGACTGTGTTTAGAAACCACTCCAGGGCAGCACGGAAACGAGGTAGAGGAAACCTTCTCTCAACTAGTGTCCCTTTCTCCAAACATGAGCTTGCAAATCAATTAGAAGATCTTAAGAGTGAGGTGAGACAGACCATTTCCATGCAGCTGGACACATTCAGGATCCAGCAGAAGAAAGAAGAAGCTGAGAGAGCCTTGGCTGTCTTTTGCCCTAGGTGCACAAGGAGACACCCTAAGAACGAATGCCCATTGCATTCGGTTGAAGTATGTTTCGTTTGTGAGGAGGACCATCCCACAAATCAGTCTCCAACCTTACCTGGGTTTAAAGCCATGTACCAAGGGACAGAAGCTCCCACTGAACCTCTCTATTACCTCAACCAAAGGAGGCCACAAGGATCTAGAGCTTATCAGCAGGGAATGCAAGGGGCACCTCAAGCTTATTACAGCCCCAACCAATCGACTCCTATGCCTTCCTGGGGTCCCCCTGCTCATCCTTCCTGGTCCATGCCTCCTCCATGGTCTTATCCACCTCAGTACCCTACTCAACCTACTTCTCATTCATATCATTCACATGCCCAGCCACAGCCTAAGTGGAATGCACCTCAGTCGGGGTGGAGGCCCCAGTACAATACTCCTCCCGCCATTTTGCCTCCACCACCAGTTCAACCTCATCCATTACCTCCTGCTCCTCCAAGGCAACCTCAAATGCCTACTCAACCGAACCCAAACCCCAACAATAGACAGGCCCAGCAGGTATACACTGGGGAAACCTCATGCCCTACCTATGCTGTGGAGATCCAGGAGATCAATCTTCGATCTGGAAAGACTTTACCAGATCGCCAACCTCCTCCCCCGGAGGATGAGGAAGATAAACAGGAAAGTGAACCAAAGGCTATTCCACCCTTTCCCGAGAGACTAACAGCCACCACACAACCCAACCCAGAAGAGGATGAGCTTCTGAGTGAGCTCAAGTAGTTGTGTGTAAAAATATCGCTTCTCCAAGCCATCAAGGATGTGCCAATATACAACAAACTGGTTAAGGAAAAGTGTTTCAAACACCCAGGCAGGCGGAAGAAAGATGCTTCAACCATCAATGTCATGGGACAACTGTCTGACCTTATGTTAGGACAAGTCATCTGCCCAAAGTACCTAGATCCTGGAAGTCCTGTAGTAGATGTCCACATCAATGGCACCATCATACCACACACCTTGATTGATCTGGGGGCTGCCATTAATGTGATGACCAGGGATACCATGCTCAAACTCAATCTTCAGGGTTCCTTGAAGAAGACCTCGACAGCACTGCAATTAGCAGATCGCTCCACTATGACTCCCGAAGGGATTGTGGAGGATGTCTTGGTCTCTATCGACTCTTGGGAATACCCTGCAGATTTCTTGGTTCTGCAACCCAAGGCAAAGCTTACTTGATATCCTCTCATTTTGGGAAGGCCTTGGTTAGCCACTGCAGATGCTTACATAAGTTGCCGTGCAGGAAATATGACCATCAAAAATGGTCCTATGTCCAAACAGCTAGTCCTATACCCTCCTGCCCAACCCTTCTTAGAGCATGACTTACCACTCTGGTTAGAGGAAGGAGAGGAAGACGAGGTGTACTCAGCACCTCTGTGCACCTTAGATACCACTAGAAGAGACCCCCCAACCGAGGATGACTTGATCGAGACCTTGATCCAGAATCCACCTTCCAGTGTACTATCCTTAGAGAAATTGGTGGAGGATGCCCAAGCTAGCACCTTAGTGGATCTTTGTACAACCAACCCTGTCACTCCCAGAGTCAATAATGTGGAGTTCGGCCCTGAGAGAATGTTAAATATCAGCTCTCCCTATCTCCTTCCCAGGAAAAGGAGTTGTGCAGCCTGTTGGCCAGTCACCTAGATGCTTTTGCTTGGAGCTATAAGGAGATGAAAGGAGTCCATCCTTCGGTCTGTACCCATCACATATACATCAAAGAGGATTGTAAGTCGGTTAGGCAACCCCAGAGGAGAATGAATCCAGCCCTTAAGGACATTGTCAAGGAAGAATTGCAAAAACTGTTGGATGCCGGATTCATCTACCCCATCTCAGATAGTGAATGGGTGTCCCCTCTGGTGTTGGTTCCCAAGAAAAATGGGAAATGGAGAATCTGTGTGGACTACCGAGAACTGAACAAAGCTACCAAGAAAGACCATTTCCCTCTACCTTTCATAGATCAAGAGTTGGATGGACTGGCAGGAAAGAAGTTCTTCTCTTTCCTGGATGGGTTTAGCGGGTACAACCAAATCCAAATCAGCCCAGAAGACCAAGATAAGACCACCTTCACTTGTCCTTGGGGCACCTTTGCCTACCGAGTCCTTCCCTTTGGTCTATGCAATGCTCCTGCTACCTTCCAGAGAGTTTTCTTAAGCATCTTCTCGGAGCTGGTCCATGATGCAGTGGAAATCTATATGGATGACTTTACTCCTTATGGGGCCAACTTCCAGGAAGCATTGTCCAATCTAGGAAAAGTCCTAACCAAATGCATTGAGATGAACTTGTCCCTTAGTCCTGAAAAATGTGAATTCCTAATGACTGAAGGGACCATGCTAGGCCATACCATTTCTTGCCAAGGGTTACAGGTGGATCCTAACAAAATTGCTCTCATCAAGAAGGTTCCACCTCCCCAAAAGGTAAGGGATGTTTGGAGTTTCTTTGGATTAGCAGGATATTACCGGAGATTCATTAAAGACTTCAGCAAGCTAGCCTCGCCATTGTTTGGCCTGTTGGCAAAAGATGTGGAGTTGAAATGGACTGACGATTGTCAGAGGGCTTTGAATGAATTGAAGGACAAGTTGGTGTCAGCCCCAATCCTGAGAGGTCCAAACTGGGCCCTACCTTTCCACATCCACACTGATGCCTCGAACAAAGCCATAGGTGCAGCTTTAGGACAAGTTGAGCAAAAACTTCCATATGCCATTTACTTTGTTAGCAAAAACTTGTCCAAAGCTGAGTTGAATTACACTGTAAGCGAGAAAGAATTCTTGGTTGTGGTCGATGCACTGAACAAGTTCCGACACTATATCACTGGCTATCAAACCTTTGTACATACAGACCATGCTGCAATTAGATATTTAATGAATAAACCAGATGTGAATGCTCGTATTATTAGATGGTTACTTTTATTGCAGCAGTTTGATTTGACCATTGTTGACAAACCAGGTAGAGAAAATGTTGTTGCTGACTTTTTATCTAGATTGGATTTGTCTGCAGATGAGGATGGAACGGTGGATGACCAGATGCCTGATTAACATCTGTTTGCTATCTCAGCACTCTCTCCATGGTTTGTTGATATAGCAAACTACCTTGTTTCAGCACAGTTCCCTCCGCACCTATCTTCAAGAGAGAAGAGCAGAATCATCAGAAAAAGTGCCTCATTTACTTGGATTGGGGGCAATCTGTTCAAGCTCGGCCCCGATCAGATCTTAAGGCGTTGTGTAAGGGAGGAGGAAGTCTTTGATATCCTCCTCACCTGTCATGATGGGCCTTCTGGAGGACATTTTGCAGCAAAGAGAACTGCTTTCAAAATCCTACAGGCAGGCTGCTATTGGCCCACACTTCATCAAGATGTCAGAAGATATGTCAGCCAGTGTGACCAATGCCAAATAATGGGGAAACCAACCCAAAGGGATGAGATGCCTCTCAACCTCAGGTGACTCTTGAGCCATTTGAGAAGTGGGGTATGGACTTTGTGGGCCCAATCAACCCTCCTTCGAGGCAAAGGTCTTACATCATTGTGTGCACTGACTACCTGACAAAGTGGGCAGAGACCAAAGCAATCAAAGCAACAACAGAAGAAAAGGTGGCCGAGTTCCTAAGAGAAAACATCTTCTATAAGTTTGGCTATCCAAGAGAGCTGGTCACCGATCAAGGGAGCCAGTTCACCTCCAACCTGGTTGAAGATCTACTAGCTCATCACAAGATCAAGCATCAGACTTCCACCCCCTATCACCCTCAAGGAAATGGGCAGGTGGAAGTCACCAATAGAGCATTAGAAGGGATCTTGACTAAGGTGGTGAGCAGCAGCAGAAAGGACTGGGCAGATCTCCTGGTTGAAGCCACATGGGCTTACAACACCACTTGGAAGACCACCACCGGCTTCACACCTTATGAGCTAGTCTATGGGAAGAAAGCTTTGCTGTCCATTGAGTTTGAATACAACACTTTGAGGATGGCAGCTCAGCTAGATCTAGATCTCAGCCATGCACAACAAGAAAGGTTATTGCAGCTGAATGGACTAGATGAGCACCGAATGCAGGCCCTCCTTCACTCAGAAGTGGTTCAACTTCAGAGAAAGGTGTGGCATGACCAACATCTCCATGACAAGCAATTCCAGCCTGGAGATTGGGCTTTGCTGTATGACTCCATATACAAATATTTCAAGGGAAAGCTGAGAACCAGATGGCTAGGGCCATATTCAGTGGAAAAATGTCATGACAATGGATCTGTTCTTATTCGGACCATTGATGAGGAAGCCATCCCCATGCTTGTCAATGGGCATCGATTGAAGATCTACAGGAAGCCTCTCTCAAGACAAGAGTTCATCAAAACTATGGGGAAGGCAGTGTTGGTCATAGAGAAGGGTTCTGCCTCTGCTTTGGGCATACCCTGAAGAATATAAAAACAAAAAAAAAAAAAATAATAAAGATCCTTGGGTGAAAACCTTTCTGAGGCACCCAAGGCAGGTGGTAGGGGTGAAAACCTCATTGAGGCGTCCCTATTATCTTTCAAAAAAAAAAGATTGGAAAAGATCCTTGAGTGAAAACCTCTTTGAGGCGCTTAAGGAAGATGGCAAGGGTGAAAACCTCAATGAGGCGCCCCTGTTATCTTTCAAAAAATAAAAAAAAAAAAAAAAAAAAAAAAAAAACAAAACAAAAGAAAAAACAAGGTCAGCAGATTCATTATGTAAAGTTGCATGCAAGTGTTCTATGGAGGAGAGGAAGCCTCTCAACTCAGAGCTCAGGATCCTTATCATGCTGTCAGGAGACCTCACCAGCACCCCCTCCAAGAATACTCATTTTCTCCAAGGTATGTGCAATTTTATTACAGCTTGAGTCTTCTACAGGAAGACGCAGATTTTCTACAGGAAGACGCAGATTTTCTACAGGAAGGTGCAGACTCTCTACAGGAAACGTGACCTTTCTACAGGAAGCTCTGTATTTCTACAGGAAACTTCCAGAACGGGCTAGAATTCATTTCATGAGGAGATCTAATGGCTAAGGATCGGTTTGGACGCATGCAAGCCACTATTGTCACCCTTGCACATTGCTGTTATCTTGTTCCACCATCCTTGTCGACATGCAACAAAGATACCTGCACCAGCAAAGCAGGTCGGTGAGTTCTCAAGAAAAGGCAAATTTTAAATGAAAAAACGTTGGAGATCTCGCACCATATTCATCCCAGTCATCCAGAAGCTCCAGGAGCATGATCGTGAAGCAAGATCCTTCGTCGTGTAGCATGCACCCAAGGAGGAAGAACTGTTACAAGACATCCCGCGGGAGTCCTGTAACAGTTAAGCCTGCTAGAATGGATACCATTCACAGCGCAGGCCATATGCAATGAAACGTGGGCGCATGCAACCAAAGCATCCAATCCATCGTCGGCAGCCTGTGAACATGGACCTCTGGGCCTGTGTAAGTTCGCCAGCAGCAGGTAAATCCACTCATCAGCGTCCAAAGAACCGAAACATCGTGTGCAGCCGCGCAGGTAAGTGTCTCGACCCTTCCTTCCATAAGATTGCATGAATGTTACTTTGATTGATTGCAAAGTGTAAAGGTGAATGGGTTGAGCAGTCGTATGGCCATTTGGCCGGCCACGTCGGCCAGTTAATGGTCTAGTTGGATGTTTGGGTGGCGGCCATGACAAAAAGAATGGGCAGCACGCACGTGAGAGCAATCCCGTCGAAAAGATGAGTTTAACAGAAGAGGTGGCGGAAGATCTGCGGGAATCGATGCGGCAGCAAGTGAACGTGCAGTTGAATGATGGGATGACGTCACCAAACGGTCCAGCGGGGACAGCTCACCCCCGCGCCATGGATTCCGCTGATTCAAAATCTAATCGGCTAGATTGCACTCATGCATTTATCAACCACCGTTTTGAACTCGAGTGGCTATCCTGATCTTTCTGCAGTTCAATACGCCGAGCCTTTGGCTATCAGAACGATTGTGAGGCACACCCAAGGCGCAGACCGACTGCAGTCTTTCCCGAAAATCGCGCGCTGCATTCTACAAGAACGCTGTCATTCTACAGGAATGTTGTCATCCTACAGGAACGCAGTTTCTACAGGAAGGCGGGTGCCTCACGTAAAAAGGTGGCAGATTAAAAAGGTAATCCTGAACTCTTCATGCAACTGGTTTTTAAAGGTGGCAGAATTGTCATCCACAGTCTAGTCATAGAAAAATGGTGAAATCGTTGTCTGCTGTGCCTATACTGTCATTCTACAGGATGTCAAGATAATTAAACTGTGTTAAGTTCCTCAGGGATAAGTTTTGTGGATTATGTGCATGATATTCTACGCTCTGTCTCAGTAGACCAAATTTCTTCCACAATCACCACCTCTGGTTAAGGAAACTGTTTTATCATGCCAGGTGGGTTTATTAGACGAGAACCCACTGATTCAACCAAGTTAAGGGAAAACCAAGAGTTGGTGGAGCTCTTCACACGGGTTCAATGGATATCTTTTTGTGACAAATTGCAGGGTTACGACGATGAAGTGGCAGAAGAATTTTTGCAGGCTCTGAGGCCGAAATCCAAGACACTGGCCATAGTGAAATTCAGGGGTCTAAGCCTCAAGCTCACCCCGCAATATATCAGTCGAATTACTGAACTTCCAATGGGTTTGCCATGGGATAAGGAAGAAAGGAAGTTGAGCCAGCAGGCCAAGAAAGAATTCTTTCCACTTGAGGAGGAATTCTCGGAGGACAAAAATGGGGTGCGTAGAACCAGTTTGCTGCCACCATGGAATGAAGTTAGCCTGCAAATCATGAAGTATATAACCTGTGAAGGCCGTTTTAGCATCGTGTACGTGTATCACTTTCGGTTGCTCACTGAATTGAGGCACCGGATTGATCTTCCTATAGAACAGAAACTGAGCATTCCTTATTTCTTGCTACAGTCTCTAATTGAGTGTGCCACAAAGTTGAAAGAAGGCATACCAGATCAGGGAGCCCACCATTGGTTGATCAAACTTCTTGTGGAGGATACGCTTCATTCATATAAGGTTCCCCTCTCATGGGAATCATTCAGGAATTTGACAAGAGATGGAGACATAAGGATGTTGATTGAAGAACCGGGTTCCTCCATCAGTGAGGAAAAAGAATCAGTGGCCGAGGGAAAGAAGGAAACAGGCCAGAAGACCCCGACCACAGTGCAGAAGAAAGAACAAAAGAAGAAGCATGAGAAAAAGGATGACAAAGAAAAAGGTGACACACCCATCTTGTCAGCAAGAGAAAAGAGGTTGCAGAGCAGAACGGACAAAGCTGAGATGGTCCACATCAGCCCAAGTACCTCATCAGCACCCGCAACCCAACCAAAAAGCAAAACCCATGCAGCAAAGCAAGCAAAGGTGGTGACACCTGTGTCTACAGGAAAGCAGAAATAGGCTTCTACAGGAAGCCCGAAAACAGAGAAAGGGTCTTCTATAGGAAGCCCAAAATTGGCAAAAGGGTCTTCTACAGGAAGCCCGAAAATTACCAAAACAGGGGCTTCTACAGGAAGCCCGAAATTGGCTAAAACGGGGTCTTCTACAGGAAGCCCTGAAAAGGTGAAACCCAAGGAGAAGAAGGTGGACATTCTGGCAAGGGAGGTAGCAGCTGTACTAGCTGGCCTCAGCACGCCACCTAAGCCAAAAGAAAAGAGGAAGAGGGAGACCCCTCTATACTTTAAGGCTCGAAGAAGTGTTAGGATAAAGACGGGCAAGCCACAGCCTCCGTCCAGCAGCCTGATTATCATCGAAGATACCCCTCCTTCTCCGAAGGAAAAGTCCCCCTCAAGGATAACAGTCACCTATGAGAAGGGGAGTCGAAAGAAAAATACGTGGCAAGAAAGGTTAGACTTGTTGACTGAAAAAACTCGGCTATAGGAGGCTGAAAATGTTCTACAGGACACTCTGGCTCGGCTACAGGAAACGGAGAAGAGGGAAGGAGAAGGACCCTCATCACCACCAAGGGAGGGTGAGGTAGAGCCACCTAAAGAGGCAGAAGAAGTACATATACCGGAGCCCAGCCCTCAGCCTAGTCTGAGTACATACTACACCTTTTTAGAGGCGGGCAAAATCATACTGCAGAAATTTACTGTACCCTTATTTTTTGCATGGATGCAGATCGCCAAGTCAAAGGGTGTGGCGGACATAGGCCCCTTACAAGAGCAACTCAAGGAGGTCAGGAGTGAATTCACCTTGGCTAAACATGTGGCTAATTGCCAACGTGTGCTTCTACAGGAAGAAAACCAGAAGCTAAGATTGCAGCTACAGGAACTAAGGGCAGGGGCAGGTACATCCTCCAAAGACACCACAAAAGAACAACAAGGCAAAAAGGAGCTGACCACCAGTCTTGAGGAGCCAATGACACTTCTACAGGAAACAGAACAACAAGCACAAATTGAAGTGCAAGCTCTAAAAGAACAGTTGCAGCAAAAGGAAGCACAATTGGCCTGCATGGCCAGCTCAGCCATGGAGGCAATACAGTGAAGACAACCTATAAAATCCTATGGTTTGTACTTAAAAGATCAATGGCTGCAGTTCCAAATAAATACCTTGGCACAAAGAGGTATTTCTCAGATCCAAAACCCACAGCAATTTTCTGAATTGTGCAGTACTAGTTCGTTAGAAGACAAAGCCAAATTAGTAGAGTTCTACCTCCACAATTTGGCTTTGCCTAATGAAGTCTCCTGGGATCCCAATATTTCCTTGGGTGATATGCAATTGATGGCGTTCGCTTCATGGTTGAACCATGAGGATCAAAGAGCAGCTGAAGCAAAATCGGTCATGAACCGAGAATTGAGCGAGCCACTGTTCATTCGAGCAGAACCAGAGGATCCGGTTGCACTCATCTCAGCACACCAACAGTTGTCTACTGATCCCACAGCTTCCTTGAGATTTATGGACCAACAGGCCCAAACCATAGCTCATTTTGAAGACATGGAAAGATTGTTAGGAGAAAGTGTTGCCCAAGCATGTACACGCAGATGGAATACCTTGGCACACAGTTTGAAATCCGAGAGTACCATACCCCAATTCGGATGAGGGAAGCTTTGGTAAGGGTAGACCTTTACAATAAATCCATGCAAAGCCTCCAGGCCAGCTGGATTGGCCTTAAACTCAGCCCACCACTACTGCTAGGGTTGACTGAAGGCAATACAGAGGAGGATGACAGTGAACAATGGGAAGAGGTGAACAGGAAAGCTAGGTTTCATATTAGCAAGGAGGACACTACCACAGAGGCTTGGGATGTAAGGGAAGCAGTAAAAGCAATGAAGGATGAAGATTTGGATTAAGTTGCTCAAGGATGAGCAAATATTTTAGCTGGGGGGTGATGATGAGCCCCAATTTTTGGTACAATTTGGGCTCATTTGGCCTACTTACCTTGCTCAACCATTCATCTTTTATCACTTATGCATTCATTTCTTAGTATATTCGTGTTGTTTGTAGTAAGAAGGGCAGGCATTATATCTATGTGGCTAATACATGATGATTTCAGGTTTTTGGCATTAAAGAGAGCAAAAGACCACGTAGAAGGAGACAAGGAGACAACAAAGGTGGCATTCCAGGTTTATAGGGAGGTTGTCTACAGCCTTAAATAACCTCCCTCGTGATTTTCACCTTAACTCCGAGCTCCAACAGCTCTCCCCACTGAGCTTAGAGGCAGCCAACAAATTCTACAGGATCAGCAGTTTGACTTTCAATTGGACAGCCAAGCTCCACGAATGGAGGAAGCCAGCTTGATCTTCATTGTGTATAAATATGAAGGTCGTAGCCTTTGATAGGGGCTTTTTGAACTTTTGAACTAGTATTGTAATTTCTGAGCACGAGCTACAGCTCGGTGTTTATTTTTGTAAGCTAGTTTTGGCATGACATTAGACTCTTGATTATGAATAAAGGCAAGCAGATTTGGATCTAATTCTGAGCTTTTAAGGGAGCTATAGCTCTCAGGTTAGGGCCCAACCTGAGAGCAATAGACCTCCTCTTCGTTGTATTGTTACTCGTGTTCTTGCAGCACTTTATTTCCTCTGTTTTGAGATGCATTTAGAATTTACAGTCTGCTGATTTGATTTCTTGTATGTGATTGAGTAGGATTCATTTACAGTTTAAGTGCTTTCAGCTGCGTAGATTAGAGTAGGAGGATTGTAATTCATTAGAGCTCAAAAAAGGTTGATAGTGCACTCGCTGCCATCTCTGTCTAGAGATTGGGGGTGTGGGCTGTACCAACCACCAAAAACGTAGTCTTATGCTTTCATGCAAGCTGCCACACAGTCATTGCAATCGTAGATCCTTCCATGCATTTTGCTCTAGAGCCATACTTCTTCATTCTAACTCCATGCACGACTTCTCTTCACGATTTACATTGTTGTTCATTGGTTTAATATCACAGGTAGCACAGGTTAATGGATTCTCGTTCTTGGTGCAAGACATAAGCAATTTGTTTTATTTACACTGCTCAGTATCATTCCATTTCCTTCTTCTTCTTCTTAACCATGCCTAAAGCCACCTACTCGACCTCTGTTCAGTTCGTTTACCTCCCAACTCTTCCATTGCCCACGTAGCTCCATTTTCTTGACCTTTCGTTGCTTCCATCCTTCTATCCACCAACCAACTCCGTGCATTCTTTCTCCATCTTATTTCTCTGCTCCTGGGTCATCAAAAGTTCCATATCCATCTTACCTATCCACCCATACCGCTCCATCACTTAACCATCACCCAAAACTCCCACGGGAGAACATCCTGTAGAAGTTAGCAGACTTCCTGTAGAATCCCTGAGTTTCCTGTAGGATCCCCTGCAGACATCCTGTAGAAGCCTGCAAACTTGGTTGCCAAGCACCTGAACGTTGTGGACTTCTGTGGATGGATGCTAGGGATCCTCTGGGACCTCTCCTAGCCCTCCTGACCTTTCCCAAGCTTTTTCTCCCTTCGCACCACCTCTGCACAGCCAAACCCTAATAAGAAACGAAATCATAATCACTCCATCCACTTAAGAAAAAATACAAAAACAATGTTCTTTTCAATGGAAGTATTTTGAGTTCATGCATTTCACATAACTAGAAGTAATGGCATCATTTTTAGACATTTTCACTCTCACTATTGCATCATAGAGGTTAAACTAGTCAGATTAGGGTTTACTAGGGTTTCCATGTTTTGGTTGGCTTTCAGTTCATTTTTTCAAAGTAGATTAATTTCCTTTGAGATAGCCTTCGTCCATCATTTAGAAAGCTTCTTCTGAGAACATATAGAAGTTTGCTTGAGCCCTAGCGGACTTGTGCCAGCTGACCAAGTGACAGCTGCGACAAGATCTAGTACTTGTGCATACAACACCGTCGCTTCCAAGTTTGTATGAACTACCGGGTTGATAAAATTAGAGATAGGAAGCCCCAGGAGTTGTAGCATTATTGCTACAATACTGGAGCCCACCAATTACCTCCTCCACCTCTGCTTTCATTATGACTCTTAGGAGAGCCAACTTATGATCTCTAGTTACTAGTTTGGGGATATGTTGACTAAATTTGAAAATGTTGTCCTCCCTTTTGATATTCGGTTCTGTCGAGAGCCCTTTAAAATGTTGTACCATAAGATTCTTCATTTCATATTTCTGAGTTAGCCTATTGCGTTGTTGGTCCTTTAGGGAGAATATTCTATTTTTTTGTCTATGTTGTACCATTTCTTTATGGAAGAATTTCATGTTTCTTTCCCGTTCTTTTCACCATTGGATTCTTGATTTTTATTTCCAAAGTATTTCCTCTTATTTTCTCCTTTCTTCCAAGTTATTTAGCACCACTCCTTCCTCTTTTGCCAGCTCTTTGATTCTTCCTTCCTCTATGATTTTTTGTTGTATTTTTTTTATCTTTATCTGGAGCGTTTCTTGTTTCTTTTGTATGTTTCCAAATTCTTCGCTGTTCCATTTCTTTATCCTTCATTTTAGGTCTTTTAGTTTCAGTTGGAGGGTGTGCATTTAGTTTCTTCCATCCATCATAGTCTCAGTCTCCTTCCACCAATTCTTCATTTTATCGATAAAGAGGGGTTCTCTTAGCCATAATGCCTCAAACCTAAAGGTTCTATTCTGGTTTTGATGAATCATAGCTATTTCCAATTTAATTGCCAATGGTCTGACCCTGAACACGTGAGGATTTTTGCTTCATAGAAAATATCTTTTCCAATGAAGTGTTCTATTGCTAAGAATCTGTCTAACCTGGATGCTATCTATCTACTCCCTCCTCTTTGATTGTTCCACATGTATTTTCCATTTATGGTTGGAATATCTACCAATTTTAGTTCTGCTTGAAGGTCCTCAAACCTCTCCATCTCTAGCTCTTCTCTTTGCAGACCTACTTTCTTCTCCTCTATTGATGTTGTAAAGTTAAAGTTTTATAGATCTGATATGAAAATAAATGGCAATACAAATATGCCCAGAAATAATAAGATAAAAATAGATAGAAATGCTTCTTTATTTATCAAACCCTTAAGGTAGGGAAACACCATACATTCACTCCATAAGGAAGGAGAACACTCCAGAACCCATATGCCTGTTTATACAATAGTCCTTGACATCTCTCAATGGGGAGTCTCTAGCCTCTATATAGGCCTCATACATACAATACCATGGGTCATTACCATGGTTCCATCAATACCATCTATCTAATACCATGGGTTTATTACATTATTACTAACTACTTCTGGTCCCTTACATGATACGAGTTAACCACCTTATTTATTAATATGGCCCATATCATTATTGCATTATTCCCTTGGGTACCTCCCTTTGTACCCCATGTTATCCCCCCTAGGTATACTACATTCCACTCCCCTTAACATGTTTCATCCCCGAAACATGGGAAGAACACAAATAATAAAATCTACTCAAAAGAGTAGTCCACGTTTACCATGCACGTGAATTTAGCCATCCCAAAGAAAGATGAGCTCTCGATCTAGCTGGTGTCTCCCCCACTTGAGATGGAGGTTGACCTTGGACACTCTTCTGTGTTGATGCATAGTAGGTGGATTGTCACCCCTCTCTATCTGTCATGCAGTGGTTGTTGTCCCTGTGGTTAATTCTTTGCTATCTTGTTGGTTGTTTTCTTGTGGGGTGATATGGGTGGTGATATGCTGAAGTGTTAACCAATGGTGTATCTTTATTTAATTCACCACCTAATGGAGCCTAATTGGTATTTGGTACATGTTTTGGTTCCTGTTGTTGTTTCTTATCTTCCAATATCACTTCAACCACTGAGTCCTTATCTGATGTAACATTTTCTGCTTCAGCCTCCTTGGACTCTACCTATTTTTCTGGTACCTGGTTTGATGTTTGTGATTGGCTGTTGACCATCAATGGCTCATCATCTGATATGTCAATCCTTGGAACATATTCTACTTCAACCTCCTTGGACTCTACTTGTTTATTGATGGAAATATCCTCTAATGTAATTTTCTTCTTTTTATAGCAGAGCTTCAAGAATTTCTTATGCACATTAATATTTATGGTACCAACCAATTCCATATAAGAGTATCCCAAAAAAACATCCTCATTATCCATATTTTAAGCACAAAAATTAGAATGCAATACATACTTGTCCATAGAAATCTTCAAATCTTTATAAACTTGCACCTGCTCATTATTAACCTGGGTGTGCTCCATGTATTTTGCTGGCACTTGTAATTTTTAATTGACATGTATGATATTTTGCTTGCAACTAGGATTTATAGACACAATGATCTTCTCCTTCTGATTCAATCCATGAACATGCAATAAGGATATACTAGTAGGAAATAACCCCACATGTTTTTCCTTATCCTGTTTTCTAGCATGAGACCATTTTTCTAAAATATTTTCTTCTAGTTTTTCTTGAGGAAGTCGCACCACTGAATTGTCAAGTGAATCCCACCATTTAGCAGCTTCATATTTTAGATTAAATAGTAGTTGAGTTGTCCAAAATTGTTTGCATCAATATTTGTGATATTGTATACATTCTTCAATAGTAGGACCCTTATCATTCCCTGTAAAAAATTCCATGCTAGAAGCCATGAAGAAGCTTTGGAAAAAAATTCACATACTTGGCTAAAATTTGAAATGGCTAAAATTTTGTCAATATTGCTCAAAATCCTTATTATGACCTGCTTTTAGAAATGGAACAACCATCTTGCATCTTCCCATGTGGTAGAAATCTCAATCTAGGCACTCGAATTTCAGATCCACGCTACAACTATCTCGCCGTGGAAAAAGACCTCATTTGAAATCAGCGATATCTCCCTCATCCGGACTCCAATTCGACCGATTTTTTTTTCATCTTGGGTAATTTTTCACAAACAATCCATATTTGCAATTATATTCTACAGTTTTTGCACTAGAACGTACAGATCTGCCCCGCAAACTTGTGGCCCCAAAAATGTCTGCAACCCAACTGATTTTTAAATAAGCAATATCTCCCTCATCCAGACTCTGATTCGACTGATTTTTTTTTTTGAATTTGGGTATTTTTTCACAAAAAAACTAGATATACAATTAGGTTTTGTATATTTTGCACCAGAACATACAGATCTGATTTGCAAACTCACCGCCTTGAAAAATGTCTGCAACACCACTGATTTTTAAATCAACGATATCTCCTTCATCCGGACACCGATTCGGCCATTTTTTCAAATTGGGTATTTTTATGCAAGGAACCCAGATCTACAATTATATTCTAAAAGTTTTTCACCCAGGAATACAAATTTGATCTACAAACTCGCCGCCCCTAAAAGTTCCTACAAAAAAAAAAAAAAAAAAATCTCTGCTTTGCCCAAGAAAGTGCTCTGATACTACTTGTTATAGATATGATCTGAAAATATATGATAATAGAAATAAATCAAGAAATAAAAAGATCTGAATATAGAAATGTTTCTTATTTAATCAAACCCTTAAGGTAGGGCAACATTGTACATTCACTCCTTAAGGAAGGAGAACACTTCACAAGCCATGTGCCTGTTCATACAATAATCCTTGACATCTCTCAATGGGGAGTCTCTAGCCTCTATATACACCTCATACATACAATACCATGGGTCATTACCATGGTTCCCTCAATACCATCCATCTAATACCATGGGCTTATTACATTATTGCTAACTACTTGTGGTCCTTTACATGATACGGGTTAACCACCTTATTTATTACTATGGCCCATCCCATTATTATATTATTCCCTTGGGTACCTCCCTTTGTACCCCATATTATCCCCCATAGGTATACTACATAAAGTCCCTTGCTATCATCCACAGTTTCTCCTCGTGGAGTTTTCCAAGCTGTTGTAGTTGGAGGAGGAAGCTTCCTCTTTCCATTGGGGTATGATGGCTGTATACTGCAGAGACTAGAAACCATTCTCTATTTCCGATTAGGCGGAATCATCCCGTGAGTACTCCTTTCATGCCTATCCAATAATATATAGTAACCTCTATAGGGTTCCATAGTATTGCTATATCTCCCGCACTGCCTTTCACATCTATTGACATGCATTCATATTTCAGTTTTATTTTATTTAGGATTTCCTCCATTTTCCTTCCTGAAATTTTTGGTTCCTATAGCAACACTAGTTGAAGTTTTTCTTTTCTTAGCCTTTCCGCTAAGTGTCTCTATTTGCCTTTACTATTAAGGCCTATTATATTCCAAGATGTAATTATCATTGGGGTGCTTGGTTGGTTTGGTGGAATACCGCCGATAGCGGTACTACCCTCCCTATATTTACTAACATTTCTCCCATGATCTGTATCGATTCCTCTAGGTTTCTTCGACCTCTTTCCTTTCCACCTTTTTCTTTTCTTTGTTGGTTTTGAATTTTGTCATGTTGAAGGCCTAGTTGTTCTGCTATTTCCATTTTCCCTTGTCCCTGTTTCACTTGGTACTGGTGAAATGTTTCTGTGTATAGTATTTTTTTCTCTTCTGGAATGAATCTCTCATATAGGTGTCTCCATTCATTTAGTAGTTTCCTCAACACCTCTTCTTTAGAACTCAGTTCTTGTCCTTTGCTTGTATCAATTTCCATTATAGAATTATCCAGCTTCTCCCTCTCTTTATTTTCCTCCTTCTCTGTAATTTTTCTTTGTGCTTTCCTCTTGGGTTTTGAATTGCCTTGGCTTGTGATGCTTTCCTTTCCTTCCCCCCCAATAGTCCATTGTTTGGGTCTCGTTGTTATCTTCTTCTTCTTCTTTTAGTACTTCAAAGCTATTTGTATTGCTTGGATAGGCATGTTGTTCTTTCTTTCCCTCATTGGTATTCTCTCTTATTTGTCTTCTTTTGCTTTTTACTTGTTGAAACCCTTCCTTGTCTTCTTGGTTTTTCTTTTGTTGTTTGTTCTTGCACTCCTATTCTTCTATATTAAGTGGGCATTCCTTAAATAGATGCCCATACTCATGACATCTTCTACATCTGAATGGAATATGTTCATAGTCGAGGGTTTGCGGCTAGACCTCTTCATTATACTCTAACTATAGTGTGTCTGGAATAGGGTCAGCTATGTTCATGTAAACACAAATTCTAGCGTATGAGGTGAATCTTCCTTTTTTGTCGTTTCTACTATTTTGACAAAACTGTCTATCATGTTTCCTATGCCCTCTAGGATCTCCGGGTCCCAGAAGTCCATTGGAAGGCAAAATAACCTAACCCATACCAGGGCTACCAATAATTTTTCCTTTTCTGGGTTATAACATCCTTCCCAGTATCTCATGAAAAATCCATCATTATAATGAAAGTAAGGGCCATTCTCAAAAACATTTTCTTTATCTTGTAGGTTCGAGAATATTACCATGAAGAAGCTTCTTTCTCCTAGCTTTAGTTCGATGTGGCCTAGGGGTTTCCATTTTCACTGAATCCATTTTGTGAGATCCTTTTTCGTTGGCCATACTCCAATGAACTTTCATACGAGCGCGTGGTCTTTCATATAGCTTTTGTATCACTCTAGTTTATTCATCAGGATTATGAATCTTGGTTTCTCCATCGCACATGGTAAACATTTTCCTCTGCTTCCTGCCTACCATCATGCTCCAAGGGTAGGTCCCGGTTTTCTTGTTTCTCCTGCCTGGTTACTGGTGTTTTGGCCTTCCCTTGTCGTCGCATCTCGATAGGAGGGGATCTCTCCTCTCCTCTCCTCCTCTATTATTTTCTTCTGTTCTTGGTATCTAGGTCTGTCTCTCGCTCCAGTCTGCGGTTCTTCCTAGTGCTCCCTAACTCATGGATGCCTGACCATCAGGGTTGCAGAGCTGCATAAAAATTATGTAATGGCTGAAACATATAAAGGGGATTGCATTGCTAAGTCGAATGTGTGTGAAGTTATTATTGCTATTTTCTTATAAATTTATTCTTTATCATCTTCAATCGATCACCCATACATCAATTAATGTATGCAGTCTTATTCATGATCTATTTGATCTATAAACATTCCTTTTTCCTATTTGGATCTATATGGTGTTGATTACCTTAATTTTCTAAGTGATTCTTAATTTTTTCTTCTATTTATTAAGTAATGCACGAGTAGAGTTACCTCTGGTTAAATATATATTTGTTTCTCTGAAACAACATACTACTCATACATTAGTTTTTGGTGCGATCATTGTATTTGGTTTTAAGTTTTTCTCTACCAACTCCTAAAAATGTTTTGTGATAAACACAAAGTCTATACCCCAAATGAATGAGTTCCACTTTGATATTTTTTGTTTAGCTAAATCAAAGTTCGTTAATTGTATTTCTACTATAGTACTTTTCTAAATTACAACAATGGATAGGCTCATAGTGATAATCCCTGATTCTGGTTTAGTTCAAACATGATGCCTTCACCTACCTAAGGTATGCATTCTCATTCTAATTTCCACTCGAAATATAATGGATGATTATTTTAATATATACCTATTAGGAACATTTATATATTCTTTGGCTGTGAAGTATGATTATGTCATCATTGCACTAGGTAGCAGTATAGAATGACTCACTATTTTGTAAAATTTCTTTTTTGTTTTCCAATTTATATCGAAGTGGGGTTTTCTTAGACATGCAGAGTATTATTTATTGTTGTTGTATCAAATTACCCTTGTGTTCTTATTATTGTTTCTCGCCCTCCTTTGTTTCATAAAAAACACATCTTTTTCTAGGATTGTATATATATATATATATATATATATATATATTCCTGTAATATTGTTAAACTAGAATTTCGTTCTCTCCTATCCCAATTATCTATAGGTCGTGATTTTATTTAGAATATATTGTAGATGTCTCCCTTCATAATAAAATTAAATGTTTAGTGCTAGAATGGGAAATAATGAATTTAAGCATACTTATCCCAACTAGACCAAAATACAGATATCTTCAAGAGTATAATTTTGTTTTGCGTTTTCTCTTTCTTTGGTATATGATAGATATTATCCTTTACAATTTATCAGCCTATTTACCACAATAAATTATGTATCATTCGTCTTACCCACTCTTCATCTAGGATTTTCATGTCGTTCCTGTTAATTCAAGAAAACCTCTCTAGAGACTCAAAACGTAAGAATCCTCATCATTCCATACTAATATATATCACATGCATAGGCAAAGCGACATGCTATAAAATTTAATTAAAATTTCATATAGAGGTAAAACAAATTTACTTTAACCTTTATTTAGGTTTTCTTGATAGAAATACATCAGCATAATAACCAAAATAGAGCACTTGTAGGAATAAAATTTGTTCCTATCAGCAAGATCATTCTTCTACTTACAAAAATTTGACCAATATTACATTGTACCCACACATCGTAACTCGAGAAAATTAACAGAATCCTAACAATAATTTTTGTATATGGAAATTACTCGGACATTGAGCACGTTCCTCACATCCACGAATTGAATCCACCAATTCTTCCCAGATCTTAGATATGATTGCCACTGGAGTTAACCCCCCATTGATTCTTGAGTACTATATTTTATTACTTTCCTTCCTAGTATAATTTTGGGAGCATCATGCCTTTTGGTTCATCCAACCCAACTGCCTAGCCCTTTGGTTTTTTTTTTTTTTTAAGCATACTTTCCTTTTTTATTAAATCTTGCCTTTTTATCCTGTAACGCTTTATTTCACCGCCAACTAACTAACTTCCTCTACTAAGTGGTTTATTATGATATTTTTCACCCATCATAATAAATCTGTTTTCCAATTATTTATCCTAGGACTTTTAGGAGATTTTTATGGAAGGAACAACTTGAATTTATCCATCCACAGTTGTTTACAACTAGAAACAAATATTTTGATTCTGGTACTATTCTATTAAGTAATTTCCAATAATTTATTTCTTAATAATAATATATTAATCACATTACCTTAATTTCTATCTTATCATATTGTTTCACAAATTCAACAAGACTTCCTTAGCCATCAAACCTAAAAATAGTCTAGTTCTAAGAATAGCAAATCATGAACATGAAGAATAGACGGGTATTGCATTTTTTTAGGAAGAGATCCCAGTTTTACCTTCCTACTAAGGCATATATTTCTCCATTGATATAGTGCTAGGTGCAACCATAGTGCCTAGAGCACCTTATAGAATGAGTATTCTAAAATTACTTGAATTGAATATACAGTTACAAGAAGTACTTAATAAAGGCTATATTAGACCTATTGTCTCACCATGGGGGATCCTGCGTTATATGTAAACAAATAAGATGGCAGATTTAGAATGTGCATTGATTATTGATAGTTAAACAAGCTAACCATTAAAAACAAATAAATGTTTCCCCGTATTGATGATATGTTCGATCAAGTAAGAGGGAAAACCATATTCAAAAAAAAATATTTGAGGACCAGGTATCTCCAGTTGAGAATAAATGATGAAGACATTCATAAGAAAACATTTAAAACCAAATATGGTAGTTATGAATTTGTGGTCTTACCATTTGGCCTTAGCAATGAACCAATAACATTTATGTTCTTAATGAATATCATAATTGGTAATTACCTTGAAAAATTAGTGCTGGTATTTATAGATGACATTCTGGTGTACTCCAAAATGAAGAACAACATGAGGAACATATGATATTGGTGCTACAAAATTTAAGAGAATGTCAATTATATGCTAATTTTAGTAAATGTGTGTTTTATAAGGGAAAAATACAGTATTTGGGTAATGCTATTTTGAAATATGGATTGTTTGTTGATCCTGAGAAGGTCAGGGCTATTTTGAATTGGCCCACACCTAAGAATGTGTCAGATTTCCGATCCTTTATGAGAATTATAGGATATTATCGAAGATTCATAGAAGGGTTCTCTAAATTAGCCTACACTATCACATCCTTACAAAAGAAAGGAACAATATTTGAATGGATAGTCAAGTGCCAATAATGTTTTCACAAAATGAAACATTTTTGTACTATGGTCCTTGTTTTCAAAATTTCATATCCTAAAAAGGAATTTGTTGTATGCACAAATGCTTGTTTGGAAGGTTAAGGAGGAGTCTTGATGCAGGATAAATTAGTAGTGGCCTATGAGTGTAGGAAACTAAAACCACATGAAAAACCATGCAGTATATGATTTAGAACTGACTGTCGCAATACATGCCTTAAAGATTTTGAGGAACTACCTATTGTGAAAATAATTCACCTTGGTAACAAATCATATTAGCTTAAAATATTTTTTCAGCCAACCATATCTTAATGCTAGACAAGTTAGGTGGATGACCTTTCTTAGCGAATTTCAATTTGATATAAAACATATTAAATGAAAAGACAATAAACTAGTATATGATTTATATAGACACACACATTACCTAAAGGAAGTATAAGTTAGCAGTGTCAATAAAAAATTGATGCAGCAGAGAAGTAATTTAATACAGGAGGATCATAACTATCTATAAATTCAACAAAAATTGCAACAAACAACAATTCCAGGTTATGCTGAAAACTTAGAAAAATGGCTAACCTATAGAAATAGATTTTATGTTCCAAATGTAAGTGTTCTAAAATAGATAATATTAGATGAATATCTTAAGAAACCATATGTTGGACACCCAGGATATGAAAAGATGATAATTGCACTAAATAAGGAATTGGAATGACCTCACCTGAAAAAGGACGTAGAAAAATACTTGTCTAAATGTTTAGAAAGTCAGCAAGCAAAGGTATAATAACAATACCCTATAGGCCCATTAAACCAATACCCATTCCAAAATGCAAATGGGAATTGATCTCATTAAACTTTATTACAGTACTATCGAAAACAAAAAGACAAAATGACTCCATCATGGTAGATGTGGGCACCTTAAGTAAATCAAAACAATTTATACACATACAATCTACCTATGGAACAATTTAGATTGCAAACATTTTTATGAAGGAGATATTTAGATTGCACGAAATACCAAAAATGGTAGTGCCTAGCAGGGATGCTAAATTCACATCCAAATTTTGGAGAGCTTTGTTTGGAGGAATGGGTACACAACTAAATTTTAGTATTGCATATAATCGCCAAACTTATGGGTAGATGGAGAGAACAAATAAGATTTTAGAGGGCATGTTAAGGATGTATCTCATGGAAAGACCTACTAAATGGGAATATTTTATACATTTATTAGAATTTTCTTACAATAACAGTTATAAAGCTTCAATAAAAATGAGCCCTTTGGAAGCCTTATATGGCAGAAAATCCCATACTCCTCTCAATTGGAGTTGGCCAAAAGACAAGGTAATATTGGGAGAAGATGCATTATAAGAAATGGAACAAGTGGTGCTGAAAAATAGATAGGACATAAAAATTGTACAGGATAGATAGAAAAGTTATGCTGATAAAAAGAGAACTCAAATGGAATTTAAGGTTGGATATCATGTATACTTAAGAGTAAAACAAGGGAAAAACACCTTAAGGATAGGAACATGTACTAAATTGGCATCGCGATTTTGTCAGCCTTTTTCGATTTTGGATAGGGTTGGGCTAGTAGCATACTAGCTCACATTTCCCACCCATATAAAAGTACACAATGTTATTCATGTATCTTTGCCAAAAAAGTAAGTCCATGATAATTATGACATAATTAATTGGAATTTGATATAGGTGGAACCAAAACAAGACTTCGTCATAGAGAGACTTCATATATTAGATGAGAGAAAGATCTTGCTCCACAATCGATTTGTCTCTAAGTTTTAAAGTGCAATGGGATCACTTTACATGTGAGGAGGCTACTTGGGAGATATAGAATAAAACGTGAGAGGCCTTTCAAACACTATTCCAAAAGTGACGCAATTGGACAATGAAAGCCAAGGATGGTGTTGAATAAAAAGTGGGGGCAAGAGATGTAATACCCCTCTAATCATTATGTTAATAATTTGTTATTTTTAGACCTAGACTATGTTTAGCTGTGATGGCTAAGGAAGCCATGTCGAATTTGTGAAACAACATGATGAAATAGAATTTAATGTAATGTTATTAATATATTATTATTAATCAATAAATTGTTGTAAATTACTCAAGAGAAGAGCATCAGAGTCAAAAGATTCCTGCTAGTTGTAAACAAGTGTGGATGGATAAATTCAATTTTTTCCTTCCATTAAAAAAAAATCTCCTAAAATTCCGAGGAGAAATAATAGGAAAATAATAGATTGATTATGATGGGAGAAAAAGATCATAATAAACCACTCAGTGGAGGAAGTTACTAAGTGGGGGTGCAATAAAGCACCGCGGGAGAAAAAAGCAGGCTTTAAAGGAAAAGGAAAGTACATTTTCTAAAAAAGAACACAAATTCCTAGGAACTAGGGTTGGCACACCCAAGAGAAAGGATGTTGTGAAAAAATCTGCTCAGAAAGAAACTCATATAATCTACAACTCATAAATCAATGGGGTTGTTGATTTCGATGGAAGGAAAAACATATTTTGGGGGAGAATTGGAGGATTCAATTCATGGCTAGGAGGAACTTCCTCAATTTCTAAGTAATTTCTAAGTGGTATTTCTTGTTAGGACTTTGGTAATTTATCTTTTGCGTTATGTGGAATTTTAAAGATTTGATGTGTATGTTGAATCATGAATGGTCGAGAAAGAATGTGTTAAATTGTGCATGTGGTTTTGGTGATAAAAAGGTTGAATTGTCTCTTTAAGGAAACTAAATTATTTATGCATGAGTTTTGTATTCATCTTAAGGATGAGGATTGATCATATGAGTATGCATATCTAATCTAAACGTATGTAAAATTTGTGAGAATATTTGATGAGTAATAGGCATACTTTAAGGATGTAACCTATATATATTTGATTAGGTAGAAATGTTCTTGCGAGAAAGTTTAGCTATTTTTTATTTCCTTTTCTTCAGAGAAAGCAAACCTATGCTAATATTGGAGTTCATTTTTAAATATAGACTAATTATATAATACGTTCATGTTTTTTTTGTTCTTTCTGATTTAAGTGAAGTGACTTATATTTCGTCATAGTGGAAAGATTAGTATAAATACTCAAATATCTATAATGCATCAAAATACCTACAAAGGTATATAGCTAGGAGGATAACTATTATAAGATGGTATGAGATTCTTCAAGTGTAGTAAAAAATCCTGCTACGTTGGTATGTTATAAGCTTAGGTATAAAAAAATTACAAAATAGAAAACTGAAACTCATACCTAGAGGAAGGTACATGAAAACAAATTATCATGACATAAATGATTAGAAGTCAAACTACTAAAAGTAAATTTCTACTTAATTAGAAATCATATCTATATATATATATATATATATATATATATATATATATATATAGATATATAGTTGCATGCATAATACTTTAAGTTATTGAAAACAAATTAGTGTGGGTAATGGCTAATATGCTATGTTGCAATATATGTGAAACTTAGATCTTACTCTTTAGGAAAAGCTAAAATTGGAAAAATGGGTCCTAACACCAACTCTTCATAATTTCACATAAACCATTAGATCATATGAATACAATGTTCAATAGAACAAATGAAAGCAATTCTATGAACTTTATTTCATAGGTTATGACCAGTAAAATTTGCATTTCTAGACCCGAGTAGCTAAAATTTTGATTAGAAAAATGAATAGTAAGAATGTATTACAGAGATGTTAAGTAAAATTTAACACAAATAAAGAATGAAACTCATTCTATGGTAAATTATAAGATAAACCTTAAACAAATTACATTGGAGTAAAGTCGTCTGCTAAACAGTACTACCTATATCAGAGGGAGTGTGTAATGGTATAGGCGAGACTATACCAAAGTCCATTTGAAAGTGGTAATCTCATTCAGAGATGCAAATAATAAGGGATGTAGAGATATTTGGTGACCAATTTATCACAAATTTAGGTAAGAAAGTGTTTTTTTATAATCACAGACTAAAAGAAAAGAATCCCTTTTGTTACCATAGCAAAGACACATCGAAGAATAACACTTGAATTAGACAAATAGGCCTCCCAGGGGAGAGAAAACTTTAAATTTTAATGCAATCATACAAGAAATTAAATGCTAGAAAACAAATTCACCATGCTCACATCATAAATTAATTCTGGAGAATAGAATATCAGTTTGTATATTTAAGTTTAAAAAAAACATATATCCCTTGATGGGTTCGAATTTAGTGAATATATTGATAACCATTCAACCCATAATCAGCTTTGGTACTAAACCACTGAATTTATACACATGAAGTTATGACTACCAAAAGTACCGCGAATAGGGTACATGCCAACAAGGTAATTATTTCCTATAAATCTAATTTTCCCAGGAGTAACACTAATATTAAACAACTGGAGATCGACATCAAAATTTCATTGACCATCGCGCAAGAACCAGTAAGAAGAGGCCATTAAGAAAATTTTGATAACCAACCTGTAGGAATGGTGGATAAAGATTAGCCATGGAATCTTTCATCGATTATTATGAATCCCAAATGTATACAGTATCATTACACCTATGGCGATGAAGTATGAACATAATGGTAAGTGTCAAAATTTTTTAGATATAATATTAGAACATAAATTCAAAACAAAACCCCTACAATATAACTACATTATACCTATAATTCATATAACCCTCGTGTTATGTACATGTGAAGTTCACGTGATGCCATTAGTACTGAGAATAAAAGGAAATACAAATTGTTGTAAAGGAAAATGACAAGTTAGATAAAAACAAGGGAAAGAGAGACGGAAAACAAACAAAATCCACAATGGCTAGTACCCTTAAGACCAATTCAGAGGGAAAATTGTGGTTCAAGCTTGCTAGGGCCTCGTAACTATTGGGGAAATTAATTGCTTCATAAATAAAAAATCACCTAGACATTAATTATCAATCTGAGGAGCGCTTTTTATTTCAAAATAATCAGAAAAATAAATGCAAGAAAATACCAACAACTAACAATGGTTCTACATGATTATGTTCTACAATATCATGCTCATTTGACAAGAAATAAAATGTAAGACTTGAAAAAAAATACTAAATGAAAAAGAAGAAAGTAAATGAGAAGAAAAGAATTATGATAATCGCACGAATTAAATCAGTACTGTGTTAAACCATACCTTATAAAATTGGAAAGTTAACCTATTGCACTCAACGAAAATGCTAATCTAGAGAAAACAATTAAATGACATCTAGAAATTGCAGGAAAAAAAAAATTGAAAAATGCAGCAACTAAAAAAGTACTTGATTAAAAAGGAAATTTACTTTAAAGAACAACGATTGAAATTCAAAGAAACAAGAACACAACTAAACTATTGTAGATGTTCAAGGCAGCACCTTGTCCAAGGTAGTGGGACCAACTTCCCAAGACTTCACTTCACCTTGAGAAATAACTCAAATCAGATTACAAATAATAGATGTAGAACTCAATGGATAGATTCCTTCATTAAATCATATGATAGAAATAATTACATAAAATTGAAGTTCTTAGGCTTTCTTCAAATTCCACAATTGCTCTTTCTCTCCCATCTCCCTCTCTTTGATCCCCGTTTTCATTTAAATACACAGAGAGAAAAGGGAAGTTACAGCAAAGTTGATTACAAATTGATTTTCCAATATAATTTTGGATTATCTAAAACAAATTGATCAGCAAGATCAGATATGAGATATTTTCCCATCAACATTCAATAGGAATAAGTCGAATTTAGTATTGTAATTGGAAGAATTTTGAAAACGGCCACAACAACAAATCTAACAAAATCACCTTCAGATAACTTTGCGTCTCTATCAATCCAAACTGAATTTTGGAAAAATGTTCATCACAAAACTAATTTGGTCCATTCTGCACAAAACTCATATCTTGGACTTTCAAGATTCATCTTCATTTTCCCAAAACGTCCAACGCAAAATTTTCACTTCTTATCCCAACTAATTTCTAAGTTGGAATATTTGATGATGAGTTGGAGATCAAATTTGCAATCTGGAAGAGATCTTGGAGACTAAAAAAGTGAGTGATGTTATAACAAATCCTTTAATAAACCATCATTGGAAAAATCATGCATAATAATCATCAGTTTATTAAAAATAAAGGATAACAACTAATATTTACTCACAAGAGCATAAATAGCTATAAGATGGAATTATATGATAGATTACAATAAATAACATGATAAATAATGGTAGAAATGGATGAAACAAACGTTAAAAAGTGATAATAATAATGAAAAATTAGTGGTCCAGCATCTCCCCCAAAGTAAACATGTTGTATGTCCTCATGCAACCCAATGCCTCTGTATTAACCATGTTTTAATACAATAATCAAAATGCTCGCCCCAAATTATAATATTAATGGAACAAACAGATTCTTCCTCAAATACTTCTTTAAAATAATAGATATTCAAATCTAGTGATCTTGGTGAAGGTGTAACAATTGTCACATTGACTTTCAACCATATGTATATGAAGTTGTAGAAAAATATGATATAAGTAACAACAAAATTCATTAACCATTTGCTCAAAAACTACAAACCAGATTTTACTGAAATTTTGTAAACATATTTCTACTATATTAATGTTTCTCTAATCCAAAAATCATATATTTTTGATGCATAGATCTTGAGTTATAAGAAAAATGGTTGTAGGTGACAATGCATGATTTTCATAATTTTACAAACTGATTTAGATTGAAATTTTATGGTTTTGTGTATTTTAATGATACCACTTTGTTGTCTAAAATCCACAATAATTCAGTTCATGGTTTTAAAGATATACACAAATCAATTTTTGCACTGTATAAAAATGAAATTGTATGCCTTAAATGAGGAAGAAAAGAGGAAACAATCATCATGTGTAGAAATTTCTCCCCAAACTAGAGAATTAACATGCCCTCGTGCTATACACAAAACCAAATTGAGGTGGTTGCTACAATTATTGTTGAAATCTATGCCTGGTGTAAAAAGCATCGAATAAGGGAGGTTTTGAGTATGAATAAGGATATCAGTGGATGAGAAAGAGTATTAATGGCATGGTCATGATAAATAAATGAATGAAAGTAACACTCCCCCAATCTAAACACTTTTGTCTCTTTGAAAAATGGGAAATGGTAAAGAAGTGGAACTAACGGTTGAAAAATATGAGTGAATACTGCTCAGTGGTTTTTCATGACATTCTCCTAAACTTTTAATAAATAAAAAAATTATGCTATTTTACCTCATGTTTTACCTCCGTAAAAATGTGGAATGGCATATATGCACTGACATTTGTTGAAGTTGATGTAGGCCGATTTGATGCTAAAACTGATGTAAAAGGTGGAAGCCATGCAAGCTGAAAGAAAGTAATTATAAAGTGTAGGAATTCTTCCTTTCCCCAAAATTATTAGTTCCCTCATCATCAAGATATCTATAATATATCTCATGAATAACCTCAATCAATAATTCATCACCTCAATTACCTCATTATATATAAAAGTGGCATAATCATGTTGTGAATGCCATGGGATAATAATGGATCAGAACGTAAAACATGTATTCCCTATGCCCATAATATTTGGTTGTTATGAGCACAAAAAAAGAGTGAGAAATAGTTATCTCAATATTTTCTTCTCAACGTCTAACAAATTACCTAGGATTCAAAATCAGAATTAGGTCTCCTTATTCTACCCCAAAATTCTAATAATGTTGTTAAGCTAGGAATAAATGGCCATTGATTGGGCAAAGAACCTATGTTTAGTTGAAGATATGAAACATGTATAATAAAGGAATGATAGATTAGATCACAAAAAATGTCAAATCTTAAATATCCTAAAACTTTCATCCCTTATATGTAAAGTGAATATTTAGAATGTGTTGTAGTGGCTACAACAACCCTCCAAAATTTTGGTCTGCACCCAATTTCAGAGCCTCCCTTGAGAGTTTAACTTGATGACTGCACACACTCGGGTTCATGGCATGACCTTGCATGAGTCTTCACATTGATCTTGCTTGTTCATTTCACCAAGTCTTGTATCTTGATGTCAAAGTCATGCTTCCAACCATGTTCTAGTTATACTCAAATTCTTTGCTTTGTGTGTACTTGTTGTGTTCACTATGAAAACATCTACGCACTCACACATAGAGTCACATTCATTATCGTGCAAGCGTCATCTTGGTCAACTAATGATCAATCACAAGTGTTGTGCTTGTCACCTACACCGTGGATCAGTCATGTTGTACACATGTGTTTGGATGGTTTGAGTCGTCTCATCATCAAGTCATGCAAGTGTGTGTTGCAAGATCACATATACATCTTTCACTAATTCACACACTTAGTCATTTGTTGAAGTTATGACTACCTGATTCCCCTCTAATAGCCGGACCGTCACCTGACCATCGACTTGATTGATTGTCACCCAAAACAGTGCAGAAGCACCAAGCAAGTCATTTCAAGCTGTGTTACTTGACAAAAAATCAATTAGTCTCCATGTTGGTCAACGAGAGAGTTTGACCCAACAAACACCACGAGACTGACTCCCCTAAAAGATTGCATAGAGGCTGCAAGCATTGCCTGCTGTACTGACTGAGAAAATTGCGTAGACAGGCTGGACAGACACCCAGTGCCTGTCCCTATCTCTCTTAGGAAATTGTGCAATTTTTCAGATCCGAATTGGATCCAAAAAAACACTCTCTAAGTTTTCATAACTCTGTAAAATGCATGCCAAAGTTTCAAATACTTGCAAAGGTCAAGCTTAACCAGAATACCCTCGAAATAGTTGTAATTGTGAGCAATGCAAAGTAATGAGGACCCTTAGTCAAGCGCGCAAACCATTGGCCGAATGTAATGCACGCTGCCACGAAACATCAAAACGGGAGGTCTTTTGGAGAAACGGGAGAGGTTTCGGATATGCAATTAGCATATCACATATCAAGTCTCTAATCGCACATCACCGAGCAAAATCCCTGAAAGAAGGAAAAGCCCCGAGCGACCGGAACTGGAAAGTCAAAAAACTGTATGCTGATTCCATTAGAGGTGGGTCCCACACGAAAACTAGAAGGATATCGGAAAGGCTTCGAGCCGTAAGCAGTTTCAACCGAGTCCCGCCCAATGCCACACACTGGGTGCCACATGTCTGGCGAAAGAGAGAGAAAAACGCTCACATTGGACGAGTAAACGTCATGCAACTTACCCGCCTAATATGGACGGAGACCATAGGATCTAGAGGCTACATATTGATGGCGGGTATGTAATCTGACGGATGACTGGATTCAACAGGGTAAACAGGCCAAGTTGTATAAAGTTTGAAGTCTGGCATGAATGATGAGTTGGCAAGGGAATCATGTTCGCAGATAATCTAGGAGTTAAACAGAAATAACGATCGTTCAAACATTCCCAAGAGAACTGACACTCAGTTCGTTATGAAACAGGTGGCCACCTCCCTTAGAGGCATTACACAGTGATGATGATGCACAACAGAGGAAATCAAATGGACAAAGGCAGATGAACTAGAACATCGGGAAGCAGAAATGAACCATCAGAAATTAGATTGGCTTTAAAGCCACAGACTAACAGAAGCAACTAGCAAGCAGATAGAGAGCAGAGAATAGAGAAAGTAAGTCAGGTTGACCTACAAAGAGTCAGAGAGTTTGTGCACTCTAGAGAAGGCTTACGAGATTCAAGCGAACTCCTCTCTATATGCCTGTCATGTATGAGTCTTAGATTGGGCTCATACTACTGTGGCCAATAGAGGACAAGTTTTAGTAAGGAAAGTCTATGTACTCCAGTCCTACTGATTCATATCTATTGAGTGAGACTCAATTTGAGCTCACTATTGTAAAAACTCTACTTTGGAAACATAATAGAGAGGCCCCCACTGAAGGCTGGACCAGGAGACGTAGCCCAGGAGCATTGGGTGAAGTCCTTATTAAACTTGTATTATATGTTTTCCTATTGTGTTTTCCCTAACTACTTCAATGTATATGTATTTCCCAATCTTATCGATCTATTGTATAAAGTAACGTAGGCACATCCATGCAAATGAGTCTGTAATACCTTTAATTCTTTGTCGTGGATGAATTCTAGATTAGGTGGCATCAGAGCTCTAGGTTACTAAGGTTAGGAAAGCTTGTGCTGGATTTTGTTGTTGAATGCCAACTAGATCAAAGCTTAAATTAGGAGAAGAAGAATTGGTTGAAGCTAACCCTGAAATTGGAAGAGTATATCCTAAGAGGAAAATGTCAGAAGAAAGGCCCTTGGAATTAGACTCCTAGTTCATGCATGGTTTCAAGACCATGAAAGCCATGGTAGAGGAAATGTATAGAGAATTTAAGAAAGATAGAGAAGGAGACCCATCAAACTCCAAACAAGATAAAGGAGCAGAAGAATGTCTCCTCCATGACCACTCTAAAGGCAAAGGGAAAGAACAAAAACTTCCCACACCTCCTAGTAGCCCTAAAAATAAAAAGAAAACATCTTTGACTAAATTAGATGTTAAATTTGATTTGCCGATATATGATGGAGAGTTGAATGCAGAAAATTTGGATAATTGGATTAGATAGATTGATGTCTATTGCAGAGTGCAGAGCATCGATTCAGACAAGAGTAAGATTCAGCTAGCTAGCCTATGCCTTGGAGGCACTGCTTTGGTATGGTGGGAAGGCAGGACACAAGCTGACATGAAAAAGCATGGTAAAATTCTTTCTGTCTAGAGTGAATCTATTTTTGTAATTAAAAACAATTCTATCCACTAGCCTATATGTAGCAAGCCATGATGAGTTGGCAAACTCTTCACCAATTAAAAGGGAAAATTGTACAAGGTTACACTCAAGAATTTAGGAAAAGAGCTTTGATTCTAGGAATTTCCTTAGACTCACCTGAAACTTTGCTGAAGTATGTAGGTGGTCTACACAGCTACTTAAGGCACACTATTCTCATGTTTAATCCCACTAGCATAGATGAGGTATCTATTTAGGCTACAAATCTAGAGGCTAGAGGCAAGAATGTGAACCCAGAAATTGGGGGATCATCAAAACCAACTGCAAGAAAAAGAAAGGAAATCAAAAAACAGAAATGGAAAGAGAGGAAGGCAAATACTGTATGAAATACCATGTCTTCATGCACTCACTGTAAGAAGGATGGGCATGATGATAAACATTGCTGGATTCTGCATCCGGAGTTGAGACCCAAGAATTTGGAGGGAAAAAAGAAGAACACTATTGCAACTATTCAAAAGGATTTGGGGTCAGATTCAGGAGATGAAACAACAATCACAACCACAAGTATAAAGGTAAAATTCCTAAGCATCTACTAGTAATTCTACACAATCTACTAATAATGAAGAAAATGAGAGAGAAAGACATGAGATTTTTCATATTCGAGTTATTTCCAAGAATCAAAAGATTGATACTTTGTTTGATAGTGGCTCACAAGTAAATTTAATTTAAGAAGCAATTGTAAAGAAGTTGGTATTACTAACCAACCTCACAAAAATCCATATCCATTAGGTTGGTTATGTGATAATGCACAACTACATGTGACTAGACAATGTAAACATAGGTTTTCTTTTGCATCAACATTTGTAGATGAGATTGAGTTAGATATAGTTCCTTTGGATATATGTGGAATTGCTTCAGGAAGTCCTTACTTGTATGATAGGAAAGCTATTTTCTATAGAGCTGAGAACAAGTATCAACTCATTAAAGATGGAATCGAATATATTGTAAGAGCTCATAAACTCAAAAATAATTATACTCTCATAAACTCAGGACAGATGAAAATAATTGTAAATTCATGCAAACAATTTTTACTGATGGTTGTAAAGGAAAAGAAAATTGATAAAACCAATGTATTTGAGGGCTGTCATGCTAAATAGCAACCTGATTTAGAAAAGTTGTTTCAGAATATGATATACTATTTCAAGAACCTAATGGTCTACCACCCAGAAAGGAAATAGTACAAGATATTAATTTGCAGCAAGACGCTCCACTGCCTAACATCAGAATGTACATGTTGTCTTCTTTAGAGAATGCAGAATTCAAGAAGCAAGTACAGGTGTTGCTCGAGAAGGGGTTCATCAAACCTAGCACATCACCATGTGGTTCTCCAATTGTCTTGGTGAGAAAGAATGATGGCTCATGGCGAATGTGCATTAATTACCGAGCATTGAATAAGATAATGATAAAAAATTGTTATCCCCTTCCTCGCATAGATGATCTATTAGATCAATTAAAAGAAGTTGTTTGTTTTTCCAAGTTGGACTTGCATAGTGGCTATCATTAGTTCAAATTTGTAGAGCAAGATGCATGGAAGACTGCTTTCAAAACAAAGCAAGAATTGTATGAGTGGTTGGTTATGGCTTTGGCTTAACTAATGCTTCTCCCACTTTCATGAGAGTAATGGATGATCTACTCAGACCTTTTCTTGATGATTTTGTCATTGTATATTTGGATGACATTCTTATATTCATTAAAACATGGGAAGAACATTTAAAGCATGTCAAGTAGGCTCTAGATGTTTTGAAAAGAGAAAATATTTATGTGAAGCTCTCAAAATGTGAATTTGGAAAAACATCTTTGAATTATTTGGGTCATGTTCTAGGGGGTGGTGAACTGAAGATAGATCCCTCTAAGGTTGCAGTCATTGTAAGATGGCCTAAACCCAAATCTACTACAGAAGTTAGAAGCTTCTTAGGAGCAGCACAGTGTTGGAGAAATTTTATTTATAACTTTTCCTTAGTTGCAGCTCCCTTACATGCTTTAATGGGATTGAACAAGGTGTTTCAGTGGGGAGGAAAATAGCAAAAAGCCTTTGACACCTTAAAAGAAAATATTACTGCACCACCACTACTAGCACTGCCCAATCTTCAAAGACCATTTGAGATTGAAACAGATGCCAGTGACTATGCCATGGGAGCAGTGTTGATGTAGCATGGTAAACCCACATGTTATCATCCTGAGACATTTAATTCTGCAGTAGTTAACTATCCCACATATGATAATGAATTGTATGCATTAGTATAGAGTGTGAAAAGGTGGAAACATTATTTAATGGGAAAAGAGACAGTTATACATACCGATCATCAACCACTTCAATATTTACACTCCCAAACTAAGTTACAGCAATCAAGACATTATGGATGGATGGGTTTTCTACAACAGTTTCATCTAGTCATTAGATATAAAAAGGGCATACAGAATAAAGTTGTAGATATGTTATCCAGACCAATCATAAATGCATCTACTATACTTTAGCATAATTCAGTATTGCATGAAAGCTCCATTGAATAGTATGCTCAAGATATAGATTTTAAAGATGTATATGCAACTTTAAGTCATGGAAAACAAGTAGAAGAATTGGATTATCATGTTAAGGACCAACTCTTGTATCATTTTAGAAAGTTATGCATTCCACAAAATGAAAGAGTAAAGATAATTTGAGAAGCACACACTTCTATACTATCAGGTCACTTTGGTGTAAGTAAAAGAGTTGCACAGCTGCAAAGATTTTTTTATTGGCAAAAAATTAATGAGATAGATTCTAGTTATGTAAGAGGATGTACCATGTGTGCTAAAAGCAAGCCCAGCAATAGAAAAATAGGCTTGTACACTGCATTACCAGTTCCTTGTCATCCTTGGGAAATTGTTTCCATGGACTTCGTTGGGGGATTGCCTAAATCTAGGAAAGGTCATGACTATTTATATGTTGTTGTGGATAGGTTCAGCAAAATGTGTATTTAAATACCTTGTAACAAATAGATTATAGTTGAACAGACTGCAAAGTTGTTCTTTCAGCATGTATGGGTTCATTTTGGATTACCCACCTCCATTATATCTAATCGAGATACCCACTTTGTTGGTAAATTTTGGTCAAGTTTATGGGAATTTATGGACACTAGACTGAAGAAGAGCACAAATTTTCATTCACAAACAGATGACCAAATAGAAGTGGTCAACAGGACAGTGATCCAATTTCTCAAAGGCTATTGTAGCAAGCATGCCAAGCTTTGGGACAAACATTTATGTTATGTGTATTATGCTTACGACCGAGCTAAACATTCTTCTACACAGAGATCTCCTTTTGAGACCTGTTTTGGTTTCACACCAAGGTCTCCCTTGGATTTTGTCTTTGGTAGAGACATAGCGGTTGATGGGCACAGTGATGTGGACAAGCCAACCAAGTTCATCGAACAAATCCAAGAGATTCACCAGGAAGTACAGGAACAACTAGAAAAGAGCCAAGCCCAGTACAAAGCAAGGCATGATAAGCATCAGATGGAGCATAGTTTCCAAGTTGGTGATCAAGTCTAGCTGTATATCAACAAAGATAGAATGCAAGGTGAAGGTAAGAAGATGAAGCCAATACGATATGGACCTTTCAAGATACTTGAGAAAATTCGTGAGAATGCTTTTCACCTTGATTTACTAGCTTACATGCACATCTAGTCAGTTGCTAATGCAGACAGCTTAAGACTATTTGAAACTTCATTGATTGAATATCCCGAAGAGTGGAGTTAATTGCCTTCTATTGATGATCTATTCCCTGAATATCTTAACGAATTGCAGGAAGATACAGTTCTCAACTGGAAGGTGAGAACTATGTGCAGAGGGGATGTTGAGTACCTCAGGTTTGGACTCAAAGGTTCAAAACTAAGCAGTGAAAAATGGATAGAAATTGGGCAAGTGAGGAATCAGTACCCTCACTTGATGGAGGCTTAAAAACCAACTTTTGGTGGTCCAAAAGATTTTTCAATGGGAAGGTCATGATCCGAATTGGATACAAAAAAACTCTCTCTAAGTTTTCACAACTCTGTAAAATTCATGCCAAAGTTTCAAATACTTGCAAAGGTCAAGCTTATTCGAAATACCCTCGGAACAGTTGTAATTGTGAGTAGTGCGGAGCAATGAGGACCCTCAGTCAAGTGCGCAGACCATTGGCCCATGGTAACACGTGCCATGAAACAACAAAATGAGAGGTCTTTTGGAGAAACGAGGGGGCTTTCTGATATGCGATTAGTGCAAAGTCCCTAATCGCATATCGTGAGGCAAACCCCTCAGAGAAAGAAAAGCCCTGAGTGACTAGAACCAGAATGTCAAAAACTCGTACGTCGATTCTGTCAGAGGCGGGTCCCACATGAAAACTGGCAGGATATCGGAAGGGCATCAAGTCATAAGCAGTTTCAACTTAGTCCCACCCAATGCCACACATTCGGTGTAAGAGAGAGAAAATTGCTCACATCGGATGGGTAAACATCATGCAACTTACCCGCTCGATATGGACAGAAACCGTAGGATCTGGAGGCTCCAGATCGACAGTAGGCATGAAATCCTATGGATGACTGGATTCAACACGGTAAATAGGTCGAGTTGTATAAATTTTGAAGTTTGGCATGAATGATGAGTTGGCAGGGGAATCATGTTCGCAGGAAATCTAGGAGTTAAATGGAAAAAATGACCGTTCAAACATTTCCAAGAGAACTAACACTCAGTTCGTTATGAAACAGGTGGCCCCCTCCCTGAGAAGCGTTACACAGTGATGATGATGCAAAACAGGGGAAATCAAATGGACAGAGGCAGAAGAACCAGAACGCTAGGAAATGGAAACGAACTGTCAAAAAGAAGATTGGCTTTAAAGCCACAAACTGACAGAAGAAGCTAGCAAGCAGCTAGAGACCAGAGAACAGAGAAAGTAAGTAGACCTGACCTACAGAGAAAAGGTAGCATCGAGACAGAGCCAGAGAGAGTTAGAGAGTTTGTGCACTCCAGAGAAGGCTTGAGAGGTTCAAGCGAACTCCTCTCTATATGCCTGTCATGTATGAGTCTCAAATTGGGCTCATACTACTGTGGCCAATAGAGGACAAGTTTTAGTAAGGAAAGTCTATGTACTCCAGTCCTACTGATTCATATCTATTGAGTGAGACTCAATTTGAGATCACTGTTGTAAAAACTCTCCTTTGGAAACATAATAGGGAGGCCCCCACTGAAGGCTAGACCAGGAGACGTAGCCCAAGAGCATTGGGTAAACTCCTTATTAAACTTGTTGTATTACATGTTTTTCTGTTGTGTTTTCCCTAACTACTTAAATGTCTATGTATTTCCCAATCTTATCGATCTGTTGCATAAAGTAACATAGGCACATCCATGCACATGAGTTTGTAATACCTTTAGTTCTTGGTCCTAGATAAATTCCAGATCATTTTCCAGCCAACCCTCCCTACAATCGAACAACTGCTCATCCAGAAAATTGTGCAGTTTTTGTGAGCAGGCCCTCTCGTGCCCAGTAGTCCACTCAGCTAAGAAATTGTGTAGAGATTATCAGTAGGTTGGCCTCCCAGCATCAGTGAAATTTCTCTGACCAGCAGTTCCCAATAGCAAACTGCTAGTTTCCTCCAGGAATTGCTTAGTTTTTGTTGCCAAGCTCCCAAAAGCTGAATTCCTGTTCCCCTCAGGGATTGTGCATTTTCTGTTGCTAGTGACCCAGCCTTCCTGCAACCCAGACTATTCCCCTAAATAATTGCGCATTTTTTTCGTCCAACCGGGAGAGACCTCACAGACAATCACTATCAATCTAGATTGCCCATCTCCATCACCCATTGAATCTTGCACAGTTTTCATCCACTGTGCTCGGAGCCTCCATGCCGGCTTGCAATCTTGTTGCTTCTCCCAGTCACCTACATCCTAAATAATCATGTACCATGGTAGACTAGGAGGTTTTTGGATTTGCTGGTGTCTCATCATGAGTGACTGTAGGAATAGGTACACAAACAAATATGGTGCCACGACGAATGAGATGAACAAAGCAGAGCACATGCAAAAGGATAAGTTCACCAACGGACAAACAAACGATTTGTGCAAAGAGATGTGCTCTCGAATGGATGATCATGAAAATATGTGTTCACGAATGGATGGATAAGCAAACATGCAAGATGTGCTCATGAATGGATGAACAACAAACATGCACCTTTCATGAACAGACAAACCCATCAAGCCTTCCAACATACAAGAAAGGAGCAACACGCAAAAGCAACATTAAGCGAACCAACCACCATCGAAGACTCCACGCACTTTGCCATGCAGAGGTGAAGCTATGACAAACCATGAGGACATCCATCACCCAGTAGCGCTAGAGCTTGACATGCACACCAACAACATCACGAATGTACTAACATTGTCATGTCGAGTCATGTCATGAGTCATTTCATCCACATCTCTACCATGGGCCATGTTGTATATCAATGTAATGTAACGTAGAAGACCAAGGGACCCACCTTTTGGACAAAGAGTCATGTAAAGTAGAAAATCCATGTAAGTCAAATAGTCATGAGGGTAGTCGAATAACCACAAGTGTTAGTTTCACCCTTGGCTACAAATACCCCCTCATTTGTACATGCAAAGAAATTTTCACCTCATCTCCTCCCACATAGCCAAGAGAGTCTGTAGTATTTTCTTTGAGTAAGTAGTGGCTCCAATGCCCAACTCATGGGGTTAGTGATGTATGGCATAATGATGTGTCTTGGAATTTTTGCTTAATCAAGAAGCCTGTTAACAAGTCATCATGCTTTCACATGTGTATTGTAACTATTGTAAGACTAATCTTTAACACTTGTGATGCATGTTACTTTAACTTGTGCTTCACATTTGAACTATTTCACTTGTTGTAATACATAATCTATTAATGAAAATCTGTTGTATATGTTGTTAATGTTGTCTCACCCATGGTGGCTACCTTCCTAGACATCAAAAAGACCTTTCACATAAAACTTTCTGTAACAACCATTCTATTCATGTGGACTAATCCGTTGGGTGTTATACATGTTATCTTCCCTTGTGTGTTGTGACTATGGCATCTGTGTGGACAACTCCGCCAGAATCTATGCACATCATGTTGTGTTGTGCTTTCCTATCATAATTGGGACTTCTCCTAACCGACTTGGGACTCACTCTCACCCTCTCCCTATACAGTGAAAGAACCATTGACACAAGTGACACTTACTCTCACCAGGAACGCAAGCCTCACTTCTCGAAGACAAAGTAGACCACTCTTTTGTGATGACAAACAAGAGTTGAGGAAAATCCTTATGATAATGGAAATCAAGCCATCATACCGGATGGGACTCCCACACCAAATGGTGGGATTTCTAGTTAGGACTTCATATCATGGTGATCCCCTGAATGTTTTTAGGTCCACCACATCAACATTTCTGGTGCTAGAAGGAGAGTAGCCTATCATATATGACTGAATGTCCTCTCACAATCATTCATCAACAAACTAACCTAGGTAGTAACTCGCACTCCCTCTTGCCTATGCGCAACTCTGTAGTTGGTTACTCCTCACATCGCAGGATTGAACATGAGATTTTGTACCATCACCTTCGCTCTATTTGTCCCATCACTCGCTAGTTCCCAAAAGAATTTGAACTGATACCAAACATACAACATCTTCCATACGCATCAAGGAAGCCAAAAGCCACTCTTGCAGTGGTTGTTGTATCATCAGCGGAAGAAGTAGTCCTTGACACACTCGAAGGTCTCGAAAAAGCTATTGAAGATGGAGATGAACCTCCGGTCTTCTCGAAATGTGACCAAGACACTCTTGTGATCTTGGACCAGACTCTGGTAGATGAGGTTGAGGGGAAGGCAGTGGAGGAGGTGGAGGGGAAGGCAACATAGGAGGTGGAGGCAGAGATGAACCAATGGACTCAGAGTTGGAACAATTTGATTCTGAAAGAGAGGAAGAGAATAAAGAAGAAGAAGAGATGGTTGACCAAAATATGGAATGGACGACTCAGGGACCATTGGCACTTCCAACTATTCTGCACAAGATGTTGAAGCGATAAAAGAGAATAAAATCAATTTTAACCTTAATAGCATGGTGAATACAGAAGATCACTTCAAAAATTTCTACCTGCAGCTGCAGACCCTTCAGGTACGGTATGAGGACATAGCATTTAGATTGTTTTAATGTACCTTGGATGGTTGTGCTATTGCATGGTATCACAGCCTTCCACCTAACTCTATATAGAACTGGGGTGCATTCAAACACACGTTCCTTGAAAATTTTATTGATGACAAGACCCAAACCATGCTACTCAAATAATTGGGAAGCCTGAAGATGGAGGGAGAAGAAAAGGTAAAATACTTCAATCAGAGGTTTACACGCATATTTCACAAGTTTGAAGTGGACACTAAACCTCATGACTCCATCACTGTTGATTAATATACGTCTGTACTACAAACCAACATTGTGTAGTTTGTCAAGTGAGTTGTGAAACCACCACTCATAGAAAACTGCGAAGATGCTATTGTTGTTGAGAAAGACTTGCACGTGATTAGATTCATCAAGGATGACGAATCACCAAAGGACTTCAAAGATGCGAGCAGGAAGTCCCAAGTGATGGCAAGTAGGGGTAGAGAAAAGGAAGCAACTGGTATAGAAACCCTCACTCCCCTGGTCAAGAACTGGACTACAGAAGTGTCCAAGCTCCAACAATGGAAAACAAACACATTTGCAATGGGCGATTCACCCAAGAAGAGATAGGAAAGTAGCTCATCAAGAAGCAACTGGCCTGTTCCAAAAACTGTGCCGAGCTCTGTCTTCCAAGTTTAGTAGTGTGTAGATCCTAAATTCTATTCATACCATGAAGAACATCACCCTGAGATCTCTTGTTCGAACTGGAAGTGAGTCGCGAACTTTGTATGCAGTCATACTTTCGATACAGAAAGAAGTGTGCAGGAGTAGACAAAGGACACTGATGATGACGAAGAGGTTGCACTTAATGAACCATAAAGTTCTAGGCATGTGGTGAATTCATATCAATGCTTGCAAGCAAGGTCGAATACGAACACCGAGAAGCAACCCCAAAAAAAAAATGACCGATACAATCTCAAAAGTAATGGGGCTCCCCTTACACCTGGGGAAGCACAAGAAAACATGAGATTTCTCATGAGGAAGGCCGATCCACCAGTCTCTCCAAAGTAGAAAACACAAAACAATTCCAGGAAGACAATGATGGGCAAGGGTACATCCATGAGCAGCAAGCTACATAACACTCCACTAGACGACATGAACATCTTTTCTAACCCAGACACCTTGGTGAGTCTACTACCTCTGGAATACAACATTGTAGATGACATGAAGAAAAATCAAGTGAACATCAGTTTGTTCGAGCCAGCTGAGATCTAGAGTTAGTGAGACATCCTTTTGCATGCATTGGGACAGAAAGCAATGGATAGCGCAAACTCTACCAATAAGGGAACAAGCACCCCTCCTAGATCACTTTCCATGTGCTAAACATACTCCAGATGGAAGAAGTGATCTCAAGTTGCCCCCCATTCCTACTATCATTCAAAATATTTAATTGCAATGTTCACAAGTTCGTGGTTGATTCCGCTGTGGCAGTCAATGTAATTCCACTCTCCATTGTGAAAAAGATCAATGCACAATGGAGCGAGACATCCGCGCGAATCATAAAACTTCATCGAACATCGGTACTAGCCATTGGTGAACTACAAGATGTGATCATCCGATTATCTCATGATGGTCGAGTCCACCAATGCATTAACATAGTGGTTGTGGACAATCTGGAAGCTTATGCTCTACTACTCAGGAGAGACTGGTCTAACAACCTAGACGGATACTTTGCTATAGACTAGTCTCACATGTGGCTTTTGTACAAGGGAAAATGAAACCAAATTCGAGTGTTATCCTAGAGGTATATGAAGCATAATTTCACTCCCATTAATGACTAGAATAAACCATTGGCCTTCGCTGATGTCATGTTTGGAAACTCCCTCCTTGAAACAACATTGGGGTGTTATTCCACGTGGCCAGCTCCAACCCCACCAGACACGCAGTTGGGACTCTTTCTTTGCCCAAATGATGGTAATGAAACTTGTACAGTACATTGTACCAATACTAGTGGTAGTAACAAAAATAGTAGTAGCAGTAGTATTGGCACATCAAGTTGTCCATGTATAGACAAGTTGTGGACCATGTACTTTGACGAATCAAAGATGTAAGATGACTCGAGAGCCGGATGTGTCTTGATTGACCCTTAAGCAGGAAGCCTCTAGTTTGAAGTCACTTGGCATTCAAGTTCATCAACAATGTTCTTTAGTATGAAGTATTCATGGTAGGCTTGCAGAAGGCCATCAACCTCAATGTGGTCATGCTGAAAGTGGTAGGTGATTCACGGATAGTGGTACGACAAGTATGTAACACCATTCATTGTTTGTCATGGGATCTCAAAAGATACCAGGAAGAGGTATGGCGACTAATCTAAAACTTCCAGGAATTTAACACAATTGTTGTACCACATACACGTAATGCATCTGCCAATGCTCTCGCAAATGCGGCTTCGAGAATGTCACCAATTAAGGATAGATTTACTATTGAAAATTTGTACAAACCATATATCCTAGATAACATAACTAATTTAAGTGTGTTTAATGATGATCAACAGATACTGCATTTCATGGCCAACGTTGACGTCTTCAAAGATGCAGCGATAGATGATGACGAACATAAGCTCTCTCTACAAGAAGAAGTTCTTAACAAGAAAGGCCACCTTATCACAAAAAGTGTGGCAACATTGGAAAAGCTTTATGACTTGAAAGAACATTTTTAGGGGCCAAGGAACATCAAGACCCATAGTTCCACCATGAGACATGAACTGATAAACCTGGGAATAGAGAAAGATCCGAAGTTTCTCAATCTTGGTACATGTTGCACACAGTGAGATCGGCAAGCCTTTTTCCACTTGTTCAAATAGTACTAAGATGTGTCCATGTGGACGTATGATGATTTGAAAACTTATGACACACGTATCATCCAATACACCATCCAGATAAAAGAAGGGGTCAAGCAATATCAATAGAAGTTGAGGAAAGTACATACGTTGCTTGAACCCCTCACACAGAAAGAGCTCACTAAGATGTTGGATGCATAGATCATATACAATGTTCATCATTCCAAATGGGTTTTATATCTTGTTCCTGTACGTAAGATATCCAGGGAACTTTGCTTGTGTGTCGATTTCCCAAATGTAAATTGTGCCTCATAAAAAGAAAACTACCATGTGTCTTCTATGGACCAAATTTTAAAAATAGTATCTGGGGCATAAATGTTTACTCTCCTTGACGGTTTCTCAAGATATAATTAGGTTCTAGTAGCAGAACCTGATAGACTTAAAACTACTTCTGTACCAAGTGCAGTATGTTCACTTACAAACTAATGTCGTTTGGGCTTGTGAATGTAGGTGCAACCTTCCAATGTGCCATGGACATCACTTTTCATGGACTCATTAGACAGAGTGTAGTGGTATACCTCGATGATGTGACCATATTAATAAGAAGATCAGAAGACCACATATGCCATATGAAGAAAAATTTTGAGCGATGTCGGAGATATGGGATCTCCTTTAATTCCAAAAAAGAGCATTTTCACAGTGTCCGAGAGGAACCTTCTCAGACACATTGTCGCCAAAAGTGGAATGAAGGTGGATTTGGACCAGGTCCAGCATAATATGCAAATCCCTTACTCAGTCAACAAGAAATCCATGCAGTGCTTCTTGGGCAAGATAAACTTCCCTCGAAAGCTCATCTTGAATTATGCGCAAATAGGTAAGCCCATGCAAGACATGATCAAGAAATATGCAGTGTACAACTGGGGCAAGAGGGAAAAGTACGCATTCTCATGGATAAAGAAATCCATTGCAGAAGTGCCTACACTTTAAAACCTAGATTTGAAGAAGGATTTCTTGCTATACACCTTCGCCTCTGATAATTCACTACTTGCAGTACTCACTCAAAAGGATGAGATGAATGATGAACGCCCAATCTCCTTCATGAGCACAAGAATGACGGGACCAACACTCAACTACCCCATCGTTTACAAGTAAGCTTATGTAGTTTACAAGGTGGTGAAACACTTCATGCCCTACTTAATGAAGAACCATTGTATAGTCTACGTCCCTCACCTAGCAGTTCGCACATTTCTTTTACAACAAGAATTGGGTGAACAACGTGAAAATTTGATGAGAGGCTTGCAAGAGTATGATCTTGAAATCAATCTAGTTCACACGATCAAAGGAAATGGGCTCTATAGACTTGCAGTTGAAGCAGTACATGCACCAGAGAATGAAGAAGAGCTCACTGGCTGGGAGCAGAAAATTGAGATGTATGATATAAGGAGAGCCACACCCACTGAGGATGGAAGCTCTTGGTACACAGATGTGCGCCAGTACCTTAAGCATGACACTATACCCTCTCACTTTTCCATTAGATAGAAGAGGGCATTGCACCTTAAAGCCTTATCATATTAGTCGATGCACTGAGTGCTTTATAGGAAGCACAATAATGTAGTTTTTCTCAGGTGCCTGGAGGGATATGAATCAGAGAAGCTACTTCAAGATCTGCATGATGGACCCGTCGAGGGTCTATTTCTAGGAAATATCACTGCGTACAATGTTATGTGAGCTGATTTCTACTAGCACGGATTATTCAAGGATGTATGTGCTTATGCACACAAGTGCCCAGTCTGTAGTGATGCACCGGCAGAACATGGAGATCAATAGACCCATTGCACCTCGTTGAAGTGACTGAACCATTCCAGCAGTGGGGCCTGGACATCATTGGGGAAATTTTCCCATATTCGTCAAAGAAACGCTGCTAGATTATAACAACAACTCATTACCTGACACGGTGGACAGAAGCAGTTTTGCTCAAACAAGTGAACGACCAAGAGGTCATGTGCTTCCTCCAACAGAACATCATCTCGTGCTTCCGTGCTCAGGTATCACTTATTTTTGATAAGGAAAATTACTTTTCATCTTTGAAACTCTATGACTTTGCATTACATAATTTTATTGTGCTAAAGCATTCATCTAACTATTACCCACAAGGAAATGGTCTCACCAAGTCCACGAATAAAAACCTTGTTCATATAATCAAGAAGACCATCTTCTTTGAGAAGCGCAACTGGAATACCGCCCTAATGAATTCATTGTGGGTTGACCATGTAAAAACCAAGCCTTCTATGAATACCTCACCATACTGCCTAGTCTATGGAAAATAAGCCATCCTTCCACCAAATATATACTTTCCTACACTTCAGCTTTCCCAAGAATCCAAAGGTAAGCCTTGCTAGCTACTTCAACATAGGATGGATGCTCTCCATAGGCTTCATAAAGAAAGGATGAAAGAAAAATAAAAATTCACACTCCACCAGAACCATATCAAGAGATGGTTTGATAAGAAGTCTACAAGGAAAGCTAACTTCGATGTTGGTGGCTTACTTCTGAAATGGGATAAGCCCCATGAAAACAAGGGAAAACATATGAGTTCTAGTCCCTGTGGATTGGTCCGTACATAGTCCACGAGAAGCTAGGCCCACACACGTGCCATTTGCAATCACTTGACAGGAGGATTGAAAACCTTCCTATCAACGGCCAAGATCTCAAACCTTATTTCGAGTAGGTTGGGTCGTGCCTTGTCCCATGTACATAGCCTGCATACTTCTTGTTGTCTTCATCTTCTTTCCTTTTCTTACTATCTTTTTTTTACTACTTTTGTTTACGCTTGTTTTGTTTCCCTGATATATTACTATTTTTGTTTCTAGAAATAAGTGCTACCAACTACTATGTTCGACCTTTTGAATAAAGTATGTGGCTAAAATATGAAGAGACTTGTGACACTACAACACTTAGCCAATCTTATGTTTGTCTTCTATGTGCTTGGTTATAACCTTCTGCATATGAATTCTTGACGGAAACTACAAACCATATGTAAGGGAAGTTTTGGTCCAACCATCAACCCGTGTTCACATTGGGAAGCCCATCACTGTACTCACCCTTATACTCTGTGTGTTCAAGCTCATCCAAGTAGTAGAAACGAAGAAGGGGAAAATCAAAATGAGGAAACTTATGTCAGATGTCTTACATGCTTCTTTGAAGGAACAACCTCTTCTTCTCTTAATAAGTTGGGATCCCTCTTCCACTCAAAAATAAATACGTGCCTATGCACAGTCCTCTAAAAAAAAAATTAAAAAAAATACAAAGGCGAAAGAAGTGAAAGGCTCCCTCCACAGAGTGGTGAAGCATGCAACTCCACCGGGATACTAACTGGGCTCACTGGTAGTGGAGAAATGCATGTGCTTATACATTACTCCACCTGGGTATTGTACAGGTCTATAATGGAGCAACACTAGAGATGAAAACTTATACTCTGGAAATCTTCAACTCACAAGCTAAAATACCCTTCATGAATTAGAAACACTATGATGAAGATGAAATTTTGATTGTGTTTGACTAAGTTGGGAAAAGGTGAACTGTGTATGTCCATGGGGTAAATGGCGAAGCCAAAGTAACCTGCACAGTGATTCAATACTCCCCAAAATACCAAGGGCTTGTGTTGTCAATGAACCAAAACAGAGAAGCTGGAATTATACCAGTGCGTTTCGAAGTGTTATAGCGGCTACAACCACCCTCCAAAATTTTGGCCTGCACCCAATTTTGGATCCTCCCTTGAGAGTTTCATTTGATGACTGTACACTCTCGAGTTCACTCTGTGAGCTCGCGTGAGTCTTCACATTTGCCTTGCTTGTTTCACTTCACCAAGTCTTGTATCTTGATGTCAAAGTCATGCTTGCGACCATGTTCTGGTTATGCTGAAAGTATTTGCTTCATGTGTACTTGTTGTGTTCTATATTAAAACATATGTCGTGCTCAGACATAGAGTCACATTCACTGTCGTGCAAGCATTGTCTCGGTGGACTAATGATCAATCAGAAGTGTCGTGCTTTTCGCCTACACCGTCAGTCAGTCATGTTGTACATATGTGTCTAGATGGTTTGAGTCATCTCATCGTCGATTAATGAAAGTGTGTGTTGCAACATCACATATGCATCTTTGACTCATTCAAAAAATTAGTCATTTTGCTAAAGTTTTGACAACCGAATTCCCCTCTGACATCTTGGCCATCACCCCACCATTGACTCGATCAACTATCACCCACAACAAAACAAAAGCACCAAGCAAGTCATTTCAAGCTACATTGCCCACAAGAAAATAAATGAGTCTCCATGTTGGTCAACCGGAGAGTTTGACCAAACAGCCAACCCAGGACTGACGCCCCTAAAAAATTGCATGGTGGCTGCAATCATTTCCCACTCTACTGACTAAGAAAATTATGCAGACAGTTTGTACATACACCCAGTGGCCGTCCCTATCTCTCTCAAGAAATTGCACAATTTATCCATCCAGCCCTCTTAGCAGTTGATCGACTGCTCATCCAGAACAATTTGCAATTTTCATGAGCAAGCCCTCTGCTGTCTAGTAGTTCTCTCAGCTCGGAAATTACATAGATATGATCAGCAGGCCGACCTCCCATCATAAATGTAATTTCTCTCACTAGCAGCTCCTAGCAACGGACTGCTAATTCCCTTAAGGAATTGCGCATTTTCTGCTGCCAAGCTCCCGACAATTGACTGCCAGTTCCCCAGAGGAAATGTGAAATTTCTGCTGCTAGTGACCTAGCAGCTAGCTGCTAGTTCCCCCCAGGAATTGTGTAGTTTTGCCTATCAAGCTATGAGCCCAGTCCTCCAAAAAATTGCACAATTTTTGTCTGCCAAGCCCCCCAATTGTAGGTTTTAACCCCGTATAGAAATTACCTGCATACGAATTCTAAAAAATAGAAAATAAATAGTGCGAGAGCGTAACAAACACATATACATAGAGATTTTCCCCTAGATCCAAAAACTGGGACTACCAGCTTGACTTTTCGTTATTTTCCTTTCAATGTTATAATACATATTTATACATCCCAAAGCATCCAATACCATGGACTGAAAACCATCGCATCTAAGACCATGGACCAAAAACCATCACATCCAAAACCATGTGTTAAAAATCATGCACAAAACCATGGGTAGGTCAGCCCAACCTAGTATAGAGTGGGGTTACCTGCACCCCTCAAACCCCCCATGACTCCCCCCCCACCCTGCTACACAATCGGCCCAGCAAAGGGGTGGGGCTCCACCCCCCCCTTCTAACCCCCCAGTTAACAACGTGGGCTAGTCGTGGAAAGAATATAACAAAACCCAATATTCTCCCACTTGTTATTTTCTTTCCATAGGGGGCCACAAGAGAGCTTAGTCATTTATCCATCCTTGTAACACCCATTGTTTCTCTACACCAAGCGAACTTCTCAGAGCTAACATATTTTGTCAATGCATCTACAATATTCTTCAAAGTGTCCACCTTTACCACCAACACCTTTTTGTCTTTTATCATATCCCTCACAAAGTGATATTGAACATGAATGTGCTTCACATTTGAATGATATTCAGGGTTCTTTGCCAAGAAAATTGCACTTTGGCTATCACAGTATATCCTTATAGATCTCTGTACTAACCCCATACTTGAACACAATCTCTGCAACCAAACTACTTCCTTGCTTGCATGAGTGGCTGCCATGTACTCTGCCTTTTTACTTGATAATAGCACTACATATTGTTTCTTACTCATCCAACTAACTGCACCTCCAAATAGGTTAAACACATACCCACTTATAGATCATCTTTGATCCAAATCTCCAGCCCAGTCTACAACAACAAAGCCACAAATATCCAACACTCTATCCAATTCTGGTCTTCCTTGGTAGCACAAACCATAACCACTAGTGCCACACAAGTACCTAAAAACCTGCTTCACTTCTGTCCAGTGCTCCTTCCCTGGTTTTGACATAAACCTGCACAATACTCCCACTGCATGTGCAATGTATGGTCTAGTACAGACCATTGCATACATCAGGCTACTGACTACACTTACATATGGAACACAACACATGTCCTCTTCCTCTTCTTGTGTCTTGGGACACTATTCAGTAGATAACCTCACAGCTACAGGAATAGGAACCTTCACCGGTTTACTATCTTGCATATTAAACCTCTAGAGTATTGTCTCAACATGCTTCCTCTACTTTAACTAGATCTTCCTCTTTTCCTAGTCTCTTTTAATTTCCATGCCCAAAATATAGTCTGCAGCACCAAGATATTTCATGTCGAATTTGGAGGAAATTGGATCCTCAAATCTTAGATAATTTTTTTGTCGTTCCAAACCAGCAACATATCATCCACATACAAGACTAAATAAATAACATGGTCAACAATTAATTTAAATTACACACAATGATCTACTTTTCTTCTGGTGAAACCAAGTCCGCATATAAATGTATCAAATTTCTAATACCACATCCTTGGTGACTGTTTTAACCCATATAGAGAATTATTTAACTTGCATACCATTTCTTTCTTACCGTTCACCGCAAAACCTTCAGGTTGCTTCATGTAGATCTCCTCTTATAGATCCCCATGAAGAAATGTTGTCTTCACATCCATCTGTTTTACCTCAAATTCAAAAATAGCAGCAACAGATAAAACTAATCTAATAGAACCTACTTTGTCAAGAGGAGAAAAAATATCACCAAAATCAATTCCCAACACCTGGGAATAACCCTTTTCTACCAACCAAGCTTTGTATTTCTCCACCTTTCCTTCTGCATTTGTCTTCTTCTTGAACACCCATTTGCTGCCAATGGGTTTCCTTCTAGCTCTCAACTCCACCAAATCCCAAGCCTCATTTTTGTGCAAAGATTCCATTTCATCAACCATGGCCACTTTCCATAGTTTTTCGTCCTCTGAATCTATTTCTTCCTTCACAATTCTAGGGTCATCATCAGTAATAGATAAGGAAATATTTGAACAAGAAGTAGATGGACTATACCTCTCTGGCTACCTTCTTTCTCGAATTGATCTTCTCACACTTGGAGTTTGCGGCTCTTCATCTTCTGATTCCTCCTCTATTGTAGATTCTGATTCCTCCTCCTTTAGCTCAAACTCTATCTTCTCAAGTTCCTTTCATGGGACTTCATGTTTAATAACATATTTCACCTCTCTGAACACAACATCTTGGCTGTACACAACCATCCTTTTTACTGGGTTCTAAAGCTTATAACCCTTTAAACCATCCTTATACCCAATAAAGATGCACTTTTCATATTTACTATCCAACTTGGTTTTTTTCTCCTTTGGAACATTTACATATGCATCACATCCAAATACCATCAGATGTGAAAGAGAGGGTTTCTTACCATTCCATACCTCTAGTGGAGTCTTATCCTCCAACGTTGATGAAGGTGATCTATTAACCAGGGAACATGTTGTCTTCACCACCTCTGCCCAGAATTCTTGTGCTGACCCAACACCATTGGGCATGCTTCTTTCCCTTTCCATCAATGTCTTCTTCATTCTTTCTGCAACTCCATTTTGCTCAAGTGTATACGGAGTAGTCTTCTCTCATGCTATACCACACTTCTTACAGAATTCTTCAAATTCCTTACTATAAAACTCTCCATTGTTATCTGTCCTCAACACCTTCATCCTCTTCTCTGCTTGGTTTTCCACCAAAGCCTTAAATTCTTTAAACCTGTAAAAGACTTCAGATTTATTCTTAAGAAAATATATCCATGTACTCCTTTAGAAGTGATCTATAAATGATACATAGTACACAGACTTACCAAGTGATGGAACCTTCACAGGTCCAAACACATCACTGTGCACAAGCTCTAATATCCGTTTCACTATCTTACCACCATAGGGGAAACTCACCCGATTCTTCTTCCAATATACACAATTTTCATAGAAATCAAAATAGAGAGCTATTACTCATACCTTCTACCATACCTTCACTGTGAAGTATTCGAAGGCCCTTATCTCCAATATATCCAAGCCTTTGATGCCACAGTGTGGTCTTCTCTGCAGAGACCACTAGATTTTCTACTCAACTTTCAGGAACGACAGAACTGTTGCACCCATCAACAATAGTGCTACCTTGTAGCTTGTATAGAGTTCCAATCTGAACTCGCCCCATTAATACTAGCTCTCTTCGAACCATCTTGCAGGTATCCTTCTCGAACAATGTTTTTACACTTGCATCATCTAGCTTGCTTACAGAAATCAGATTTCTAGCCAATGCAGGAATTTGGAGAACACCCGAAAGTGTTATCCATTTCATCTTACAACTTCAACTTTACTTTTCCATGAACAATGATTCTAGCCTTCCTATCATCCCCCAAGAAGACATCACCACAATCATATTTCTCATACTCGCAGGACTACTCTCTATGGGGAGTGAAGCAAAAGGATGCACCCGAGTCAATCAACTGTGCCTCATGATTTACATGTGTACATGAAGAAGCCAAATACACATCCCCACCTTCATCTGAGGTGGTTTTTGCCTCTGTAGAAGGAGCATCATTAGATCCCTTTCCTTTGTCAGGAGCTTTAGATTTATAGTCCCTTTTGTAGTGCCCTTCCTTTCCGCATTTCCAGCACACCACCTTTACAGGTTTTCCTAGACATTTAGATCTACCTCTAGATTTAGATCTCCCACTCAATGACTTATTTTTGTTTCTGTTCAAGGACCATCCTTTTATAGAAAAGGCCTCACCATTCTGGATCTCCATATTTTTTTGTCTCATCTCCTCTGTCAGCAAGGATGAGACTATTTCATCAAACTTCACGGTAGGTGCATTGCTACCTATTGCAATAGCCAGACTATCCCACGAATCTGGTAGAGAACACAACAAACTGATGCACTTATCTTCATCTGAAATTTTTATATCAACGGATAGTAACTGACTTACCGCAGTATTAAATGCATTCAGATGTTCTGTCACCAATTCTCCATCCTTCATCCTCAAGTTATATAGATTTTTTCGTAGGAACAATTTATTCACCAGAGACTTAGAATTGTACAAATTCCATAACTTGTCCCACAAAGCCTTCACCGTAGCTTCGCCTGATACATTTAGCAATACTAAATTGGATACACACAAACGTATTGTGCTCTTAACCTTCCGATCCAGCTTCTTCTATTCTTCATTAGACACTCCCATTGGTTTAGTACCCGGATCTACCATGATCCGCTGATCTTTATCCACCAACAGATCCTCCATCTTGAGTTTCCATTACTCAAAACTCTGACCATTAAATTTCTCGATCTCTATCTTTCCACTGCTTGCCATCTTCCTTCACCACCAGCATTGATCCTACAGATCTGCCATTGAGTAGGGTCTACCACAAGCCTGAGCAAAACCCCTCAACAAAAAAGGTGTCCCCTTGAAGCCAAAATAGCTCTGATACCAAATGCAGGTTTTAACCCCATACAGAAATTACCTGCATACGAATTCTAAAACATAGAAAATAAATAATGCAAAAGCATAACACATAAAACACATATACACAGAGATTTTCCCTTAGATCCCAAAACCGAGACTACCAGCTCGATTTTTCATTATTTTCCTTTCAATGTTACAATACATATTTATACATGCCAAAGTATCCAATATCATGGACCGGAAACCATTGTGTCCAAAACCATGGACTGAAAACCATCGCTTCCAAAACCATGTGTGAAAAATCATGAACTAAACCATAGGTAGGTTCGTCCAACCTAATATATGGTCCAAAAACAAAATTTTCGGGGCGATGCCCTGGACCGCATAGAGTGGGGTTACCTGCACCCCTCAAACACCCTGTGACCCCACCCCCCCCCCCCCCCCCAATCGGCACAACAAAGGGGCAGGGATTTTCCCTCCATTCTAACCCCCTAGTTAGCAACATGGGATAGTCATGGAAAGAATATAGCACAACCAACACCAATAGGGCAAATTGTTACTCCAAAAAATTGCGCATTTTTTTCTGCCAAGCCCCGCTTCCCGCTCGTTCTGGAAACTACACAAATTTTGCTTGCCCAACCTTCGTGTAGCCTAGATTGTTCCCCTAAAAAACTGTGCAGTTTTGTCCTCTGGCCAGGCCAGACCTCGTAGACAGTCACTATCGATTTGGATTTCCCATCTCCACCACCCAGTGAATCTTGTATAGTTTTCAATAGTAGTTCCCAGAGCCTCCATCCTACCTTGGAACTTTTTTTCCTCTCCCAGTCACCTGCACCCAAAATAGTCATGCATCATGGTAGAATAGAAAATTTTGGATTTGATGTCATTTGTCATGAGTGACTGTAGGAACATGTACACAAACAAACATGGCACGGCAGCGAACAAGATGAATGAAGGGGAGCACATGAAAAAGGATATTTTCACCAATGGACAAAAAAATGATGCATGAAAAGAGATGTGCTCACAAACGGATAAACAAACAAACATGCACTTTCACAAACAGGTGAACCTATCAATCCTTCCAACATACAAGCAAGGAGCAACATGTAGAAACAACATCAAGTGAACCAACAACCATCAAAGACTCCGTGCACTTTTCCATGTGGTGGTGAAGCTGTGATGCACCATGAGGACATCCGTCACCTAGCAGCATTACAACTTGACATGCAGACCAGTAGCAACACAAATGTACTAACACTGTCATGTCGAGTCATGTCATGAGTAATTTTGTCCACATCTCTACTGTGGGTCATGTTGTCTATCAATGTAATGTAAAGTGGAAGTCCAATAGACCCACGTGTTGTACAAAGGGTCATGTAAAGTCAAAAGGTCATGGAAGTCAAACACTCATGAGGGTAGTTGAATAGCCATAAGGGATAGTTTCACCCTTGGCTATAAATACCCGCTCATTTGTACATGCAAGGGACTTTTCACCTCAGCTCTTCACACATAGCTAAGAGATTCTATAATATCTTCTTTGAGGAGTAAGTGGTGACTCCAATACCCTGCTCGTGAGGTTTGTAGGTTTTAACCCTGTACAGAAATTACCTGCATATGAATTCTTAAACAAAGAAAATAAACAATGCGAGAGCATAACCCATAAAACACATATGCACATAGATTTTCCCCTGGATCCCAAGGCCGGGACTACCAGCTTGATTTTTCATTATATTCCTTTCAATGTTACAATACATATTTATACATGCCGAAGCATCCAATACCATGGACCGAAAACCATCGCGTCCAATACCATGGACCGAAAAACCATCGCGTCCAAAAGACATGTGCGAAAATCATGCACAAAACCATAGGTGGGTCTGCCCAACCTAACATATGGTCCAAAACCAAAATTTTCCGGGGCGCTGCCCTAGACCCCATAAAGTGGCGTTATGGGTGCCCTTCAAACCCCCTATTAACTACATGGAAAGAATATAACACAACCCCGCAATCTCCCACTTGTTGTTTTCTTTCCACAGGGGGCCACAAGAGAGCTTAGTCATTTTTTCAGCCCTGAGATTCCCATTGCTTCTCTACACCAAGAGAACTTCTCAGAGCTCACAGATTTTGTCAATGCATCTGTAGTATTCTTCAAAGTGTCCACATTTACCAGCAACACCTTTCTGTCTTCTATCATATCCCTCACAAAGTGATACTGAACATCAATGTGCTTTATCTTTGAATGATAAGCAGGGTTCTTTGCCAAGAAAATTTCACTTTGGCTATCACAGTCTATTCTTATAGCTCCCTGTACTAACCCCATACTTGAACACAATCTGTGCAACTAAACTACTTCCTTGCTTGCATGAGCGGCTGCGATATATTCTGCCTCTGTAGTTGATAGTGCCACTACAGATTGTTTCTTACTCATCCAACTAACTGAACCTTTAAATAGTTTAAACACATAGCCACTTGTAGATCTTCTCTGATCCAGATCTCCAGCCCAGTCTACATCAACAAAGCCATGAATATCCAACACTCTGTCCAATCCTGGTCTTCCTTGGTAGCACAAACCATAATCACTAGTGCCACACAAATACCTGAAAACCCGCTTCACTGTTGTCCAGTGCTCCTTCCCAGGTTTGACTTAAACCTGCTCAATACTCCCACTACATGTGCAATGTCTGGTCTAGTATAGACCATTGCATACATCAGGCTACCCACTACACTTGCATATGGAACACGAGACATGTCCTCTTCCTCTTCTTGTGTCTTGGGACACTATTCAGCAGATAACGTCACACCTACAGGAATAGGAACCTTCACCAGTTTACTATCCTGCATATTAAACCTCTGCAGTATTGTCTCGACATACTTCCTCTGGTTTAACCAGAGCTTCCTCTTTGACCGATCTCTTTTAATTTCCATGCCCAAAATATAGTTTGCAGCACCAAGATCTTTCATGTCGAATTTGGAGGACAATTTGGTCTTCAAATCCTTGATAATTTCTTTGTCATTTCCAACCAGCAACATATCATCCACATACAAGACTATATAAATAACATGATCACCAATTAATTTAAAATACACACAATGATCTACTTTGCTTCTGGTGAAGCCAAGTCCCCGTATAAATGTATCAACTTTCTGATACCTCATCCTTGGTGACTGTTTTAACCCATACAGAGACTTATTTAACTTGCATACCAGTTCTTTCTTACCCTTCACCGCAAAGCCTTCAGGTTGCTTCATGTAGATTTCCTCTTCCAAATCCCCGTGAAGAAATGTTGTCTTCACATCCATTTGTTCTACCTCAAAATCAAAAGCAGCAACAACAGATAAAAGTAACCTAATAGAACTTACCTTGGCAACAGGAGAAAAAATATCACCAAAATCAATTCCCGGCACCTGGGAATAACCTTTTGCTACCAACCGAGCTTTGTATTTCTCCACCTTTCCTTCTGCATTTGTCTTCTTCTTGAACACCCATTTGCTGCCAATGGGTTTCCTTCCAGCCGGCAACTCCACCAGATCCCAATCCTCATTTTTGTGCAAAGATGCCATTTCATCGACCATGGCCTCTTTCCAGAGTTTTCCATCCTCTGAATCCACTGCTTTCTTCACAGTTCTGGGATCATCATCAGTAATAGACAAAGCAAAATTTGAACTGAAAACAGATGGACTATACCTTTCTGGCTGCCTTCTTTCTCGAACTGATCTTCTCACAGCTCGAGTTTGTGGCTCTTCATCTTCTGATTCCTCCTCTGCTGCAGAGTCTGATTCTTCCTCCTTTGGCTCAAACTCTATCTTCTCAGGTTCCTTTGGTTGGACTTCATGTTGAATAACATCTTTTACCTCTCTGAACAACACATCTCGGCTGTACACAACCTTCCGTGTGACTGGGTTCCAAAGCTTATAACCCTTTAAACCATCCTTATACCCAATAAAGATGCACTTTTCAGATTTACTATCCAACTTGGTTCGTTTCTCCTTTGGAACATGTACATATGCATCACATCCAAATACCCTTAGATGTGAAAGAGAGGGTTTCTTACCAGTCCATACTCCTTGTGGAGTCTTATCCTCCAACGCTGATGAAGGTGATCTGTTGATCATGTAACATGCAGTATCCACCGCCTCTGCCCAGAATTCCTTTCCTAACCCGGCACCACTGAGCATGCTTCTTGCCCTTTCCATCAATGTCTTGTTCATTCTTTCTGCGACTCCATTTTGCTGAGGTGTATATGGAGTAGTCTTTCGCCGTGCTATACCACACTTCTTACAAAATTCTTCAAATTCCTTGCTGCAAAATTCTCCACCATTATCTCCTCAGCACCTTTATCTTCTTCTTTGTCTGATTTTCCACTAGAGCCTTAAATTCTTAAAACCTATCAAAGACTTCAGATTTCTTCTTAAGGAAATATATCCATGTATTCCTTGAGAAGTCATCTATGAATGATACATAGTACACAGACTTACCCAGTGATGGAACCTTCACAGGTCCAAACACATCACTGTGCACAAGCTCTAATATCTGTTTCGTCCTCTTACCACCAGAGGGGAAACTCACCCGATTCTGCTTCCCATACACACAATTTTCACAGAAATCAAAATCCAGAGAGCTATTATTCATACCTTCTACCATACCTTTACCATGAAGTATTCGAAGGCCCTTCTCTCCAATATTTCCAAGCCTTTGATGCCACAACATGGTCTTCTCTCCAGAGACCACTAGATTTTCTACTCCATTTTCAGGAACCATAGAACTATTGCACCCATCAACAACAGTGCTACCTTATAGCTTGTACAGAGTTCCAATCCGAACTCCCCGCATCAATATCAGTGCTCTTCGAACCATCTTGCAGGTATCTTTCTCTAACACCGTCTTTACACCTGCATCATCCAACTTTCTTACAGAAATCAGATTTCTGGCCAATGCAGGAATATGTAGAACACCCGGAAGTGTTCTAACCCTTCCACCTTGCAACTTCAACTTTAATTTTCCCCGACCAATGATTCTATCCTTCCTATCATCTCCTAAGAAGACATCACCACCATCGTATTTCTCATACTCGCAGAACCACTCTCTATGGGGAGTGAAGCGAAAGGATGCACCTGAGTCAATCAACCATGCCTCATGATCTACATGTGTAATTGAAGAAGCCAAGTACACATCCCCACCTTCATCTGAGGTGGTTTTCGCCTCTGCAGAAGGAGAATCATCAGATACCTTTCCTTTATCAAGAGCTTTAGATTTACAATCCCTTCTGAAGTGCCCTTCCTTTCCGCATTTCCAGCACACCACCTTTGTAGGTTTTCCTGGAGATTTAGATCTCCCTCTAGATTTAGATCTCCCACTCGATGACTTATTTTTGTTTCTGTTCTGGGACCGTCCTCGTACAGACAAGGCATCACCATTCTGGTTGTCCATATTTTTCCGTCTCATCTCCTCCGTCAGCAACGCTGAGACTAGTTCATCAAACTGAAAAGCAGTTGCATTGCTACCTATTGCAATAACCAGACTATCCCACGAATCTGGTAGAGAACACAACAAACTGATGCACTTATCTTCATCTGAAATTTTAATATCAACAGATAATAACTAACTTACCACAGTATTAAACGCATTCAGATGCTCTGTCACCGAGTCTCCATCTTTCATCCTCAGGTTATACAGCTTTTTCCGCAGGAACAGTTTATTCACCAAAGACTTAGATTGGTACAAAGTCCCTAACTTGACCCACAAATTCTTTGTCGTAGCTTCCTCTGATACATTCAACAATACTGAATCTGAGACACACAATTGTATTGTGCTCTTTGCTTTCCGATCCAACTTCTTCCATTCTTCATTGGTCACTCCCGATGGTTTAGTACCCGGATCTACCGCGATCCACTGATATTTATCCACCAACAGATCCTCCATCTTGAGTTTCCACAACTCAAAATTCTGACCATTGAACTTCTTAATCTCTATCTTTCCACTGCTCGCCATCTTCTTTCACCACCAAAATCGATCTCGCAGATCTCCCACTGAACAGGGTCTACCACAGGCCCGAGCGAAACCCCTGAGCAACAAAGGCGTCCCCTTGAAGCCAAAACAGCTCTGATACCAAATGTAGGTTTTAACCCTGTACAGAAATTACTTGCATAAGAATTCTTAAACAAAGAAAATAAACAATGCGAGAGCATAACCCATAAAACACATATGCACAGAGATTTTTCCTGGATCCCAAGACCGGGACTGCCAGCTTGATTTTTCATTATATTCCTTCCAATGTTACAATACATATTTATACATGCCGAAGCATCCAATACCATGGATCGAAAACCATCGCGTCCAATACCATGGACCGGAAAACCATCGCGTCCAAAAAACATGTGCGAAAATCATGCACAAAACCATAGGTGGGTCCGCCCAACCTAACATATGGTCCAAAACCAAAATTTTCCGGGGCGCTGCCCCGGACCCCATAAAGTGGGGTTACGGGTGTCCTTCAAACCCCCTATTAACTACATGGAAAGAATATAACACAACCCCACAAGGTTGGTGATGTATGGTGCAACAACGTTTCTTAGAACTTTCACTTCATTTAGAAGCTTGCTAATAGGCTAACACGTTTTCACACATGTATTGTAATTATTGTAAGACTAATATTTAACACTTGTGATGCATGTTGCTTTAACTTGTTTTTCAAATTTGAATTATTTCACTTCTTGTAATACATAATCTATTAATGAAAATGTGTTGTATATGTTGTTAATGTTGTCTTACTCATGGTGGCTACCTTCCTGGACATCAGACAAACCTTTCACATAAAACTTGTTATAACAATAGCTGCACTCGTGTGGACTAATCTACTGAGTGTTATACATGTTATCTTCCCTTATGTGTTGTGTCTGTCACATCGTGTGGACTGCTCCGTTGGAAGCTGTGCATGTCATATTTTATTGTGTGTTCCTAGTAGAGTTGGGACCTCTCCCAACTGATTTCGGACTCACTCTCACCCTCTCCCTCTACAGAGAAAGAACCATTGAAACAAGTGACACTTACACTCACCAGGCATGCAAACCTCACTTATCGAAGACAAATGATACCACTCTCTTGGGCTGACAAGCAAAAGTTGAGGCAAATCCTTAAGGTAATGGCAACTGTGCCATCACACCAGATGAGACTCCCACACCAAACAATGTGAGGTCTAGTTGGGGATTCATACCGAGGTGATCCCTTGAATGTTGGCGAGTCCAACACCCTTAATAGAACACATTAATAGATATAAACCATAACCATCATCATCTAAGAACTAATTAGATATTACCCCATGAACCATGAATTCTAGCAAACCATATATATGAAATAGTAAGCTTTATCAAAAATTAGTTTTGAGAAAACAAGCTAACCAAGTAGATCATAGTATGGAATTAACTTCTATATCATAGGCATGGCCCCTGATGCCAACCGGCATCCATAGCCTTGACAAGGATTCCTTTTTGGCCCATTGAGATTCATGTGTCCCATCCATTAGAAATAAATACATCATTACAAGAGAGTTTCAATTTACTTAGATGTTTACTAAAGATCATTGTTCTGCCTTGGTAACTAGTTGATAATAATGCAATTCACGGGAGCTAACAAATCCAAACAAGTCAACTCGTGATGAGACCTCTTGTCCTTAAATTTTATAAACGATGGCCATTACCCTGGCTTGGTGACAAGTAGTGGTAATGTCACTCTATTAAGACCTATGATCATAGTAGGTTGGCTCGTGATGAGACCTCCTATCCTCCTGTTGACTATTTTTGTTTAAAATTCAAATATGGTTATTATTAATCGACAAAATATTACTTAATAGATGGGGTGGAATGTCAACTCCTTATGAGCTAGGGATTGCCTAAAAATTTTTGTAGTAACTATTTTTAGCTTAGGTAATTTTCCTTCTCAAAAACTAATAACCTTCAAATGATTATTGATAAATATATTTTGCTTTGTTAAGATTGGAGTTGAGGAACAATTCAGTATATAATGATGGATACAATTTTGTGGTCATCATCATAAATTTTACAATATCAAGGACTTGACAAATTAGGAAAGTTGAAAGTTGGCATGATGACGTCATCTTGGCATAATTATTCGTTAAAAATAATATTATGCATATAGAAAAACAAAGATAAATTGACTACCCAATCATTATGTCAAAGAGGGTTTAAAACATTAAAATTATTTCCCATTCACGAGTTGTTAAATCAAAAGCGTGAAAATGGGCAACTGTGACTTAGGTAACAACAAATTTAATGGAGGGAACAATAACCATGGCCAAGAGAACAACAGCTGTGACAAAGGGGACAACAATCACGACCAAGCAAGCAACAATTGTGACTAAGGCAACAACTTCTGTGACCAAGAGAACTACAGTAGTGGCTAAGGAAACAACGATTACGACCAAGGGAACAACAAATGTGACTAAGGGAACAACAATCATGACCAAGGGAACAAAAGCTGTGACTAAGGGAATATCAACCGCAACCAAGAGAACATTAGTTGTGACTAAGGGAACCATAATTGTACCTTTGAAGAGAAAAACAAATGTAACAAAGGGAACAATAATTGTTTCTTTTAACGGAACAACAACTGTGTCAAAGGGAACAACAATCGTACCTTTGAAGGGAACAATGATTGTGACAAATAGAACAACAATTGTACCTTTGAAGGGAACAATGGTTGTGACAAAGGGAACAACAATTGCACCATTGAAGGGAACAACAGTTGTAACAAAGGAAACAAAATTTATTTCTTTTAATGGAACAATAGTTCTGTCAAAGGGAACAAAAATCATACTTTTGAAGGGAACAACGAATGTGACAAAGGGAACAATAATTGTGCCTTTGAAGGGAATAACGACTGTTACAGAGGGAATAACAAATGTACTTTTTAAGGGAACAAAAACTCTAACAAAGGGAACACCAGTTGTTTCTCTGGAGGAAAGAGAAGTTGTACCATAAATAGAGAACAACCGAGTTGTAAGGAACAAAAATTGTGCCCAAAGGAATGACAATCATGATTCAAGGATTATTTATCCAATAATACCATTGTTGCATGTTTCAACCTCGAAACTACCCATACTATTTTAAGCTCATGTACATGAAGTATCAGGCATGACTTGTGAAATTCCCTCCCAAAAACTATCTCAAAGGGAAATCCTAGTAAGGTGACATGGAAATGGATTAGCCATCCAACAGTCATAGTCACTTTACAAAATAATGAGGAATTAAGAGTAAATCATCCCTGACAGGACTTACCTTAAGAATATGTTAATATTAGATATGAGGAAACCATATACTTGATAAGACTTAGAGAATAAATTGATAAATGTGGAGGAACATCATGAAACTTAAGAAATTCATTCTTCTACTTTGATGAAGGAAAAAAAGATGTGACATTGAAGTAAACAACACCTAAAACATAAAAAGAAGTGAGAAATAAAAAAAGAAACAACAGTTTACTGAAAATTACTAAATAAATAAATAACTTAACTTACAACAATTGTGATTTCGGTTGCAACAACGTTGTTTCCTAAGGGAACAACAATCTATGAATAGTGAATGAATGGAAAGAAATATATTTTAGAAAAATTATTTGGTAGCAATGATTTGGATCTTCAAATGGAGATCAATTCTTCATTTCTCCTCTTATGAATCTGTCAAGTAAGGAAAAAGTCTTCACGTTGTTTTCTCCATGTTGATGAGCAATAATGGGAAAATTTTTGAAAAAATCTCTTATGATCCAATTTTTTTAGATCATGGCACCTAGAAAAAATCAAAATCATATGATATTAAATTTCCTAACAGGTTTTTGGATAAAATTTCCTTATTTCATTCACGTTATCTTCAAGAAAATCTTGTTCATAGATTTACCTTCTTTATTCTCCTGGGACCTACAAAAAAACTAGCATATACCTGAAATAAAACATGAAATCGTGGAGAAAGAGAGGTGATCGAGCTCCCCTAATCCAAGAAGTATTAAAAAGAGTAACAAATAGTTACTCTGTAAAACAAATCCACGGGGAAAAATAAGTAAAATTAATTTATTACCTATGGAAGAATTGTGGCCAATCATGCTAACCTACAGTGTTTTAACCATAAATACTTTGTTTTTCATCTGATTTGAATGATTCCAAAGCGAAATTAAAGGTAATTCAAAGTTATATCATTAATAGAAATAGGTTTGAGATTTTCCATGATATTATGTGTCAAATTTACTTAGAACGACCTGCATAACAGAGTCATTTTCGATTTCTCGGCTTAGACCACCAGTTTATATTTTAAGCATAATTTTTTGTTTGATGATGGATTGAGTTTATTCAAATAGGAAATGCAATCACATTAATTTATATATTCCCAATAGAAACAGGGTTTGAACAAAAGAATAATTGATGGGTCAAATGTGCTAAGGAACGACTACAAAAACAATGTTTTAAGAATGTTGATTTACGATAGACAATGAGTATTTTGGTCATAACTTTCTCATACAATATCAAAATCAAGTGATTAAAATTTATTTGTGAACTATATTCATGGGGGAATATATGATATAAACGGGTTTCCAAAATATAGTCATTTAGGCCTCCAAAATCTGACTGTCCCAACTTTGTCCCTGTGGTGCCTACTAGACACCCTATCAATGTTTTGGTCATAACATTTTCATTTCAAATCCTAATTGAGTAATTCAAATTGGGTTTGAACTTAAACATAAAGGGCTACTTATGATAGAATCAAGTTTTAAAAATATTCCCTTTTGGTACCTGAAAACATGACTTTCCTAATTATCTTTTCAAAAAAATTATTAAGCTCGCATGTCATAAGATATGGCAATCAAATAATTTTTCCAAAATGGTGATCAAAATGAATATGAGTGTTTTTAGAAATGTTATATTCAAACATTTATCACCGATGTTGATTTCCACAGCATGTCGCAACAAAAACAACTATTTTTACATATAAAATAAATTATTTTTCTACCTCCATATTTATTTTATTTGCTACACTAGCCTATTCTATTTGAAAAATAAAATATTCTTTCATGTAAGAGTACTTCTAGTGGAGCCATTTTCGAATAAGGCCTCAAATATGTACATACCTAAATTTGGAAAATGCAAGTTAATACATAATAGGGTATGAGAGGCCAACTTCCTTTGAAAGGATGGTGTTAGGAATTGTTGAAGTATGGAGTGATGTTGCAAACAAATGATGGAGGGAAGCCAATATTGTTGTGGGGAAAAATGCCTATGCAGGATGATCCTATCCACCTAAGGTGTGACAGTGCCTTAGCAACAAACAGAGACAGCTATTCTGGTTTCTTCCTTTATGAAATGTGAAAGAAGAGAGATCAATAGACTTACCAGTGTCGTCCGTTTGTCCCTCGATCCGGTCTCTCTTCTCTTTGGGAGTTCACAGCTACTTGCCTTCTTGCTTATCCAACTTCAACTTCTTGCAAGATCACAAGAGAACAGCTACTTGCGACAAGAGAACAGCTACTTGCGACAAGAGAAGAACACTACACAAAGACAGATATTCACATTCATAACTAGTTTAGGATTAGAAATAAACTAAACATACTAATGCATTCATACATCAAAAATACACTAGCATATAGGAGAAACCAAGATAGCTTTATTGATGAATAACAAGGTTCAGGAAGAGATACAACCCAGAGGGCTCCAATCCAGCATCTCCTTCCCAGCAAATGGAATTCCTATCTTCACCCCTTTTCAAAGCATTAAGCACCCAATGATTCCAATCTCAAACCAACAGCAATTCTTTGCAATAACAAAATTCTAGCCTCCAGATCTCATGGAGGAGAGATCCATATAAGATGTTTGGAGAGAGGATGAGTCAGCTTGAGATCTGACTAGTGTCCTCTCCCTCTGTCAGTTCTTGAGTCCACTTGGAGGTTCTTGCTTCCACTTGGAGATTTGGAACCTCTTACTCATCACCAGTCGAATTCCTTGAGGCGAGTGTCATTTTGGAAGCTTCCTGGGTTTTGACACCTTGAGAAATGAGCCTGCCACCTGTCCATTCTCGTTCAGCGCATGTAGCTAGTGTTCCAGTTGACATTCAACGCAGGTAGCCAGTGTTGGCTTTGACATTCAGCGCAAACAGCTAGTGTAGCCACTGAAATGATCCTGAATTGACTTGTTTTTGAGCAGTTTCTGGTGGAGAACTTCTGTGAATTGTTGTGGTTTGTTAGCCTTGTTCCTCTAGGGGTAGGAACAACATGTTCAGGGACTTTGGATCCCTTAGATTATGGACATTTCATGCTCAATGCTGTAAGGCACAAAAATGTCTATAACAATTGCCCCCTAAAGTATGAGGCTGTTTATCGAGTGAAATGCTTTATCAGGGGGATCCGAAGTTCATCCAATGTTGAGAGGAGACCTGTAATAAGATACAATACAATACATTATTTTTCATACTGCTTTCATGATCTAGCTGAGGCAGGCATTCCCATGCTCAGCTTTATAAATTCATTTTTCTGTACATAGAACAGACAATCGTCTGATGGTAGACTGATAATTTTGATGAAATTATCATCCTTTGAGTAGGATGATTATCTGCTGCAATGATGTACATGTCAATGTCTTTATATTTCCTGAATATATATCGCAGCCCGGATGGATGAAACTAGATCCGGGGTCTTCAAACTCGTTCGATATTCACTCTAAGTACAAGTCGATCCATGTGAGAAATGTTCTGAAGTCGAACATGGAAAGACATCGCTTGATTACCGGTCAATGATGTAAACCGCTAACAAGTGCGAGAGGAATCACCGATAATGATAATGACCCTCAAGGTACTGCAGTACAATTCACGTGGTGTGAATAAATGACTTGGCGTCGAACACCACGCAAAATCTTTCGGTCGAAGGTCATTGATGTATACCTGTCGCCGGAAGTGAGAAACTTGCCATTGTGGCATGCAAGCTTCAAAGTACTGAAGGGATTGTTCCTAGATCAACTTCTTGGATGAAGAGCTGATGTCGAAAAGAAGCGATCCTTCAAAGGAGGGCCTTAATGAATCCCACATCAGTGACACGGAACAGAGCTAATGATTTTAATGGAGGTGAAAACGATCTGTGACATATGATTCAGGGTGGCGGTCATGAAAGGATGAAGGATAATGTATGGCAGTGGATGGGACACGGTTGAATTTTTTGAACGACTTCTCTTGATCATATGGCAACACTGATACAATGTATCGGTAGCATTACCCCAAATATGGATGGTATGGCGAGACCATGGGTGTGACCGGTGAATGAAACAACGCAACCCGATTGTGGTATGGAGGAAAAGTGTCATGTTCAAGAGCGACTTGCTACCATCAAACTTTTCTTTAGTTTCTCCCAATTTTTCCCCAGTCATTGCTGACCAGTACCTCTTTATTTTTGTCAAGTTTGAGGAGGATAACATATGCTTGTTCTATAACCTGCCCTTCGGGCAAGCCCATCGCTATGTTTTAACGAGCCTAGCGATAGTGAAACTCGTTCTCGTCTAAAGACAAGTTTGTCGCTATTTAATGATTTTAACGAGTCTAACGAAAAGGATAACTCGGTCCTTTTCATTTTTAGAGAGTCTGAAAAGGTACATAAAGTTAACTCCAAAATTCCTTTTTCGTCATCTAATCCCTTAAGTCCGAAAAAGTATAAAACAATACAGAAGGGATGAGTTTTCGATAGTTTTAACGAGCCGAATAAAACAAGCGCTCGATCTTTTTGTGCAATAATCCCTCAGGTCCAAAAAGATTAAAATCTAGAGGAGGGATAGCTCTTCCTGTCCCTTTAATGAGCTGGAAGGCCAAGGACTCGGCAATCTTTTCATATTTTACGAGTCAGCTGAAAAGAGCTTAAAGAAGACTCGTCTTTTGAGGAACGAGTGATAAACAGGGTTAGCAGCTGATTCTAGGTACAGGTTGGAATTTTCCAATCACGGTAGTGTCACAAGGATGGCTAGGTGAAATCACTCTTCGCAGCTGTTCCTCAAAATGGGTAAACAAACATATGGAGGTGAACGATCGGCCAATGAAAAGTGGAGGTGACGGTACAAACACGACCAAGGCTTTAATGGTTGATGTGGTTACATTCACAGTGGTTATTTACCGTGTAGGTTCATTTTTTATTTTAAAATGAGCTTAAACACTGGTGGAAACACTTGCTCATTGCTTATGTTTATTTATTAACGAGCATGAAGTCCGCGTTAAAACTGCTCAGATCTTGCGTTTATTTTTTAACGAGCATGAACTGTGTGCTAAAACTGCTCGATAACCCAGTCATATGATAAGAGTGTCTCATTGAGATTCTATTTTTTATGGAGCTTCATCTCACAAAGCTTTGCCCCGCATCCTTTCTTTATGCAAGTTAGGAAACGGCTAACCCAAAAAACAGATAAATAACCGCTCTTTGCTTGCACTCCAAAAGGTTTGCATGCCCCCAGGTATAAAGTATGATTTCAAGATTACCCCTACTTCATTTTCGTCAAAACATTCGTTTCACCGAGAGAGGCCTACCTCTTTCAGGTTACCCAAAGATTGTCTCGTTAATCTTTCAAACAAAACACTTCCTCGGCAATGTCTACCGAAATAGAAAAAGGTGAGCGACGTAGCCCGCCAACTCACATAACTTTGACAAAAGAATCTTATTCTAGAATAACCCTCTTCCTAGACAGACGGGGTACAGACTAGTCATATTCTCCCGCGGAAACCTACTCTATACCCAAAGTTTCCTTGCCGAAGCAGACCAGGACGCATGCCCCCTGGGTTCCATTCATATCCTCCCGGATTACTCGCGCTCATCAGGAGGACGGACCGTGGGTTGAGACACTTCTTGCATGAAGAGAACATTTAGGGATGGTATATGACTATTTGCGATGCGTGATCCGGGAAATGAAAGTTGGTCCACGAGCTTGACCACTCTTCCTTCGTGTGGAAAACACATTACTCTAAAGAGTGAGGAGACTATAGCTCCCATGCAATATATATAGTCTCGTCCAAGGAGTAGGTTATAATCCAAGGGTCCTTGAACGACCATCACGTTCATTTGAACGGTCTTCCCTTTCAATGTAATAGGCACATTGGGGAGGATCCCTAAAGGTCGACTGGTTCCTTTATCAAAGCCTGATAGATTTCTCATTCCAGGCAAAAGCGCTGGCGAACGAAGCGCTTTCCAAGCAATAGAGGAAAGGATACTCACAGATGACCCCTCATCAATGATAGTGCCAGCCATTACCATTCTGTATATTTGAACGATAATTCTGAATGGTATGCTTGCTGGCAACCGGGGTCTGCCTAGTTGGTTCCAGTCGAAGGACACAACCAGGTTGCTTGGTGGTGGGACCGAATAGACGGCCGGGTATGACTCTGACGAAGTTCCTTCCTACGATAAAGGAATGGGCAAATTGCCCCCTTGTTCGTCGGAGTCTGTGTTCATGAAGAGAATTTGGACAGTGTCGTCTTTATTCTCCTCTGTGATGGTATCATTCGAAGATAGAGCCTCTGAAGGCAAAACCGGATCGACTGCCGTCTCAACCTTTTGACTTTCGTCAGGCATGGATCCAGACGGTTCATCTTCAATGATAGGTGCTTCGGCTGACCACCTGAGCGGGCCAGCCGGGTTCTCAACTAGTGAAGGACTTGGCAGGAGTTTTTGATATCCAGGAGGAAGTTGCGCTCGTAAAATCGGGCGATCTTCCAAAACTCTTTTAGCCTCGTCTAAGAAGGGACAACGGTGGATGGCGTGATCGCCTTCACACAGTTTGCAGGGAAATCTATATTTCCCTCTCTGTCCTGGGACTTCACTTTCACTAGTTGACGGTGAGCAGTCAACATGGCTATCAGAGGTTGATGCTACCGAATTGTGCACACGGGGAGACCAGTCACTTAGTATCCGAGGGATGAAGGGACAATCTCTGTGGAAATGGTCTCCCTTGCATATGACACATGGTAATTTAGGCCTGGTCAGTGCTGTGTGTGGATTTTTTTCAGACGACACTTGTTTGCCCCTAGTCGCCTTTGGATCCTTCTTCTTCTTCTCTTTATTCTTCTTTTCCTTCTTCTCCTTAGGAACTTGGTTTTTTGTTTTACCAGTTCCGTCAAGTGAAGAGGAAGGAGGAGAGGAAGAGTTAGATGAAGTAGAAGGCTGGTTGGCAACTCTGGTCTGGTCTAACTGTTGACTCGATTGTTCAGGAATGGTGGTGTTCTGAACGACATTGGTTGAAAAGAGCCAGACTGGCAGGCCAATTTTCAGTCCTGGAAGCGACAATGTGGCCATGTGGGGCGCACCAACATCTCCCCAAGAGGAGAAGGGACTAGGATTTCCACCAAGGGGAATTCCTTGGTTGGTGTGCTCCATTTTTTCAACCTAAAGATCAACGCAGGAATAAGGGTGATTGTTCCGTTTAAAATAAATTTTTAACGACGCTTAGACACAACTTGCTTTTTCAGTTTTAAAGAGTCGAGAAAAAGCTAAAGATGACTCTAGTCTCCTTCGATGTTTTAACGAGCCCGAAGTGACAAATTCTTGGATGGACTTTTTCCGTTATAGAGTCTGAAAAAGGCCAAAAGGAACTACTCTGGAGTTCTAGGCAGAGGGTGTGCCAAACTTTTCGCAAAAACGCAGAATACTTTTTAGGGTACGGGCGGTCGATCTTCCTGAATGTTGTGTTCAGTGCATTGCGATCAGTAGGGCGGCCGACACGGTTTCCTAAGGATAAAGGTTTTATGCCTATAGGGGTCTCCCAATATATACGCGATGGTACGTGGGAGCACAATCCGTACTTGCGCTATCGTCCCTCAGGAGGAATCACCCACCATCCACGAGATCGACAGTCACCAGGCTTAACGACGCCGGAACACGTCTCTAGCCTAGACCTCTATGTTGTGCGTTATGTTGCAAAGCGTTGTTAAGTTCATTCAATTTATTTTAGGTTGATCTTTTTAGAAGTTTGCCTTTCAAGGTTCACCACGAGATGTATGATACAATTCCTAAATGCAGTCTCAAGATGATAAGCAAGCTTTATATATTTTCAACTTTGAAAATCCTAGCTACTAAGGGAAAAGAAAGACACCATCTTTTCTCAAAGAGCAATCAACACACTCTAATGCACTTTTCCTAAATCAAGCATGCAAACTATCAAATGCAAATGCACAATGCAGGTGTTTGTTTTCCGCTTTCTTAGTATTGATGCCTACAAAGAAAGCTTTTTGTACAACTTTGAATTTGCTTTTAAATGACCAATACAAACAAGTTTACTTTTTCGAAATCAGAGAGGGTAGAAGAGATTACAACACTTAACTATTTTCGAAATGAATACTTGTTTCGACACTTAAAAGAGACAAATTCAAACCAATAAGCAAGAGTAAATGTATAATCAATCTGCAAACAGCCAATGAACTCTCTTCTAAGATCACAATCAACAGATCTGAATCAAGGGCTACAGGATGACTATTTCACTCAAGCAAAGGAAAACTGTAAATGAGGTAAAAACACTCACAGTCTTTTTGTACAAAAGGAGGCATAATCTAAGCAGAGAAAAGGAGTTATCAGATTGGTACCTATGCTGGTTACATGCTGCAAAAATCAGAGATCAAAACAAGGAAAAACAGAGCAGAGAACCCCAGCTGCACAAGGGCAAACTGGTTCAGCGCAATCTCAACACAGGGGTTTTGACATTCAGCGCAGGTAGCCTTCACGGGACCTGCGTTGAAATGTAGAATCCCTTCACTGGGTCTGCGCTGAAGGATAAACTCTCATTTCCCTCAGGTTCTGGGTCACAGATTGCTATTTAATTCACTGTTTTAGGCCAAATAAAAGAAACAAGCAAGGTACAATCAAAGGGATGCTTTGAGGGGCTACTAAGATCTATCACAAGGATCATCAAATCATTTGTGAATCCATTGTTTAGATCATAGACAAGTCCAGTGATTGGATCAAAGCAGCAACTGTCTACTTTGCATCCCGGGAAGATGCAGTTCGATTGTTGTTGTCAAGTCTATGAAGCAAACAATGATAGAAACACAAATAAAATGACTAAACAAATGTCCCCAGCAGAGTCGCCAATTTGTTGTGGGGAAAAATGCCTATGCAGGACGATCCTATCCACCTAAGGTGTGACAGTGCCTTAGCAACAAATAGAGACAACTATTCTGGTTTCTTCCTTTATGAAATGTGAAAGAAGAGAGATCAATAGACTTACCGGTGTCTTCCGTTTGTCCCTCGATCCGGTCTCTCTTCTCTTTGGGAGTTCACAGCTACTTGCTTTCTTGCTTATCCAACTTCAACTTCCTGCAAGATCACAAGAGAACAGCTACTTACAACAAGAGAACAGCTACTTGCGACAAGAGAAGAACACTACACAAAGACAGATATTCACATTCATAACTAGTTTAGGATTAGAAATAAACTAAACATACTAATGCATTCATACATCAAAAATACATCAGCATATAGGAGAAACCAAGATAGCTTTATTGATGAATAACAAGGTTCAGGAAGAGATACAACCCAGAGGGCTCCAATCCAGCATCTCCTTCCCAGCAAATGGAATTCCTATCTTCACCCCTTTTCAAAGCATTAAGCACCCAATGATTCCAATCTCAAACCAACAGAAATTCTTTGCAATAACAAAATTCCAGCCTCTAGATCTCATGGAGGAGAAATCCATATAAGATGTTTGGAGAGAGGATGAGTTAGCTTGAGATCTGACTAGTTTCCTCTCCCTCTGTCAGTTCTTGAGTCCACTTGGAGGTTCTTGCTTCCACTTGGAGATTTGGAACCTCTTACTCATCACCAGTCGAATTCCCTGAGGCAAGTGTCATTTTGGAAGCTTCCTGGGTTTTGACACCTTGAGAAATGAGCCTGCCACCTGTCCATTCTCATTCAGCGCAGGCAGCTAGTGCTCCAGTTGACATTCAACACAGGTAGCCAGTGTTGGCTTTGACATTCAGCGCAAACAGCTAGTGTAGCCACTGAAATGATCCTGAATTGACTTGTTTTTGAGCAGTTTCTAGTGGAGAACTTCTGTGAATTGCTGTGGTTTGTTAGCCTTGTTCCTCTAGGGGTAGGAACAACATGTTTAGGGACTTTGGATCCCTTAGATTATGGACATTTCATGATCAATGCTGTAAGGCACAAAAATGTCTATAACAAATATTCAATATAGCCTTTACTCTCTTGATTTCCCATAGTTTTCATTTCTTGAATTTTGTGAGTTTCTAATGTCTTATTTATTTCTATGGATTGTTGATGTAGACTAGAAGAAACCTCATTTTCTCCCACAACTTCTACATTTTTTTTATTTGAAACCTTCCCAATCTTAATATATATTTTTTGCAATGGTGCATGTGAGATAGAATGAGTAGGAATTGTAGGTAAATCTTTTAGTTCAGCATTGTAAGCATGTTGTAATGGTTTATTTTTGTTAGGGCATGGAATGTGTTGAGCAGGAAATTGTGTAGGACATGGAGGACATTGATGATGTAGTTTATTGGGTTCTGTGGATGATTTTGGTAGGCAATCAAAATGTTGTGGAAGACCTGGTGAAGAATATGTATGATGTGCTTGTGCTACAAGATGAGGAAAGTAGACATGTAATCATAAGATAAGCCATGCCAAATTTGTGGATAATATTGGTGGGGATTATAATGAGATTGGTATGGCTACCCTAACATAAGTGTATTCCATAATGGATAATGAAAGTACAAAAATGGAGAGGAAGTGTTTCGAACCATACATCTAGGCCATGGTTTCTATGGTTTTGACCTTTTTGCAGCTTCCATCCTAGATATGCTACTTCCATCCTAGATAAGGAAGAGTGACTATCTATGGGATTCTCTTTTTGATAATGAGGGGAAAACACTTCATCAAATTCTGCCTGATTTTCCTTAACTTGCAAAACATGAAATTATGAATTTGGAGAGCTAATAAAACCATATTTAAAATTTTCAAATAAAACATTGATTTCAACTCTTATATCTATTGTTCTCGTAGCAGATTTGGAAAAGAAAGAAGAATTTTTTCTATAATTATTACCAGCCTTGGAGATTTCTCTTGAATACCTTATGCATAATTCACAAACATCATCATATGATGGCTGAAAAACATCACCTTTTCCTATCATATTTAAGAGTTCTAAGAAGTCATCTTTGGTCCCTTTGAGTAGGAATTTTTTAAATGCGTCTTTTTCCAAACACTTATGCTTTGAGTTTTGAAGGCCGTATCGAAATCGCTCCACATAGTCCTCCAAGATTTCATCCTCCACTTATCATACTGAAAATATCTTCACTGGCCTTGCAATAGTCTTCATACCTTTTCAAGAATACAATCTTCACTCCCTCCCATGTTTGAATGCAGTTCCCACCAAGGCTCATGAACCATCAAAGAACTTCTCTTTTTAAAGTAACAGGAAAAAGTTTCAACCTTTGAGTATTAATACAATAAGCATATCCTCTACAAAGTACTTCAAACTCAAATAAGAATGTATTTGGATCTTTATTTTCCAAACTATGAAAATTTGGTAGAAAAGATGGGGGAATGATGTGCATTTGTGTCACTCCTCCTAGATCTCTGATAGGAAATTCAAAAGTAGAAGTGTGTGCGATTTATTCCAAAAATAGAAGATGTTATTCATGTGTTACTTTGGGGATCCTCCTTCAAATGTTCCTATCAATTGGTTAGTGAAATGGGTGGTGCTTACATCACCACTTGAGTGGAATCATGAGCTTTTTTTTCTTTCCAAAATTGTACCTCTAAAATTCCTACTTATATCAGTGCATGCTATATCACCTAAGCCTGACTACTGAGGGTAGACCCATCACTTGTTCCTGAGGATGCATGAGTAGGTTCTTACCTTCCGTCTTCAATATCCAGATATTATTGTGGTAGTTCTATTTTACTACCTCCCCAACAACGACACCAAAATGTTGCGAAAATTAATTGCTTAATAAGAACGCAACTAATCACCTAGACATAATTATCAACCCAAGGAGAATATTTTTATTTCAAGGCAATCGGAAAAATATATGCAAGCCTAAGACTAGTTCTACATGATTATGTTCTACACTATCAAGCTCATTTTACAAGAAATAAAATGTAATACTTGAAAAACTATACTAAATGTAAAACAATAAAGTAAATGACAACAAAAGAATTATGATAATCTCACGAAGTAAATCAATTTTGAATTAAACCATACCTTACAGAATTTGAAATTTAAGCTATTTTACTCAACAGAATTCAAATGTTAATATAGAGCAACATAATTACTGTTAGATCTTCAAGGCAGCACCTCATTTAAGTTCTTAGCTTTGCCTCAAATTCCACATTTTTTTATTCTCTCCCATCTCCCTCTCTTTGATCTTTGTTTTCATTTAAATATATAGAAATCAAAGGGAAGTTACAAAAAAGTTGATTAAAAAATGATTTTCCAACACAATTTTGGATTATCCAAAACAAATTGATCAGCAATATAAGATCTGAAAGATCTTTCCATCAACATTCAATAAGAACATGTCAAATTTAGTATCGCAATTGGAAGAATTTGGAAAATGGACGCAACAACAAATCTTAGAAAATCACCTTCAGAGAACCTTGTTTTTATCTCAACTTGAACCAAATTTTGGAAAAATGTTAAGCACGGTATTAATTTTTCCCATTTTGCACAAAACACATGTCTCGTATTTTTAGGATTCATCTTCATTTGCCCGAAACGTCCAACGCAAAACTATCACTTATTATTTGAGCAAATTTCTGAGTTGGAATATTTGATTATGAGTTGGAGATCAAATTTGCAATCTGAAAGAGATTTTGAGGCTAAAATAGTGAGTGATGTTATACCAAATCCATTAATAAACCATCATTGGAAAAATAATGCACAATAAACATCAAGCTATTAAAGATAAATGAGAACAAGTATTATTTACTCACAAGAGAATAAATAACTATAAAATGGAATTATATGATAGATTACAACAAATAACATGATAAATAATGGTAGAAACCGATAAAATAGGCGTTAAAAACTGATAATAATAATGACAAATTAGTGGCCCAACAATAACCCTGTGATAAAATAATATGATGAGAACCCCCTAACAAATTACATATAGTCACTATTTGGGTAAGGTCTAAACTCCACAAGACTAATGAAACACTTCTTGAAAAAAAATGGCACTAAAAGTCATGAAACCTTGAATGGGAAACACCAAGTGTCTAGTTGATAATGTAGCTAATAGAGACAAGATTTCAAGCAAGAAATTTCACAAAAACAAGGGGACCCCTGTTACCTGTAACCAACGATGCACTAGAAATAGTCTTAAGTTCTAAACACATAGTGAAACCATATACCTAACAACAACAAAACAAGATGAAGTCACTAAGTGAAAGAAAAATGGGTTGAGTTCCTCCAAATGGTGTTACCAAAAAAATTCAATTTAAAAAATTACAACTCTTACTGTTGGAGATTAGCCAGAGCTGAAGAGGAGGGGTGTGGATGCCATGAAACCCTCATGGGAAATACAACTGCAAGTCTACTAGAGATGCTCATGATGGTGCCCTTTAGGCATGACACAACCCTAGAGAAGTGAAAATTACCAATGAGAAAAGAAAAAACTTTTATCATTTGCTTAGTGTTGGAAGGAGAATTCTACACCATTGGGTTGTTGAAACACATCTCCACCCTCCATACTACCCTAGTACTAACAATCAAAAGGGAATCACATGAATCATAAGGATGTGGTTGCTTTCAGTTTGATCATGAAATTCAAATATTATTCCTTTGAACCCTTATGTCCCACGTATATTCCACTATGGAGGAAGTCGAATACGAAACTTCAAAATGACCGACATAAAATACCAAGGGTCAAGTAATACCACTTTCTAGAGCCTTCTTAGACTAAGATTTAATGCATAGTATAATTATAAATCAACACAAAATTTATTTAATTCAAATTGGTATCCCAAGCACTATTGCATAGTAGTGTATAATTATAAGTCAAGGAAAAATATTATATAGTATCAATTGACACTTTAATAATAATATAGATCATGGAAATTATATTGAATGCCTTGGTAAGGTAACCTTGTTGAAGTTGAATTCTAACTAAGAGTCACCCTTATATGTAGATACCTTTTCATAAGTAAATTGAATATACAAATCCATGAGTAATTGATATGCACAATCCCTAAGTAGAAAAAAGGCCAAAAGAAAAAGGAATTGTAAGAACCTGGTGCATATAATATATAGGTAGTTGACATTGAATATATTATTATTGATTCCCATTCTCTACATTTAATCCTACCATATTAGGAAGTAGAAAAAATCTCGAAAAATGGTATATAGTATCAGTTGGCACTTTAATCATAATATAGATAATGGAAATTGTATTGAATGCCTTGGTAAGGTAACCTTGTTGAAGTTGAATTCTAACTAAGAGCGGGCCCACAAGACAAGTGCCATCGTGGGCATGATGCTCCAAGTTGTCAATCCTACCATCTAGTTGGTCCAACCACTCCACCGTGCATCACTGGATACATCTAATAAATTCTATCCTATCCATCATCACCCATCGGTTTTGTTGGATATCATTCAAGGAGGTGATTAGCTTGATATGATCATAGTGCCTCTAGTGATTTATCTCACCCAGGGATACCATACATATATCCCTTATAACAGAAAGGAAAAATATAAGAAAAAATGTAATTTAAATTACTTTGTTTCTCTTTATATAAATTTGATATAAAATTATGATATTTAATATTAACATTAAAATATTTTATTTATATTTGACACTACAATATTTTTGGTTATATATGTGTGTTAGATGGATAAAGATTAAATTACACATTATTAATATAAACAATTTTTAAACCCCATATTAAGATGTGAATGGATTTCATCTCCCTCATATTAAAAACTAAATTATTTTCTTTTTATTTTGAATTAAGTTGATTTCCTTTTGTATGGCTGACATTAATTTTTTTATTATTAGTATTTTTTAATTTGTTAATATAAATTTTTTTATTTTTTTTAAATGTAATATTACATTAAAATATCTCCATCGTATTGACCTATTATTAAATATATATATATATATATATATATATATATATATATATATGTTAATAATAATCATCCCATTCTCTCGTTAAATAATGTTTTTTAAGAGATAAGTACCAGAAATGGATAGCTATTTATTTAGATAATTTTAATATAAGAAAATGATGATGATTTAGCAAGTGAGCCCCAATGTAAATACGTTATAGCAATAATGTGTGAGTTGGAAGGATGATTTATGATAGAAGCATACAATCTTACCATTTTGTCGGTAAGTAATTTTATTTTTTCCATATTGTTTCATAAGGCCTAAATACAAAGAAATAATTATTTCTCGTAATTTTAGAATAGAAAAAATAGCTTGATTGAGAGGTGTAATGAGTTACTTTAGATTGAATATTATGTATCTTGGATGAAGAAAGATTTACAAGACCATTAGAAATCATATGAATTGTATTTTGACATTACTTTAGAAGGGAAAAATCTCCTTTGTGAAATTTACTTGCACAACTATTTTCTCCAACAAAGAGTAATATGGTCACTATACCTGTATGTTGGGGATGTGAAACTCAAATGATTCATCTCTTGGTTGTATAACGAAACCGTGAGGTTCAAGACTACAAAATGATATCAAGATGAGGAGATGAAAATGTAATTAGAGATCAAAGGAAAAGGGGATATACTAGGTGGGGCTTGAAAAACTCATATTCAATCGATAATAGACATTGATAATAGATTTAGTCTCTAACCTAGTGCTTGAGGAAAAACTTTGTCATATTTTGTAACAGACATGTCACTATGTTTAGAAATTAGGTACTTAAGGGTGGAAGGATGATGTTGAAAATTCTAAGAAAGATGCAGCAAGAAGATCCATGTTCACTACCAATGATTAAGATATATATCCACACATTTGGTTTAAGCCCTATAAAGTCCCCATGTCAATCCTGAAATCCCTTGTTAAACCATAGATACTAGGTTCTTACATTTGTATTGTTATATTGTTGTATGGACATTAACATCTCATTATACCCTTTCTCTCCTTAATATAACAAGGAGACATACTCTTATAGCCTTGACATATTTTTTATGCATTGTACTAATTGTAAAAGGAGGTTTTTCCATTGGAGTGGAATATAATTATTCATATCATATCATTTTTAAGGAATAAGGGCAATAAAATTTGGTATCATTAGGAGAATTTTAAGGTCGAAAATGGGTATCCTAAGTAAAATAATAAAACAGTGGTTAAAATAATAATAAAAAACTTTATGAATTTTAAAAGAAAATGAAATAAAAGTATATTTTTTGTTGTCTTTTTGGCTTATCTCCTTATAAGTTTATTGAAATGTCGAGTGTATACACTTGATCGATGCAAAATTCAAATATACATCCAATAAGTATATACATTTCATACTTCTTAGTGGCACCACATAAAAAAAAAATTAAAATGACATGAGAAAGAAGTTCACTAAATATTTTTCATGTATTTTCAATTGTTCTAAGCTATCTGTTAGACTTTTTGCATGGTTTTATAGCATCATTTCAAGTCAAAATTGCCTAGAATCCAGCAAGGATTTGTTGGAATCAAAAGATTGAATTGTGAATTCTCCACAATATGAGTTTCCGATGGGATTTGAAGAGTGTTGAATTCATATATGGAGTCGAAAAATCCACTTTAAACAACAAAAATTAATATCTAACAAAAAATAAATTTGAAACATACCTAGATTTTACATACCAAATAAATTTTGTCTTTGTACTTGTTGGCTTGTGTTATATTCTTTCCACGAGGAGCCCACATAGTGAACCGAGGGGTGAGAGGGTGGGCGAATCCCTCCCTTCGTTACACCGATTGCACAGTGGGGGGGTCACAGGGAGGGAGGCAACACCTGTTGTCCAAGAGGTTTGACGGGGGAGGGTAGGTCCCCTCTATGGGATCTGAGGCAGCACCCAAGGGAAAATTTTCTTGGACCCCATATCACGTTGGGTGGACCTACCTATGGTTTTGTGCATGGTTTTCGCATATGGTTTTGGATGCAATGGTTTTCGGTCCATGATTTTGGACGCGATGGTTTTTTGGTCAATGGTATTGGATGCTTTGGCGTGTATAAATATGTATTGTAACGTTCAAAGGAACATAATGAAAAATCAAGCTGGTAGTCCTGGTTTTGGGATCTAGGAGAAATCTCTGTGTATATGTGTTTTATGTGTTATGCTCTCGCTATTGTTTCTTTTCTATGTTTTAGAATTCGTATGCAGGTAATTTTTGTACAGGGTTAAGGCCTACATTTGGTATCAGAGATATTTTAGCTTCCAGCTTTATTCTTGAGGGGTTTTGCTCGAGCCTATGGTGGACCCTCTTCAACGGGAGATCTATGGGATCAATTTTGGTGGTGAAAGAAGATGGCAAGTAATGGAAAGATAGAGATCAAGAAATTTAATGGTCAGGGTTTTGAGTTGTGGAGACTCGAGGTGGAGGATCTGTTGGTGGATGAAGATCAGTGAATCGTGGTACATTTGAGTACTAAACCAATGGGAATGTCTGATGAAGAATGGAAGAAGTTGGATCAGATGGCAAAGAGCATAATATGATTGTGTGTCTTAGATTCAATATTGGAGAATGTATCATAGGAAACTATAGCTAAGGCTTTGTGGGACAAGTTAAGGACTTTGTACCAATCTATGTCTCTGGTGAATAAATTGTTCCTATGGAAACATTTGTATAACCTAAGGATGAAAGATGGAGATTCGGTGATAGAGCATTTGAATGCATTTAATACTGTGGTAAGTCAATTGTTATCCATTGATATTAAAATTTTAGATGAAGATAAGTGCATCTCTGGAGACAAAACATTACGTGGTGGAGCCAGTTTTGGGATCTAGGGGGAAATATCTGTGTATATGTATTTTTGTCTTGTGCTCCACTATTGTTTATTTTCTGTGTTTTAGAATTCATATGTAGGTAATTTTTGTATGGGGTTAAAACCTACTTTTCGTATCAAATCTATTTTGGGTTCAAGGGGACACCTTTTTTGGTGAGGGGTTTCATTCGGTCCTGTGGTAGACCCTATTTAGTGGGAGATCTGCGGAATTGATTTTGGTGGTGAAAGAGGATGGCGAGCAGTGGAAAGCTAGAGATCGAGAAACTTAATGGTCAGATCTTTGAGCTATGGAAACTCAATATGGATGGTTTCTTGGTCGATAAAGATCAGTGGATCACGGTAGATCCAGGTACTAAACAAACAAGAGTGTTTGATGAAGAATGGAAGAAGTTGGATCGGAAGGAAAAGTGCACCATACGATTGTGTGCCTCAGATTCAGTATTGTTGAATGTATCAAGGGAAGCTACCGCTAAGGATTTGTGGAACAAGTTAGGGACTTTGTACCAATCTAAGTCTCTAGTGAATAATTGTTCCTATGGAAAAGGCTATATAACCTGAGGAAGAAAGATGCAGACTAGGTGATAGAGCATTTAAACGCATTTAATACTTTGGTAAGTTAATTAGTATCTATTGATATTAAAATTTCAAATGAACATAAGTGCATCAGTTTGTTGTGTTCTCTACCAGATTCGCGGGATAGTTTGGTTATTGCAATAGGTAGCAATGCAACTTTCTTGCAGTTTGATGAAATAGTTCCATCCTTGCTGGCAGAGGAGATGAGATGGAAAAATATGGAGAGCTAGTATGGTGATGCCTTCTCTGTATGAGGATAGTTTGAGAATAGAAACAAAAATAATTCATCAAGTGGGAGATCTAAATCTCTAGGAAAACCTATAAAGGTGGTTTGTTGGAAATGTGGAAAGTAAGGGCACTACAAAGGGGATTGTAAATATAAAGCTCCTCATAGAGGAAAGGGATCTAATGATGCTACTTCTACAGAGGTGAAAACCACCTCCGATGAAGGTTGGGATGTGTACTTGGCTTAGGCATAGTTGATTGACTCAGGTGCATCCTTTCACTTCATTCCCATAGAGAGTGGTTCTGCGAGTACGAGAAATACGATGGTGGTGATGTCTTCTTAGGCGATGATAGGAAGGCTAGAATCATTGGTCGTGGAAAAGTAAAGTTGAAGTTGTAAGGTGGAAGGGTTAGAACACTTTCAGGTGTCCTGAATATTCCTACATTGGTGAGAAATTTGATTTCTGTAAGCAAGTTGGATGATGCAGGTGTAAAAACAGTGTTCAAGAAAGGTACCTGCAAAATGGTTTGGTGAGCACTGGTATTGATGCGGGGAGTTCAGATTGGAACTCTGTACAAGCTGCAAGGTAGAATTGTTGTTGATGGGTGCAATAGTTCTGTGGTTCCTGAAAGTGGAGCAGAAAATCTAGTGGTCTCTGGAGAAAAGACCATGCTATGGCATCAAATTCTTGGACATATTGGAGAGAAGGGCCTTGGAATAATTCATGGTAAAGGTATGAGTAATAGCTCTCTACATTTTGATTTATGTGAAAATTGTGTATGTGGAAAGCAAAATCAGGTGAGTTTCCCTTTTGGTGGTAAGAAGGTGAAACAAATATTAGAGCTTGTGCACAGTGATGTGTTTGGACCTGTGAACATTCGATCACTGAGTAAATATGTGTGCTATGTATCATTGCTAGATGACCTCTCAAGGAATACATGAATATATTTCCTTAAGAAGAAATATGAATTATTTGACAGGTTTCAATAATTTAAGGCTCTGGTGGAAAACCAGACAGAGAAGAAGATAAAGGTGTTGAGGATAGATAACGGTGAAGAGTTTTGCAACAAGGAATTTGAAGAGTTCTGTAAGAGGTGTGGTATAGCACAAAAAAAGTCTACTCCATACACACCTGAGAAAAATGGATTTGCAGAAAGAATAAAAATTACATTGATGGAAAGGGCAAGAAGCATGCTTAGTGGTGTCAGGTTAGGATAGGAATTTTGGGCAGGGGAGGTGGAGACAGCATGTTACCTGGTCAACAAATCACCTTCATCAACGTTGGAAGATAAGAGTCCACAAGAGGTATGGACTGGTAAGAAATCCTCTCTTTCACATCTAAGGGTATTTGGATGTGATGCATATGTACATGTTCCAAAGGAGAAAAAATCCAAGTTGGATAGTAAATCTGAAAATTGCATCTTTATTAGGTATAAGGATGGTTTAAAGGGTTATAAAATTTGGAACCTAGTAACAAGGAATGTTGTGTACAACCGAGATGTGGTGTTTAGAGAGGTGAAAAATGTTATTAAACATGAAGTCCCATCAAAGGAACCTGAGAATAAAGAGTTTGAGCTAAAGGAGAAAAAATCAAACTCTAGAGAAGAATAGGAATCGGAAGATGAAGAGCCATAAACTCGAGTTATGAGAAGATAAATTCGAGAAAGAAGGAAAGCATAAAGGTATAGTCCACCTGCTTTCTATTCAAAATTTTATTTATCTATTATTGATGATGATCCCAAAGATGTGAAGGAAGTAGTAGATTGAGAGGATGGAAAACTCTAGAAAGAGAACATGGTTGATGAAACAACATCTTTGCACAACAACGAGGCTTGGGATCTAGTGGAGTTATCGGTCGGAAGGAAACCCATAGGCAGGAAATGGGTATTCAAGAACAAGACAAATGCAAAAGGTAAGGTGGAGAAATACAAAGCTCGTTTGGTAGCAAAAGGTTATTCCTAGGTGCCGAGAATTGATTTTGGTGATATTTTTTCTCTTGTTTCCAAGGTATCTTCTATTAGATTACTTTTATCTGTTGCTGCTTCTTTTGATTTTGGGGTAGAACAAATGAATGTGAAGAAAAAATTTCTCCATGGGGATCTGGAATATGATATCTACATGAAGAAGCCTAAAGGCTTTGTAGTGAATTGTAAGAAAGAACTGGTATGCAAGTTAAAGAAGTCTCTATATGGGCTAAAACAGTCACCAAGGATGTGGTATCAGAAATTTGATACATTTATATGGGGACTTGGATTCACCAGAAGCAAAGCAGATCACTGTGTATTTTAAATTAATTGGTAACCATGTTATTTATCTGGTCTTGTATGTGGATGATATTTTTTTGGTTGGAAATTAAAAAGAAATTAGCGAGGATTTGAAGACCCAATTGTCCTCCAAATTCGACATGAAAGATCTTCGTGCTACAATATATATTTTGGGCACGGAAATTAAAAGAGATCGAGCAAAGAGGAAGCTATGGTTAAACCAGAGGAAGTATGTTGAGACAATATTGTAGAGGTTTAGTATGTAAGATAGTAAACTGGTGAAGGTTCCTATTCCTATAGGTGTAAACTGGTCTACTTAATAGTGTCCCGAGACAGAAGAAGAGGAAGAGGACATGTCCCGTATTCCATATGAAAATGAAATTGGTAGTGTGATGTATGTGTTGGTCTGTACTAGACTAGACATTGCACATTCAGTGAGAGTATTGAGCAGATTTATGTCAAAACCATGGAAGGAGCATTGGACAGTAGTGATGTGGGTTTTCAGGTATTTGAGTGACACTAGTGATTATGGTTTGTGCTACCAAGGAAGATGAGGATTGGACAGAGTGTTGGATATTCGTGGCGTTGTTGATGCAGACTGGGCTGGAGATTTGGATCAGAGAAGATGTACAAGTGGCTATGTGTTTAACCTATCTGGAGGTGCAATTAGTTGAATGAGTAAGAAACAATTTGTAGTGGCACTATCAACTACAGAGGCAGAACACATGACGGACACTCATGCAAGCAAGGAAGCAGACTGGTTACATAGATTGTGTTCAAGTATGGGGTTAGTACAGGGAGATATAAGAATAGACTATGATAGCCAAAGTGAAATTTTCTTGGCAAAGAACCTTGCTTATCATTCAAATACAAAGCACATTGATGTTTAGTATCACTTTTTGAGGGATATGATAGAAGACAAAAAGGTGTTGCTGGTAAAGGTGGACACTTTGAAGAATACCGTAGATCCATTACCAAAATTTGTGAGCTATGAGAAGTTCTCTTGGTGTAGAGAAACAATGGGCATTCCAGTGTTGGATAAATGATTAAGCTCTCCTGTGGCCCGTTGTGGAAAGAAAAAAATAAGTGGGAGAATGTTGGATTCTGTTATATTCTTTCCATGATTATCCCACGTAGTTAATTGGGGAGTTGGGGGGGTGGAGCCCCCCTTTTGTTGCACCGATTGCACAATGTGGGGGTCACAAGGGGATTGAGGGGTGCAGGTACCTCCCCTATACGGGGTCTTGGACAGTGCCCTGCGGAAAAAAAAATTGGACCATATATTAGGTTGGGCGGACCTAACTATGGTTTTGTGCATGGTTTTCACACATGGCTTTGGATGCGATGGTTTTCAGTCCATATTTTTGGACGCGATGGTTTTTGGGTCCATGGTATTGGATGCTTCGACATGTATAAATATGTATTATAAAATTGAAAGGGACATAATGAAAAGTCAAGCTAGTAGTCCCGGTTCTAGGGTTGAGGGGAAAATCTCTATGTATATGTGTTTTTTTGTTATGCTCTTGCTATTGCTTATTTTCTATGTTTTAGAATTCGTATGTACGTTTTTTCTGTATGAGGTTAAAACCTACATTTGGTATCAGAGCTATTTTGGGTTCGAGGGGACACCATTGTTGCTGAGGGGTTTTCCTCGAGACTTTGGTAGACCCTATTCAGTGGAGATCTATCGGATCGATTCTATTGGTGAAAGAAGATAGCGAGTTGTGGAAAGATAGAGATTGAGAAATTTAATTGTTAGAGTTTTGAGTTGTGGAAACTCAAGATGGAGGATCTGTTGGTGGATAAAGATCAGTGGATCATGGTAGATGTGGGTACTAAACCAACGGGAGTGTCTGATAAAGAATGGAAGAATATGGATTGGAAGGTAAAGAGCACAGTACGAATGTGTGTCTCAGATTCAGTATTGGTAAATGTATCAGGGGAAGCTACGGCTAAGGCATTGTGGGACAAGTTAGTGACTTTTTACCAATCTATCTTTGGTTAATAAACTATTCCTACGGAAAAACTGTATAATGTTAGGATGAAAGATTGAGACTCAGTGTTAGAGCATCTGAATGCATTTAATATTGTGGTAAGTCAGTTATTATCTATTGATATTAAAGTTTTAGATTACGATAAGTGCATCAGTTTGTTGTGTTCTCTACCATATTCGTGGGATCGTCTGGTTATTACAATAAGTAGCAATGCAATTGCCTTGTAGTTTGATGAAATAGTCTCATCCTTGCTAACGAAGGAGATGAGACGGAAAAATATGGAGAGCTGGAATGGTGATGCCTTTTTTGTACGAAGGCGGTCCGTGAACAGAAACAAAAATAAGTCATCGAGTGGGGGATCTAAATCTCCAGGAAAACATGTAAAGGAGATTTACCGGAAATAAGGAAAGGAAGGGCACTACAAAAGGGACTGCAAATCTAAATCTCCTAACAAAGGAAAGGGATCTGATGATGCACTTTCTGTAGAGGCAAAAAACACCTCCGATAACGGTGGGGATGTGTACTTGGCTTCTTTAAGTACACATGTAGATCATGAGGCATGGTTGATTGACTCAGGTGCATCCTTTCACTTCACTCCCCATAGAGAGTGATTCTACGAGTATGAGAAATACGATGGTGGTGATGTCTTCTTAGGGGATGATAGGAAGGATAGAATTGTTGGTCGCGTAAAAGTAAAGTTGAAGTTGCAAGGTAAGAAAATGATGATGATTTAGCAAGTTAGCCCCAATGTAAATACGTTATAGCAATAATGTGTGAGTTGGAAGGATGATTTATGATAGAAGCATACAATCTTACCATTTGGTCGGTAAGTAATTTTATTTTTTCCATATTGTTTCATAAGGCCTAAATACAAAGAAATAATTATTTCTCGTAATTTTAGAATAGAAAAAATAGCTTGATTGAGAGGTGTAATGAGTTACTTTAGATTGAATATTATGTATCTTGGATGAAGAAAGATTTACAAGACCATTAGAAATCATATGAATTGTATTTTGACATTACTTTAGAAGGGAAAAATCTCCTTTGTGAAATTTACTTGCACAACTATTTTCTCCAACAAAGAGTAATATGGTCACTATACCTGTATGTTGGGGATGTGAAACTCAAATGATTCATCTCTTGGTTGTATAACGAAACTGTGAGGTTCAAGACTGCAAAATGATATCAAGATGAGGAGATGAAAATGTAATTAGAGATCAAAGGAAAAGGGGATATACTAGGTGGGGCTTGAAAAACTCATATTCAATCGATAATAGACATTGATAATAGATTTAGTCTCTAACCTAGTGCTTGAGGAAAAACTTTGTCATATTTTGTAACAGACATATCACTATGTTTAGAAATTAGGTACTTAAGGGTGGAAGGATGATGTTGAAAATGCTAAGAAAGATGCAGCAAGAAGATCCATGTTCACTACCAATGATTAAGATATATATCCACACATTTGGTTTAAGCCCTATAAAGTCCCCATGTCAATCCTGAAATCCCTTGTTAAACCATAGATACTAGGTTCTTACATTTGTATTGTTATATTGTTGTATGGACATTAACATCTCATTATACCCTTTCTCTCCTTAATTTAACAAGGAGACATACTCTTATAGCCTTGACATATTTTTTTATGCATTGTACTAATTGTAAAAGGAGGTTTTTCCATTGGAGTGGAATATAATTATTCATTTCATATCATTTTTAAGGAATAAGGGCAATAAAATTTGGTATCATTAGGAGAATTTTAAGGTCGAAAATGGGTATCCTAAGTAAAATAATAAAACAGTGGTTAAAATAATAAAAAAAAAAATTATGAATTTTAAAAGAAAATGAAATAAAATTATATTTTTTGTTGTCTTTTTGGCTTATCTCCTTATAAGTTTATTGAAATGTCAAGTGTATACACTTGATCGATGCAAAATTCAAATATACATCCAATAAGTATATACATTTCATACTTCTTAGTGGCACCACATAAAAAAAAAATTTAAAATGGCATGAGAAAGAAGTTCACTAAATATTTTTCATGTATTTTCAATTGTTCTAGGCTATCTGTTAGACTTTTTGCATGGTTTTATAGCATCATTTCAAGTCAAAATTGCCTAGAATCCAGCAAGGATTTGTTGGAATCAAAAGATTGAATTGTGAATTCTCCACAATATGAGTTTCCCATGGGATTTGAAGAGTGTTGAATTCATATGTGGAGTCGAAAAACCCACTTTAAACAACAAAAATTAGTATCTAACAAAAAATAAATTTGAAACATACCTAGATTTTCCATACCAAATAAATTTTGTCTTTGTACTTGTTGGGTTGTGTTATATTCTTTCCACGAGGAGCCCACATAGTGAATCGAGGGGTGAGAGGGTGGGCGAAGCCCTCCCTTCGTTACACCGATTGCACAGCGGGGGGTCACAGGGAGGGAGGCAACACCTGTTGTCCAAGAGGTTTGACGGGGGAGGGTAGGTCCCCTCTACAGGATCTGAGGCAGCACCAAAGGGAAAATTTTCTTGGACCCCATATCACGTTGGGTGGACCTACCTATGGTTTTGTGCATGGTTTTCGCATATGGTTTTGGATGCAATGGTTTTCGGTCCATGATTTTGGACGCGATGGTTTTTTGGTCAATGGTATTGGATGCTTTGGCATGTATAAATATGTATTGTAACATTCAAAGGAACATAATGAAAAATCAAGCTGGTAGTCCTAGTTTTGGGATCTAGGAGAAATCTCTGTGTATATGTGTTTTATGTGTTATGCTCTTGCTATTGTTTCTTTTCTATGTTTTAGAATTCGTATGCAGGTAATTTTTTACAGGGTTAAGGCCTACATTTGGTATCAGAGCTGTTTTAGCTTCCAGGGGACGCCTTTATTCTTGAGGGGTTTTGCTCGAGCCTATGGTGGACCCTGTTCAACGGGAGATCTATGGGATCGATTTTGGTGGTGAAAGAAGATGGCAAGTAATGGAAAGATAGAGATCAAGAAATTTAATGGTCAGGGTTTTGAGTCTTGGAGACTCGATGTGGAGGATCTGTTGGTGGACGAAGATCAGTGAATCGTGGTACATTTGAGTACTAAACCAATGGGAATGTCTGATGAAGAATGGAAGAAGTTGGATCAGATGGCAAAGAGCATAATATGATTGTGTGTCTTAGATTCAATATTGGAGAATGTATCATAGGAAACTACAACTAAGGCTTTGTGGGACAAGTTAAGGACTTTGTACCAATCTATGTCTCTGGTGAATAAATTGTTCCTATGGAAAAATTTGTATAACTTAAGGATGAAAGATGGAGATTCGGTGATAGAGCATCTGAATGCATTTAATACTGTGGTAAGTCAATTGTTATCCATTGATATTAAAATTTTAGATGAAGATAAGTGCATCTCTGGAGACAAAACATTACGTGGTGGAGCCAATTTTGGGATCTAGGGGGAAATATTTGTGTATATGTATTTTTGTCTTGTGCTCTCACTATTGTTTATTTTCTGTGTTTTAGAATTCATATGTAGGTAATTTTTGTATGGGGTTAAAACCTACTTTTCGTATCAAAGCTATTTTGGGTTCAAGGGGACACCTTTGTTGGTGAGGGGTTTCACTCGGTCCTGTGGTAGACCCTATTTAGTGGGAGATTTGCGAAGTCGATTTTGGTGGTGAAAGAGGATGGCGAGCAGTGGAAAGCTAGAGATCGAGAAACTTAATGGTCAGATCTTTGAGTTGTGGAAACTCAATATGGATGGTTTGTTGGTTGATAAAGATCAGTGGTTCACGGTAGATCCAGGTACTAAAAAAACAAGAGTGTTTGATGAAGAATGGAAGAAGTTGGATCGGAAGGAAAAGTGCACAATACGATTGTGTGCCTCAGATTCAGTATTGCTGAATGTATCAAGGGAAGCTACCGCTAAGGCTTTGTGGAACAAGTTAGGGACTTTGTACCAATCTAAGTCTCTAGTGAATAATTGTTCCTACGGAAAAGGCTATATAACCTGAGGAAGAAAGATGCAGACTAGGTGATAGAGCATTTAAACGCATTTAATACTTTGGTAAGTTAATTAGTATCTATTGATATTAAAATTTCAAATGAACATAAGTGCATCAGTTTGTTGTGTTCTCTACCAGATTCGCGAGATAGTTTGGTTATTGCAATAGGTAGCAATGCAACTTTCTTGCAGTTTGATGAAATAGTTCCATCCTTGCTGGCAGAGGAGATGAGATGGAAAAATATGGAGAGCTAGTATGGTGATGCCTTCTCTGTATGAGGATAGTTTGAGAATAGAAACAAAAATAAGTCATCAAGTGGGAGATCTAAATCTCTAGGAAAACCTATAAAGGTGGTTTGTTGGAAATGTGGAAAGTAAGGGCACTACAAAGGGGATTGTAAATATAAAGCTCCTCACAGAGGAAAGGGATCTAATGATGCTCCTTCTACAGAGGTGAAAACCACCTCCGATGAAGGTTGGGATGTGTACTTGGCTTAGGCATAGTTGATTGACTCAAGTGCATCCTTTCACTTCATTCCCACAGAGAGTGGTTCTGCGAGTACGAGAAATATGATGGTGGTGATGTCTTCTTAGGCGATGATAGGAAGGCTAGAATCATTGGTCGTGGAAAAGTAAAGTTGAAGTTGTAAGGTGGAAGGGTTAGAACACTTTCAGGTGTCCTGAATATTCCTACATTGGTGAGAAATTTGATTTCTGTAAGCAAGTTGGATGATGCAGGTGTAAAAACAGTGTTCAAGAAAGGTACCTGCAAAATGGCTTGGTGAGCACTGGTATTGATGTGGGGAGTTCAGATTAGAACTCTGTACAAGATGCAAGGTAGAATTGTTGTTGATGGGTGCAATAGTTCTGTGGTTCCTGAAAGTGGAGCAGAAAATCTAGTGGTCTCTGGAGAAAAGACCATGCTATGGCATCAAATTCTTGGACATATTGGAGAGAAGGGCCTTGGAATAATTCATGGTAAAGGTATGAGTAATAGCTCTCTACATTTTGATTTATGTGAAAATTGTGTATGTGGAAAGCAAAATCAGGTGAGTTTCCCTTTTGGTGGTAAGAGGGTGAAACAAATATTAGAGCTTGTGCACAGTGATGTGTTTGGACCTGTGAACATTCCATCACTGAGTAAATATGTGTGTTATGTATCATTGCTAGATGACCTCTCAAGGAATACATGAATATATTTTTTTAAGAAGAAATATGAATTATTTGACAGGTTTCAATAATTTAAGGCTCTGGTGGAAAACCAGACAGAGAAGAAGATAAAGGTGTTGAGGATAGATAACGGTGAAGAGTTTTGCAACAAGGAATTTGAAGAGTTCTGTAAGAAGTGTGGTATAGCACAAAAAAAGTCTACTCCATACACACCTGAGAAAAATGGATTTGCAGAAAGAATAAAAATTACATTGATGGAAAGGGCAAGAAGCATGCTTAGTGGTGTCATGTTAGGATAGTAATTTTGGGCAGGGGAGGTGGAGACAGCATGTTACCTAGTCAACAGATCACCTTCATCAACGTTGGAAGATAAGAGTCCACAAGAGGTATGGACTGGTAAGAAATCCTATCTTTCACATCTAAGGGTATTTGGATGTGATGCATATGTACATGTTCCAAAGGAGAAAAAATCCAAGTTGGATAGTAAATCTGAAAATTGCATCTTTATTAGGTATAAGGATGGTTTAAAGGGTTATAAAATTTGGAACCTAGTAACAAGGAATGTTGTGTACAACCGAGATGTGGTGTTCAGAGAGGTGAAAAATGTTATTAAACATGAAGTCCCGTCAAAGGAACCTGAGAATAAAGAGTTTGAGCTAAAGGAGAAAAAATCAAACTCTAGAGAAGAATAGGAATCAGAAGATGAAGAGCCATAAACTCGAGTTGTGAGAAGATCAATTCGAGAAAGAAGGAAAGCATAAAGGTATAGTCCACCTGCTTTCTATTCAAAATTTTCTTTATCTATTATTGATGATGATCCCAAAGATGTGAAGGAAGTAGTAGATTTAGAGGATGGAAAACTCTAGAAAGAGAACATGGTTGATGAAACAACATCTTTGCACAACAACGAGGCTTGGGATCTAGTGGAGTTATCGGTCGGAAGGAAACCCATAGGCAGGAAATGGGTATTCAAGAACAAGACAAATGCAAAAGGTAAGGTGGAGAAATACAAAGCTCGTTTGGTATCAAAAGGTTATTCCTAGGTGCCGAGAATTGATTTTGGTGATATTTTTTCTCTTGTTTCCAAGGTATCTTCTATTAGATTACTTTTATCTGTTGCTGCTGCTTTTGATTTTGGGGTAGAACAAATGAATGTGAAGACAAAATTTCTCCATGGGGATCTGGAATATGATATCTACATGAAGAATCCTGAAGGCTTTGTAGTGAATTGTAAGAAAGAACTGGTATGCAAGTTAAAGAAGTCTCTATATGGGCTAAAACAGTCACCAAGGATGTGGTATCAGAAATTTGATACATTTATATGGGGACTTGGATTCACCAGAAGCAAAGCAGATCACTGTGTATTTTAAATTAATTGGTAACCATGTTATTTATCTGGTCTTGTATGTGGATGATATTTTTTTGGTTGGAAATTAAAAATAAATTAGCGAGGATTTGAAGACCCAATTGTCCTCCAAATTTGACATGAAAGATCTTCGTGCTACAATCTATATTTTTGGCACGGAAATTAAAAGAGATCGAGAAAAGAGGAAGCTAAGGTTAAACCAGAGGAAGTATGTTGAGACAATATTGTAGAGGTTTAGTATGTAAGATAGTAAACTGGTGAAGGTTCCTATTCCTATAGGTGTAAACTGGTCTACTTAATAGTGTCCCGAGACAGAAGAAGAGGAAGAGGACATGTCCCGTATTCCATATGAAATGAAATTGGTAGCGTGATGTATGTGTTGGTCTGTACTAGACTAGACATTGCACATTCAGTGAGAGTATTGAGCAGATTTATGTCAAAACCATGGAATGAGCATTGGACAGTAGTGATGTGGGTTTTCAGGTATTTGAGTGACACTAGTGATTATGGTTTGTGCTACCAAGGAAGATGAGGATTGGATAGAGTGTTGGATATTCGTGGCGTTGTTGATGCAGACTGGGCTGGAGATTTGGATCAGAGAAGATGTACAAGTGGCTATGTGTTTAACCTATCTGGAGGTGCAATTAGTTGAATGAGTAAGAAACAATTTGTAGTGGCACTATCAACTACAGAGGCAGAACACATGACGGACACTCATGCAAGCAAGGAAGCAGACTGGTTACATAGATTGTGTTCAAGTATGGGGTTAGTACAGGGAGATATAAGAATAGACTATGATAGCCAAAGTGAAATTTTCTTGGCAAAGAACCTTGCTTATCATTCAAATACAAAGCACATTGATGTTCAGTATCACTTTTTGAGGGATATGATAGAAGACAAAAAGGTGTTGCTGGTAAAGGTGGACACTTTGAAGAATACCGTAGATCCATTACCAAAATTTGTGAGCTATGAGAAGTTCTCTTGGTGTAGAGAAACGATGGGCATTCTAGTGTTGGATAAATGATTAAGCTCTCCTGTGGCCCGTTGTGGAAAGAAAAAAATAAGTGGGAGAATGTTGGATTGTGTTATATTCTTTCCATGATTATCCCATGTAGTTAATTGGGGAGTTGGGGGGGTGGAGCCCCCCTTTTGTTGCACCGATTGCACAATGTGGGGGTCACAAGGGGATTGAGGGGTGCAGGTACCTCCCCTATACGAGGTCTTGGACAGTGCCCTGGGGAAAAAAAATTTGGACCATATATTAGGTTGGGCGGACCTAACTATGGTTTTGTGCATGGTTTTCACACATGGCTTTGGATGCGATGGTTTTCAGTCCATATTTTTGGACGCGATGGTTTTTGGGTCCATGGTATTGGATGCTTTGACATGTATAAATATGTATTAAAATTGAAAGGGACATAATGAAAAGTCAAGCTAGTAGTCCCGGTTCTGGGGTTGAGGGGAAAATCTCTATGTATATGTGTTTTTTTTGTTATGCTCTTGCTATTGCTTATTTTCTGTGTTTTAGAATTCGTATGTACGTTTTTTCTGTATGAGGTTAAAACCTACATTTGGTATCAGAGCTATTTTGGGTTCGAGGGGACACCATTGTTGCTGAGGGGTTTCCCTCGAGACTTTGGTAGACCCTTTTCAGTGGGAGATCTGTTGGATCGATTCTATTGGTGAAAGAAGATAGCGAGCTGTGGAAAGATAGAGATTGAGAAATTTAATTGTTAGAGTTTTGAGTTGTGAAAACTCAAGATGGAGGATCTGTTGGTGGATAAAGATCAGTGGATCGTGGTAGATGTGGGTACTAAACCAACGGGAGTGTCTGATAAAGAATGGAAGAAGATGGATTGGAAGGTAAAGAGCACAGTACGAATGTGTGTCTCAGATTCAGTATTGCTAAATGTATTAGGGGAAGCTACGGCTAAGGCATTGTGGGACAAGTTAGTGACTTTGTACCAATCTATCTTTGGTTAATAAACTATTCCTACGGAAAAACTGTATAATGTTAGGATGAAAGATTGAGACTCGGTGTTAGAGCAACTGAATGCATTTAATACTGTGGTAAGTCAGTTATTATCTATTGATATTAAAGTTTTAGATTACGATAAGTGCATCAGTTTGTTGTGTTCTCTACCATATTTGTGGGATCGTCTAGTTATTACAATAAGTAGCAATGAAATTGCCTTGTAGTTTGATGAAATAGTCTCATCCTTGCTAACGGAGGAGATGAGACGGAAAAATATGGAGAGCTGGAATGGTGATGCCTTTTTTGTACGAAGGCGGTCCGTGAACAGAAACAAAAATAAGTCATTGAGTGGGGGATCTAAATCTCCAGGAAAACATGTAAAGGCGATTTACTGGAAATACGGAAAGGAAGGGCACTACAAAAGGGACTGCAAATCTAAATCTCCTAACAAAGGAAAGGGATCTGATGATGCTCTTTCTGTAGAGGCAAAAAACACCTCCGATAACGGTGGGGATGTGTACTTGGCTTCTTTAAGTACACATGTAGATCATGAGGCATGGTTGATTGACTCAGGTGCATCCTTTCACTTCACTCCCCATAGAGAGTGATTCTACGAGTATGAGAAATACGATGGTGGTGATGTCTTCTTAGGGGATGATAGGAAGGCTAGAATTGTTGGTCGCGTAAAAGTAAAGTTGAAGTTGCAAGGTGGAAGGTTTAGAAAACTTCTGGGTGTTCTGCATATTCCTGGATTGGCCAGAAATCTGATTTTTGTAAGCAAGTTGGATGATGTGGGTGTAAAAATATTGTTCGAGAAATAGACCTGCAAGATGGTTCGGGAGCACTGGTACTGATGCGGGGAGTTTGGATTAGAACTCTGTACAAGCTGCAAGGTAGCACTGTTGGTGACAGGTGCAACGGTTTTTTGGTTCCTTAAAGTGGAGCAGAAAATCTAGTGGTCTCTGGAGAAAGACCATGCTATGGCATCAAAGGCTTAGACATATTGGAGAGAAGGGACTTCAAATACTTCATGGTAAAGGTATGGTAGAAGGTATGACTAAGAGCTCTCTGGATTTTGAATTCCACGAAAATTGTGTATATGGGAAGCAGAATCGAGTGAGTTTCCCTTTTGGTGGTAAGAGGGCAAAATAGATATTAGAGCTTGTGCATAGTGATCTATTTGGACCTATGAAAGTTCCATCATTGCGTAAATATTATTACTATGTATCATTTATAGATGACTTTTCAAGGAATACATGAATATATTTCCTCAAGAAGAAACCTGAAGTCTTTGACAAGTTTAAATAATTTAAGGCTGTGGTGGAAATCCAAATAGAGAAGAAGATAAAGGTGTTGAAGACAAATAACAGTGGAGAGTTTTGCAGCAAGGAATTTGAAGAATTCTGTAAGAAGTGTGTTATAGCACGATAAAAGTCTACTCCATAGACACCTGAGAAAAATGGAGTTGCAGAAAGAATAAACAAGATGTTGATGGAAAGGGAAAGAAGCATGCTCAGTGTTGCAGAGGTAGTGGTGACAACATGTTACCTGGTCAACAGATCACCTTCATCAACATTGGAGGATAAGATTCCTATAGAGGTATGGAATGGTAAGAAACCCTCTCTTTCACATCTGGGGGTATTTGGATGTGATGCATATGTACATGTTCCAAAGGAGAAAAGAACTAAGTTCGATAGTAAATCTGAAAATTGCATCTTTTTTGGGTATAAAGATGGTTTAAAGTGTTATAAACTTTGGAACCCAATAACAAGGAAGATTGTGTACAGTTGAGATGTGGTGTTGAGAGAGGTGAAAAATTTTATTAAACATGAAGTCACATCAAAGGAAACTGAGAGGATAGAGTTTGAGCTAAAGGAGGAAGAATCAAATTCTACAGTAGAAGAGGAATCAGAAGATGAAGAGCCACAAACTCCGATTGTGAGAAGATCAATTTGAGAAAGAAGGTAGCGAGAAAGATATAGTCCATCTACTTTCTGTTCAAATTTTTCTTTATATATTATTGATGATGATCCCAGAACTGTGAAGGAAGCAGTAGATTCAGAGGATGGAAAACTCTAGAAAGAGGCCATGGTTGATGAAATGGTATCCTCACACAAAAATGAGGCTTGGGATCTGGTGGAGTTGCCGGCTAGAAGGAAACCCATTGGCAGAAAATGGGTGATCAAGAAGAAGATAAATGCAGAAGGAAAGATGGAGAAATACAAATCTCGGTTGGTAGAAAAAGGTTATTCCAAGGTGTGAGGAATTGATTTTGGTAATATTTTTTCTCGTTTATCCAAGGTAGCTTCTATTAGATTACTTTTATCTGTTGCTACTGCTTTTGATTTTGAGGTAGAACAGATGGATGTGAAGGCAACATTTCTCCATGGGGATCTGGAAGAGGAGTTCTACATGAAGCATCCTAAAGGCTTTGTGGTGAAGGGTTAGAAAGAATTGGTATGCATGTTAAATAAGTCTTTGTATGGGCTAAAATGGTCACCAAGGATGTGGTATTAGAAATTTGATACATTTATATCGGGACTTGGCTTCACCAGAAGAAAAGCAAATCACTGCGTGTATTTTAAATTAGTTGGTGAGCATTTTATTTATTAGGTCTTGTATGTGGATGATATGTTGTTGGTTGAAAATGACAAAGAGAAAGCTCTGGTTAAACCAGAGGAAGTATGTCGAGACAATATTGCAAAGGTTTAATATGCAAGATATTAAATTGGTGAAGGTTCCTATCCCTATAGGTGTAAAGTTGTCTGCTACTCAATGTCCCAAGAAACAAGAAGAAGAAGAGGACATGTCCCATGTTCCATATGCAAGTGCAGTCGACAGCCTGATGTATTCGATGGTCTAAAATAGATCAGACATTGCACATGAAGTGGGAGTATTCAACAGGTTTATATCAAAACTAGGGCAGGAGCATTGGACAACAATGAAGTGGGTTTTCAGGTATTTGCGTGGCACTAGTGATTATGGTTTGTGCTACTAAGGAAGAACAAGATTGGACAGAGTGTTGGGTATTCGTGGCTTATTTGATGTAGACTGGGTTGAATATCTCGATCAAAAGAGATCTACAAGTGGGTATGGGTTTAACCTATTTGGATGTGCAGTCAATTGGATGAGTAAGAAACAATCTGTAGTGGTATCATCAACTACAGTGGCAGGATACATGGCATCCACGCATGCAAGCAAGGAAGCAATCTGGTTACAAAGATTTGTTAGTGTGTGGTTAGTACAGGGAGCTATAAGGATAGACTGTGTCAAACAAAGTGCAATTTTCTTGGCAAAGAACATTTCTTATCATTCAAAGACAAAGCACATTGATGTTCAGTATCACTTTGTGAGGGATATGATAGAAAACAAAAAGGTGTTGCTGGTAAAGGTGGACACTTTGAAGAATACTGCAGAAGCATTGACAAAATTTGTGTGCTCTTAGAAGGTCTCTTGGTTTAGAGACACAATGGGTGTTACAGGGCTGAATAAATGACTAAGCTCTCCTGTGGCCCTCTCTAGAAAGAAAACAAAAATTGGGAGAATTTTGGGTTGTGTTGTATTCTTTAGATGACTAGCCCATGTAGTTAAGTGGGGGGTTAGAGGTGGGACCAATCCCCCCTTTCATTGCATCGATTGCACAACAGGGGGGTCAAAGGGGGGGTGGAAGCCCCCCCTTTCCAGGGGATTTGAAGGATGCAGGTAGCCCCCCTCTATGGGGTCTTGGGTAATGCCCCGAGGAATTCTTTTTGGACCCTATATTAGTTTGGGCAGACCTACCTATGGTTTTATGCATGGTTTTCACACATGGTTTTGAACCCAATGGTTTATGGTCCATGTTTTTGGACGTGATGGTTTTTAGGTCCATGGTATTGAATGTTTCGACATGTATAAACATGTATTGTAACATTGAAAGGAACATAATGAAATCTCTGTGTATATGTGTTTTTTATGCTATGCTCTAACTATTGTTTATTTTAGAATTCGTATGCAAGTAATTTCTGTAAGGGGTTAAAACCTGAATTTGGTATCAAAGTTGTTTTGGGTTCAAGGGTACACCTTTATTGTTGAGGGGTTTCACTCGGGCTTTTGATAGACCCTGTTTAGTGGGAGATCTGTGGGATCGATTCTGGTGGTGAAAGAAGATGGCAAGTAGTGGACAGATGGAGATTGAGAAATTTAATAGTCATAGTTTTGAGTTGTGGAAACTCAAGATGGAGGATCTATTGGTGGATAAAGATCAGCCAATCGTGCTAGATCCAGGTACTAAACCAATGGGAGTGTCCGATGAAGAATGGAAGAAGTTGGATCGGATGGAAAAGAGAACAATACGATTGTGTGTCTTATATTCAGTATTTTTGAATGTATCAGGGGAAGCTATGACTAAGGCTTTGCCGGACAAGTGAGGGACTTTGTACCAATCTAAGCCTCTGGTGAATAAACTGTTCCTATGGAAAATGTTGTATAACCTGAGGATGAACGATGGAGACTCGGTGATAGAGCATTTTAACGCATTTAATATTGTGGTAAGTTAGTTATTATCTATTGATATTAAAAATTCATATGAAGATAAGTGCACCAGTTTGTTTTGTTCTCTACCAGATTTGTGGGATAGTATGGTTATTGCAATAGGTAGCAATGCAATTGCCTTGCAATCTGATGAAATAGACTCATCCTTGTTGAAGGAGGAGATGAGATGGAGAAATATGGATAGGCAGAATGGTGATGCCTTGTTTGTACGACGGTACCAGAACATAAGAAAAAATAAGTCATCGAGTGGGAGATCTAAATCTAGAGGGAGATCTAAATCTCCATGAAAACCTATAAAGGTGGTTTGTTGGAAATGAAGAAAGGAAGAGCACTACAAAAGGGACTGCAAACCTAAAGTTCCTACCAAAGGAAAGGGATCTGATGATGCTCCTTCTGCAGAGGCGAAAATCGCCTCCGATGAAGGTTGGGATGTGTACTTGGTTTCTTCAAGTACACATGTAGATCATGAGGCATGGTTTATTGACTCAAGTGCATCCTTTCACTTCACTCTCCATGGGAGATAGTTTTGCGAGTATGAGAAATACAATGGTGGTGATGTCTTCTTAGGGGATGATAGGAAGGGTAAAATCGTTGGTCGTGGAAAAGTAAAGTTGAAGTTGCAAGGTGGAAGGGCTAGAACACTTCCTGATGTTCAGCATATCCCTGCATTGGCCAGAAATGTGATTTCTGTAAGTAAGTTGGATGATCCAGGTGTAAAAACAGTGTTCAAGAAAGATACTTGCAAGATGGTTCGGGGAGCACTGGTATTGATATGAGGATTTCAGATTGGAACTCTATACAAGCTGCAAGGTAGCACTGTTGTTGATGGGTGTAATAGTTCTGTGGCTCTTGAAAGTGAAGCAGAAAATCTAGTGGTCTCCAGAGAAAATACCATGCTATGGCATCAAAGGTTGGAAATATTAGAGAGAAGAGACTTCGAATACTTCATGGTAAAGGTATGGCAGAAGGTATGACTAATAGCTCTCTGGATTTTGATTTCTGTAAAAATTGTGTATATGTGAAGTAGAATCGGGTGAGTTTCCCTTATGGTGGTAAGAGGGTGAAACAAATATTAGAGCTTGTGCACAGTGATGTGTTTGGGCCTGTGAAGGTTCCATCACTAGGTAAGTTTGTATACTATGTATCATGTATAGATGACTTCTCAATGAATACATGGACATATTTCTTCAAGAAGAAATCTAAAGTCTTTGACAGGTTTAAAGAATTTAAGGCTCTGGTAGAAAAGTAGACACAGAAGAAGATAAAGTTGTTGAGGAAAAATAACGGTGGAGAGTTTTGTAGCAAGGAATTTGAAGAATTTTGTAAGAAGTGTGGTATAGCATGACAAAAGACTACTCCATACACACTTGCGAAAAATGATGTTGCAGAAAGAATGAACAAGACGTTGATGGAAAGGGCAAGAAACATGCTCAGTGGTGTCGGGTTAGGACAGGAATTATGAGCAGAGGCAGTGAAGACAGTATGTTACCTGGTCAACATATCACCATTGGAGGATAAGACTCCATGAGGAGTATGAACTAGTAAGAAACCTTCTCTTTCACATCTGAGGGTATTTGGATGTGATTCATATGTACATGTTCTAAAGGAGAAAAGAACCAAGTTGGATAGTAAATCTGAAAAATGCATCTTTATTGGGTATAAGGATGGTTTAAAGGGTTATAAACTTTGGAACCCAGTAACAAAGAAGGTTGTGTACAGACGAGATGTGGTGTTCAGAGAGATGGAAAATGTTATTAAACATGAAGTCGCATCAAAGGAACCTGAGAAGATAGAGTTTGAGATAAAGGAGGAAGAACCGGACTCTAGGAGAAGTTGAATAATAAGATGAAGAGCCATAAACTTTGGCTGTGAGAAGATCAGTTCGAGAAAGAAGGCAGCGAGAAAGGTATAGTCCATTTGCTTTCTATTCAATTTTTTCTTTTTCTATTGCTGATGATGATCCTATAATCGTGAAGGAAGCAGTAGATTCAGAGGATGGAAAACTCTAAAAAGAGGCCATGGTTAAAGAAATGGAATCTTTGCACAAAAATGAGGCTTGGAATTTGGTGGAGTTGCTAGTTGGAAGAAAACCCATTGGTATCAAATGGGTGTTTAAGAGAAGACAAATGCAGAAGGAAAGGTGGGGAAATACAAATCTCAGTTGGTAGCAAAAGGTTATTTCTAGGTATCGGGAATTGATTTTGCTGATATTTTTTCTCCTGTTGCCAAGGTAGCTTCTATTAGATTACTTTTATCTGTTGCTACTGCTTTTGATTTTGAGGTAGAACAGCTAGATGTGAAGACAACATTTCTCCACAAGGATCTGGAAGAGGATATTTACATGAAGCAATGTGAAGGCTTTGTGGTGAAGGGTAGGAAAGAACTAGTATGCAAATTAAAGAAGTCTCTGTATGGGCTAAAACAATCACCAAGGATGTGGTATTAGAAATTTGATACATTTATACAGGGACTTGGCTTCACTGGAAGCAAAGCAGATCACTATGTGTATTTTAAATTAATTGGTGACCGTGTTATTTTTATGGTATTGTATGTGGATGATGTGTTGCTAGTTGGAAATGACAAAGAAATAATCCAGGATTTGAAGACCCAATTGTGCTCCAAATTCAACATGAACGATCTTGGTGCTGCAATATAAATTTTGGGCATGGAAATTAAAAGAGATTAGGTAAAGATGAAGCTCTAGTTAAGCCAGAGGAAGTATGTCGAGACAATATTGCAGAGGTTTAATATGAAGGAAAGTAAACCAATGAAGGTTCCTATTCCTGTAGGTGTAAATTTATTTGCTAAACAGTGTCCCAAGACACAAGAAGAGGAAGAGGACGTGTCCCGTGTTCCATATGATTGTGCAGTTGGTGGTCTGATGTATGCAATGGTCTATATTAGAATAGACATTGCACATGCAGTGGGAGTATTCAACAGTTTTATATCCAAATTAGCGAAGGAGTATTGGACAACAGTGAAGTGGGTTTTCAGGTATTTGTGTGGCACTAGTGATTATGGTTTGTGCTACCAAGGAAGACCAGGATTGGAAGAGTGTTGGATATTTGTGGATTTTTTGATGTAGACTGGGCTAGAGATCTAGATCAGATAAGATCTACAAGTGGGTATGTGTTTAACCTATTTGAAGGTGTAGTCAATTAGATGAGTAAGAAATAATCTGAAGTGGCACTATCAACTGTAGAGGCAGAATACATGGTAGCCACTCATGCGAGCAAAGAAGCAATCTGGTTAAAGAAATTGTGTTCAAGTATGGGGTTAGTACAGGAGCTATAAAGATATACTGTGACAGTGAATGTGCAATTTTCTTTCCAAAGTACCCTTCTTATCATTCAAATACAAAGTACATTGATGTTCAATATCACTTTGTGATTTATATGATAGAAGAAAAAAGGTGTTGTTGGTAAAGGTGGACACCTTGAAGAATACTATAATTGCATTGACAAAATCTGTGAGCTCTGAAAAGTTCTTTTCATGTAGAGAAACAATCGGCGTTACAGGGCTGGATAAATGACTAAGCTCTCTTGTGGCTCCATGTGGAAAGAAAACAACAAGTGGGAGAATGTTGGGTTGTGTCATATTCTTTACACGACTAGCCCACGTAGTTAATGAGGGGGTTAGAGGTGGGGCGAAGCCCCCCCTTCATTGCGCCGATTGCGCAGCGTGGGGGGGGTGGTCACAGGGGGTTTGAGGGGTGCAGGTAGCCCCCCTCTATGGGGTCCGCGACAGCACCTCAGGGAAATTTTTTTTTGGACCCTATATTAGGTTGGGTAGACATACCTACGGTTTTGTGCATGGTCTTCACTCATGGTTTTGGATGCGATGGTTTTCGGTCCATGGTTTTGGACGTGATGGTTTTTTGATCCATGGTGTTGGATGCTTCGGCATGTATAAATATGTATTGTAACACTAAAAGGCATATAATAAAAAATCAAGCTGTTAATTCTGGTTTTGAGATCTAGAGGAAAATCTTTGTGTATATTTGTTTTATGTGTTATGCTCTCGCTATTGTTTACTTTCTATGTTTTAGAATTCGTATGTAGGTAATTTATGTACGGGTTTAAAACCTACAGTACTATAATCATCATAATCAACATAACAATTATTACTTTTAATCCTTATTAAATCGTTATCAAATGACTTCAATAATTGTGTAATTTATTTTAAGTACCGAACAAATTATTTAATTCATCTCCCATCCTCTTCTTCAAAATGTATTTGTGTTCCAGGACAATTCTCTACAAGTTCTTACTGTGCAATGTCTTTAATTTTGATGTTGTTGATGATAAATCATGTAGTTATAAGGTTCATACCTTATAATCCAAATTTATATTGTAAGAAGGGTGAAATTCCAATGATAATTTGATGAGTAGTTTATTGTATTCCTAATAGACATCCACTTAATGTTCTACACCTTTGTAACTATATTATTTCTTCTTTATTTCGTATGTGTGAGATATAGGATATTGTTATTAATAAGACTCTTGGTCCACACTATATTTTCGGTGTCATGGTAACCAACTCATTGAAAGCCATGCTAACAATTTGTATTTATTTATTAATATGGATTTTATAAAAGTATTTTGGAAATGGTTTTACTATTGTTGCACCTGGCACAGACAATTATAGTCCATGCAATCCTTGCCCTTGTGAACCCACGTGGTTCTTATATTGGTTCCTATACAACGATGGAATGCTCAGATTCGAATCCAACCATGGAATACTTTGGCAAAATTTCTAACTATTGAAACCCTAAATATTCATTATCATTTGGGAATTTTCTATTCTAGTGGATGAGATCAGAGTGCCGCTCCACCTGGTAACCATTCTCAATTTTTCTACAGTGCTCTTTGCAATATACTCTAGGTATTACATTGTTCCCTCCTGCATTTTATTTCACTGGAAATTATTGTTCACTAATCAACTAGGAGGCTCTATTGTGTTCATTCTTTTTATGATCATCTGTCTTTATATTTTTTACGTGGGTTGCAGGGTGGTTCAATGGAGACTAGTCTCGATTTAAATTGAGTTGAACCAATGTTTATAGAGGGGAAATCAGGGTGTTATAATTGGACCAGATAATGGAGATTATAATTTTCATACTCTTAAATTAATTTCTAAGCATGAGATAGGAATTCAGGGCATTATAATTGGACCAGATAATGGATATTTGATGCAAATATTGGATGATTTGGAATGAACTTCAAAAATTCCAAACCTGGTGATGGTGCCCATTCTGTAGTAGTTGAATACTTCTTGCCCCATATTAGTGTTTTCCCATCAATTTTTTTATATGAAATCGATGTTGGAAGCTAATGTCATTAAGTTGTTCAATGCATTTCTCCTCACCATGTGATCCCAGAATAAACCTTCTCATGTCAACAATATCTACCAACACATCAAAAATAGGCTCTGGCATCTATGATTTCATAATACATTCAATTAATGATGGAAAGCTCCCAACATCCTTCATCCTCAATGTTACTGAGAAAGACTGAACATCTGCTCAATATGGTCAGGAGTGTGCCTAACAAGAAGGAAACCAACCTTTACCTTCCTAAAAAGTCTCAATTCAACAAGCATGTTTAGATATCAAGAAACACGCTAATTTTTGTTTTCGTGACAAGTGTTATCCAATTGTAGATACAAAACTTCAAGAAGATTACCAGACTAATGAGAAAGCACCTCATGAATTATGGTTATTGTCATATTTGCATCATTATGAATATTTGAAGTTGTGAAGGATACCCTGAGCAAAATTTTCCCATTGAAGACCGTACAACTGGCCAAGTGATACTGAATAAACTTTTCCTCCTGTAAATTTTTGGGTCTGCAAAGAAAATGTGGTGGAAGTGTCTTCTTCTAGTCCATACCATCAATTATCAAACCCAAATGTGTATTTGGATTATCATAACACTTATTTCGATGCTTGTACAACTTTTTCCTTTCACTTGTTTTTTGTTTGCGGTGCTCTTGAAGCACTTTGACAATGGAATCTACACAACATAAAACAAAGTCATTAATAAATACGTTTTCATAGTTGATGACTATACGATTTTAAAAATTAATGTTATGAATTCTTACCTCTTTCTACCCCTTCACATTTATCCCTTTTTTATTTAAGAGAAGCACATGTACTGCAAACACCCATCCTTATCTTCTTAGGAATACAGCCACTACTGAACTTTTTCTTCCATTTCTTCACAAAAGATTGATATGTAATAAATCGACCATTTCCTTCAACACCTTCTACATATTCTTTGTATAAGTTGTAGATTTCTCATCTTGAGAAATTATCTGTAATATGTATTGTCTCTCTATTTGGCATACACTCTCCATGCTTTGAAAATAAGCCTTTCATCCATGACATTGCAATATTTGATAATCGATCAAACTGTTGTTTATGACGTACTTTTGAATAAAATCTGGGATCCTTTTCCAAATTTTCTTGGATTCTTGACAGACAAAAATTACCCATTGAATGAAACGTTATGAAATCCTTTCTAAATAAATAAAGACCCAATATGATAATCATAACCTGAAAATGTAGATTGCATGCATCCCACTAAATATGAATTTTGCATGCTTTTATTCATTGACAAATATCTCTTTCTTTTCTCCAATGCAAACTTTAAATCCATATGTTTCAAGCAATCCTTTTGACAACATTCACTTGAAATGAGAGCACTAATAGAACTTCCTCTCATGAGATATTCTGCCCTACCCCTTGTATAACTAGAAAATCTTGAATTGATATGAAAATGTCTGCTCCTACTCATCAATAAAATATTTTCTAGCAAGGTCTCCATCATAGAATCATTATCTGTATAAGCATCTTCATCATCATTATGAGGAATATTATCCTTAGTATGATCATCTATGCTTTTCAAATATTGACTTGGAGGTTGTTCTTCATCTTTCCCTTTGTCAGTTCTACCCTCATAATCCTTAGAATTAGGAATAAAAGGAAAATTTGACTCGATGTTTACTAGATATTATTCATCACGTGGATTGTCAGTGTTGCTCCCATAGTCAATAGGGTCAGGACTACATGGAAAATGTGATTATTTACATACTAGAAATTCTTCATCCTACCCTTCATCATGGTTGCTCTCATAGTTCTTAGGATTAGGACTAAGTGCTTCATCCTACCTTTTTTCACTATTGCTTTCATGGTCCTTAGATTAGGACTAGGTGGAAAATGTGACTGTCTATTTAGTATAAGTTCATCATCCTTCCATTCATCACTACTGCTCTCATAGTCCTTAAGATTAGGACTAAGTGGAAAATCTGACTCAAAATTTATTAGAAATTCTTCATCCTAACCTTCATCATTGTTTCTCTCATAGTCCTTAGGATTAGGATTAAGTGGAAACTGTGACTCTCGATTTATTGGAAATTCTTCATCCTCGCCTTCATCACCGCTACTCTCGTAGTCCATAGGATTAGGACTAAGTGGAAAATGTGACACGATTTATTGGAAACTCTTCATCCTTGCCTTCATCACTACTGCTCTCATAGTCCATAGGATTAGGACTAAGTGGAAACTGTGACTCCCATTTTATTGGAAATTATTCTTCCTGGCCTTCATCACTCTTTCTCTCATATTCCATATGATTAGGATTAAGTGGAAATTGTGACTCTCGAACTATTGGAAATTATTCATCCTAACATTCATCACTACTGCTCTCATAGTTCATAGGATTGGACTAAGTGGAAACTGTGACTCTCTATTTATTTGAAATTCTTCATCACTGCTGCTATCATAGTCCATAGGATTAGGACTAAGTGGAAACCAAGAATCTTTATTTATTTGAAATTCTTCGTCATGCTCTTCATCATTGTTGCTTTCATAGTCCATAGGATTAGGAATAAGTGGAAACCATGACTCTTTATTTATTTTAAATTATTCATCACTCCCTTCATCTATGATGCTCTCATGGTCCTTAGGATTAGGATTAAGTGGAAGATTTGACTCTCTTTTCATAGTGAAAGAATTTTCATTATATTCATCAATATGAATAGAGTTGTTATGCAATGAAGATGTTGATGCTTCACAAAGAGAAACTTCAGTATCAAAAGAATCCATGGATTTCAAACATAAGAGGTTGAATGATACAAATTCACTATCTCCTAATGAGAATATATAGCTTAAAGAATTAAAATTTCCCTCCAAAGTTTCCCTCTTAGATTTTTCACTGAAAATTTTCCCTCCAAAAATTTCGTTTCATGTAATTCCCTCCAAAATTTTCTTCTAAAATTTATTGAAAAAATTTAACTAAAATTTTCTCATGAAATTAATATTTTAAACTAAATATTTAAATTTTAATTTTAATGTAAAAATTTTACCTAAATTGATCTTTTACTTAAACTATATAGCATTTACTAGACAATTGAATATATTTTTTAATTTTTATGATATCTTCTATCACACATTTAAAATAAATTACTATATCACCATAACACAATTTATATGTTAACCTTTTATAAAAAAATAATAATAATAATAATAATAAATAAATACCACATTCACCATGCAGTAAAAAAATTCTGTAAGATTTGCAATATCATAAATTACTATACTGCCATAACACGATTTATATGTTAAGTTTTTATAAAAAAAAAAAATTAATACCACATTCACCATGCGGTAAACAATTCTATAATTTCCAATATATCATAAATTACCATATCACCATAACACAATTTATATGTTAATTTTTTATAAAAATAAAAGTTAATATCACATTCACAATTCGGTAAAACAATTCTATAATTTCCATGATATCATTAATTTCATTATCACTATTCCTCACATCACATCAAGGCTTTTCAAGGTTCATTAAAATACTTGGAACAATTTTTGGAGCAGCTACTTTGTTATCGACAACACATTCAACGAAATATTATCGCATTTGAAAGGTCAATTTCCCTTTTGTTGAGGGAAAATATTAAACTCCCATAGGTTTACTAGTAGTTATGTCGCAGTTGGGTTGTTATATTCGCACAAAATACTAGACAAAAAACACATTCCAGTAAAAGAAAATTAACTTTTTATTAATGAAATTTAGATTCCTTTCAGAAATTAAAAATTGACATGAGCCAAGCTTACCCAACAGCCCCCAAGCACGCAGGAGGCCCCTATGTTAGCAGTGGGAATGGTGGACTTGGTCATGGGCTTCTTGTATGTGGGCATGCCTTCCCGGGGCAGAGCGACCCCCTAGTAGGCTAGGGGACAATTCTAGGAATCGCTCCCTTGGCATACCAGGGTGTCGCTCTGCCCCAAGAGGGCACAACCATGGTTAGGCATGCCCGCCCACAAACAATGCTCATGGGCGGGTGCGCCTAGATGTGGGCTTGTCCTCCCATATGCAATACATGTGGGCATGCACGCCCAACTGTGGGCATGCTCATCTGCGGCATGACCGCATGTTGGACACCAGCGTGTCATGGGTGGTCATGCCCATGGCTAGGCACACCCACCGACGACACCTACCCCTGTGACCGAGCCCACCTAGAGGGCATGCTAAGCTGCAGTGGTGGGTACTGCCAGTGGGCACACACATGGCAAGGCGTGACTGCCAGTAGCACCCACCCCCATGGCCCACCCACCCAGGGGTGAGGCTGATTCTGAGAATAGGCCTAACCCCTAGGCGGGTTGGGTCATGAGGGTGGGTGCTAGCAGCAGACACGCCTAGACCTGGGCATGGGAGTGAGTGGCACCCACCCTCGAGGCCCAACCTACCCATGGGTGAGGTCGATTATGAAGATTAGCCTCACCACTGGGTGGGCTAGGCCACGAGGGTGGGTGTCATCGGAGGACGGGACCACCTACAGTACCCGCCCCTGTAGCTCATCCCACCCAGGGGTGAGGCCAATTCTAAGAATCAACCTCAACCGTGGGTGAGCACACCCAGCCGTGGGCATGCCCGCCCATGGTACGATGATGTGTGACATGTTGCCATGTGTTATAGGTCTATTTGGGAACATCAATCCCAATGATTAGATCAGTGTAAATAGGGTCTATCAAACCCTAATTCAATTGCTACATGCCCTAGACATGCCACCTCATTGAGTGGTTTCATCCATGAGAGTTTCCTGACTTCAAACCCTTCTGAATTGCTTCCTTGGGTCACCAGGGCACCCTTGGTCAAGGGTAAGTGCTATGCAAAGCAGGTATCCCCATTCAAGGCTGCGTTGCAGAGCACCTAAGCCCACTTAAGCCTATGATTGGCGAGAATCCTTGAAATGTTCATTGGATGCTTAATATATTCCTCCTTTCTAGAGCCTTCTAGAAGGAACCCAGCTCCTATCCTATCAAGATGAGCTCGACTTAGGATATCCTTGGATCATCTAATCCTTCATCCTTTCATCCCTTTGAACATGGAAACTAATCATATAATTATGGAAAACCATTCAATTCCATATTAATGACAAAAACACTTGCATCCATCTATAAATTGGCCTCCCATCATACAGCCAAGGATCTTGGATATTATAGATAAATATTGTTGGTTTAGAGACTTGAAATCATTGTCAAAGTAACGTTATGCTGCTAGATTGATGTTGTTATTGGTATGATGAGAGCTTGGACTAAGTTGGATGAGTGACACAAGATCGAACCACATTGGGACAAAAAGAAAACTCCACAAGTTCTTTCTCGTAAATGTGTCTCTCAAGTCCGAAAAATAGTAAAATAATACAAGAGATAACCTACTGACCATGTTCAATCAACGTATTCATTCTTCATAAGCAATCTATCTCAATCTGGAAAAGGTTTAAACTTATATTGAATAGCTGTCATTTCCAATCCGTTTACCAGTTAAAAAGGACAAGCTCCCAACAATCGTTTCATATTTTGAGAGTCTAAAAAGAGCTAAAAGAGGAATCAGGGGGGTTCCTTTTTTGATGTTTAACAGAGCTCGAAAAAGAGATAAAAGTATGCTTTGTGGTCAAAAGTACATTTTACGATCATGGACGTAAAATTCACTGTGTCTGTTGTAAACCTGCTTAAAGAACCACAAAACCGAATAAACATACTTGATTCGTTGGTAAAAATAGGTAAAAACTATAGTTTATTCATTTAATGAACATGAAATAACCATAAAACAAGAATTTACCAAGTCATTTTACCATTTCACATTTACCATTCAATTTTGTGCTCTGAACCAATTTTTTACTTCAAACTTTAGTAGTTGATTGCGGGCGATCTTGTGTATCATTCCTAGTGTCATCAGGATTACGTAGGAGATCTATCTCTTCTATTTCATTTAAGGTCATTCTTTTTCAATTTCAGGAAAACAATTTGGGGTTTTGGGGTCCCTATGGTAAATATGTTACGCCCTAGGATCAACGCACCCTTATGCATCGAAAAATGCACTACATAGCAATGAAAGAGAAGGGAACCTACTCTAAATTGCATTGTCTAAAGATCAATGGTGCATTGGACACAATTTAGAAATTTGATTCATCATTTATACCCAAAATCTCTTCAGTTTTTGCATGAAACAGATCCTAACTAATCCTATGGTGTGATTTCAGACTTTTATCAGATTAGAATGGTTATCACAGGGCATGAAAGAGAACATGAGGAATAGGATATGGTTTCCCTAAATGATCCTGGTACTGTTGCGGCCCTCAAATATTGTGGGTTACTCAAATATTTCAGGTTTTTTAGGATGAGGCAATAGTTAGAACTATTGCAATTCTTGGTTCACTCATGGGATCCATTGGAACAGGCTTTTCACATAAGGAACAAAGTGCCCCTTATATTGATCAAGGATATTTACTTTCTCACAGGATTTTCGAGACGTGGTGCCCCCATTTTGCTTTCAAGTTTTTCCCATCACAGTGAATTAGTGAGGGACTATGTTCAACAATTTTGTCGTCCAGGTACACAGCCTAGCAAATATGGAAAGATAAACATCAGGGATGTTCATGATATGCCCTTGAGAACAATCCTATTTACTGTCACCAAGTTGGTAGGTAGCGTGACACTTCATGTCGCGAATAGATCATACATGTAGTATGCATTCGAGTGTCTCAAGCCAACTATGTTCAAGTGTCATGAAGCAGTACTCTCTTTGATGAAAGAGCAACTAACTAAAGTAAAAAGTGATAAGACAAAAATTTTTAGCTATGGATCGATCTTGATCGCTTTTACTTTGGAGCAAATTCCACTGATGCAACCTCAGTATGTGACACTGAGTTTAGCTAGTCCTAGAGGTCCACAGATGCAAAGATGGGTAGATTTGATGGCTAGACATGCTGGTCAGTCATCAATCTCATTTTATATTGCATTCTTTAGTTGGCTTCGTCAAGAACATATTGTCATAGAGGAGCATCCATTTGTAGGGATGTATTTCCGTAGAGATCCATATTTGAGATTACCAATGGGTGCTCAATGGGGTGCTATAGGTAAATTATTTTTACCATGTATTTTTTATTTTTTGAGTTTTTACATTTTTTTTTGTTTTTTGATATTTCCAAGACTAAAATAAAAATTTTCTCATCTATACAGATGTTGGCACTATAAGAACAATGGCTCATCAAGAAGAGGCAAGTGAGCCAATGGTGAGAAATGTCAGAAGAGCATTTCTTCAAGATTTATGTTTGATTGAGACACTGGTGAAGTTCCAGCACAATATAGAGGGGCTAACCCTCAGTAAACTGGATGTTTGGATTGAGGAGTTTCCAATGTGACTAGAATGCCATACTATTGATGTACCTAGTTGTTGGATGAGGCTATTGTGCATGATAGCTCAGATAGTGATCCGTTATCATGAGAATCGTTAGATCTACTTATGATGATTTACTGTATGCATTTTGAGGTTTTTAGGTTAGATGACCAACATGTCTTGGACACAAGTTTTTGTATAAAATTTGAACATATATGTATTTTACTTTTAGTGTTTTTGTATGGTTATGTGCAATCCTATTCAACTGTTGATGTGAATTGAAAATTTACTCTTTACATATGTGGTAAATGTCTATTTAACATGTAATTCGCTAAAGAACTAGTGAATGTGTTAAAGTTTCTAGAAATGTGTTGATATTGAATGCAATCAAAATGTCTTTCGAAGAGACGAACTCTAAGGAATATACGATGACTGTATAACACCATGTTGTGGCCAGGCAGACCCACGGTCGGGTGTGCCCGCCCTGGCAAAAAACACAGAATGATCTCCTTGCTAACCAGGGGGTAATTCCCAGAATCAACCCTTACATATCACATTGTTGATTCCCAAAATCAGCCCCCAGCAGGTGAGCGGAGAGATTCTGGGAATCGACCCCCTGGCCTACTGAGGCGATTCTAAGAATCAGCCCCCTTGCACACCAGAGGGCCTTTTTCCCTGGGTGGGCATCCCCACGACTAAGCGCAACCACCTGCAAGCAAAATCTTGACACGACACTAAGGTAAAATGGCCCATTAATAGGCAGGGGTTGATTATGAGAATCATCCCCTTGGCATGCAAGGAGTGAATTCTCATAATCATCCCCCTCGTAGGTAGGGGGTGGTTCTCATAATCGACCCTCTGGTAGGTGGGGGGTGGTTCTCAGAATCAGCCCCTAGCCTGCTAAGTCACCGAGGACAAATCAAAAACTAAATAATTTGTTTTCTAAGGGATGGATTTTTTTTTGTTCCCTGTATGAACCTAACATCCAACTTGTCATTTGGGTCGATGTGCATGTTTCTGGTATTTGTTTGTTTTCATATTTTGTTTCATTTTGCTTTTTTACTCAAGCTATTATTTTTTTTGTAAGTTACTGATTTATATATGTGTGTATTTTTTTGCAAGAAAATGGCATTAGTGAATATTTTTGTGGATCTTTCTGCACCAAAGGCTACTAAAACTAGAGGTGGATCCTCAAAAAATACTATTGTACGAACCTGTTGTTGTAAAAACACAACCCCCCCATTTTTGACTTGCTCACTTCAAAAAATGGGGACCCTTTCTATAAAATTTTTGGCTAAACACCTTTTTGGATTTTTATTTAGTTGATTGCTCTACGCTTTTGTTAATTTTACATTTTATTTGGATTCTTGTTTTGATTGCTTTGTTAGAATCGATTTTTTATAAGCTTCCCATTGACGCTTGTTTCGCCTCATTTGGTCAACTGGTTTGAAAATGTCACTCCTTTGAAGTCTCATCATTTATCTAGCCTGGGTTAAAAATGCATAAAATGTACAATATTGCATTTTGTAAATAAATTAGTTCAATAAGGCATTCATTTTAAATATTAACCCGTAGCGATTTTTTACTAACATTTTTCATTTTTAGTTATGTGGCCAAATCATTAAGTATCGAGATTTAAGAAATTTACTCCAATTTTTAAAATCAATTATTAATCTCGAAATCCCAAAATTTTCGAAGTGGCTGTAGTTTATAAAATAACCCTCCTAAAATAAAATCAAAATTAAAATTGATTGTTAATATTAAATCTCAGATTAATTAAATTACTTATTATTTAAAATATAATTAATTTAATTAAACTAAAATTTAATATATAAAAAAAAAATATATCGCATCGGGAGTTTCATATATGGCAAGTTTAAAAACCCCCGATACACACCATACTCCCCGATGCGATATCGGGTCGGAAGTTTTGTTCGCAACACATTTTACAAACCCCCGATATCCCCTCTCCTTCCCGATGGCCGATATGCGATGGCTTCATAAGGCATGGGAGCATTAACCAAATGTTAAAAATCATTTGAATCGCATCGGGAGTTATTATTTGACATAAGTTATATGCCCCCGGCACCACTCCTCCGCCGATGCGATAAGTCAAGGTTTGACTTTTTATCTCCATTCATGGTTTTAAAGTGGCTTATGTAATAACGTATGAGTAATATGGAATAAGTGAATGAATAAAGGTAGTGCAAAGTAGTTTGTTTTTATTTAAATTTTCTATTTATTATTTTAAAAATTTAATATTTAAATAATAAATTTTAAATTAATTAATTTAATTAATTTAAAATTAAAATATTATTAATATTAATTAGTTTTTAATTAGATTAAATTAGTTTGTAATTAGTTAATTAAAATAGTTAGTTAGATATTAATTAATAATTAGTTTATTAATAATTAGAATTAATTAGACACTAATTTAGGATTAGTTTTTAATTACAATATTTTTAGCCTAGCAATAAAATTTCCAGATTCATGCCAGATTTGACCCATCAACTTTGGAGGCTCATAGATTGGGTTATACTTGGCCAAATGAAGCCCAGGACGGCTCATTGGAAAGAGAAAATCAAGAAGAATATTTCTGAGGAGGTTTCACTAATAGATTTCACCATTTATTAGATCAAAAATCAGGCAGAAAATCAAGCTTCGAATTTTGAAAACAAAATCAACTTTCTGAGTTTTATTTTTATTTGTCCAAGCCTCTTCTAAATTGCAGATTCACTCGTCAATGATATCCTTGGCCAATCAAAACATCACATGCACCAATAGAAAGCTTACATTTTATTTTCAATTATTTATTTGAATTAGCTTGGATTTGATTTAATTGCCAGAAATGATATTTTGATTGCATCTTAATTTATTTTGATTTCTTTTTGCAGGAAAACAGTGGAAGAAATATGGAAAAAAAGATCTCGATCAATGAGGATTCTCCAGCAATTGAAGATCAGAATTTTGAGCAAGTAAAATTGGATTTAGCAGATTTCTCTTCAACAAACTCTTCTCTCAAGAATTCATTTGCAAACAGTATAAATAATAGATTGCAGAATGTAATGAGGGGTTGCTCTCCTCTGCAATGCTAGACTTCTAAAAGCACTACTGTAATAGGAATTTAGAGTTGTAGGAGAGAGGAGAGAAAATCTCAGATCTGGGGATTATTGAGGATTTTTCCTTTGTATCTTGAATTATGTATGAGGGGCAGAGTTTTCACTATTGTGGCTTTAGCTTTGAAGGCAGAAGTTCAAGCAATGTAAAGGACTATTGGAGACCAAGATCAGAGAAATGGATGCAATAAATTGGTATTTTTAATACTACTGTTTCAAATATCAATTTCATTTTTATGGTAACAGAAATGTCTCATTTTATTCATGTTTGTGCACTATTGTCAATATGGGTAATTTGTCTCAATCTTGTTATTAGATATATCTATTCTTATGGATTAAAATCTGATTTCTGAGTAATTATTTACTCATAAATCTGTCTTATAAAACTGATTTATTGAATGGTAATGTGTTGTGAACTATTTCCACATATCATTATTCAATTATTGGATTTACTGATTTGATAATTAATATCATTTTTATGAACTACTTCCTGAATGTTGTTGGTTTATTATTTCAGTTAAGAGGTCTCAATGGGATGTGTTTTGGTAACTATAATATCAGTTAATTGAACTACTTCATTAACTTGATATTCATTATAAACAAGACATATTTAAATCTCAATACTTTAATTATCTTGCTCTTAGTTGGGTTAGATCTATATCTACCTAATTAAGATAGGATTTAGATTAGTTTATTTTGCTTGCATCATAGAATAAGCTTGCATTTAGAGTAAATTCTATATTCTTTTAAGTCCTCTCCTCAAAGAGGCAAAACTTTAGTTATGGCTTGGCTGAACCCAAATCAGCTTAAGGGTCATTCTCTTGCCTGATCAGCAAGAAGAAGTGATCTGATATTCCTATCTATTGGTATGTAAAGATACATCATAAACCAATAGCAATAGGGAGAAGGTAACTGGACCTAGTTAAACCAGTCGGAGCCACCACACCAAATGGAAAAGGAGCTGCTTTAAGGTCCGGACCGGGTGGTTATCCCCCAATGTTGTTGCAGCGATTTTCGAGGCATCAACAGAACCAAACCTAAGCTAATAATTACAAATGTATCAAGTGACTCAAAGGATAAGAAGTTGATTTCTTACTATAAGAAATCATAAGAAGTGAAGCATACAAAACATATATGGTTTGTGAAAGATAGAGAAGGTGAACAACATCTGCAGATATATCTATATGTTGATATCTCTAACGATATTGGAAGTTATGAGGCGCTGGAAAAAGTACTAAACATGTGTTTGATACTAGATACTAAAGATTTTTATGTACTTACAAAACCACCCAAGTCACATGACAATATTATATATTGGTTTGATTTGTCAATGTATGAAATGACAGATGAATCAACAAAGATGTATAAACAAATCATAATTGAGATTTCACAGTATATTGGAAGTATTGTTATTTATATTTATGTGTTTTGTGTTATTGTAAGTATATCATTATATCTTTTATAACTTAGTTTTTATTAACATATGATATTTTGTTTGATGGAATTTTATTGAAAATTTTTCAATTATGTTGGGAGGAATTTATTTTATAGAGAAATATATTATGAATGTTGTCAGCAATTTCTATAAATGGTCGAAGAAGATATGGCAAATAGGCAAAAAAAGGTAATTTGTGATGCTACAAAACTACATCCAAGGGATTAGCAAAGAATGGTTATAGTGGATAATTCTAGAAAAGATAGACATGTTACTTTTGAAGAGGAGGAAGTTGAAATTCAAGTTGAAGAATATGTTGCCATTCATGAGGATCATATTAGAATTGATGTTAGAAAGGAGAAGAGCCATAAAACACCAAAAGTAGAAATGCCCAAGAATGTATCTATTCTATTTGATGATGAGGATGTTAATTATCTAGAAGAAAAGAGGAAGCAGAAAATAAAAGTTGATCATTACCAAAAAGTCAAGGACAACAATGAAGACCCTAGTGAAAATTCAAAAGAAAGTAAGGAAATCATTACACCATGAGTTGATTTATAGGATGGCATTATTAAAACAAAACAAAATTTAATTCGGCATCAGTTCACAAAGAAAAACTTAATTACGAATGGTCGTACATTTAAGCTTAATGTCGAACAAATCTATAATCCAAGTGAAGGACAATTTAAATATCAAAATAGAAAGCCACACCACCTACATGTTCACAACTCGTAGACATTGATGAGATACAATCCATATGCTCACGTGGTTGATTATGTGCTTCTTGTTGATCTAGTTCAAATTCCCAACAAAGAAGCATTTGATAAGTCAAAATGTTTTGAATATAATTATTATGTGCTTGGGGGGAACCATTTTGTAGAAGCTAAAAGGCAATTTATGGAGGGATATCCCAATAACCCATGTTTTGAAACAATGAAATCTATCATTTATGTTGGTTTATCAGATACAAAAGAAATTATTGGCATGGGATGATAATACAGATAATGAGTATAGGATGTCTATAACTTTCATCCAAAGGGCTATATTTATTCATAATGAATTTGAAGAAAAATGTGGTGGGGATAAAACAAAGGTTAGTCTATAATTTTGGAAGGAATTTTGTATGGAAATAGGTTATCAAATTGAGGAAAAAATCAATTCAAAAGGCGGAAAAGTTCATTCTGATATATTCAGCGGTATTGATAACATTTTCTAGTTAGCATTTAGAACTGGAGAGATATGGGAATTGATTAACGAGGTTTTTAGCATATGGGAGAACATTGGCATTTAAAACTAGAAGGTTAAAAAGTCTAAACCATTGATATGTAGCAACAGTAAATCAATTCATGAAATGAAAGAAGCTTCTAGAAGATATGATGATCTCATATTAGAGAGCATTCCAAGGAGATAAGGATGAAAAACTTGTGAAAACAATATTATCTTATGTGAAGTCAAAATAATTATCATTTGACAAAATGTGTGAGGAATTTCAAAAGTAAGTTTGTTGAATTATTTTTACTTATTTCTAGACAATAATTTTCTTTTAAATATAAAATATTATTGTTGGTAGTATTTGTTATACATATCATTATTTTAACTTTTTTTACTTTATCTATTCAGTGACAAGGTTTACATGAAAATACAAGAACAAATGGTTAAATTGTTGGATAAAGATAGTTGGGATGATGTTCTATGCAACTACCCATATTCAAGTTCTACATCAGCACTAAAATATTTTTATCTTGCATTTAAAAAGATATGTTGATTTATACATTCATTTTTATTCATATGTATACTATTTTTATTTTATTACTTATATATATATTTGTTTATTTATTAAATATGAAGAAGGATGCAAATGGAGCACCAGATAGGTTCAGAAGATTTATTGCAAAAACTAAGATCTAAAGACTGAGAAAGTAGTGTCTTAGTAATGTTTAACTTTATCGAACTCTTACTCATTTCATTTTGAATGGGCTTGACACTAATCAATATCAAATAATATAAGGTGATTGTGAAGAAATTTCTAAACTCATACCTAAAAGGGATTATTCCGTAGTTATTTGTAGATATTCTTCATGGTCTAAATATCCCAAACATTGACTATGATAGTGAACCTTATAGTTATCAAGATCTTAGTAAAGTGGTTGCAGGATTTGTGGAAGTCACATCATCATCATTATGAATATTTTTGAAATTTCATTCAGACACGAATTGGCAATGTTATTGACAAGCTTCAATGGAAAATACAACTCAAGGATGCAACTTACATGGTAAGACAGTGTAATTGTATGTTTGATTAATGTTAAAAAATTCATTTATGTATATGTTAATTGAACTTTTACTATTTCATGTTACAGGAAAAAGCCAAATCTTATTAACCATGAAGATAAACCAATTATAAGTGATTGTGAGTTCATCCATTGTTAAAATTGGAAAAAATATGATACCTATAAGTCTATGCTTCTTATTCGGGTAGATGGAAAGAGTCATAGCCAAGTACTAGTTTATGATGTTGTTTTAAAATAACTAACATATGAAGATAAAGAGCCAAAATGAGAGATAGTTAACATTTATCAAAAGCCACAGTCATTGATTAACTATCTTATAGACTTATGTTCAAATGAAGGAGATTGGGTTTTGGATTTATTATGAGGCTCAGGTAAGTTTCATTTATATAAAATTGAATTTCAATATCTTCTTTCTTAATTTATATGCGATTATACTAATTTAATTCATCGTTTCTTTTGTGATTGATAATTACGTACAACACTAGCATGTTGCCTACAAAAAAGAATAATTTGCATTGCCATTGAAAAGGACCCAGTGTAGTGCAAAGTTATTCAACAAAGAATTAATTCTCTTCAATTTCTTCCAGATGCAATGCAAGAAATTAGGTTGAGGAAAGGGGATTTTGTTGAATCACGTGTGGCAAAAAATGGAAAGGAACCTAAACCACCATTAGCTAGAATGATTGGAAAGGAATACATTAGGATATTCACAGACATCAAAGATCCATCAAAAGAGGAAAATGAGCAAACTGAAGCAGAAATTATTGTGAAAGAAGACAATGATGAAACTCTAGAAGATGAAGAGTTTGGATTACATGGTATTATTGATTAAATTTAAGTTATCCTTGGAAATCAAACTCATTTTTGTAACTATTAATTAGTTATACATGTAATGTTTTGACTTTGACATTTTATGAGAAGCATAAATATTCAGTTAATGTTGTTATATATTAAACATTTGTATTATGTGATTTTCGCTTTAATTTTTATGTGAATCATTATTTTTTGAAAAAACCCGTGATTATTATTATTTGACATGAAATTCATAAAAAATGTATGTATATATATATATATATATATATATATATATATATATATATATATATATATAACCATTTTTTGTTAAATTTTTCCTATAAAAATTATGATTTTGACATGTCATTTTTAGCAAAAAATTATAAAAATGTGTAATTTGTTTGTTTTTTTTTTCTAAGTAAAGACTAGTTCTATATTAAAGAAATAAAAATATGTACATGGATTTCAGACCTTTCGAGGAGGCCGAGGCCAGGCCTCATACAATAAAACCTGGACCATACTGTCTATCCGTTCAAGCTAATTTACAAAAAACCCTCCATAGTTCTGATGTGTCTTGACATTCTGACTGACTGGACTTAGACTGCAATTAGCATAACCATCAGGGATCATAACTAGACAAAACCAGTTAACATAATAGACTCTAGTACAGAGAAGGACGACTGTAATAGATTGAAACAGACAGGAAGAAATAGACTGAGACATTAGACTGAAACAAACAGGATGAAATAGCTGCATTAACACCGACACAAGTTCAAAAAAGCTTGGCAAATGCACCCGTTGAAGATTAGGCTGCATGGCTAGGCGACGCTTGCTGCTCCTCTTTCTCCGGACTGGGCGAGGCCAGCCAAGTGACAAACCCTTCCTCATCTAGAATCGGTTCTCCACGCGAGTCAGTGACCAGGTGAAGGCAGCCAAAGCCATGCTGAGAGTGGTCGTTGATCGTTTCCTTCTCCATAGCAGGATTGGATGGCGGTGGGTCTCCCTGAACCGGGGCTTCCTGAACCGGGACTTCCTGAACCAGGGTATCCTTGAGACAATCCGCTTTGTAGACTAAACCGTTCATATCCCCCAGAAGAATGCCACTTTCCTGAGCGCTTGCTGAAGCAGGGGAAGTCGAAATGGGGGCGCTGGGATCCTCCTCAGAAATATACATAGTGAGATTAACCACCACCTCTGGTCTGATGAGCCGGCTCGGGAACCTGAGACGGAAGGCTTGATAAGTGCCTTGCGGAACAAGGCTCTCTTGCTCCAAACTCGGGGAAGAGGGGGGAACAGAAGCAATTGGGGCTACAGGCAGCAGATCCTCATGAGCAGGGTTGGCTCTAATACCCGACCTACCTCCACCTCTCGGAACGCCCCTACTGCGTGGCATGGTGCTCAGAGCCAGAGACCCGAAAAGCCGTTCAAGCTCGTGAACACTGGATGCGAGAGTATCCCTGCTCATTCCCCAAGCATCGACAGAGGAGCATTGTCCATGAATTGGCACAGAATTCACAATATAAAGAACAGAGACGGTAACCTCCGCGGGAGTATGACACTCCTCCATTAAACTGGTTCGCATCGAGGTCAGAGCGTCCATGCTAGCCTTGAATGCAAAATCCTCTCGAGACTGATCCAAAGTGCAGTCACTTACCTTGAGCATTAACTGTAAACCGCCCTCCCAGATCGCCAGGTACACATGCTTGCCATCCGTCAGCATCGAAGGTGTCGTGGCGCGCGGCATTCTTAATGACTAGTATAGGCACCCGCATCCGGGTGTGTAATTTGTTTGTTATATTTATGTTGAAAATGTTTATTTTTTATGTCAATTGCTCAAAATTGTTGATTTTTAGAGACAATTATTTGATGTGCACTGAAAAATTAATTAACTATATATAAATATGTAAAATATCGAAACTTTAAAATATCAACCTTTATCTTTAACTATTCAAAAGAAAAGATCTCAGTACAAAAAAAATACAAAAAATAAAAAAAATAATATGAAGAAGAAGACTAGTTCAAAAATTGTTAAATACAGAAAATAATTTTTCACATTTAATACACTAGAAGATTTAAAGTAAAAAATAAGCCTTCTAAAAAATGTGTTTGATGCATAATCAACACTTTTTAAAATCAGTCGGTGAGTCACTAACATTCTAAAAAAAAATGTGCATAAAAAAATTTGAAGTGACAAAAACTATGTTAAATATATATATATATATATATGTATGTATGTATGTATGTATGTATGTATGTATGTATGTATGTATGTATGTATCTATATGTATTATGAATCAGGCTTTTCAAAATTGGTTGATTTTTTTTCTACCTCAAAAAAAGGGTAATCGTATTAGTTCACATTTCAAAGTTTATGTTGAACTTTTTAGTGGAAAAAATGATCGATTTTGGGTGACATGTGGTACCACCCAAAGGATGCTACGTGTGCATGATGTAACAACCCCGGGTTAAAATTTCATGTAGTAAATTTAATAAAGGTAAAATAAGACCAAGGTCATGGGAAATGTATTCCAAGTTGAATGTTGGGAAAAACATCCTAGTGGGTGTTCAATTTTTTTTATTATGGCCAAGGAAATGGGAAAAGGAACTGGAAAAGGAAAAGAGGCATTAATTGGAATTTATTTATGAAAATAAAGGAAAATAAGAGAAAAGGGAGATGAAAGCCACCATTCTGCATGAGAGGGAAATTGAAGGAAAAATAGAGGCCTCAATGATAAATTGGATTTTGAGGATTAGTTCACAACCTTTTGTTACTTCTATCTCGATTCTCTCTTCTGTTCTCTCATTCTTTCATACAATTCCACACTTAGGGTATTCTTGGAGCATTTTATCATTAGGGTAGGGAAGGAAAAGGAAGGATGAGGAATAAAAGGAATACAATAGATCAAGTAGTTTCAGCGAGAAGACTTACATGTAATAGGTTTCATGTGTGACCCATAAATTGTTAGTGAATTCATGGTACATGAATGTATGTATTTGATTCTTTGATTTTCATTAGCATATTTTTTTCCAGGTGTGATAGTGGTTTCAACCTTGTCTTGCTATTTCTAGATATCCATGGTGTGATGGGGTTCTTTTATTCAGTTGAGATTTGGATTGCCAAATGGTTTTGGATATGAGTGAGGTGGTATCAGGAAAATTCTGATAGGGCCTAATAATCCCTTGAATAGTTTTGGCAGGATTGCGGCAAAGCCTAAGGGTGGATACATGAAAATTACTCAAGGTATTGGTGAATAAATTATGAGGTGTCCTGTTTTTGGTCTTAGTGATCTCTTGATTGGTTTTGGTGGGATCATGATAGCCTGAGGGTCAAGGTGGTTTAATCTCAGAGAACCCCTTGTTGTTTATATTTTGGTTTGCTTATGTGATCTCTTCCCCAATTTTGGTGAGATTCCAAAAGCATGATGGTGGATGTGGTTTAATCTTTTGGAATCCCTAGTTTTTTATGTCTTCAGTTCCACATTCATTCTTCGAATATGGCATGGGGATGATTAGTTGAAAGGAAGATTTGGTTCATCTCAATCTATGGTCAAGGGTATGTGGATGTCCATGACTTGGTTGGCTTATGCATGTGTTAATAAGAGATATTTTCCTATTGTATTTCCTTAGTACTTGTGCTTGTTATTTTGTGGCTTTTCTCATTTTTCTATCATGGTTATTATTTCGGTTATGTGATGGTTATAAGCATGGTTACATAACAAGTTCTGGTTATGGATCTTGATATTTTCTAATTGGTTGATGAATGGTTATTGAATGCATGAGCTAACAATTGTTATTGTAGTTGTTATGGGAGAGAATTGGACCTTGATGATTCTCATATAATTTTCGTACCTCTATATTCAGATACACATTCAAGGCCAGTGGATTACATGTTCACAATATGTTTGAAAAAATGACTATCATGGTTAGCCCTGGATAGGTCAAGCCTTTGATCAAGTTTTATATGAAGGGACTTTTCTTTATGTTAATTATTATTCTTGAAAGTCTCACTCAGTTTTTAGCAATTGTCTGGAGGCTAACCTGGAATTTAGGCTTAGAATCCGGGACCACACACTATGAACTGAATATGTTTTGTCATGATCGCTACCTAGTAGGCTTATGCATGCGGTTGGAGGCCCTCAACAACATAGAGGCCCTTTCATCCTTGTGGTTGGGAGCCCAAGTCACTAAAACAAAAATTTAGCTCAGGGTGTAGGCACTAGGAGTTGTTGTTTAGCTCATGGGTGTGCTTTAGCTCCTCAAGAAGGTCAGTAAAGTTCCGTTTTGAAGATTCCACTTCCTTAACTATACTTAGGAGGTTGAGTCATGCCACTGTAGCCCTTAGATCATGTTTACCCCCAAAAAGTGTGATAGTGGGTAAATGTGGGAGGAGGCATTACAGATTGGTCTCAAAGCATGGTTCAAATACTTGGATTGAATGGGAAGAATGTGTTTGTCATGAATGTATGTTAGTTTCTATGTGGTTGTAGCATGCATTGTCTTGGTTATGGTTGTCGTGCATGAGGTCATGGTATGCAATTGGTGTTATCATGGATGATTTTGATATGTTGATGTGATATATATATATATATATATATATATATATATATATATATATATATATATGTATCATGCTAATCTGGTTGATCATGCAGACATGATATACTCCCTTGAACTTCACCAAGATATGTTGATTATGATTATATTTTATTATTTGACATGCTATATGTAAGAAGAAGAGGACCATAGATTACTAGAAAAATCATGGATTACAGATCATGATAATATCCTATAGATCAAATGAGTAGCCCATAGATGAGTACTCTCTTGACATAGCAGGAACCTGGAGAATTTTGAACGCAACAATTAGAAGTTGTGAGGCAGAAAATGATAGAATCATTCAGTCATACGAAAGGCTTGCCAAGGCATAGGAGAAACAAGCATATGTCAATATAGTTATCCTTCATAGTTTTTCAAACTTGTAGTGACATGTAAAACAAGTAAAACAATAGATCAATGATGGAAATGAGGATACGACTAATGGGGCATATGGTAGTAGGCCTCATTATGGGCATAGATTAGACAAAATGACACATTCAGAGATGGTATGATCTTAGATACACTTTATAGGAGAAGTAGTGGATATGGGTTCTACTCCAATTCTAGTTTAGATAGGTAACATGATTATCATTGTTATCATCCTTACAAAAGGAGTGAGAGGGGATACTTTCCATATGAGTTTTAGAAAACCAATCCACCTACATTTGATGGAGGGTTGAAGAAGCCAGAAGATGCAAAGAAATGGTTCTTGGAATGAAGAATTTATTTGAGTTGCATGACTATACATAAAAAATGAAGGAAAGGAGAGTTATTTTTAGTTTCAAAGGGAGAGAAAACATATGATGGGAAGATGTGAAACATGTTAGAGATATTAGGACATAGCAGTTGAGTTGGAATGAGTTAAAAAAGATTTTCTAATGGAAGTAATTATCAAAGAGATACTATGATGGTAAGTCCAAGGAGTTATATGAGTTGAAAAAGGGGTTTATGATAGATCAAGAGTATATGACAAATTTCCAGGAATTGTTAAGGTATGTTCCTTACCTTAGGGATGAGAAGGCCAAAGTTCAAAGATTTATTAGTGGACTACCATTAGCATTCAAGGATCTAATATTTTAGTATGCTGGGCCTCAGTTGCCATAAGAAGTAATTGGAAAGTTGAAGCATTAATGTGAGCCCAAATCACTAAATAAACAACTTAGCTCAGGTTGTAGATGATGGGAGTCATTGTTTAGCTCCTGGGTGTGCTTTGGCTCCTCAAGAAGGTCAGTAAAGTTCCATTTTGATGATTCCACTTCATAAACTATACTTAGGAGGTTGAGTCATGTCACTGTAGCCCTTAGATCATGTTTACCCCAAGAAAAGTGTGATAGTGGGTAAATGTAGGAGGAGGCATTACAGATCGGTATCAGAGCATGGTTCAAATACTTGGATTGAATGGGAAGAATGTGTTTGTCATGCATGTATGTTAGTGTCTATGTGGTTGTAGCATGCATTGTCTTGGATATGGTTGTCGTGCATGAGGTCAAGGTATGCAATCGGTGTTATCATGGATGATTTTAATATGTTGATATGATTATATATATACATGTATCATGCTAATCTGGTCGATCATGCAGACATGATATACTCCCTTGAACTTCACCAAGATATGTTGATTATGATTATATTTTATTATTTGACATGGTATATTTGCAAGAAGAAGAGGACCAAAGATGAGTAGAAAAATCATGGATTATAGATCATGAGATTATCCCTATAGATCAAATGAGTAGCCTATAGATGAGTACTCTCCTGACATTGCTGGAACCTTGAGAATTTTGAACGCAAAAATTAGAAGTTGTGAGGAAGAAAATGATAGAATCATTCAGTCATACAAAAGGCTTGCCAAGGCATAGGAGAAACAAACATATGTCAATATAGTTATCCTTCATAGTTTTTCAAACTTGTAGTGACAGGTAAAACAATAGATCAGTTATGGAAATAAGGATAGGACTAATGGGGCTTATGGTAGCAGGCCTCATTGTGGGCACAGATTAGGCAGCGATGACACAGTTAGAGATGGTATGATCTTAGATACACTTGCTAGGAGAAGTAGTGGATATGGGTTCTACTCTAATTCTAGTCTAGATAGGTAACATGGTTATCATTGTTATCATCCTTACAAGAGGAGTGAGAGGGGGTACTTTCCATATGAGTTTCAGAAAACCAGTCCACCTACATTTGATGGAGGGTTGAAGAAACCAGAAGATGCAGAGACATGGTTTCTTCAAATGAAGAAGTTATTTGAGTTACATGAATATACATAAAACATGAAGGAAAGGCGAGGTATTTTTAGTTTCAAAGGGAGAGCAAACATATGGTGGGAAGATGTGAAACATGTTAGAGATATTAGGACATAGGAGTTGAGTTGGAATGAGTTAAAAAGGATTTTCTGAAAGAAGTACTTGTCAAAGAGATACTATGATGGTAAGTCCAAGGAGTTATATGAGTTGAAGAAGGGGTTTATGATAGATCAAGTGTATATGACAAAATTCCAGGAATTGTTAAGGTATTTTCCTTACCTTAGGGATGAGAAGGCCAAAGTTTAGGTATTTATTAGTGGACTACCATTAGCATTCAAGGATCTGATATTTTAGTACGTTGAGCCTTGGTCGCCATAAGAAGTAATTGGAAAGTTGAAGCATTAATGTGAGCAATAGAAGCATAAAACAAATTCTAATAAGGGTTGGAAATGGAATGACGAGACTAAAGGTAGATGGCCAATAAAGTGAGCAAGACCTCTGGATGCAAGTGAGAAGGAAAATGTTGCTCCTTACAAGAAATTTAGTGTAATTGAGAAGAGACACGGGTTGTATCTTGCACAACATTAGAATGAAGGCAGTGGATAGTTGCAATGTTGTATATGATGAAAGGATCATCACAAGAAGGATTGTTTGTTCTATCAAGGTGGTGCGACTTAGATCTACAATGCTCAGGAGGCATAGATAGCTAGTGATGTTGGACAGACCATTCCTCATATCGATGTAGAATTTGATAACAAGAAGGTGGATCAACATGTATCTATTTTTGAGATGGAATGTAATCGCTATGACCAATTTATTTCACCTTTTATTAACCTTGGATCTAGTTATAGTTATGTTAATCCTGACCTGGTCGATAAGTTTGGTTTGAGAAAATAAATACATGCAGAGTCTTGGTTGGTTCATTTGGCTACATGTACTAAGAAAAGAGTTCGTTATTGAGTAAGAGCTTGTCCATTTCTACTGAATAGTATGCTTACATCAATGCATATAAATGTCCTTCCATTGGGATTATATAGTATGCTTCTAGGTATGGATTGGTTGTACCTTCACAGGAATAAAGTGGATTGTTATTCAAATGTTATTGAGTTCTTTAATGATGAAAAAGAGAAGAGAAACTTGCAAGGAAAGAATAAGCCTACATCAGTGTGAATGGTTACAACTATGCAGGAAAAGCATAGTTGCAAAAAAGGGTTTGTATTGTTTGCAGTGATAAAGGTAAGGATGTTGAGGACGCAAAATTCTTGAACAGGTGTCTAGTTTTACAGCAGTTTTAGGATTTATTCCCATCAGAGATTCAATAGTTGTCATCTCACAAGGAATCAAACTTTTCTATTGACTTGGTACTAGGAGCAACATCAACATCAAAGGCACCTTCCAGGATGAGCACTCTAGAGCTACTAGAACTAAATTTGAATTTGAATGAAATTCTTAACAAGGAATACATTAGGCCAAGTGTATCACCTTGAGATGCACCAATGTTGTTTGTGAAGAAGAAGGATGGTACTATTAGGTTGTGTATTGGTTACAAGTAGCTAAACAAGGTGATGATCAAGAACAAGTATTGGTTGCCAAGGATTGATGAATTTCTTAACCAGTTGAAGGGAGAAACAATGTTCTTGAAGATTGATTTGAGATCAGGATATCTTCAAGTATGCATCAAAGAAGGGTATATCTACAATATTTCTTTCTGGACTAGGTATGGGAATCATGATTTTGTTGTGATTCCTTTTGGTTTGACTAATGCTCCAACTAATTTCATGTTTTTGATGAATAATGTGTTACATCCTTATCTGGACAAGTTTGTGATTGTATTCATTGATGATATATTGATATATTCTAAGAATGAGGAAGAGCGTGTTGAACACTTAGCAACATTATTGAGATTGCTAAGAGAGCATCAGTTCTATGCCAAGCTTAGAAAGTGCATTTTCTTTCAGACAGAGGTACATTACTTGGGACATGTTGTTTCCAAGGAAGGCATAGGAGTGGATTTGGAAAATATTAGAGCTAAAATGGAATGTGCAGCTCCTAGGAATGTATATGAGGTTATATCATTCATGGGATTAGAAGTTTACTACATGAGGTTCATCAGGAACTTGTTATGGATTTCCTATCCTATTACATCATTGCAGAGAAAGGGAAAGAAATTTGAATGGGAAGAGGAATGTGCAACATTTTTTAAATAGATGAAGTAGTTTTTTACAAATTCTCCAGTTCTAAATATTGGAGTTCTATACAGAGAGTTTGTGGTCTGTAAATATTCTTGTAAGAGAGGATTTGGTGGAGTCTTGATGTAGGAGGGATTGGTGGTATGTTATGAGTCAAGTAAACTGAATGAGCATGAGAAGAGATATGTGACTCATTATCTTGAGTTGGCAATCATTATTCATGCGTTGAAGATGTGGAGGTATTATCTTATTGGAAGGAGGTTTGTTTGATGAGTGATCACGGTGGGTTAAGATACTTATTTGACCAACCTAATATGAATGTCAAGAAATTTAGATGGTTGGCCACGCTAAGTGAGTTCGACTTCGAGATCAAGTACATTAAGGGTAAGGAGAACAGGGTTATAGATTCTCTTAGGAGAAGGGTGCAGGTAAATCACATATAACTTATGAGTTCATATGGGATAGATTTATAGGATTGGATCCTAGAGGAAGGACAACAAGATGTCAGGTATAAGGAGATAAGCACAGGTTACAACAGTAGGGTATAGGTGATTAGGATGTGGATTACCCTCTCACAATAGATGGTTTGGTCAGATTTAGGGACTCGATCTATGCCAAACAGTAGTGAGCTCAAGAAGCTTCTCTTGCGGTAATTTCATACTAAGCCATATTTAGGTCATATGGAATATCAAAAGATGTTGAGAGTAGTTAAGAAGTTATATAATTGACCGAACTTGAAGAAGGAAGTGGTTGAGTTTGTGGCTAGATGTTTGGATTTTCAATATGTAAGAGCGGAGTTTAACCATACAGGTGGTTTACTAGAGCTGATTATGATCCTAGAGTGGAATGGGAGCTCATTTCCATGGATTTCATTACATTTTTTCGAAGTAAATCTAGACAACATGATTCCATCATGGTTGTGGATGACAGGTTAACAAAGGTAGCACACTTCATTCCAATGAAGTGTATTTATTCTACTAGTGAGGTAGCTCAGTTCTTCATCAAGAATATAGTGAGATTGCAAGGTATTCATAACATGATTGTGTCAATTAGAGAAGTTAACTTCACTTCTAGGATTTTGGAAGGAGTTATTTGCATGTTTCGGTACAAAGTTGGCCTTTAGTACAACTTATCATCTACAGAAAAATGGATATAAAAGGAGGGACAACAGGATTCTTGAGGAGATGTTGAGGATGTGCATTATGCATAAATAAAGAAGGTGGGAGGCATATCATCCATTGGTTGAGTTTTCTTATAATAATGGGTATCAAGTGTCACTTAGGATGAGTCTGTGTTAGGCACTTTATGGGCAGATTTTTAATACTCCTATCGGCTAGAGTTATCTAATGAAAATAGTCCTAATTGGAATGGACATGTTGGTAAACATGGAATAGGAAATGCAAGTTATCAAGAAGAATCTAAAATAATAACAGGGTAGAAAATAGAGTTATGCATATCAGCACAAGGTGTTTAAGGATTTTTAGGTTTGGGAGCATGTGTGCTTGCACATGAAGCCCAAGAAGATCCCCTTGAGGATTGGCTCATGTGCCAACTTGGCACCTTGATATTACGAGCCTTTAGAGATCATTGAGAGGATTGGACCAGTGGCCTACAAACTTGAATTGTCACTAACAGTGAAATTTCATGATGTTCTCCATGTTTTATTGCTTAAAAGAGATGTGAAGGATGTTGATCATGTAATTGACTAGTTTGTATTGTAGGTGGAACAAGCAGGAGAATTACTAACAAAATCTTAGTGCATGTTGCAACATAAACAACTCACACTCTTGAACTGAGCAATAGAGCAATTTAAAGTGCAATGGAAGAACCTTGGGCCTAATGAAGCTACTTGGTAGATGGCTGATGAGATGGAGACTCTGCATCGTTAATTTTTCTTCAAATGAGTAAAAGGATTTTTGGTATATGTACATATTTATGTATGGTTGTTATTGTAACTACCATAATGAGCTGTGTTATATAGCTCCAATAAGTGGTATGGTTTTCGTGTTGTCATGTTTCCCATGTTGGTTTTGGTTTTTAGTAACTGTTTATCATAAATATTGCATCGAGCTAAGTTATAACGCTCCATAGGCAGTATGTTTTCTTTTCAGTGGTTTGTTGGTAATATGTGTCATAGAACACTGAGGAAGGTGTTCCCTTAAGGGGATGGTTCTGTAATAGCCCTGAGTTAAAAGTTCATGAAATAAAGTTAATAAAGGAAAAATAAGGCCAAGGCCATGGGACACGTATTCCAAGTTCAATGTTGGGAAGAAAATCCTCATGGTTGTTCATTTTGGGTTATTATGGCTAAGAAAATTGATAAAGGAAAAGAAGCATTAATTGGCATTTATTTATGAAAATAAAGGAAAGTAAGATAAAATGGAGATGAAAGGTCACAGGTTTTCATGAGAGGGAAATTGAAGCAAAAATAGAGGAAAATGAAGAAAATAGAGGAATTGATGATAAAAATGCTTATGAGGATCAATTCAAAACCTTTTTTTAGTTTTAGCTTAAAGCTCTCTTATATTCTCTTATTCTCTCATATTATTGCACACATAGAGTATTCTTGGAGCACTCTAACATTGGAGAAAGGAAGGCAAACGAATGATAGAAAAACAAAGGAAAGAAATGGATAAGCAAGGAAAATTTTGATGAAGCAATTTCAACATGAAGACTTGCAAGTAACAGGTTTCATGTGTGATTTCTTAGCTGGTTATTAATGCATGATACATTCATGTTTGTATTTGGTTCTCTTTCTATCATTGGCATGGCTTTTTCCAAGTGTGATAGTGGTTTCAACCTTTCCTTTCCATTTCTTGATATCCATGGTGTGATGGGGTTCTTTTATTTGGTTGAGTTTTTTATTGTTGAATGGTTTTGGAACTGAGCGAGGCAATCTAGGTAAAATTCCCATAGGGCCTAAGAATCCCTTGAATGATTTTGGCAATATTTCATTAAAGCCAAAGGGTGGAGACAAAAAAAAATCCTCAAGGTATTGATGATGAAATGTTTAGGAATCCAAGCTTGTTTAGGGCTTAGTGATCTCTTGTCCTGTTTTGGCAGGATTGCGGTAGCCTAAGGTTGGAGTTCATTTGATCTCCAACAAGCCCTAGTTTTTTATGTATTGGTTTTCTTATGTGATATATTAACTAGTATTGGAAAGATCATGGGAGCATGAGGGTGGTGTTGGCTTAATCTCTGAGAATCCATGGTTGTTTATGTCTTGAGTCCCACATTCATGCTTGCAATATGGCATGGGGGTGATTTGTTTAAAGAAATATTTGGTTCAACTCAATATATGGTTGAGTTGTATGTGGAAGTCCTTGACTTGGTTGGATTTTGCATGTCTTAATGAGATCTCTTTTCCTATTGTATTTCATGAGTACTTATGCCTTTTATTTTGTGGCTTTGATGGTTTTTCTATCATGATTATTATTCTAGTTATGCCTTGGTGATAAGCACGGTTACATAATAGGTTCTAGCTATGGCTTTTGATATGTTTTGATTGGTTGATGAATGGTTATTCACTGGATGTGCTAATAATTTCTATTGCAACTATTATGAGAGGGAATCAAACCTTCTTAATGATTCTCAGGTAAGTTTCAGACCCTAATCAAGTGTGCAATTGAATGGAAAAATATATGTGTATGTGTGTCTACCTTCATGTTTGAACATTGTAATGCAATTCAATGATCTTGTGATTGACATTAAGGCAGGGTATGTGGTTTAGAAATTATATTATAGGGCCCATGTTTTGATATGTAATGGTCACAATTAGAGCTCAGCTAATAGTTTTATGGTATCATTTTCATCGACTACATATTGATAATGCAATATATTCATTCTACAAGAGTTGGCTATATGAACATAGCACACAACTGAGTCAGGGTTGATCTTCTCTTGGTCTCCAATGGTGACATGTTTGACCCCAATTTACAGTTCTATGGGATAATTTTCACAAACTATGTATTAATAATGTATCATATGTATTCTACGAGGCCCAACTATGTGAACATACCACACATGTCATTTTGTGTTTGGATTGTCTTGCTCTGCAATGGTCGTTGGTTTGAGTCTGACATTAAAATAGTTTTGGTGTTTAGAACTAGCCGAAGAAAATGGAATTTTGTCAAACTTAAATAGTGTGCTCTATCAAATTGGAGGGCTACATTTTGTCAAGCACATATCAAAAATTACATTTTGTAGCAAATGGATCTGAGAAGTACCTTATATCAGCTTGTTAAGGTCTTTTTTCAAACAATTAATCTTTATAATTTTTTGTGGCCTATTTTGAGGCCATTTTTTTTTTTTGAAAAAAGGGAAATGGAACTAACCATTTTTTGATCCAAAAGGGTGACATGAAAAGTCACGAAGATGTATTTTCTAGGAAAAGATGCCATATTTCTTTTGTTGTTGTCAAAATGTTTTTTAAATCATGAAGAAGTTTAGTCTCGGTGATCAAAACGAGAAATAGAGGAGACACTACTAATTGATTATTGAAGAAAAAGTTGAGGTTGTATTAATATGATCATATTTATTATGGGTGTCCCCCATCCTTAATGGTTAATCAGCAAACACGGAAATTAAATGAAGAGACATAAAAATCAAATGGGAGGAATAATTCCTAATGGTTTAATGTAACATTTTTATGATTTGTAAATTTTTGTTTCTATTAGGTGAGTATTGGTGAATGTACAAGTGGAATACTATAAATATTGTAGCATTTTGTTCAAAATATTCAAGGTCAGAATTCTATAGATGGTCATTGATACATACTCCATTTCAAACTTATCCATTAGTTTCACGTTGTTGATTTAATTGATATATCTTGTTAGCGCTGCATAGTTTTTCTAGGCTGAAGATGAAACTATAGAGGTAACCAAAAACCACTCTTAAAGCTAGGATCTAGCCCTTCTAGCTTCAGAGAGGGCTCTCTCTATATTATTTTTAATCTTAGTGTTTAGATTTTAGGCTAGGTATGAAAGGACAAGATATACTTTTTAAAGTTTTGGTTGTAAAATGGAAAAGAAGTCCATTGGGCATGGAGTCATAAAGTTTTTAGTATTCAATTAATATAAATAGAGGAGAAGAAAACAGGGCAAGGTAGGAAAACTCCTAGATCTCGTAGAGTTGTTGTGGTGTGCATGACATGAATAAGAATTAGGTTCAATTAAATATAGATCATACACAGATTAATTCTATAATTAATATTAGAGAGAAAACATTGTGATTCCTTAACAAGCTAGAGCAGAGTAATGAAAGTAAATATGGCCTGTAATCTTCTTGTAAACAATTTAAGAAGGAAAACAGTCATTCAAACTTGAAAGGAAAATAGATTTACAAAGAGGAGAACATCACCATTTTCTTGAAACAAGAATCTTGAAAACATTTCCTCTCTATTACTAAATTTATTACTTCAAAAATATATTTCACTTCTTACAATCACATAAAAAACTTTTCTTCTTTCACAATCTAACCCTTACTAAGTATTTTTACAAAATATTTATAGAGTTTGTCTTGAATTAATTCAGACTTGAAATAACATTTATTACAAAATAATATCTACTGAAAACATGTAGATATTTAGAAAATAGAACTAAGAAATATAAAATATAGACTATTTCTAATTTTTTGTTTAGACTTTGAGGTTAACTATTGGTGATTATAGCTACTTTTGTGCTTCTTTTGTTTGCCTTCTCCCCAAAACTATAGGATTTTTGTTTGTCTTTATTCAACTTGTTGGCATTATGGCACAGGATTGGAGCTATGGCACAGGTGTTGTCCTTGATGGCAACTCTCTTTGGTAACAGATCTCAGTCAGGCTTTCAGAATGAAGGAAAAGGAATATACGCAGGTTCATCTAGATGAAGACGTGTATACACGCGGGTTAGACGTTACAAAGGTGCGTATGCGTATACACGCACTTTCACGCAAGGAAAAGCACATATATGTTGGAGAACTTACCTTTCGTCTGTGGTAGTTAGTCCTTGGTATTTGAACCTATGGTTTTGGACCATGGTATCTCGTCAGAAGTGTTGATCCCAAGTATTGGGTCCATGGTATTGTGTTATTATGGTTTTGGACCGTGGTATTGTGAGAGGCCTAAGACTATAAAAGAGGAAGGAGATCGTTTGGCAAAGGCTCATCTGAATTAATTGAATATCTAATAAGTGTTGGATGTAAAATATTGGTGATTGGGGTTATGGTGCAGATCTGGATCTGAATGAAGGAGGAACCTTAGCACATAGAAGGATAAGTTCTATTGACGGGTCATAATCTTTTGGCTTGAATGATAGTATCTTTGTATGATTTTGATATGTTATATGTGGTGCATGCTTGATCTATAAATATGATAATCTGGGTTAATTAGTGTCTGAATATGTGAAAGAGTGAATTATCCTTTATAGATCTGTATGCAAGTTCAATGAAGCAAAGGCACGTATACACGCTGTTTCAGTGAATAAAAACATTGTATACGCAGGTTTCTCCAAACACAGAAGCGTATGCACGCAGGTTTTAGGTTATTGAAGTAGCGTATATCTTTTGAGTTGTGATCTCGCTGCTTCTGTGTATTGTTGCATTGTTCTAGGTTTAGAATTTGGTGTGTGGTTACAGTTACTGTGTTTTGGGTACTGCTATCAAAGAAGTATCTAATTGATTCAATTCTAATTGGTGAAAAGGAGATTGTTTGATGCATAAATTCTTGATGTTGATTGATGTTCACGGATCCAGTTTGAAAATTTATGAAACGTGGTCCCTGGAAGAAAGAGAAGGTTGTAGCCTTCTATAGGCCAGCACCTACGTACTAGTATCTTGGCTAGTGCAAGAGCTAAGGGGGTTGTAGCTCCCTTCCAAGAGAAGTTGCAGAACGAGAGAGGGTTGTATCTCTCTGCAAGTTGCAGCCTGCGTACTAGTAAAGGACTGCACCAGTACATTGTAAAAAGAAGTTTCTAACTAAATAAGATAGAGACGAATTGCAGCAGGTGGTTTTTGTTAGGTTCCTATACCAATAGGTTTCATTTTTCATGATTGACTATGGAAGTGCCAAATATGATCATCCTTTCCAGATTGAAAAGGTTCCATATTTTGTATGCAGATAAAGATAATTAAAAAATGTAAAGAGGGTATGCCCTAAAAGAAAAATCAAAGGGCAAGAAGAATGAATTGGTCAACAAAAAGAAAAGAAAATGAACCCCAAAGAAAGACCAGCAAAGTGGCCAGTCAAAATGCCACTATTATCTTATTTGTGTAAAGCAATCTCACAAGGTGCAAACACTGTTTCATCACACCTAATGGAGGGTCCAACAGTTCAATATGGACCACCCCATATTTAAATTTACTGTTGTCGAATAGAGAATGAATATCTGTCCAAACAGTTCAAGCTTGGCAGATGAGTAGATAGGTAGAGAAAATAAGGAGCCCAACTGCTTAATTTGAGCCCTTGGAAGACTTAAGGGTAGACTTAGATAGGAGGGCGGTCAAAAGAAAAAAGGAAGATCAAGGTTTTCTAGTCCAAATGCACCAAATACAAAGGAAGAAAAAATGCTAGGTGTAGGCTGGGTAGGCAGTTTGAGGTTGCAGAAACAAGTTTGTGATCTTTTTTGGACTTGTCAAGAAGGACTCATCTCATCGACGACACAAGTACCAAGGCAGTTGTTTGACTGCAGAACAATGGAAGCATGACTAACTCCCCCTTTCATTCCCCTAGAAATCATTTACTGACATCCCCTCAAGGACCTTGGGATCAGCCCAATAGTCCTATTTCACTTCATTTTACGAGAAATGATAAGCTAAACTCTGAGTTTACTTAGTGAAAAGAAGCCACATTTCTTGTGTTAAAATCATTGTTCCATACTCCTTTCATTTCCTTATGCCTAAGTTTTCACTCTATAAACTTAGCATTTACTCATGTAGTTTCATTCCACAAAGTCATATTAACATTTAACTTTATTATTTAGCTCCCTCAATCATTTTTTCTACCCCTATTCTACAAGAAACTATATAAAAACCCAAAAATATAAATATCCCTACCCATTGGAAATATAGCATACAATACAGTTTTCGGGGAATATTAAGTCCATTTCGGACCTTGGTATTAACCCTTTCACGTATAAACCTATGGAGTTTATTTAACTTCAGGTTAAATAAATAACCGTGCAAACCCCCTCCCACATAAGCTATACCTTATTACCCTCCACGCTTGTATATATCGGGTTTTGTTTAAACATCCGGTTAAATGAATAACTGTGGCGCCCACCTAAACCTATAACCCAAAGTATTAAACCTGGCACAATATTAAAATATTTAAATATTGCGCGGGCCCCCTCGTTTTCAAGTCCCGCAGCTTTAAAAACCTGTCCGCCGTCCGATCTCGCGGCGCAGATCCAACGGCTGGTGGCAATATCGCAAGCCCCGATCTACAGAAGGTTAGCGTCCAGGGGATGGGCGGTATTGCTACCATACCCCCGCCACGCGTCAATCTCCCGGCGTGATCGGAGCCCTCCCTCCAAAACCACCGTGGGCCAAAGGCGGTGCGGGGAAAACTGCTTACCGCCCGCCACCTGCCCCTTGACATCATGCCCACGTCACCAATGACGTCGCGACCGCATTGGTCCCCCACTTCTCTGCAGTACTACCACATCATCCTGTTGACATCACCGCCACCCGCCACCATGTCATGCGCCACGTCACCATACACGTCAGCTACCACATCATCTTCCATACCCACTACGTGCCAAAATTACGTCAAGATGATGTCATCACTAAAAAGCGCTAAAAGCGCTAAAATGTCCAAAATTCATTAAAAAGTCGTGAAAACGACTATTTTTGTTTATTTTTTATTGTTGTGCCTGCGAAGAACGTGCATGCAATTTTACGACCAATCTGCCTCCTGAAGTTGCACAGCCCATCAACCTGTGAATGTGCTTCGTAGCTCGGCTCCACAGCTCAAGTCACCCCTGCTAACTATCCTCTGCGCCATAAAAACAGGTATTTACCCATTTTTTCGCCCGAAAACCCTGTTTTTTCCAAAATACGCTATTGAAATTGCCTAAAGATCTATAATTCAAATCCAAAAGTGCTCCTGCCTATCAATCACCGCCTTGTATGCACTGTGTGAGTTATTGAGTCAAAGAAAACCCACGAGCAGTGCCCTCCTATGCAAATAGGTCCTTAAACCATATTTCGAGCCCGTTTTCACCAACAGAGTCTGCAAACTGCCCATGCATTAAGATAATTTATAAAAAATCTTGTGCAAAGACCACCATTTCCTCTGCATTCTGCTCACAAATCTTGCAATCCAGCAAATTCATTTAAAAGACCCTGCTACACCATGCAACATTTGTTTTTTTACCATAAATTTTACACAGTGAGGTCAGTTCTAGATAAACTCATTCTACAGCTCCCTGACAAAGCCTCAGAGACAGTTTTCACCATTCAGTGGTTGAAATAATCCAAATTTGAAATTACAAGCACAGAGAATTTGAAGATGGCCACTCCAGCAGCCTTGAACATCACTCCTCTCAATGCAACTCACAAGGAACTTGAAGCATTACCTTTAGCTAATAGGGACCACTTAATTCAAGACTTGGTTGGTGACAGAAACCACTTGTAGACCTTCTGTCAGCTAAGGAACAATTATTTGAACAATAGTGACATCTATGGCATTTGGGAATCAAACTCACCCATCTACTTCCTCCCTTCTGTCAATGTCTTCCCTGAAATTATTCACCTCTACTGTGAAAACTATGACCCAACTCAAAGAGCAGTCAAGTCTCCATATGGGAGCACCCTCTTCTATATAACTCCTGACTCAATCAACCAAATGCTAAACTTCAAGCAAACTGTTGGGTCCCTATAATACTAGTGATTACCCCATTACTATTGTAGTTATACCCCTTATTTATATTGTGATGCCCCTATTACCCCCATATTGTACTTTTTGTGCCCCATAGAATCCCTCTATTGTTATTTTTGTGGCTTTATATTATTGTTGTTAGGTCGGCTGCATTATATTGTGACTCCTTAGACTCCTATATATAGAAAGGAGGTTTTGTCATTTGTATCATCCAAGAATTGTTCATTTATGTAATGTAAAGGAGGTTGCCCCCTCGAAGAGGCTGAATTTTAAAGCGTTGATCTATCTTTTCTATCTTTTCTTCAGCTGGTTTCATAACATTTGGTATCAGAGCTTTGGATTCTAGGGTTTCGCTGCTCCAAACCGGTCATCGTGGAAATTTCGCTATAACGCTTTGTCTGTGATGTTTCAAAAGTTGCAAAAAAAACCCATTTGAGAAGAAATCGCGTTGAACCTTGGATCCGAATTTCAGAGATTTTTGCGCGATATTTGCGGAGATATGATCTGAGGAAGTTGGTCTTTTTGTAGACTCCTGAATTACATTCAAAACAGGTGACCTGGGGAAAATCGTCATAACTTTCTCTCTGGGGATCAGATTGAAATTTCATAAGAAGGTACAGAAAGAGCACAGACTGTAGTTTCTTGTGTGTATGTTTCGGATTCAAAGGTTGCAATAGTGACTCGTGGCGCGTCATAAAAGTTTTCTCTACTGAACCAGTCTAAAAGCAAGTCACTGTGGGAGATTTCACATAACTCTTCTTTGGAGAATCCAATTTGGCTCAGACTTGTGGCATTGGAAATAGGATGCAGAAGGCTACTACAGGTAGAAATTTTAGAACTGGATGATCTGAAATTACAGAGATACATCAGATTCAATATCAGGCTTCTATAAATTGAAAAAAGGTCTGTACTTTTTTTTAAATTTTTGTGTAAGCTTGGTTTAACAGAATTCAAAGGGCATAGTAAAGCATTATTATCAGTAACTGATGCCCCGAGGAAAGAAAATGCAAACACCTAGTAAGGAACCTGAAAGCTCTAGCATGACTCATGAAGAAGAGGAAGAAATGCTACATGATATATCAAAATTACAAGAACAAGTACAACAAATGTCACGCTCACAAAAGCTAACAGAAGCTAAGATAAGTGGCGTGGAATCTAAGATAAAGGGCATGGAAGCTAATATGGATGATTCTAAGATAGATTTGAAGAGAGACGTGGCAGATTTGAAGATAGATTTGAAGACAGACATGGAAGAATTGAAGAAGTTGCTACAAAAAAGGGTCACTAATGGTGAAAAGGTAGTAAAGGAAACTCATGATGAGAACAAAAGAAATGTTAATCATGATTCCATAGATGCTAATGTTGGATCGAATAATCACCATATTCCAAAAATCGATACGAGGAAGTTTGATGGCAAGGATCCCGCCACATGGATATTACAGATGGATCAATTCTTCGATCTCAATAATGTGCAAAATGCATAAAAGGTACGTATGGAAACTTTATATTTGGAACCAAATCAGCTTGTATGGTATCAATGGCTTTGCTCTCGTAAACAATTTATCACTTGGGCAATTTTTACGGAAGAATTGATAGCACATTTTGAAGATACAAAAAGCAACACTTTTTTTAGCCAATTGATAAGTCTCAAATAAAAGGGTTCAGTAATGGAGCACATTGAGGAGTTCCAAAAATTGAACATAAGGGTAAAAGATATTCCAGAGGAGCATAGGATTGATGTGTTCATAGGGTCTTTAAAGGATAATATCCATCATGATGTTCGCCTTTGGGAACCTAATTCATTAGAGAAGGCAGTCAGGTTATTAAGAAAAATAGAAAGCAAAATTATGGCAACCAGGAAGCATACCACTCACAACTATAAAGACGGAAGTGTTGTTGCCCCTAGTCTTCCACAACCTATAAGGTTGACGCCACAACAATTGGAAGAAAAAAGAGCAAAAGGGCTTTGTTACAGTTGTGATAGAAAATACACTAAAGGTCATAAGTGTGCTGAGAAGAAATTATTCTACATAGATAGTGAAGAGGAAGAAGAAAAGGAGCAAGAAAGGTCAAAAGAAGAAGATATACTCCAGGAACAAAGCCTAGATGAAGAACAAATAAATCCGACCATATCTTGTAATGCATTGGCGGGAATTACCACCCCTCAAACCATCAAGATAGAAGGACAAATCAAGAAGAAAAAGGTAATAGTGTTGATTGATTCAGGAAGCACCCACAATTTTATTCATTGTAGGGTAGCAAAAGAATTAAATTGCTTCCTATATCTAGCACCAGAGTGTCAAGTGATGATTGCAAGAACAATAAATTTCTCTGGAAAGTGCCATAATATCAAGCTATCCATGGGATAATATGTATTGACTAGCCCAATGATTTCCATTCCAATGGGAGGTGCTGATGTTGTACTAGGAGTCCAATGGCTACAAACCTTGGGTACAATAGCTTTTAATTTTCAAGAACTTTTCATCAAATTTTCTACGGAAGGAAAGGAAGTTGAATTAAGGGGTATTGCAGGGAAACCAGGAAAGGTAATCAACTCTAATGGCATGACAAAGCTTCTAAAAAAGGAGCAAAGAGGTGTAATTGCACAATTATGTTCGCTAGATGTTTCCACATTGGAATCATCTATTTCTCCAGATCTCCAAAAAGTCCTGGACAATCATTCTAAGGTGTTTGAGACTCCAAAAGGTCTCCCACCTATGCGTGATCATGATCATGCTATTCATCTGATTCCAGGAAGTGTTCCTCCAAACATCAGGCCGTATAGATATCCCTATGTCCAAAAAAGTGAAATTGAACGTATGGTTGCAGAAATGATAGAGGCTCATATAATTCAACCGATTCAAAGTTCTTTCTCAGCTCCAGTAGTATTGGTGCACAAGAAGGATGGATCATGGTGCATGTGTCCGGATTATAGGGAGCTCAACAAGCTCACTATTAAAGATAAGTTCCCCATTCCTGTTATTGATGAATTACTGGATGAATTGCATGGATCAATTTACTTCACCAAGTTGGATCTTCGTTCGGGATATCATCAAATCAGAATGAAGATTGAAGACATTCTGAAAACGGCATTTAGAACTCATGAGGGTCATTATGAATTTTTGGTCATGCCTTTTGTCCTTACTAATGCACCTTCAACATTTCAAGGTTTGATGAATTCAATTTTCAAACCATTCCTTAGAAAATTTGTGTTAGTATTTTTTGATGATATACTAATCTACAACAAGTCTTGGAAGGATCATGTTGAAGATGTTGACAGGGTGCTACAACTATTGGAGGAGAAACAATTATATGCAAAAAGATCCAAATGTTTCTTTGGAGTACAGGAGGTGGAATATTTGGGTCATATTGTATCTCGTGAAGGAGTTAAGGTAGACCCTAGCAAAATTAAAGCCATTAAGGAATGGAAAATCCCCACATCCATAAAGCATCTGCGAGGATTTCTTGGGTTGACAGGGTATTATCGCAAGTTTGTTAAGAATTATGGGAGAATAGCAGCACCTCTAACAACATTATTGAAGAAAGATTCATTTTCATGGACTTCGGAAGCAACAAAGGCCTTTGAACATCTTAAAGAGGCAATGTGCCAAGCACCGGTCTTAGCTACACCGGACTTCACAAAAACCTTTATTGTGGAATGTGATGCTTCAGGAAATGGAATTGGTGCTGTTCTAATGCAAGATGAAAGACCCATTGCTTTTGAAAGTCGTCCAATCAAGGGAAAGTTTTTAAGCAAAGATATTTATGAGAAGGAAATGTTGGCAATACTCCATGCAATTAAGAAATGGTGATCCTACCTAATGGGAAGACACTTCAAGGTTAAAACGGATCATGATAGCCTTAAATACTTTTTAGAACAAATATTATCCTCTGAAGAGAAACAAAAGTGGGTCACAAAGATGTTGGGTTATGACTTTGAAATCATCTACAAAAAAGGGAAGCAAAATGTGGTGGCAGATGCACTCTCAAGAAAGGATGAGGATGTGGAAGCATTGTTGTGTGCCATTTCTATTATCCAACCATATTAGATAAACGAAGCAAGGGAGGAATGGAAAAATGACGAAGAAGTGTGGGCACTTATTCGAAAGCTACAACAAGGTTCCAGTACTTCTGACACATTTAGCTGGAAAAATGATTCGTTATGGTACAAAGATCGCTTATACCTCTGTAAGAATTCCCAGCTAAAACAAAAGATTCTTATGGAAGTGCACACTTCTCCCTTAGGAGGGCACTGAGGATTTTTAAAAACTTACCACAGGGTTAAGAAGGAATTTTTTTGGGATGGCCTTAAATCAGATATTCAAAAGTTTGTGGCGGAATGTTTGCTTTGCCAGCAAAATAAAGTTGAAACAATTAAGACACCGGGTCTATTACAACCTTTATCCATTCCAAGCCAACGTTGGGAGGAGGTTTCAATGGATTTTATCACAGGTTTACCCAAGTCTGAGGGAAAGAGTGTCATCATGGTGGTAGTTGACAGACTTACCAAGTATGCACACTTTTGTGCATTATCACATCCATTTAAAGCCAGTACAGTTTCTACTGCATTTATGGAAACAGTTCAAAAGCTACATGGAAACCCAAAGATTATTGTAAGCGACAGAGATCCCATTTTCACTGGAAATTTTTGGACAGAATTATTTTCTTGTCTTGGTACTCAGTTAGCTCATAGCTCATCTTATCATCCTCAATCTGATGGGCAAACTGATATAGTAAACAAATGTTTGGAAGGATATCTTCGTTGCTTTGTATCTGATAAACAGACACAATGAGTCAAATGGTTGCCTCTGGCTAAACGGTGGTATAACACTTCCTTCCATACAACAACAAAAATGACCCCATTTATGGCACTTTATGGGTATCAACCACCATCCATCACATCATATTTAAGAGAAAATTCTAAGGTTTAGGCAGTGGAAAATCACATCGAACATCAACAACAAGTCCTCCAACTCTTAAAGGATAACCTCGTGTTGGCACAAAATAGATGAAACAACAGGCAGATCAACATCGCAGTGAAAGAAGTTTTGATGTAGGTGATTGGGTATTCCTACAGCTACAACCATATAAGAAAATGTCCCTAAAGCAAGCTAAGAAGGATAATAAATTATCACCAAAGTATTATGGTCCGTACGAGGTGTTGCAAAAGATTGGTACTATGGCATACAAATTGGAGCTTCCCGTAGCTTCTCGATTGCACCCAGTTTTCCATGTTTCATGTTTAAAGAAGGTTATAGGTGACAAGCTCCCAATTCAAACAATATTGCCAGAACTTGACGAGGAAGGAAAAATTATATTGGAACTGGAAGCAGTCACAGAAACAAGAACTCGACAACTACGAAATCGATCAATTTCATAGTATCTTATCAAGTGGAAGAACTTATCCGCTGAAGATTCCACATGGGAGGATGAGAATTTTATGCAAAAGTATCCAGAACTACTCAAGCGTTGAGGACAACACTTTTTTGAAGGAGAGGGGCATGTTGGGTCCCTATAATACTAGTGATTACCCCATTGCTATTGTAGTTATACCCCTTATTTATATTGTGGTGCCCCTATTACCCCCATATTGTTATTTATGTTCCCCATAGAATCCCTCTATTGTTATTTTTGTGGCTTTATATCATTATTGTTAGGTCGGCTAGATTATATTGTGACTCCTTATACTCCTATATATAGAAAGGAGGTTTTGTCATTTGTATCATCCAAGAATTGTTCATTTATGTAATGTAAAGGAGGTTGCCCCCTCGAAGAGGCTGAATTCTAAGGCGTTGATCTATCTTTTCTATCTTTTCTTGAGCTGGTTTCATAACACAAACTCAACTTCTGGTCCCTTTTTCTATGAAATTCCTGCTTGATGAAGGTCCCAAACTCTCCAACTCAGAGATATCCCGAATTTCTAAAGTATTCATGAGAGCAGACCGCCAGCTTACAGGGCCACCTCCTTTTCTCTATGTGAATTTCAATGAAGTGGGAAAATTACTAGTAGATATGATATCTTATGTGCTGGGTTTCAAAACATGTGAACATATTGATCATACTAGATTGGTCTTGCTATCTGCATTTACCCCAGGATAGCCCCCTGTTGTCAAGTACAATTATGCCAAATTTATTGCCAATAAGGTACAGACCAACTGTTGAAGATGGATAGGGAGGGAGTCTTCAAATACTCATCTTATATCTATCATCTATTCAAGTATTATCAGCCAGACTGTTTTCAATGCCCCATCAAAAGATTGGACTCTAAAGGAGAAAAGAGGTCTATGATTTTTTGGACCTCAGTCTTTCATGAAGTCCATAGCTCCCCCTACACTTACTATGAGTTTATTGACCTGTTTTTCTATCCAGTCTCTTGTCTCCTCATGAGAACCCCTCCTGATAGGTTATCCTATGACATGCAGAAAATATTGCAGCTTTCAAAGAACTACAAAATAGATGACTGGTACTTTTACCAGAATCACACTGTCATTAGGATATATGGCTATGAGCTTTGTCCCTACAGGCTGCCAAGATATGTGCCAATGAGACTGTTTGCCTTGGAATATTACAAGCAACCCATCAATTCAGATTTAACTCATTTTCATAGTGCCAAGAAAAAGGCTCGCTTGAAATTCAAAGACCAACTAGGCCCCTTTGTCATGAACAAAAAGGAAGGGTGGCAAGACGCTGATCAAATATTGGGGGAGAAACTCAAGTTAAAGAGAAGTTTTTGGTGGGTCCCTTATGACCCAGATGGCTTTATCAATTCCAAAAAAATAAAATATAGGTTGTCAGCCTATGAACATTGCAAAATCCCACAGAGGGAACAATTTGCTAACCAAGATGAGTGGGTGCAAGGCACACTAGTTGAAGAGTTCACTCAGGAAGATATAATGGAGCAAAATGTAAAAAATTTGGAAAAGACTCTTGACTTGGATTCTTTTGAGCATGTAACATTCAAACTGCCACAACAAGTTGGAGAAGGCATATCAACTGTTGCAGCTTCACAAGCTGCCCAAGAATGATCTACACCAGCAACAAGTACAACAAAAGGCAAGGAGATAATGGATGCAGAGCAAGAAACAGTGACAGAACAACCTACTACCTCAAAGGAGCAGAGTCAAGGGCAAGCCCCTCCACAGCAGACTGAGGAATCACAGATTCCGACAATACAAACTCCTCTCAATGAGGAAAGAGGAAAAAAGCGGGACAGGGAAGAGACCACACCTCCAAGTGGGTCAACACAGCAACCAGAAGCCAAAATATAGAGATTTGATCCTCAAGTTGAGGAAGAAATTACTGAAGAATTCATAGAGAGTCTGAGGAGAGAGAGAGAAACTAGCCAGCAAACACGTACTAGCCCATTCCAGCGAGAGCAAGAGAGGCAACATGGTATGGAGGTGTCCTCCTCAAGACAGCAAAGCAAGCAAGTGCCCGGTATTAAAGGAAATTTTATGGAAATCAAGGCCTAAAATGAGTTGTTAAGAGTACAACTGTATGATCAATTCCTCAAGACAACACCCTCCAAACAGCAGAGATCAATGGCAGCCTATGACTTTAAGGAGGAGAAAATGATTCTAAGTCATTTCAAGCCTAAGATACCACAGCCACAGACAGCTGCAGATTATATAAAGACCAACATGGAGGTCCTCGCCAAGGACATACACCTGATGGACCAAATTGAGCTACACAAGAAAACAGGTGAAATGGTCTATGCTACACTAGTAGACAAGGCTATGCTGGCCCATCAACTGAAGGAATCATTGATAAATACAGACACTCAATTAGATTTGGAGAGAATTTCTTCCTCGACCAAAGATAACAGAATAAAGACATTAGAGGAAATCATTGTGGAACTAGGGAATGATCCTAAGAAGGATGCTAAAGGCATCCAGGCCCTCATAAAGAAAAAAGAGGAAGATATTGTTGCACTCAGAAAACAAATGAGGTTGCCTGCAACTATACACCCTCAAACAACAGAACTCGTACAAGAAAAGGAAGGTGGAGATACAATGGATCTGCTAATGAAGATGAACCAAAGGATAATTCAAATGGAGGAAGAGTTGGAGAAAGCATTCCAAGTCAAGCAGGGAGATTCGACCTCCCAGCCACCTGAAACAGCTCCAACTGTTGCCATTGTTCCTCCCACAGTAGCAGCAGCAGTTCCTCCTGTCATTCCAGCATCCACAATAGCTACATCAACTACAGATGCTACAGCAGCAACAACAACAACACCATAATCTAGCATGAGTATGGAAGAAATGATGAAAGCAGTCAAAGAGCTAGAAGTTCAGGTGAAAGAGGTGAAAGAGGCCAAAGAAAAGTTGGCCAAGCTGGAGGCAAGCTATGACAAGTCCAAGATGACAATGGCTGAGAAACAAAGGGAAATAAAAGCCTTGGACAAAAAAATAAAAGTCGCAGATAAGGAGCTTGCTCTAGAAAAAACTCTAGTTGAAATCAAGAAAATTTTGTGGGCCAAAATTGACTAGTCAATCACTGACCAATGGCAATCAATTCAGACCATACATGAACAAATAGAACTGATAGGCTTAGCTCAATTTGAGACACAAAGGACCAGAGCATCATTGGGAAATATGCCTGAGCAAGCCAATAGAATGATTCAGTTACTGAACACTCATACCAAAGAGCAATTAGTAGCATTAGATATCAGTAGCAGGACAAATACTCCAAAAACAAAGTTAAATTACAAAGAGAGAACCCTCTCTGGTTGCAGGTAGGCTAGAACCTGCAACTAAAATATTGGTTAGTGGTTACCTCAGCTGTATTCCCTTCAGGAGGCAGGGAACAACTTGAGCGCTAACATCATTGGCAACTCCACTGGGGATCTGAATGGATATTTGTAATTGCTGCCTATTTTTGAAAGCTACAGATGGAGCCTGAAGTTAGCCAGGTAGCCTTTGAAACTGTCTTTGCTCTGCATTTACAAAAGTAAATAAAAGTTGCTTCAGTCGATCTCCAGTATAGTTTTAGGCTTTAAATAGCTGTTGCAAAGATTTGCTCAGTTTCCTCTGTTTCAACACATTCAAAGGAAAGCCTAAAGCCTCCCATATTTCAAAGGATTTCTTGTAGAATATTGTGAAAATTTGTGATCTTAAAACATTCCCAGAAAATACCAAAAACAAATTCAGAAGCTGGCTCCAAAGAAGAAAACTCATTACACCAGGTCAAACCCCGACCCAGATCGTCCAGCTATTTTTGAAAATCTCAATTTAATTTCTAAGACCCTTAGGAAACAGGAAAAACAAGAAAAATATGTTGATTTGGATCTTGATATAATTCAGCAAAACCCTGCAAAATCTGAGCTTACACCTGGGAGAGCAACAGTAATTTCAACACCCTCTCCTAGTTCCTCATCCACACCTCAAAGTATCCTCTCCACTCCCCCATCTACTGCACATATTTCTACCACTATCCCTGTTGCTCCAGATGTCCCATTTCTTCCTGTTGCCCCATTTATCCCTGTAAATATGGCAAACCTTTATGCACCTCTACAGTTACATGGAAATCCAGGGGCCATGCCTCAGGATTATCAAATTAAAATTAAATATTTTGATGATACTGGCTCCTATACAGCCCAGAAACACACTAAGAAAATGCAAGACTATTTTGATAATTATGAAATAGATGATGATGATGTGAGGATGAAGATTTTTTTCCAAAGTCTAATGGGTGATGTAAGGATTTGGTTTAAAGCGCTTCCTACAAATTCCATAGCTGATTCAGAAGCTCATTATCAATCTTTTCTAAACAGATGGGAAAAGAAGAAAGACCCTTTACACGTCTTGACAGAATATGACAATTTGAAAAGAGGCCCACAAGAAACTGTCCAAGACTATTGTGCTAGGTTCAACAATGTTTATAATGCTATTCCTTAAAACCTTAGACCTCCACCTGATTTAGCTTTGATCAAATTCCCTGATGGATTTGATTCTGATATGGGATACCAACTGAGGGTAAGAGCCCTTCCAAGCTTAGCAGACATGCAAAATATAGTTGTTAGTGTGGAAGCAAACCTGATTGCTAAACGAAATCGGCAAGAGCTAAAAGAAGAACAATTCTCAAAGAAGAGCCTTCAGCCTTTGAACAAAAATTGGATGCAATCATCAAAGGTATGGACAGACTTGGAGATAGGGTGGAAACTATTGAAAGGAAATCATCATGGGAAGGTCAACCAAGTAACACTGCAAGAAACCCAAACTTTAGAAAAAATCAAAATCCAAATGTTGGGAGGACTGGCCCTGACCAGGGCATCAGACCTCCATTTCAAGAGAACTATGCAGAAGCCTCAACATCTAGTGAACCAATAGAGGACCCTCACATCAACTTAATGGGTTTAAACAGTGAGCAACAAATCTTTTTAACCCAAGAAGATCAAGAAGCTCATAATTTTAACCAATTTCAAACCAAATCAGGAGAGTCATTTGATTTTAGGGAAGGCTATGATGCAGTGGTCTATGAGGTTCATAAACAGTACAAATTAAGAAGCAGAACCATAGATGTGCCTGAACCTACCAAGCTGAAGGATACCAAGCAGCCAAAGAAAACAAAAGATAAAGTTGTCCTGATAGAACCCTCCACTAAAACAGACCCAGACCCAAAGGAAGTCACTGTGGAAGATATATCAAACTTACAGCCTTCAAAGAACCAGTCATTCACATCCCATTCTTCAAAAGAAAATTTGAATCACCCTCTTGAAAATAATTTCAAATCAGATGTACCTCAAAACAACACTCCTGATCAAGAGAAAATCACTGAAAATTCAGTTGAAAAGGAAAAGTCTGATGTCCATAATACAAAAATTCAGATAGAGAAAACTTTTAACTTAGAAACAGAAATAGGTAAGCTGAAAATAGTGATTCCTCTCTCTGAATTGGCTAAACGTGAAGTGTACAGACAGTAAATCAATAGGTCACTACAAATACCAGAGAATAGGGATGCAGTCAATGTTCTAGATGATCAACCAGAATTGATTTTTGGTCCTGAAGTCAATGGTAAAATAGTAGATGGAGGGTTTCCTCCATTCTATGTGAGCTTAAACATTCATGACAAGGTGTTGCATAATGCTATGTTTGATTCGGGAGCTTCCCATAACCTAATGCCTAAATCTGTGATGGAGAGACTAGACCTAGATATCACAAGGCCATACAAAGACTTGTTCTCATTTGGTTCCATCCAGGTCAGGTGTCTAGGCCTAATCAAAGGCCTTTGTGTATCTTTAGTCCAATATCCATCGAAAACCATCTTGATGGATGTGGTGGTAGCTGATATTCCACCTAAGTATGGTATGCTTTTTTCAAGACCTTGGGGTGCAAAGCTCCAAGGATCTTTGCAGCTAGACATGTGCTATGCCATTATTTTAGTCTTTGGACAGCCAAAGAGATTATAACGTGAAACACTAATGAAATATGTGGTTAGTAGTCAAGAAAAACCCCAAAACTTCCCCATCTATTCTATGCATTCCGATATGGATTCATTCATTTTATATAATGCTGGAATGTGTCCCAAAACTAATGTCAAACTCCCAGGAGTAGCACAAACAGAAAGCATGAATGAACAATCTAGTGCCCAAGATCAAAAATTTGTTGATATGATTGATGCAATAAAGGAAAATGACATATCATATGAGTTACAAGAGCCAAATCTGCCCACTGAACAAGCTTCCAAAACTCTTAAGGTTAGTCATAGTCAAGAAATCTTATGGTACTTGGATTTTGATGGCTCGGTAAAAAAATTAGGAGTAGGGGTAGGGGTTTGGACACATAACATACAAAATAACCATGTTGAAGGTCATGCATATAGGTTAAATTTCAGATGCACAAACAATATGGCCGAGTATGAGGCCCTTTTGTTAGGGCTCAGGCTCATTAAACTTCTTGCGGCAACCAAGGTTTCAATTCTAGGGGATTCAGATTTGATTATACAGCAGATGAAGGGAAACTTTGTTACAAATGATCTCAGGTTGAGGGATTACAAAGGGGCAGTCATTGAAATACTTAACACCTTCTCAGAATCTCAACTCACCAAAATTCCTAGAAAGCACAATTTACATGCACATAGCTTGGCAACTTTTGCCAGCACTTGCAGGCTTCCTTTTGAACCCAACCACCACTTCACTGCTGAAATCAAACATAGACCTGTTGTCCCAGATAATGTCAAAAATTGGCAGATATTTGAGAGTGATACACAAATAAATAATTTCCTGACTTTGAAAGAAGAATGCCCAAGTATAAACATTGATACTAGCACCATCGATGAACAACAACAGATGGACAAAATTGAGCAAAGCATATCAGCTGAAACAGCAAATCTGATTTTGCATCCAACAAATTTTGATGACAAGAATTTACAAGAACTGAATCAAACAGATCTTGATGAAATATTTGAGGTAGAATCTGAAGTAATTGAACTAAAGGATAACTTTCTGCCCATGGGCTTAACTCCTTTAGAGGACATAACTGACTCAAATGACATTCCTAGGAAGCCAAAGATGCAACCTCTCAATGCATAATTTGAGGACTGCAAAATTGGAACCATAGAAAATCCCAAAATGGTAAAACTCTCCAAAGCATTTCCTGTTGATCAAAAGTTGAAATACATTGAGTTGTTTAAAGAGTTCCAAGATGTCTTTTCCTTGAGTTATGAGGACCTCAAGTCCTATGATACTTCAGTCATCCAACACACTATACCTCTGAAAGAGAATCAAAAACCTTTTAAACAAAAGCTTATAAAGGTGAATCCTGTCCTCCTTCCCCTGATTGAAAAAGAAGTTAAACGAATGTATGAATCTGGAATCGTTGCACCTATCAGGTTCTCAGAGTGGATTTCAAATCTAGTGCCTACTAGGAAGAAAACGGGAGAGATAGGACTGTGTGTTGACTTGAGAAATTTGAACAAAGTCTCTCTCAAAGACCATTACCCCTTACCAAAAATGGACCATATCCTACAAAGGGTAGTGGGAGCCTCAAGGATCTCATTGCTAGATGGATTCTCAGTTTTCAATCAGATTTTAGTCCACCCGGATGATCATGATAAAATTGCCTTCACAATGCCTTGGGGGACCTTTAAATATGTCAAAATTCCTTTTGGACTCAAAAATGCAGGGGCCACTTTTCAAAGAGCAATGGACATAGCCTTTCCCAAGGAAATTCATGATTTCTTAGTCATATATCTTGATGATCTTACTGCTTTTTCAAAATCAGACCAAGAACATTTGGAACACTTGAGGCAAGTGTTCCTGATTTGCAGAAAATATGGCATATCGTTGAACCCAAATAAATAATTGTTTGGCCTGGAAGAAGGAAAACTCCTAGGGCATATAATTTCAAGAGATGGCATTAGAATTGACCTGGACAGAATACAAGCTATCCTCCAAGTCCCTCATCCAAGAAACATAAAGTAACTACAAGCCTTTCTAGGAAAGATCAATTTCCTAAGAAGGTTCATTCCCAGTTTGGCCGAGCTAATAAGACTGTTGAACAATATGTTGAAGAAAGATTCTAAATTCAAATGGACGATGGAAGCTAAACAAGCCTTTGAGGACATCAAAATAGATTTGACAAAAACACCAGTCCTCACAAGCCCCAAGTTTGATAGAGATTTCATCATTTTTTCCTTTGCATCTGAGCATACTATTGTTGTTGTCCTATTGCAAAAAGATGACCAAGGGTGTGAGAAGCCCATTGTTTTCTTCAGCAAAGCCCTCAGAGATGCACCTTTAAAATATCAAATCATGGAAAAGCAAGCTTACGCCCTTGTAAAAGCCATCAAGGATTTCACAGTTTATATCTTGTACTCTCATGTGATAGCCTATGTTCCAAATCCTGTGGTTACGGATATTTTAACTCAAGAAGGAATTAAAGGCAAAAGAGGAAAATGGATAGCCAATATCTTAGAATATGACATTGAAATCAAGCCTACAAAACTGATAAAAGGACAAGGGTTAGCCAAATTAATGACTGAAACCAATTTTCAAGCCCTTGACATCAATGAACAGGAGATGGCGAATCCACAGAACAATCAAGCCTTTTTACAATCACCTTGGTATGCTGACATATGTTTTGTATTGTTAAACCTACAAGCTCCTCCAGGGTTATCCAGGACTAAAAAGAGATTCTTGAAAATGAAGGCATCAAAGTTTTGTATTATAGATAATGTGTTGTTTTGGAAAAATCATGAAGGTATTTTGATAACTTGCCTAATTCAGGATGAAACTGATAATGTCCTCAAGAAATTTCATGCAGGGGACTGTGGTGGGCACTTGTATTGGAAATCAACAACTGATAAAATCCTAAGGGCTGGTTTTTATTGGCCCTCTCTGTTTGCTGATGCGAAAAAAATTGTAATGTCTTGCCACAAATGCCAGATCTTTGAAGGCAAGAGAAAGCTGTTACCTTTTCCCCTCAAACCTATTTCAACTGAAAGACCATTTCAATGATGGGGTTTAGACTTCATAGGGGAAATCCACCCTTCATCCTCTGGCCAACACAAGTGGATTTTGACTACCACAGACTATTTTACCAAATGGATAGAAGCCATCCCTTGTAGGCAAGCCAATGACTCAATCATCATGCAATTCTTAGAAACCAACATCTTGTCTAGATTTGGTTGTCTAGAAAAGATTATTACAGACAATGCTACTGCTTTCAAATCCAAAAGAATGATCAAATTTTGCCATAAATACCACATTACCTTGGGCCACTCCATAGACTATTACCGTCAAGGTAATGGCCTAGCTGAGTCATCCAATAAAAACCTCATCAACATCATCAAAAAAATTCTTGGAGGAGAATAAAAAGAATTGGCATAAAAAACTTGTGAATGCATTATGGGCAGACAGATTGACCACCAAAAGATCCATTGGAACAAGTCCATATGAATTGGTATATGGTCTGGAGGTTGTTTTCCCCTCCTCCTTAAGAATCCACGTGATCAAGTTGCTACAAGAAATACAAGTAGAGCCTAATGATATTCAGAGAAGGATCAATCAAACTATTCACTTGCAGCAGACAAGAGAAAAAGTATATCAGAGAACCTAGGTTCTACAAGATAAACTCAAGAAGATCTTTGACAAAAGAACAAAAGCTGAAGATTTCTTCATAGGAAACAAAGTGCTGAGGTGGGACTCTAGGAGGGAGGATAAGGGAAAGCATGGAAAATTTGATTTCCTGTGGAAGGGACCTTATATTATTCAGGCTGTACGAGGTAACAACACCTATTTTTTGAAGAGTTTGGATGGCAGAGATGCTGAGGAAGGCCCAGTCAATGGGTGAATGCTCAAGCATTATTTTGATTCCCTTTGATCAACACAACATAGCTGTATATTGTACATAAATATTTTTATTTCCACCAGTTTTCATTTACAACAATTAGATAAGCAACAAGATGCAGCAGATTTTGAGGAAAAAGTAAAGGAATTACACCACTTTTGGTGTATATTTTGAATTTACCACCAGATATCAAAAAAAAAAAAAAAAACTTGGGAACTATAAAGATGATGACAGGCACTCAGAAAAACAAGAAAAAGACAGAGCTGTAATTTTGCATAGATCAGCTCATGAGGAGTGCACACATGCTACAAAAGTTCAAATCATTGGTTTCCAGGAGAAGGAAGTTTCAGATTACAGCAGCCAACTGAGAATAAAGCCATCTGACTTGTTTTTCTTGGCTTTTCACCAGGAAAAGCCATCCCCAAGTGGAGCCACTGTTAGGTTCCTATACCAATAGGTTTCATTTTTCATGATTGACTATGGAAGTGCCAAATATGATCATCCTTTCCAGATTGCAAAGGTTCCATATTTTTTATGCAGATAAAGATAATTAAAAAATGTAAAGCGGGTATTCCCTAAAAGAAAAATCAAAGGGCAAGAAGAATGAATTGGTCAACAAAAATAAAAGAAAATGAACCCCAAAGAAAGACCAGCAAAGTGGCCAGACAAAATGCCACTATTATCTTATATGTGTAAAGCAAGCTCACAAGGTGCAAACACTGTTTCATCACACCTAATGGAGGGCCCAACAGTTCAATCTGGACCACCCCATATTTAAATTTATTGTTGTAGAATAGAGAATGAATATATGTCCAAACAGTTCAAGCTTGGCAGATGAGTAGATAGGTAGAGAAAATAAGGAGCCCAACTACTTAATCTGGTCCCTTGGAAGACATAAGAGTAGACTTAGATAGGAGGGCAGTCAAAAGAAAAAAGGAAAATCAGGGTTTGCTAGTCCAAATGCACCAAATCCAAAGGAAGAAAAATGCTAGGTGTAGGCTGGGTAGGCAGTTTGAGGTTGCAGAAACAAGTTTGTGATCTTTTTTGGACTTGTCAAGAAGGACTCATCTCATCAATGACACAAGTACCAAGGCAGTTGTTTGACTGCAGAACAATGGAAGCATGACTAACTCCCCCTTTCATTCCCCCAAAAATCATTTACTGACATCCCCTTAAGGACCTTGGTATCTGCCCAATAGTCCTATTTCACTTCATTTTATGAGAAATGCTAAGCTAAACTCTGAGTTTACTTAGTGAAAAGAAGCCACATTTCTTGTGTAAAAATCATTGTTCCATACTCCTTTCATTTCCTTATGCCTAAGTTTTCACTCTATAAACTTAGCATTTACTCATGCAGTTTCATTCCACAAAGTCATATTAACATTTAAGTTTATTATTTAGCTCCCTCAATCATTTTTTCTACCCCTATTTTACAAGAAACTATATAAAAAACCCAAATATCTAAATATCCATACCCATTGGCAAATATAGCCATACAATATAGTTTTCGGGGAATATTAAGTCCATTTGGGACCTTGGTATTAACCCTTCCACGTATAAAACTTCGGAGTTTATTTAACTTCAGGTTAAATAAATAACCATGCAAACCCCCTCCCACATAAGCTATACCTTATTACCCTTTGTGCTTGTATATATCAGGTTTCTTTTAAACATCTGGTTAAACGAATAACCGTTGCGCCCACCTAAACCTATAACCCAAAGTCTTAAACCTAGCGCATTATTAAAATATTTAAATATTGCGCGACCCCCCTCGTTTTCAAGTCCCACAGCTTTAAAAACCCATCCGCCGTCCAATCTTGTGTCGCAGATCCAACGGCTGGTGGCGATATCACAAGTCCCGATCTGACGAAGGTTAGCATCCAGGGGATGGGCGGTATTGCTGCCATACCCCCGCCACGTGTCAATCTCCCGACGTGATTGGAGGCCCCCCCTCCAAAACCACCATGGGCCAAAGGCGGTGCGGGGAAAACCGCTTACCGCCCGCCACCTGCCCCTTGACGTCATGCCCACGTCACCAATGACTTCGCGACCGCGTCAGCCCCCCACTTCTCTGGAGTACTGCCACATCATCTGCTGACATCACTGACACCCGCCACCATGTCATGCACCACATCACCATACACGTCAGCTGCCACGTCATCTTCCATACCCACTACGCGCCAAAATTACGTCAGGATGACGTCATCACTAAAAAGCGCCAAAAGCGCTAAAATGTCCAAAATTCATTAAAAAGTCGTGAAAACGACTATTTTTGTTTATTTTCTATTGTTGCGCCTGCGAAGAACATGCATGCAATTTTACGACCAATCTGCCTCCTAAAGTTGCATAGTCCATCAACCTGCAAATGCACTCCGTAGCTCGACTCCATAGCTCGAGTCACCCCTACTAACTATCCTCTGCACCATAAAAACAGGTGTTTACCCATTTTTTCACTTGAAAACCCTATTTTTTCCGAAATTCGTTGTTGAAATTGCCTAAAGATCTATAATTCAAATCCAAAAGTGCTCCTACCTATCAATCACCACCTTGTATGCACTGTGTGAGTTATTGAGTCAAAGCAAACCGACGAGCAGAGCCCTCCTCTACAAATAGGCCCTTAAACCATATTTCGAGCCCATTTTCGCCGGAAGAGTCTACAAACTTCCCATGCATTAAGATAATTTAAAAAAATCCTCTGCAAAGACCACAATTTCCTCTGCATTCTACTCAAAGAGCTTGCAATCCAGCAAATTCATTTAAAAGACCCTGCTACACCTTGCAACATTTGTTTTTTGACCATAAATTTTACACAGTGAGATCAGTTCTAGATAAACTCATTCTACAGCTCCCTGACAAAGCCTCAGAGACATTTTTCACCATTTAGTGGTTGAAGAAATCCAAATTTGAAATTACAAGCACAGATAATTTGAAGATGGTCACTGCAACAGCCTTGAACATCACTCCTCTCAATGCAGCTCACAAGGAACTTGAAGCATTACCTTTAGCTGATAGGTACCACTTAATTCAAGACTTGGTTGGTGACAGAAACCACTTGCAGACCTTCTATGAGCTGAGGAACAGTTATTTTAACAACAGTGACATCTATGGCATTTGGGAATCAAACTTGCCCATCTACTTCCTCCCTTATGTCAATATCTTCCCTGAAATTATTCGCCTCTGCTGTGAAAACTATGACCCAACTCAAAGAGTAGTCAAATCTCCATCTGGGAGTGCACCCTCTTCCATATAACTCCTGACTCAATCAACCAAATGCTAAACTTCAAGAAAACTCAGCTTCTGGTCCCTTTTTCTATGAAATTCCTGCTTGACGAAGGTCCCAAACTCTCCAACTCAGAGATAGCTCGAATTGCTAAATTATTCATGAGAGCAGACCGCCAGCCTACAGGGCCACCTCCTTTCCTCTATGTGTATTTCAATGAAGTGGGAAATTTACTACTAGATATGACATCTTATGTGTTAGGTTTCAAAACAAGTGAACATATTGATCATACTATATTGGTCTTGCTATCTGCGTTTACCCCAGGACAGCCCCCTGCTGTCAAGTACAATTATGCCAAATTTATTGCCAATAAGGTACATGACCAACCGTTGAAGCTGGATAGGGAGGGAGTCTTCAAATACTCATCTTATATCTATCATCTGTTCATGTATTATCAGCCAAACTGTTTTCAATGCCCCATCAAAATATTGGACTTTAAAGGAGAAAAGAGGTCTGTGATTTTTTGGACCTCAATCTTTCATGAAGTCCATAGCTCCCCCTACTCTTACTATGAGTTTATTGACCTATTTTTCTATCCAGTCTCTTGTCTCCTGATGAGAACCCCTCCTGCTAGGTTATCCTATGACATGCAGAAAATATTGCAGCTTTCAAAGAACTACAAAATAGGTGACTGGTACTTTTACCAGAATCACACTGTCATTAGGATATATGGTTATGAGCTTTGTCCCTACAGGCTGCCAAGATATGTGCCAATGAGACTATTTTCCTTGGAATATTACAGGCAACTCATCAATTCAGATTTAACTCATTTTCATAATGCCAAGAAAAAGGCTCGCTTGAAATTCAAAGACCAACTAGGCCCCTTTGTCATGAACAAAAAAGAAGGGTGGAAAGAAGCTGATCAAATATTGGGGGAGAAACTCAAGTTAAAGAGAAGTTTTTTGTGGGTCCCTTATGACCCAGATGGCTTTATCAATGCCAGAAAAATAAAATATAGGTTGTCAGCCTATGAACATTGCAAAATCCCACATATTGAACAATTTGCTAACCAAGATGAGTGGGTGCAAGGCACACTAGTTGAAGAGTTCACTCAGGAAGAAATAATGGAGCAAAATGTAAAATATTTGGAATAGACTCTTGACTTGGATTCTTTTGAGCAGGTAATATTCAAACTGCCACAACAAGTCGGAGAAGGCACATCAACTACTGCAGCTTCACAAGCTACCCAAGAAAGATGTACACCAGCAACAGGTACAGCAAAAGGCAAGGAGGTAATGGATGTAGAGCAAGAAATAGTGACATAATAGCCTACTACCTCAAAGGAGCAGAGTCAAGGGCAAGCCCCTCCACAGCAGACTGAGGCACCACAAATTCTAGCATTATAAACTCCTCTCAATGAGGAAAGAGGCAAGAAATGGGACAGGGAAGAGACCACACCTCCAAGTGGGTCAACACAGCAACCAAAAGCCAAAAGACAGAGAGTTGATCCTCAAGTTGAGGAAGAAATTAGTGAAGAAGTCATAGAGAGTTTGAGGAGAGAGAGAGAAACTAGCCAACAAACACCTACTAGCTCATTCCAGCGAGAGCAAGAGAGGCAACATGGTATGGAGGTGTCCTCCTCAAGATAGCAAAGCAAGCAACTGCCTGGTATTAAAGGAACTTTTATGGAAATCAAGGCCCAAAATGGGTTGTTAAGGGTACAGCTGTATGATCAATTCCTCAATACAACACCCTCCAAATAGCAGAGATTAATGGCAGCCTATGACTTTAAGGAGGAGAAAATGATCCTAAATCATTTCAAGCCTAAGATACCACAACCACAGACAGTTGGAGATTATATAAAGACCAACCTAGAGGTCCTCACCAAGGACATACACCCGATGGACCAAATTGAGCTAAACAAGAAAACAGGTGAAATGGTCTATGCTACACTAGCAAACAAGGCTATGCCAGCCCATCAACTAAAGGAACCATTGAAAAATACAAACACTCAATTGTATTTGGAGAGAATGTCTTCCTCGGCCAAAGATAACAGAATAAAGACATTAGAGGAAATCATTGTGGAACTAGGGCATGATCCTAAGAAGGATGCTAAAGGCATCCAGGACCTCATAAAGAAAAAAGAGGAAGATATTGCTGCACTCACAAAACAATTGAGGCTTCCTGCAACTATGCACCATCAAACAACAGAACTCGTACAAGAAAAGGAAGGTGAAGATACAATGGATTTACTGATGAAGATGAACCAAAGGATAATTCAAACGGAGGAAGAGCTGGAGAAAACATTGCAAGGCAAGCAAGGAGAGTCGACCTCCCAACCACCTGAAACAGCTCCAACTGTTGCCACTGTTCCTCCCACAGTAGCAGCAGCAGTTCCTCCTGTCATTCCAGCATCCACAACAGCTACATCAACTACAAATGCTACAGAAGCAACAACAACAGCACCAAAATCTAGCATGAGTATGGAAGAAATGATGAAAGCAGTCAAAGAGCTAGAAGTTCAGGTGACGTAGGTGAAAGAGGCCAAAGAAAAGTTGGCCAAGCTGGAGGCAAGCTATGACAAGTCCAAGATGACAGTGGCTGAGAAACAAATGGAAATAAAAGCCTTGGAGAACAAAATAAAAGCCTTAGAGAAGGAGCTTACTCTAGACAAAACTCTAGCTGAAATCAAGAAAATTTTGTGGGCCAAAATTTCCCAGTCAATCACTGACCAATGGCAATCAATTCAGACCATACATGAACAAATAGAACTGATAGTCTTAGCTCAATTTGAGACACAAAGGGCCAGAGCATCATTGGGAAATATGCCTGAGCAAGCCAATAGAATGATTCAGTTCCTGAACACTCATACCAAAGAGCAGTTGGCATCATTAGATATCAGTAGCAGGATAGATATTATTCTAACAGTGAAAAAGGTGTTGACCCTGAGAAATTTTGTGTGGACTCTAGAAAGCAAGTGCCAGGAAATGCAGGCAGAAATAAATGACTTCAAGCTAAAAGTTGCAGCATTGCAGAGCAGAGGGTTACCTAGCTTATTGACCAATAGTGGCAGACTGCTAACCCGTGAACAGTATACTACCAGGATAAACAACTATGTTTCCAATCAGATTACAACATCCTCAAGTACCTCAAAAGAAATAGGGCCTCCCTCTGGACAGAGTCTTTATGACAAGTTAGAAAATATGTTCTACATTGAACATGAGATAAATCATCTGTTTGAGGTTCAGCCCAACTTTTATAGATATAATGAAGCTGATGAAACACTGATTAAAATACAAAGACATCAGCTGCCTACAGAGGATTGGTGGCAGGCAATGCTGGAAATTCTACCCAGGTAATTTGATTTCTGTCCCATTCTGAGTCAGCTACAGGTCAGCAACTCCACATACACGGGTCACCTGTTAAAGCGGAAAGATAGCTGAAAGAGGAAGTCATATTGAAACTACATCTTATTAAATACAAGACCGAGCACCAAGGACAGCAAAACAACAAGACAACAAACATAGGAATGCAGAGTAAAGACGCAGCTCCAACCATCTCACTCAGTCTAAAAAGTAAAAAATCTCTGACAGACTAAACCACCAGCACACCAACATTTACTGTGCTATTTATTTCTCTCATTTACTTCTTTCGAAGAGTTTTTAGTGAAATTTATTGCATGAAGACTTATCTACAAGATATTTTGTATCTCATTTTTGTATAAATACCTCCCCATAGAATGTATTTGGGGTTGGTGATTTTCTCTCTAAGCTGCGCTATAAATTCTGAGACTCTTTTAATACAAAAGCTGTTGAAGTTCACTATTGCTGACCGTCTGGATGTGTATTTGATGTTCTAGGACCTGCTACAGAATTCTTGTGTCATTCTATGGATCAATAAGTTATTCTAAACTGTGTTTTATGTTTTATGTGTTTGCAAAATTCATATATGTTCCATAATCTTGGTAACAGAGAAGAATAATAGCCCGGGATTTGTTTAAATGCACCCTATGTTCAATCTCTGCTATTAATTGTGTTTTCTTGAGAATTAGTCATAAATATGAATTCTTAGTTACTCATGTTTGCACTGATTCTTTCACTTTGAATATTACCTAGAATTCTTTATTGCTACTCAATAATATTCATGCACTTTCCCTCTGCCAGCATAATGAAAGATTCTTGATTGCCTTTCATTCCCTGACTTCATTCCATCAGTTTCAGATTTGAAAATTGTTCCAAAACTACCTATCTTTCTCTGTAGCATTGCCTCTACCAAAGAAACACCTTTAGCAGTGCACCATTATTGACTCCATTGCCCAATAGTATAAACTGTTTTTGACTTGCACCCTAGTCCTATTTGATATTACCAACCAACAAACTAAAACCAAACTCTGTGCATCATAACTAGCCTGAAATACTCCAAAAACAAAGTTAAATTATAAAGAGAGAGCCCTCTCTGGTTGCAGGTAGGCTAGAACCTGCAGCTAAAAGATTGGTTAGTGGTTATCTCGGCCGTATTCCCTTCAGGAGGCAGGGAACAACCTGAGTGATAACAGTTTTCACCCACATTGGGTTTCCAACTTATATCTTGTGTTCTTGTGTGTGTGATTGTCTTCAGATCTGTTTTACTGTTACTGCTTATTTGATCCTAATGCACAGATTAATGATCAACATTAGTAAGATAAATTAACTTCTAAGTTTGCATTGCATAAGCGGGTTTCCTTCTATGTAGTTGCATATATACGCGGTTTTATCTAACTGAAGTAGCCTTTATGATCTGGGTTTGAAAAAGAAAATAAGTGACTTGATAATACTAATTCACCCCCCCTCTCAGTATTATTTCCAACAATTGGGATCAGAGTAGGTCCTTCTGAAGAAGCTTGATCGCTTGAAGGAAGATCCATCATCATGAGAAACTACGAGAGAGAAGCATCTATCAGGCCACCAATTTTTGATGGGACAAACTTCGTATATTGGAAGGTAAGAGTTACTGCCTATCTTCAATTGCTTGGTACAGAAGTCTGGGATATCATAGATACAGGGTACACTTTTCCATCAGCAACTCCTACAGATCCGGCTGAGAAGAAGAAATATGAAACAAATGCAAAGGCTATCAATACTCTATTAGGATGTCTATCTCAATCAGAATTTGTGAAGGTTATGCAGTATAAATCCACAAAAGAAATATGGGACAATATTGTTCTGAGCTATGAAGGAGATGAATAGGTAAAACGAGCAAAACTTCAAACCCTCATAATTCAATATGAAAATCTCAGAATTCACAATGATGAAAGTGTGGCTAACTATTTCCTTCATGTAGATGAGATTGTTAATTGTATGAAAATTTTGGGTGAAGAAATAAGAGAGTCTGTTGTGGTTGAAAAGGTTCTAAGATCTTTGTCCCTAAGTTTGAATCTAAAGTTTCTGCAATAGAAGAAAAAGAAAATCTACGAAACCTTACCATGTCACAGCTGCATGGAATTTTGACTGCTTATGAAATGAGGAAAGGAGGACCATCAGACAGGAGAGAAGCTGCCTTCAAGGCTTCAGGCAAAGGAGATTACTATGAGTCAGGACATGTGTCAGAAGAGGAAGAAGAATCAAATTTTGTCAAAAACCTTCAATGGGGTGCTGGACAATTCCGAGGTAAGTTACCTTTCAAATGTTTTGCTTGTGGAAGAGTCGGTCACTATGCTACCAAATGTCCTCATAAGGATAAGATTGACAAGGGGAAGGAACCTGTTAGATGGAACAAGAAACAAAATGCAAATAAGAAAAGCTATTACACTTATGAAGATAGTGATGGACTTTCAAATAGTGACGAAGATGAACAAGGTAACAAATATAAACTCTCAATGGCTTTTGAAGATGATGATTTTGTGGATGCTATAGATGAAGAAAGTCTTTATGAAGAGATTTCTAGACTCAAAATTTGTTTAGAAGAGAAGAATGTGATCATAGATACTCTACAATTCCAACTTGCTGAAAAGGAGAAACATCATGAAAAGTTAGAATGTGAAATTGTGGGACTAAGAAAAGAGATTGAGAAAACAAAAGCTCTTAATCTTAGATTTGTTAAAGGATCTGACATGCTAGATGTGATTATCAAAGTGCAACGCTCTCCACTAATCAAGACAGGTCTGGGATATAATGAAGAAACAACTCAAGCTCAGAAACCATCTACCTCCAATATTTATCTTGATGCTACAAGGAGAAGTGAACAAAGACCCAATGGAAATCACCAGGTAAATCAGGGACAATTTACCTCAAGAATAAACAAAGACTACCAGGTAAATCAGGGGAAATCTACTTTAAGGACAAACAGAAGCTACAACCAGCCAGAGGTAAAACCCTCTCAATTTTCCTCAAGAATGGATGTCAATAGGAACTACAATAAATTGGCTGGTAGATTTGATAATCACAGGAGCTTCTTCAATGGCCAATGTTTTTCTTGTCATAACTTTGGTCACAAAGCAGCTCAATGTGTTGCTTATTAGACAATCATGACTAGAGAAGCTCATAAACATAGGAGTATGACTGGGATCATGAAAAGGACTTACAACAACTTCTCTGCTCTTGAAAATGAAATAGAATGTTCTATTTGTAACAATTTTGGTCATGAAGATTCTGAATGTAGGAGCAGGTTTCGGCAGACAACTCAGAAGGAGCAAGCCTCAAGTGCCAAATCATGGAGAATAAAAGAACCCCAACCAGAAAGATGTGGTATAGCCTTATATGCAGAAGGGCAGGAAAATCAATGGTACATCAACAGTGGATGTTCGAAACATATGACAGGTGATAAAGAAAAACTTCAGTCATATAGTGCCTTAGAGAAGGAGAAGAAAGTTTCTTTTGGAAATGACACCCCTGCTCTCATAAAAGGTAAAGGTTCTGTTCAGTTGAAAGAAAGGGTCAAAGCTAGAAATTTCATGTATGTTGATGGCTTAAAGCATAATCTATTAAGTGTCAGCCAGATGTGTGATCAAGGAACTGAGGTAATATTTCGATCAAATGGATGTAGCGTTCGTGATCTTGATACAGGAAAAACAATGATCAAAGGCGTGAGGACACCAAATAATTTATACATATTCAAATAAGGACAACATCAATGCTATCTGAGCAAGAATGATGAACACTGGATATGGCACAAAAGATTGGGGCATCTTAGTTTCTCACAGATAAGGAAAGCATGCAAATACCAGGCAGTTTGTGGTCTTCCAGACATCAAAATCCTAGACAATACAATATGCAAATCATGTCAGTTTGGTAAGAAAACTAGAACTAACTTCCCTGAAAAGGAAGGATCATCCAGTAAGCCGCTTGAACTTGTCCATATTGATGTATGTGGTCCAACTAGAAAAAGTTCACCTCGAGGAGAATAATACTTTATATTATTCATTGATGACTATTCCAGGATGTGTTGGATAGGACTTATGAAGCACAAAGACGAATCCTTTGACAAGTTCAAATCATTCAAAGCCTTGGTGGAGAACGAATCAGATCTTAGAATCAAATGCCTTAGGTCTGATCGAGGAGGAGATTTTACCTCAAATGAATTTTTCGATTTTTGTGAAGAACATGGAATAAGAAGGGAATTCTCTACATCTAGGACTCCTCAGCAAAATGGAGTAGTGGAAAGGATGAACAAAACGGTTCAACAAATGGCTCGTGCAATGCTTGATGAATCTGGAACTCCCTTAATTTTTTGGGGTGAAGCCACATTTGCTGCAGTTGTCATTCTCAACAAGGAAAATGTCTGGGTGAACAACACTCAAACTCCTCATGAGCTCTGGTATGATGAGACTCCTTTAATAAAACACTTCAAAATTTTTGGTAGCAAATGCTATATTAAAAATAATGATGAAAATCTTGGCAAGTTTGAACCTAGAGCAGATGAGGGCATTCTCCTTGGTTATTCTCCCCATAGAAAAGCATATAAGTGTTACAAAAAAATACTTGGAAGAATTGTTGACAGCATTGATGTAGTGGTTGATGAAGAAGCAAACATTCCTAGGCAAGTAAATTCTGAAGATCTCGAAGATGATGACTATCCTTCAACATCAAATCAAAACTATGATGAAGAAGGAGCTCAAGAGGCACCAGAAGAATAGATAAGGATAGAAGATAAGACTCCATCCAAGTACGTTCAGAAGAATCATCCAGAATCTCAAATTTTGGGGCAAAAAGAGGCAGGTATACAAATAGGAAGAACAATTACATAAGCCTCAAACTATTTGGCTTTGCTCTCCTCCACTGAACCACAAAATGTAAAAGAAGCATGCAAAGATGAATGTTGGGTCAAGGCAACGGATGAAGAACTTGAGCAGATCGAAAAGAATAACACTTGGGAGTTGGTTCCTAGACCAAAAGATAATAATGTCATAGGGACAAAATGGATCTTTAAAAACAAGTTGAATGAAAATGGGGAAGTGATTAGAAACAAGGCCAGACTTGTCTGTAAAGGGTATGCTCAACAAGAAGGAATAGACTTTGAAGAAACTTTTGCTCCCATTGCTAGACTTGAGGCCATCAGAATGTTCCTTGCTCTCTCTAGCTTTCAGAATTTCTAAGTATTTCAAATGGATGTGAAATCAGCCTTTCTGAATGGAGACTTAGAAGAAGAAGTGTACATTGAGCAACCAGATGGCTTCATTCTTGGGAATGATCCAAATCTTGTATGCAAACTAAAAAAGGCTCTCTATGGTCTTAAACAGGCTCCAAGGGCTTGGTACTACCGTTTGGACAAATATCTTCATCAACAAGGTTTTTCAAAAGGATCAGCAGATAGAAATCTTTATATAAAAATTGAAAATAACAAATTGCTAATACTTGTTGTGTATGTAGATGATATTATCTTTGGCAGCAATGAAGAAGCTATGAGTCAAAGCTTTGCCTTGGTGATGCAAAAAGAATTTGAAATGTCTTTTCTTGGAGAAATGACATATTTTCTTGGATTGCAAATCCAACAAAATCAAGGTGCATGGAAAATTTTAGGGGCTAATGTTCGCCCAGTGGGCTAATTTTCCTTGATTTTTCCAAAAAAAGATTCGCCAATTACCAATTTTTATAAAAGACGATTCGCCCAAATTTTAGAATATAAAATTATTTTACCTCAAAAATCGCCAACATTATATAGAGACTATATATAAAATCATTATAGATATGAATAATTTTACAAATATATCAATACACATTTTATAGTTTGCATATTAGGGATTAGTGAGATTTGCCAATGTTTTTAAACTTCAAGAAAATTTTCCATCCTTAAAATTTTCCTTGTCAAGGTGGTATCTTTTTGTCTCAAACCAATTATCTCAACAAGATCTTGAAGAAATATGTCATGGAAGATGCAAAACCAGTATGTACCCCTATGGTTACAGGATGCAGCCTCAGTGCAAATGATGAATCAGCAGCAGTGCATCAACCAACCTATAGATCCATGATTGGAAGTCTGCTTTATTTGACAAGTACCCGACCAAACATCATGCATGCAGTGGGAATAGTTGGAATATTTCAAGCAAATCCAAAGGAAACTCATCTTCAGGCAGTAAAGAGAATTTTCAAGTACCTTCAAGGAACTAAAAACTATGGCTTATGGTATCCTAGAGATACAGATCTCACTCTTCATGCGTATACAGATGCAGATTTGGCTAGAAGCGTGGATGACAGAAAGAGCATAAGTGGTGGTGCATTCTTTATGGGTTCCAGATTATTATCTTAGTTCAGCAAGAAACAGAGTTCGATTGCTTTATCTACAGCTGAAGCGAAATATGTGGCTGTTGCATATTGTTGCACTCAACTTCTTTGGATGATGCAAACCTTGCAGGATTTTCAAATCACTTGTACACCACCTATCTCCATCTTATGTGATAATACAAGTGCAATCAGCATTTCAAAGAACCCAGTCATGCATTCAAAGACCAAGCACATACCTATCAAATATCATTTTCTTCAGGAACAAGTACTGGAACAAAAGGTCAAGATGGAGTATGTTCCCTCTAAGGAACAAGTTGCTGATATACTCACCAAACCACTGCCCAGGGAAACTTTTGAATACCTCAAACAGAAGCTGAGAGTAGTTGATGCATCATCTTGCTATTAAAACATGTATGTTTCAGAGAAAAATGGGTATACACGAGTTTCATGAGGAGGATCCACGTACATACACCGGTTTGTGTAGAGATAGTCGCGTATATGGAGGTTTGATGGATATCAGTAGGGATAGGCTCTAGTTGAAGATATTCTGATATGGGTCTGACAGAGACCATCTGGCACAGGTTCAGGGGGAGTAGATAAACTTCTAATGATGCATTGTTGGCATCATCTTAAAAGCTTTTGGTTCAAAGTCACAACTGTTGTTGGTTTCAGGTGGAACAAATGCAGAGGGAGAACAGAAGAAAATCATGGTTTCTGATCTGAATGGTGATTAACAGATGTTTCCGATATCAGTTATTGATGACTTTCATAAGTCTTGCTCTAGATATTTTGCCTCTATGTCATGTATCTCTTTTATGGTGTCAAGGTCATGTAACGACCTATTTGGTTTCCCCACTATGCCTGGGATGAAAACGAAATGTTCTTGGTTGTCATATGTAAATTTCTTATGTATCCCCACTTGGTTGGGTGGATGATCCCCACTTGGTTGGGTGATGGATGTATGTATTGAGTCTTTTGGTGATAGGAAGGTCTTTTATGATGTATAAGTCATGGTTCTTATTGAAGAACATCTTTTGCAGATCTTGCCTACAGTTAGGGGGAGCATGGTCAGCAAAGCAGGGCAGAGATTTTAGCATGTACTCAGGGGGAGCACAACCCTTTTCCCTTGATGACAAAGGGGGAGAATGACTTTGAGGATATTGGGGTGGCCATCAAGTCCAAAGGGGGAGATTGTTGGCATTATGGCACAGGATTGGAGTTATGGCACAGGTGTTGTCCTTGATGGCAACTCTCTTTGGTAACAGATCTCTGTTCAGGCTTTCAGAATGAAGGAAAAGGCATATACGCAAGTTCATCTAGACGAAGATGCGTATACATGCGGGTTAGACGTTACAAAGGCGCGTATGCGTATACACGCACTTTCATGCAAGGAAATGCACGTATATGTTGGAGAACTTACCTTTGGTCCGTGGTATTTAGTCCTTGGTATTTGAACCTATGGTTTTTGACCATGGTATCTCGTCAGAAGTGTTGATCCCAAGTATTGGGTCCATGGTATTATGTTATTATGGTTTTGGACTGTGGTATTGTGAGAGGCCTAAGACTATAAAGAGGAAGGAGATCATTTGGCAAAGGCTCATCTGAATTAATTGAATATCTAATAAGTGCTAGATCTGAAATATTGGTGAATGGGGTTATGGTGCAGATCGGGATCTGAATGAAGGAGGAACCTTAGCGCAAAGAAGGATAAGTTCTATTGATGGGTCATAATCTTTTGGCTTGAATGATAGTATCTTTGTATGATTTTGATATGTTATATGTGGCGCATGCTTGATCTATAAATCTGATAATCTGGGTTAATTAGTGTCTGAATATTTGAAAGAGTAATTATCCTTTATAGATCTATACGCAGGTTCAGTGAAGCAAAGGCGCATATACACACTGGTTCAGTGAATAAAAATAGCGTATACGCAGGTTTCTCCAAACACAGAAGCGTATGCACGCAGGTTTCAGGTTATTGAAGTAGCGTATATCTTTTGAGTTGTGATCTAGCTGCTTCTGTTTATTGTTGTAGTGTTCTGGGTTCAAAATTTGGTGTGTGGTTACTGTTACTGTGTTTTGGGTACTGTTGTCAGAGAAGTATCTACTTGATTCAGTTCTAATTGGTGAAAAGGAGATTGTTTGATGCAGAAATTCTTGATGCTTGATTGATGTTCATGGATCCAGTTTGAGAATTTATGAAACGTGGTCCCTGGAAGAAAGATAAGGTTGTAGCCTTTTGTAGGCCAGCACCTACATACTAGTATCTTGGCTAGTGCAAGAGCTAAGGGGGTTGTAGCTCCCTTCCAGGAGAAGCTGAAGAACGAGAGAGGATTGTAGCTCTCTGCAGGTTGCAACCTGCGTACTGGTAAAGGACTGCACCAGTACATTGTAAAAAGAAGTTTCTAATTAAAGAAGATAGAGATGAATTGCAGCAGGTGGTTTTCACCCACATTGGGTTTCCACCTTATATCTTATGTTCTTGTGTGTGTGATTGTCTTCAGATCTATTTTACTGTTACTATTTATTTGATCCTAATGCACAGATTAATGATCAACATCTGTAAGATAAATTAATTTATAAGTCTACATTCCTTCTCTGTAGTTGCGTATATACGCGGTTTTATCTAACTAAAGTAGCATATATGATCTGGGTTTGAAAAAGAAAATAAGTGACTTGATAATACTAATTCACCCCCCCTCTCAGTATTATTTCCAACACAAATAGCTCCAATGACTTATTCCTTCGCTCTTCACTAGGAATTGAAAATTTTACCATGCTCTAAAATCTCTCATCTAATTATGTGTATGTCTCGAAAGATGGTTTGTTTAAAAAAGATGATGCATTTTATGTTGAATGAAGAGATCATGTTGTAGGCATTCCATGAAAGCTTCTCCTGTTATAGTTCCTTTGACTTTAGTAAACTTAGATGTATCTACAACAATATTGCATAATTGATATTGATAATTTTCTAATGGAATCAATTTTCCATTACAATCTCTTAAGGCTGGGAGCCCTTTCTCCTATAATACACTAGACTTTTTTCTAATTTTTTTTACCTATAACTCCAATTCTTTGCACTTATTCTCCAACTGTATCATGAGATTCCTCTTTGTCAATACCCTTTTTAATTCCATCATTGTTCATGTTTAGTCTTGAATCTGGAGTTCTTCAAGTTCTTCCTTAGTTTTAGAATTCAACATTTTAATAATTCTATCTACTCTATTGGCCTATGCACTAACTCTTCCTGGTCAAATATGATTTGAATGGATGAACATAATTCATCGATGTTTGCATTTATGTTATTCCATATACTCTTTGTAGTATCAATTTGTAGTTCTTTTGAACCTCTATTAGATATGTGTTATATGCTTTTCTCTTGGTTTCCTCCATGTTTGTGAGTTTTGTTGTTAACTTTTCATTTTTCTTATTTGTTAATGATAATTCTCCTAAAGCTTGAACTAGCTTCTCAGAAGAATCTGAAGTTGATGCATGTGTTGTTTGTTGTACTTCCTACTATGTTGATGTATCTATTTGGTAATTTAATTGATGTTTAATTACTCACATAAAATTATCAACAAGGGCTAGTAAACTGATGAAATGTATGGGCTAGAAGTCTCTGTCACTTATTAGATTTATAAATCAATTTGAGTTATTAAGATGCACATGTTTCTCTATGTCTATATAAATAACAAATTTGTCATATCAAATGTAATAAATTATTCTCTCTTTGCTTAAATAAAAATTTCATCCTACTTAAAATACACTTTAAACTTGCTTCATAAGATCACAATCACACTTGTTTGAATGGGAATCACACATGTACTTAAATAAAACCACTCTTCAAATCATACTCATAAATAAATCTATCTCTATGAAAACTGTAATTAAAAACTACTACATTGTAAAGCTTAAATTCCTACTGCTATTTTGAATTAATCTCTATCCATATGCATCTAAGGTCTCTCCCTTCTTGATCAATAAAATGATTAGCAAAATAATTTCAAATCTATATCTAAAAACCAGAACTTGAATACTTGAATAAATTGACAAAATCTAAAGGGAATTTATGTGGAAATACTAACTGTAAATAAACAAAGTCCTTATTGCCTCGAGGCGGCCCTCCTATGAGAATTAGGAAACATTATAAATCTTTCACAAAGTTATTATTCATGCATTGGAACGTGCAACAAGCAATGGAGTTGAAACAAAGTTTTTATATAAAAATAAAGTACTTCACAAATACAATTCTCACCCCATTTAGCTATGCTGAGAGGGATATTATAAAACCCTTACACAATAGATGTTTTTAGAGCTTTACGCCTATGCTAATCAACATAAAATATAATCATCCTAAGAGACAAGATACCATAATCTTATTCATGATTTTCTAACAATGTAGCAAATCATGAAATGGAAAATCTGCATCTCCCTCACTTGATCTGTGCCTTTGTCGGTTGACTTATCCTTTTACCATATTGATAAGGTTCCTTTTTCATTGATCCAACTTCTGCAAATAGGAATGAATCATTGTCCTCATTATTTTACATCTGGCGATGTGCCCTTTTTCTCGGATGTATCTCTATAACCTATCAAACATTTGATCTAGCTGTAGAAACTTTTATCCACTGTAGAATCACTATAATTTGGTAGCTTAGGTAGATATTAAATAAAATAATAAATACAAATGAAACTTATTAAATATGTGATGACTATATACTTGTTAATATTCAACCTTGTAAATTGATACGCAGATTGTAACTTATGAAGGTAAGAAAGGAAGGATTAAGGGGGAAAGGAGTGTCAAAAAGAAGAAATTATGGGGTTCAACATTCCCTCACACATATGACATTACATGTCCTCATGAAAAAATTCAAAATTTGTAAGTCCTTTTTGTAACTTAATTGCCTCAGATACTTGAGAAATGACATCCAAATTACTTCTCCTTCATTCCTTAATAGTCATTGTCATCCTTGGCTTATTCATCAGAATTTTGTTTTTCAAGCACATAATCATTCTCTTAAGAAATTTCTTCTAAGTAGTCAATTTCTTATTTTTCTTGTCCCACATACCAAGATGTAATAGTATATTTCCATTCTGGGTTCTGTGGATTTCATTTTGTGCATCCACTACTTCATTTTCTTGTTTTAAATGTTTATTCAATACTTCTAACTCATAAATTTCTTGTTTGAGGGTTTCTTCAACTTGAAGGTCCCTTGAAATATTTGAATTTAATGCTTCATTTTCACCTTGAGTTGAAGATGATGCAATGACTTTTCATGTAGATTTCCTTTCCATGGACACTATATAGTCATAAATTTCCTTCTGTGCTAGATCAATCTCTAGAGTTTTCCTTACTGCATTAGCAATTGGTGATGGAATCGGTGATGGAACTCTAGTTTACATTTCTAAATCAACAAATTCTAGGGACTTTTGAGGTTGTTCATGCATTTCGTTATTCGGCCTTACACTCCTCCTTACAGAAGATGATGGCTTAGTAGTAAGGGACTGCTTCTTAACCTTTCTCTGCCTTTTTTTCTCTTTAGATGAATTTTCTTCTTGAGTGTTGACTTCTATTTTCCAAACATTTTTCTTCTTAACATTTACTAGCATATCTGCAAGAGGAGTTTCATCTTCTGACTGTTTTTCCTATGAGTTCTCTTTTATGGTCATCTTCCTTCTACTTTTCTTTGTTTTATCATTGGGCTCTTCTATTTCTGCTTCCTTCAAATGATTCCTAACTAGGAAATCTTCCCAATTGTCTCCAGTGTTTCTTAGGTGTGCTTCAATCAAGATTTTCACTAAATCACACTGATATAGAGCACTATTTATAAATTGATTTTTTCTTTGAATCCTATTAGCCATTTTTCTTAAACTTTGAAGAATAAAATATGTTACATTAATTTTATTTCCATCTAGAAAATCCATCATTAATCTTACATGATAAAAGAACATATTCCCGAATATTCCTTCACAAGTTATAAACTTTTGGATGATCAACAATAGGTTTCTCCATTTATTTTTCAAAGCCGCAACTAGTATTCCCTTTTTAAATTCATAAATTTCCATACTTGGATTTTTGAGAAAAACCCTCCATTGCCTTTCTTCAATTCTTTTGTTCTTAAACTAATTTCCTCCAATTCATGGCAATTTTGTGGCTTCTGTTATGAAGGATTTTGTCAATACCAGCTTTATGTCCCTAATTTCTGCTTCAATATCGTCATATGCCCTAGAAAAAAAAATGTTACCTCCTTTTCATGGTTGTCAAATTTATCCTCAAATTTCAACCATCGAGCTTGTTGCAGCATTTGTTTGACCTGTGGGTAACCCTCCAGGAACTCTATTCCATTCAATTCTGACCTCACAATGACTCCATGGCAAAGGAATTTTAACCCAAAATTAGTTTTTTTAACAGTTTAAGGGAATGGGAAGGAATTTCAGTAAGAGACGAGTTAGGAAAACAAAGTTTTAGGTGAAGTTAGTCTTAGCACTAGAATAAGGCTAAATGAAATGGAGGTGTTCATCATGCAAAGGAATGATGAGCAGAGAAGTGAGGTTATTTTTGAATAATATCAAGATTTAAAGTCTAGGTCAGTCATCAAGACATTGATATTTTCATTAGAATCAAAGTCGTGTCGAATCAATTAAGGGTAATAATTAAATGTCATGGCAGTAACAACGGTTATCCATCATTTAATTTCATAATTCAAATATTTTTCCTTTATTACATAACTCAATATTTACATACCTTTTCTCCCTTATCTTATTTATTTTGGCTTATCATCTGTAGGTTTTCAAGTTGCTTCAGCTGCAATCTTCATGGAAATTTTTCATTCACCATAATTTCCATTTTCTCTAGTCATAATCTGTCAGTTCAACTGTAGAATTTTGTTACAGCTACAGATTGTTTACAATTTTGTAGTTGTATTATTTCAAAATAGAAAAAGAGGAATAAAATGAAAACGGGACTAGAATAGAGAAAAGAAAATCTAAGATGCCAAGAATTCTTGGTTTTCAACTTGGATTTTCTCTATAAACATGCCAACAATATTGGTTTTCATGTTTATAATTTTTTTCTATTTTTGTTTTTTATTTTTTAGAAAAATAAAAGACTAAGTTGGAGAGGAATAAGAGTCTTCCTTAACCAGCTTTAAATCAAAATTTCCTTGCAAATCCTTTATGAATTCATCCTTTGTTAATGGTATGATATACTCTTAATCCCTGACCATTTACAAGGAACTTCATGTTCTCTTCATCAACAGTTCTAATTTTAACTACTGCATTATCAAAGACAGTTTCAATCTCATATGGACCAAGCCAATGAGTTTGAAATTTCCCTTGAAAATCCTTAAATTTTGAATGAAAAAGCAATGTGAAATCACTAGGCTGAAATTTCCTTTCTTTGATAAACTTATCATGCCACCAAGATCTTTATTGCTATAATATATTAGTTTCTTGAATAGGATCTTACCACATCTCATCAAGTTCATTCAAGTGGTATATTCTTTATCTTTGGGCTTTTGATAAATTAAGCCCCAATTTGGTTGTTGTTTTAAAAGTATTTATCTGGAACTCAATAGGAAATTGGACTTATTTTGCATAAATAAGTTCATAAGGAGTGTGGCAAGTTGTATTTATCCATGTGGTACGATATCCCCACAAATATTCTGGAAGCTTTTCTTCCCAATCCCTTCTATGCAAATGCACAGTTTTGGTAAGAATTGCTTCAGTTATTTTGTTCGTAGATTCAACTTGTTTGTTGGGTTGTGGCTGGTATGGATTTGACCTTCTATGTTTTATTTTTTATTCCTCCATTATATTTTATACAAGGTTAGATGTAAAGCGAGTGCCTTGATATATCACAACTTCCCTTGGAAAAACAAAACAAGTGAAAATATCCTCAAAAAGAAATGAAACTGCAACATTTTCAGTAGTAGGAGAAATTTCTTTAGCTTCTACCCATTTTGTGAAATAATATGTACAAACAAGAATATACCTTTCTTGTCTTGATGGTGTATTGATTGGACCAACAAAATCTAAAGTCCATTTTTCAAAGGGTTCAATAAGTACCTGAGGTTGTAAAGGTGTTTCATCTAAAGGAACATGATCCTTAAAAAGGCAAGGCCAATAATATCCTACGAGAAGGACTTTATAAGAAGTTATTTTACCAATGAAATTTCATCCACATGAGTCATCATGACAAGCCTTCAATATCTCTAGTACTTCATCTTCTCTAACACATTTTTGATTGATTAAATCAAGTCCTATTTTGTACACTTCTTCATTTATCCAGGATTAGGATGCACCAGTTTGAATAACGTTTCTTTTCTCTCAAGGAGACAAATATGGTGGTAACTTCCTTGTAGCCAAGTAACTAGAAATATCTACAAAGCAAGGATATTAATAGATACTAGAAAACTATTTTCATAGGGATAATTATCTTCTACAGGAACATCGTTATTATCATTTTGAATCCTAGATAGAAAACCTACAACAGTATTTTGTTTTCCAAGTATATCCAAAATAGTAATATTGAATTCATGTAACAACAATATCCATATTGTAATTATACCATTAGTGATTAGCTTATTCATTAAATATCTAATTGCATAATGATATGTGTGTATGAAGCTTTCATAACCTGTAATGTAATGTCTAAATTTATTGATGGCATGAACAACAACTAAAACCTCCTTTTCTGTTATAGTGTAATTTAACTCTGTAGCAATCAAATTTTGATTGGTGTAGTAAATGGCATAAGGAATTAAATCCTTTTTTCTAATAAAACTCCTAAATTTTTATCAGAGGCATCAGTCAAAATATGAAAAGGTAGTTTCCAATTTGGTCGACTTAGAATGGGTGCTTCATAAATTGTTTCTTTCAATGTTTGAAAAGCTTTTTGATAATCAAAATTCCAAATGAATTCACAATATTTTGTGAGGAATTTGAAAAGTGGATAGGCTATTTTTCTAAAATTTTCTATGAATCTTATGTATAGCCAGTAAAATGAAGAAAAAATCTAAAATCTCTTTGACACATTGGAATTGATAATTTGGAAATAACTTCTACTTTAGATGTATTCACTCTAATACCATTTCCTGAAATATGGTGTCCTAAATCAATTCCCTCAGTAAACATCATAAAACATTTTTCATGACTTTATGAGAGATTTTCTTCTTTACATCTAATTATTACATAGTATCTTGTCACACCTCCTCCACTTCCTTGTGACATACCCCAAAGTTCCTGAAACATGACCATTATGCAGTGTACTCCTTCATATATGCAACTCAGATCCTTCCTAATTCATTGATTGGAAAATGCCTTGAGCTTTCCTTTGAAGAAATAGCTCTAAAACCCTAATTTTAGTAGCATCGTACTTATGAGACTCAAAACAGCGATGATCACATGTTGCTCTGCACTTGACCTGTGATGGCATCGCTCTGTTCACTTGTATACCCACAATGATCCTAGAAAGGTAACTTTCTTTAAGAGGATGAGAAACTTCATGATGTATAAGCTTCTATGTAGTGAGATGGAGGTTGTTTGGCATAGATGAGGTCGAATTCTCCCAACTTGGCCTCTTAGTCTTATCCCTATGAGCTACCTCCTTGAGATGAGGGCCTAATCCTATCTTTGGATAGGTCCTAGTCCCTTCTCCATACTATATATTCATCCTCTCCTATTCCCAAATGGTTGGAGGTTGGTTGGTATATGCCTATTTGCACCCTTATGCTAAGATTGTGCCTATATGCTATTCATTTGGCTTAGAGAAGGAGTGCTTGGAGAGCCTAGATTGAACCTGGATATTCATTCAAGGAGAGCCTACCAACATCAAGGCTTGGTTGTATGCTTCCCCTTATTTTCTATTTATATACAACTGCTAGTTCATTTTCCCGAAATGTGTATGCTCATGTATCGTTTATTTTAACATTCCTTGATCAGTTAAGTATGTTTCCTTTGAATATGTTATTTGTATTTGGATGCATTGTTGTGTCTTGATCTCTTGTGCAGGTACATAAACACTGAGAGCAATAGGAATGAGCCTGTGACATGAGTGATTCAAGGTCTTCCACAAAGGAGATCAAGATAGCATCAGAACGAGGTAGGCCATCTTCTTCGTTTCTCTTTTCAATTGCAACTTAGGAAAGTGTCTAGTAGATTGTCACTTCAGATGCTAGACCCACTCATTGAGCTAGAGGGATCATCTCTGTCCACAGAGAGGATCAATCTCGACAACACTAATGAGAACGCTTTCCATTTTTTTAAGGGATTCTTCAAAATAATTTCCATAAACAATAGAATCATCCACATAAACTTCTACACAATCATGAATTAGATCAGAGAAAATTCCTAAAAATGCCCTTTGGAGTGTTGCAGGTGGATTACATAACACAAAAGGAAGTACTTTGTAGGAGTAGGTTCCCCATGGATTGGTAAAAGTTGTTTTATCTTGATCTTCTAGATCTACTTGGATCTGGCTATATCCACTAAAACCATCCAAGAATGAAAAATATTTCTTTCCTACCAATGTATCTAAAACTTGATCTATAAAAGGAAGTGGGAAATGATATTTTAAAGTAGTTTTATTCAATTCTGTATAGTCAGTGCATACTCTCCATTTTCCATTCTTTTTAGGAACAATTACCAATGGTGAAACCCCCTAGCTATCTGATATTGGATAAATCAAATTCACATTTAACAATTTTTGTAGTTCCTCTTTAACAATCTCTCTTAAATTTGGTTTGATTCTTCTCCAAGGTTGTCTAATTGGTTTGGAATTTTCTTCAATATAGATATGATGTATACAAGTATTGGTATTAATTCCTTTCATATCAGCGTATTCACATGCATAAGCAGAGGAATCTTCTTGTAACAACTTTATTAATTCTTTCTTTTGAAATTCTTCGATATTATTATTGATGTTCAAAGTTTTTTTTGGAAATATTTTTATTAAAGAATTTCCTTATTTTTCCATAGAATGTAGAGATAATTGATGAGATGATGGATATTCAATATTACATTGTTCTTGAAAACTTTGATTAGATTCAAAATATGATTAAACGTCATTACATTCTATTAAATTCAAAATATGATCTTCTTCATCTACGTGTGAAGTAACAAAGATTGATCATATGTCAATACCATCATATATCCATTCTTCCCTTTCTACCTTTATTGTTGTTTTTGTAGGAGGATATCATGTGAACTTCTTTTTTGAACTTCCATCAGAAATAAACATATCACTAAATCTACAACTTATAAAAGCATCAGTTGTAGCTAACCATGGTCTTCCTAGAATAAATGGATGTCCTCATAAATTATTCTTGGGTGTCAATATCATAAAGTCAATAGGATATTCCAAAGAATCTAAGGATACAAATATATCTTCTAACACACCATCAAGTTTCATAACAGATCTATCTACTAATTGCAATAATGTAGGTGTATATTGAATATTAGGAAGTTTCAATTGATTCATGGTTTGTTTACTCATGATGTTTATAGCTACTCCTAAATTAATCAATGTATTTGGAATTTGGATACCATTGATGTGTTTTTTCACAATGGGACTTCCTGGATCAATATATTTCTAGATTGTTTTTTTTTTCCATCATGATATCTATAATTTTTCCAACCAATTGAATTCTTTTGACTTCTTTCCTCTTCCTTCCTAGTCTTTTAATACTTAATTGCCTAATTTCCTTTGCAAATATTGGTATTTTTTTGATAGCTTGTGACGAAGGAATTTTTATGCAAACATTCGTCAGTTCATCTATGATATCATAATCATGAAACGTAATTTTTTTTCTACCCCTTTATCAATTTTTTATCTTTCAGGAAAAGGTGGTGTTTGAATAGAAACTGAATATTGTTCTTTTTTTCCGGGGAAAAAAGCAGAACTTTCTATTATGGTGATAAAAAGTTTTTACACATTTGTTCTTAAGCCATGCTGGGCTCATTTTTACATTCACAGCTCAACCCTCAGGGAGCTTTCTGCTGAGTCTATCCTGTATAAATCTTCCTCCCGGAAGGAGGATTTAAAACCATAAAACAAAAATACACTAATGCATGTGATACCCGGGGTCTCCTTCAAAGAAAGAAAACAACCCCATTCTGTCATGTATGTCCACCAGTCATTTTAGAGCCAAAAAAATAGAGGTCTGTAAGCTATGATCTAAATGCCGAAAGTTCACCCTGCTATGGATAAATATGTACAAAAAGTAAACAGAAAATATAGAAAAACTGTAATAATTGCCGACAAAAATGGAGCCAATCAAGATCTGTCATTACTGTTGCTGCTCATATGGAGGCTGTTCTGTTCTGTGAGACTGCCCCTGATATATCTCTTCTATCGCCCAGCTGCCCGAATCCTGTTGAAGACCAGCCTTAGATAACTGATCTGCTTCTTCATTCTTCTCCCTGTAGATATGGCATAATGAGAACCTGTTAAAGTATGTCTTCAGATATAGAATCTCTTCAACAATTGTCATCAAAATTTGATTTTGACAAGCAGCTAAACCATTGATCCAATTTATAACATTAAGAGAATCCCCAAAAATCTGAATGGTGTTGATGTTTTTGTGTTGTAGCCAGCATAATAGGAGACGTAAGGAAGAGAGTTCTGCAAAATTATTAGTTCCTGTACCCAACCCAACCGAGGCTTTTAGAGTATGTTCTGAGTTGATATGTATGCACATACCTGCACCAGCCCTATTGTTTTGTGAGGCCCCGTCAAAATAACCACAAGGGATATCCTCCTGTATGATGATGTTGTTTTGTTTAGATCTGGATTTTTTTTCCTCAGGGGGAGGTAGAGCAGAGTAAATGGCAATAATATTAGATGCAATAACAGAAATCGGTGTATTTTGATCTTGGAACAAACTCTTGTTTCTCGCAAGCCACACACCCCAGCAGTAGATAATTGGCAAGTTCCTCATATTCCCAACCGAATATGTTTGCCACCATTTCCTCCAAGTATCACCCAGCGATTCATTTCCCCACTGTGCAGTCACCTTAAGAAAACCGATGACCTCCTCCCATATTTTCCTCGAGAAAGAACATGTGGTGAAAAGATGGTTTGTAGATTCCTCCTCAGTTTTGCACAAAGGACATCGCCCTGGACCAGCTAAAAATCTTGATTGAAGATTTTCCCAAGTTGGTGCCTTCCTATTTAAGATACACCAGAGAAAGAGTTTGGATTTGGCGGGACTTTTTAGTTTCCATATATCTTTGGCCCACCATTCCGGGGCTCCCCATCCTATCTTTCCCATTAGAAAAGAATATCCTTCTTTTGGTGTATACCCCCCAGTTTTGCTGTGAGCCCACATTAATCTATCAGGTTCCTTTCTTATCCTAACATTGGATAGATTAAGTTCTTTGATGAAGCCTGTCCATTCATTCTTCCATCTAGCATTTAGTCCTAACTCTTCATCGTCCTTCCATGCCTGTCCCCAAATAGTAGACTGTCCTACTCGTTCAACCTGATATATATAGGTGATACTTTTGGACTCAAGATGTCGAAGAAGTCCTGGTGATAAAGCATATGCTTCATTACACCCAACCCAAGGGTCTCTGCCAATCCTGATTTGTCTGCCATCTCCCACTTTCCATGCTAACCCTTGCTCAATTACTGAGAAAGCCTCCACCGTTGCCTTCCAAATTACAGAAGAGTTTTTTGCCTTCTTATTCTGACTCCGAATCCATTCATCCAAAGGCATTGGATCAATATACTTCCTTTTAACCACCCTTGTCCACAGATTTTCAATAGTTATAAGCCTCCATCCTGACTTTGCTGCTAACGAGGTGCTGAACTCAGGGAGTCTTTTAATCCCCCAACCTCCCCACTCTTTTGGTCTGGCCACTTTATCCCATGCCACCCATGGTAATCCGGATGATTCCTTAGAGCCTGCCCATAAAAATCTGCAACATATCCTTCTAATTTTCTCCATTACACCTTTAGGAAACCAAGTTAGGGCAGCCCAGTAAACTGGGATGGCTAACAAGACTGATTTAATAAGAGTCAACCTACCTGCTCGGGACAACCATCTATAACTCCAATGTGAAATTCTTGCTTCAATTTTTGCTATGATCCAATTCCAGTCTTCTTTTCTGTAAGCAACTGGTTTTAACCAAAACCCCAGGTATTTAAAGGGAACATCCAGAGGTTGACTCGGAAACGGAAAAAGATCAATCAAATGATTTCTTTCCCTCCTGTCTACAGCTGCCAAACAAACCTGAGATTTCCCAGAATTTATCTGCATTCCAGTTGCTTTTAGAAAAAGATCAAAAATGCATTTTATCTCCTTTAATTCGCTGTAATTACCATTAGAAAAAATTAATATATCATCAACGAAAAGCAGGTGGGTGATGTAGAGATTTATTGCTACCTCAATACCTTTTACCTTATTCTCACTTCTGGCTTTATGTATCAGTCTACTTAGCCCTTCTGCCACAAGGAGAAATAGGAGAGGGGATAAGGGACACCCTTGTCTGAGGCCTCTCTGACTAGTAAAAAATGGGGATGCCGCTCCATTGACCAAAACTGCAAAGCTGACGTTTGTTATGCACCCCATGATCCAGCTGACAAAAGGATAGCTGAATCCCACATGAGTAAGAAGCATTCGAAGATAGAGCCAGCTGATCCTATCATATGCTTTGGAAAGGTCAATTTTAAGAACAACACCCTTCTTTTTCTTGATTTTGACACTATGAATTACCTCCTGAGCGATCCCTATAGCTTCATGGATTTGTCTACCATCCAGGAACCCAAATTGTTCCATAGAGATGTTCCTGGACAAGATTGGATTTAATCTGAGGGCTATAACCTTTGAAATAATCTTGTATATACAATTACACAAAGAAATTGGTCTGAAATCTTCAAAACTTTCCGGTTCATCCTTTTTTGGAATGAGAGCAATAAATGTTGAATTAAAAGGTCTATATATATCTCCTTTCAACCTTGACTCTTCAACAACTTCAGTTATCTCATCTCCAATTTGATCAAAAAAATATAGAAACAATTCTATTGTCCAGCCATCAGGGCCTGGACTCTTGTCTTTACCCATTAGCTTCATAGCTGCTTCAATCTCCCCCTTAGTGACCGGAATTGTAAGATCTTCAGCTTCATCTTCCTCAATGAATCTAGGAAAACATTGTACAGTTTTAAAGACTTCTGCTATAGTAGCCTCTCCCTGATCTGCAAAAATGTTTTGAAAGTGTCTTTTCCCTAAACCAGAAAGCTCTGGAAAAGACCTGACATCTCTTCCTTCTTCATCTTTAAGGTGCCAGATAGTGTTTATAGATTTCCTTCCTTTTGCAAAATTATGAAAAAAATTTGTGTTCTCATCCCCAGACTTAAGCCAAATTGCCCTGCTCTTGATTCTCCATTCTTCTTCCCTTTCCAAAAGTATTTTTGTTTGCTTTTTCTCCAATAGAAGGATTCTATCTTTAGATTCTTGAGATGAGTAACCATCTGAATCCAAACCCTCCATCTGTTTCAAATCCTCCCTTATGATGTTCATTTCCTCATTTTGTTTCAATTTCCTATCCTTTGCCCAGGAAATTGTAGCTGATTTCAATCTTTTTAATTTGTCCATGAACAGAAAACTTTTCTCCTCACCTGCATTGTGTTCAGGGTGAATCCAAGTTTCTTTAAACAACTTGCTGAACGTTGGATCTTGTAGCCATGCAGGATTAAATTTGAAGGGTGCAGGGGGTTTATGAGGAGAAAATGATATGTCTAAGAAAATCGGGAAGTGATCCGAGTTCCCAACTTCCTCAACCCACTGTCTGATCAAGGGAGCTTTGGAAGACAAAGAGTCCGTCAGCAGGAATCGATCTAGTCTTTTGGCAATCCTGTCTGCTCCTATCCTTCGATTCCTCCAAGTAGGCTTTAGCTTGATCGGGAGAGGATCAATAAAGTTATTCTCTGTGATAAGATTATGGAAAAAATCTGTAAGAGGATCTTCTCTCGCCGATGGGCCCCAAGCTTCCGCCCTACCCAAAGTAAAATTTAAATCGCCTCCCATAATCATCACAGGTGCTTTCATAACAGATTTTGACATCAAGTCATCCCAGAAAGATTCCCTGCCTTGACATGGTCCATAGATATTTACTATGTTGATGGGGAAACTGAAATCAGGGGATGTAATCTCCATTCCCATAACATTCTTCATCCCCCAATTATTGAGAACTTTTATCCTCCCTTTTTTGTACCCAATTGCAATTCCCCCCGAATGTCCAAAGACATCCATAGCACTGAAAGACCACCCAGGCAGAAGGGAATTAAGCATAGGTTCTATCTCATAAGCCTTCCCCAATGTTTCTTGCAGAAAAATAACATCTGCTTTCGAATTGAAAATCCATTCTTTTAAGGCCAGTTTTTTAGGTTTGCTGGCCAAACCTCTGCAATTCCAGGACGTCAGGATCATTTGATTACTCCCTCAGGGGGATGTGCTGCTCTAAGAACCCCCGGAATGGAAAATTGTTTACCGTCTGCAACATCCATCTTTGCTCTAAGTTTTGCTTTAGACATATCAGATTTCCGACCACGCTTGTTTTTGGATTTGATCAATGGATGTATCAGCCCCAACCCACCTAAAGACCCCTGAGTCACTTGGTTCCCACCCAAAGATCTCAGATTGTAAGGACAAGGAGTCCGGGACACAGGGTGAGTGAGAGGAGGCCATTTATCTTCACAATTTATATCCAGAAGTGGTAAGGTTTCAGCTAATGTTTCCACATCCGGATTTAACATTGTATGTTCCATCTTATCATCATTACAATTTTCATGCTCTTTATATGACGAAGAAGCAATATTATGATTTATATATGGATGCTCAGGATAGATAAATGTGGAGATAGGAGTCCCTGAGCACTTACCCTTCTCAGCTTCGACGGATTGTTCATGGATTGCTTCCTCAGCGATCCCTTTCACAGCTTCCTTGTCTTTTGCTATCTCCTCAACGACCCCTTCTACAGCTTCCTGATCTTTGCCCGCTTCCTCCGCCGGCTCCTTATAATGATCGCTTCCAACCGCTGGCCCTTTCTCTGTCTCCTCTGCCTCCAGATTCATAGGGTCAAGCGTCTCCGTCATGTCCTGCTCCGTCGTCATCTGTACATCTTCTTGTACATTTACTCTGTGAGCTGTTGTCCTACGAAAATGTCTTCTCCTTCTCTTATGTGGACAATCTTTTGCCATATGCCCATACTCGTGGCACCAATGGCATATGAAAGGTAAATGTTCGTAGTCTAAAATCTGTTCATAAACATATTCATGGAACTGAAGATTAATCTTTTGTGCCAAACCCCCACTCGGTTTGAGCATGACAAGAATTCGCGCAATTGCCCTATTTTTCGTTGTTAGGAAGGACCTATCCGCATCCATATATGCCCCCAACCTGTTACCGATGGTTTTGAATACATCCTCAGTCCATAGAAAAAATGGTAACCCCGGAGCACGCACCCAAACAGGAAAAACATCCGTGCGCTCCTTGATAGCGTCAAATAAAGGGGACCATTTTTTTAACAGTACAGGTATGTTATCAATATGCCATATACGCTGCAAGACCCAATCCGCCGATTCTTTGTCATCAAATCTGAATTTGAACCATCCTTTTGCTAGAACTAGGGCTTCGAAATGCACCGGTCTCTCTGCCGTGAAACTTTTTTCACCCCATTCTTGAAGAAATTCAGATGTGTATGGCTTACCTCTGACTCTGCCTACCAAAGTACAATCAGCAACCGCTATAGCTTCTATCATGGACACCTCCATCCCCAAAACCAAATTGTCCGCTATCACCTGTGTACCAATGGGCCTTTTCTGTTTTCTTGTCGCTCCTATTTGTCTTAAGTTTTCCACCGCCGGTCTGCTTCCTTCACAATCCTCGTTATTATCTGGTGTTATCTGTGCTGAGCCCAATAGGGTTTCTGATTCCCACAAAGACGGGATCTGTCCTGATATTCCCAAAGCGTCTTTCCCAGATAACAAATTTCCCGCATCCAATCCATCAATTCCTTCCTGCCCGCCTGTTGAAAAGTCGCCTAACTCGATTGTATGGGTCTCGAGTTGGCCCTGGTTCTCTCTTGGAAGGGTAATCCTTGAAAGCGAGGTAGAAACTCCGGGGAATCTAGGATTCTCAATGTCTGTAGGAAACCCTAACTGGGTTATTTCTTCGAGCCCTTTTGGGTTTGAAAACCTGGTTTTCAGAGCTTTGCCCTGTGGGACCGTGGGCAAACTGGTCGTATTTGTCCCTCTCGATTCAGGCTCTTTCTCTATATGTAAAGCGCCATCCTCTGAACCATCGTTCTGAATAACATTGTCCGGACCCTTGCCTGGGGATGATACCTGAAGGGTTTCCACCTGCGATATAGACTCCAGTCTCGGACTTTCTACAGACCCAAAATAAAAATCCACATTCTGTGAATTTATTTCCTTCCCCCACATGGAAAGAATATCTTCAACGTCTGGGTCCAGTGCTAGAAATTCGGCAGGTTTAACCATGGTTGAAAACTTCCAACGTATATGACCACCGACAGACCAATGTGAACGGAAACAAACAAACAGTTGATGGTAATGATATTTTACCTTACCGAGTAAAATAAAATGCCAGAACCCGGTTAACCTACATCTGCCAGTTGCACCAGCTGAAGGTAAAGCTCCCGTGACGGCAGCTGTGCAGGGCCACAGATCTCATCTGCCTATCCAAGCCCTGTTCGGGGTTCCGTTATCTGACCAAGGATCGAAACCCTCGCCTGCTCCATTCCCGCTCCCTTAGCATGTCTATGATGAGAGTTGAGTCTAATTGGATATCATCATAATGTTCAAGGTTGGTTTGTTTTTGAGATTTTTCCTCTTAATAAATAGATTTCTCTTCCTCACGGAGATTTTCTTTTTCATATTCCTGAATAACAATTCATGGTGACTTCTTTTCCAATAATATACTAGATCTAAGTTAGACATTGTTTATATCTAGTGGAGTTATCATGTAAGTTTGGAAATATTGTCCTTTCATATTTTAAATAGGTTGTTCTGAGGTTGAGTTGGTTGAACAGGCTGAGGAAAATATTTTGGTAGAAAAATGGGGTAGTGTTGTTGATATTGAGGATATTTAGGGCATTTTCCATAAGAAATTTTCCATCCTTGTGCCCAAGGTTGTGGCCAAGATTGCCAAGCCATGGGTGAAGTCCAATTTCTTTGTGATGGTTGTGCAAATGTTTGAGTGTTAAAAGATTCGCTCATATTTCATTGTGAATTTTACCATGGTCTCTTAGCAATAAAACAAAGGGGTTCAACTTGATTTGATATTTCTTCCTCTTGATAGATATATTTAGGACATGGTATTGAGGGGCATTCATTTGTATCATGATTTTCTGCACATATTGTTGGCATTATGATACAGGTGTTGTCCTTGATGGAAACTCACTCAGATGAAAGATCATAGTGCAGCAGATCAATAGCAATGAATTAATGATCGGAGAGAGGTATACATAGGTTCACCTTGACAAAGGAGCATATGCACATGGGTTAACAGACCAAAAGGATTGTATAATGTACACACGCACTTTTGCATAAGGAAAAGGAGCTCATATCTTGGGAAACTAAGTTTTGGTCCAAGGTACTTGGTCCATGGTATTTTGATCCATGGTATTGGTCAAAGGTATCTGGTTCGAGGTATTGACCCCATGTATTTGGTCCAAGGTATTGGTCCTAAGTGGTTTTGGACCATGGAATTGAGAAAGGCCTAACACTATAAATTGAGGAGAAGATCATTAAGCCAAGTGTGCAAATATTGAATATCTAATGAAGCGTGAGATCTAGTATGCAGGTTATGGGTTTGTGATGCTTTGCTTGATCTGAACCAAGGATGCACCTATGTGGATGATGATGGATGATGAATCGGGATATTAAGGCTTGAAATGTTTTATCATTATGTGGTTTGATCATGGATATACTAGATCTGAATTACTGATGCATGTTTATTCTACAAATGTTATGATCTGGTTATGACCGAATACTGAAATAGCTGTGGAGTTTATAAATTAGAATTTGTAGATCTCTACGTGGGTTTTCTTTGGTAAAAGTGTGTATACACGCTGGTTCAGTTCATCAGAGTAGCATATACATCATGTAATATGATATATAAAAGTGGTTCTAGTGGTTGTTGTAGAGTTCTGGGTTCTACTCTTTGTTCTGGTGACAGGTCTTCAGTGATTCAGTGTTGGGTGATTTAGAATTTAATGATTAGTTGATGCAATGGTTGTATTGCAGTGGTGATTGATTTTGAGCTTCAATTTTGTTGATGGGTCCAGTATGAAAATTGGATGAAACGTGGCCTTCATATTATGGTGTTATGATATAGGAGTATCCAATCTGAAAATTTATGAAACGTGGTCCCTAGAGGAAGAATGAAGGTTGGAGCCTTCAGTAGGTCGGCGCCTACATACTGGTAAACATATCGTCTAGTACAAGAGCCAGGGGGTTGGAGCTCCCTTCCAGTAGCAGCTAGAAAAAGATAGAGGGTTGTAGGCTTTTGTAGGCCGGTGCCTACATACTAGTAAATATGTCGGCTAGTACAAGAGCCAGGGAGTTGTAGCTCCCTTCCAGTAGTAGCTGGAGAACGAGAGAAGGTTGTAGCCTTCTACAAGTGGGTGCCCACATACTGGTATGAGTCTGTGCCAATACAAGATTGTAAACAGGTTTTTCTTATATTAAACAAAGACGGCAGCAGGTGGTTTTTGTCCCGAATTGCATTTCCACCTTATATCATGGTGTTCATGTGTGTTTCTTATGAATGATGATTTGTTATGTTTTTACTGCACCTAGTTACCATTTATATGGTTAATGAAGTTTTGAATAAAGATCAACATATGATGAATTAACTGAATTATAAGTTTTCTGGATATATGCTAGTTTCATTAAACACAGTTGTGCGTACACGTGAGTTCTAGTAACTAAAGCAGCGTATATGATTTGATTATGGAACTGAAAAAAAAAATATTGATTTGATAATACTGATTCACCCCCCCCTAGTATTATTTCCAACACATATAACACGGGCTTGTACAATTTTCAAGTAAAGAGGGCATTCTCTCAAAGCATGCTTCTTTCTACATTTTGGACAAAATATAGACAATGGAGCATTTTCATCCTTTTGCTTGTTTTTTACCTTAAGGATATTTATTTGTTCACTAAGAATTCCCAAAATATCTATTTTAAAATTGTCAAGTAAATTTCCTAATTCAACCCTACTTATTGTCTCGGCAGCAGATTTATTAATCCCAGACATGACAGGGTCTATTGGATTTTTCCCAGTTCTTGTTTTACGTCTTGAAATGTGTATTCATAACTCAGAAATTTCTCCAAATGTTAACTGAGAAATATCTCCCTTATCCATCAAATTGAGAAGATCAATCCACTCATCTCTCATGGATTTTAATAAGAGATATTACAAAGTTTCTTCATCTAGATTATGCATTTTAGCCCTTTTGACATTATAAGAAAATCTCTTAATAAAATCTTCAAAATGTTCATCTTCTTTTTGCATCGTTTTAAATACTTCATCCTTAAGATTATGGGGCATACATTAATCCCTATATTTCTCTAAGAATGTAGTTTTCATTTGTTCTCGTGTTCTTATAGAATGTACTCCTAAGCCCATGAACCATTGTAATGTTACATCCCTAAGAGTTTTTGGGAACAATTTAAACTTTTGAGTGTTACGAAAGTAGTTATAATATCTACACAATACTTAATATTCAAATAGAAATGTTTCATGATCTTCACTCCTTAATCCATGAAAGTTTGGAAGGATGAAGGGTGAGATATTTTTAATTGTGGCTATGGTATCTTCATCGAGGATGGGAAATCCAAAAGGTTTTGGATTTCCTCTACCAACTTCTCTTCCTCTTCCTCCACCTCTTCCACCTCCCCTATTTCCTCCTCTTCCTCCTCCAATCCTAGGTTTTTAACCATTCACATTAGGTACTTCTCCTTCCCCTTCTCCATCCATTGTAGATTCTTTAGAACTAATGTAAGGTTCCAAAATTGGATTTTCTAATTCCTCTTCTATTTCTTCTTGTTCTTTTATCAATGTAAGGTTAAAATAATTTTCTTCCTCTTCTTCTTCACTAGAGATTTCTAGTTCTTTTCCTAGAAGTTTCTCTTTAGTTGAAATAGAAAAATTACTCCTTATGTTGGGGATGTAGGATCCTCTTCTTCTATTATGGCTTCAGTTGATGAAGTTTGTGAATCTGAAGGTTGGATTTCATATCTAAGTACCTCAGGAAGTCTGTTTTTTCCTGCAATATATGGAATATGAGTGTGGGTGGATGGTGTGGCACTACGAGTTCCTGGTGGGGTGAGTTATGACGTTGGAATCAAAATTTTACCTCTACCTAAAAATATACCTCTAGAATCACTTTCTATATGCATATATTTATTTTTTAAGGCAAAAAAAAAAACTCCAATATATACTTCCCCGACAATGATGCCAAAAAGTTTGGTAATCTAATTGATGTTGAATTAATTGCATAAAATTATCAACCAGGGCTAGTAAGCTGATGAAATGTATGTGCTAGATGTCTTTTTCACTTATTACATGCCTAAATAAATTTGAATTATCAAGATGCACATGTTTCTCTATGGATATATAAATAATCAAATTTCTCATATCAAATGTAATCAATTCCGTTCTCTTTTCCTAAGTAACAATTTCATCCTACTTAAAAGAAACTTTAAACTTGCTTCATAAGATTGCACTCACACTTGTTTGAATGAGAATTGCACTTGTACTTAAATAAAATCAATCTTCAAATCATACTCATAAATAAATCTATCTCTATGATAACTATGACTAAAAACTACTGCAATATAAAGCTTAAATTCCTACTGCTATTTTGAATTAAGCTCAATCCATATGCATCTAAGATCTCTCATTTCCTGATCAGTAAAATGATTAGTAAAACAATTTCAAATCTATAAGTAAAGTTTAGAACCTAAATACTTGAATGAATCAACAAATTCTAAAGGAAATTTGTGTGGAAATAATAATTGTAAATAAACAAAATCTTTGTTGTCTCGATGGAGCTCACCTACGAGAAGCAATAAATGTTGTAAAGATTTCATGAAATGACTATTCATGCATTGGAACGCACAACAAGTAATGGATTTGAAACAATTTTTTTATATAAAAACAAAGTACTTCATAAATACAATTCTCATCTCATTTAGCTAGGTTGAGAGGCACATTTATAAAACGTTACACAATAAATGTATTCATAGATTTATGCTAATGCTAATCAATGTCATATATAATTATCCTAAGAGGTAAGATATCGTAACCTTATTCATGATTTTCTAACAACGTAGCAAATCATGAAATGAAAAAACCGCATCTCGCTCGCTTGAACTACACCTTCCATGTTGTTTGGCTTATCCTTTGATTGGACTGATAATGTGAATTTTTCGTCAATATAGCTTTTGCAAATAGGAATGAATCAGTTTCCTCATTTTTTTCCAGCTACTCATGTGCCTTGTTTCCTGGATGGAGCTCCACAACCTATTGAACCTTGGATCCAGCTGCAAAAACTTTTATCAGCTGCAAAATCACTATAATTCGGTAGATTAGGTAGATATTAAGTCAAATAATGAAAACAAATGACGCTTATGAAATATATGATGATTACATACCTGTTATGATTCAACCTTGTAAATTTATACCAAGATTGTAACTTATGATGGTCAAAAAGGAAGGATTAAGGTGGAGAAAGTAGTGTCAAAACGAATCGATTTTGGGGTTCAAAGGTACGTGTTGCTTCCAGTTATTCCTTCTCCTTCAACAATGCTTCCATTTCATGTTCCATCTGGATTTTAACATTCTGTTCAACTATTATTTTGAATAAATTTTCTTTCTCCATTTCTATATTGGTTACTTCTTTGTCCTGAGGGTGCTCTGTGGTTGGAAGCTTAAGTTGTTTCCTGAGGGCTTTAATATCTTCATTTTTGTTTTAAATTATCTCTTAGACTGCCTTGAAATCATTAGGATCATATCATATTTTGATTATTAAATCTTCTAAAGTTTTAATTCTAGTGCCTTTGGCTAGAGAAGGCATTCGTTCTATCTTCAACTGTGAATTCATATTATTCAAAGAGGCTTACAACTTTAATGCATCCATGGTTGAACTGGTCAGTGTTGAATAAATCATCTCACGTGCTTTCTTATGAAAATTGATTTGATCAATTTCATGAAACTTTTTGGTAGACATAGAAAATATTGAAGCCTTATAATCTTTTGCACTTATGGGTGCTCAAAATGTAGGTTCCAAAAAGGCCATTTGGAACTGCCCCTTTTATGTGTCAAATGCAAACAACAACCTATGTTGAGTGGTGCAAGTTTGCTTCCAAAACTCTGAATATGTTGATCTTCAATTCTTCATTCTTCCTCTTGATCCCCCTATATCTTACAGAAATATTTTATTATGCTGGAATGTGAGATGTAGAAGAGATAGGGGATTGAGTTGTCTCCTCAACATATGGGAATGAAGTGGTGGGAATACCTATCAAAACAATTGTAATTTTATCCTCTGAATCATTTTCTTCTGAGTATTCTTCTTGAATGTTTATTACCTAAGGATAACTCTTAGTATTAGTCTTTGGATCCTTCTTTCTTCTCTTGAAGACGTATAAGTCTATAAAGTTTGCTTATAAATATGTAGGGGGCATACTCTCCCTTGGCCTCTTGATTTCTTTGTCTTTTTGGATAGGTGTTTGCAGAGATGATTGACTAGCTATTTTCCCTTTAGCCTCTTGTAGTGTGTGCTTTTTCGATTGCTCCTAATTATCATACTGCTCTATCTCTGGCCTAAGTGTATGTGCATATGGAGTGGTCTTCTGCTCAACTCTTAGCTTTGAAATCATCCCTAATGGATCATAAGACCATGTGAAGCTTAGTTTAAATTTCATCTGCTTTAATATTTCCTCCACTCCCTTTGTTGTTGCTCTGGTATTTACAATATAAGGCCCAACATGTGCCTTCAATTTAAACTTTTCTTTCTTTTTATTTGATACAAAATGTAATCCATTCATGTTTACCATTTTTCTAGTGTATTCCAAAGAAAAAATATTTACTCACACAAAAATTGGTAATATATAGGGAGGAAGCTCACACCCATAGATTTGAATCTCTATATAGTTTTGGTAGAGATACTAGTCTCCAACTTTAGCCTGTTTTGAAATATGAAAAAATTTATTGATCTCTGCTGAAATCCTTGGTATAACATCACTACTAAGTAGACAAAAGGATGTATGTAAAAATTGATCCACAAAATCAGTGAATGAACAATCTTCTGAATTTCTTCTCACTAAATAATTCTAGTGAATGACTGATAATGGACTTCCCTGAACATCCATCTTTTCTAATTGGAACTTGAACCTATCTACTTGGTAGAATAACATCAAATATATTAAGAATGTTTGGTGTTTGAATACACCTTCATATTTAAAGTTGAGAAACCTCTCATGTATAACATCTGATAGGTACTGACTATAATTAAAAGTAAGTGATGGTTTCCGATCAACTAAAAAAACTGATGAAAACCCTAACGCTACCTCATCTACCCACTAGTCTATGTGATAACCTAATAGGCAACTAACCATGGAAATGATTTGTCTTGACATCTCAGGGAAAATAGAAGCAGGGTATGGAGGATTTGTTCTAGGCAATTCAAAATTTTCAGGAAAAAAGCATTCAAAAATATGGGCTCGCCCAGGGAAGGTAAGCTTTTTGTATACCTCTATGAGTGCATCAGTGGAAAATGGGTGCAAATAGGGCTGAGGTTTTATCTAAAGAGTTTGAAAAATAATTTCTAGGGTAATTGAAAATGGAACTTCATTGTCTTGAGAAATTACTACTTTCTGCCTTTGGGGGTACCTGAGATGACACAAAGTAGCGAATTCTGGGAAAATATGAGTCCGGGGAAAGGTAAATTGAGATAGAAATGATTCCTAGATATTTAAATCATCACTTTGGTCTAAATACTCTATATTTTCCAATTATGGAGCTCATACAGATCAAACTCACATTCATATTCGGCTATCTTGTACTAGGTATCAATCAAAGGGGACCTATCTAAATCAAGGATAGGAGGTACGATAGGATTCTCATCACGCATTTTTCCTTTTCCTTTGGACGATGACATCTTTAATTTCAATAGGAAATTCGAAAAAACAGTGTTACTAGGTTGTAATTCAATTAGTTGCATAAGGGGAAAACTTTGCAGAGGGAGTTGGGGAGCTTGGTAATATTTCAATCTAAACCTACATGGATAAAATAATAAGCACAAGGGGATAATAAAGGTTGATAAGGAATTTTGTAATTGGAATTGAGGGCGATCAATGAGACTATTACCGCTTTGGGGCGTACCATTTATGAGTTTTTAGATGTTGGCGGGAGAAATTTTAATGGCTAATGATTATATGACTATTGGTGGGAGATTTGAATGCTAATGGTTACATGTCGTGGATAATGGGTGACGTGGAAGGATGGGTGGTGTGGATGAATGGATGATGTGGATGGAGCAGAGGATGACAGGTGTTCAGGATGGAGCGGGAGAAAATGGGTGAGAGGAGCAGGGAAAGGTGGTCTTTCGGGGTGGAGGGGGGGGCGGGGGGGAGGAGTGGTAAGCGGTAAAGGAAGGGACCCCCCGAAACAAACATGGAGCCGCAAGGTTACCTCAAGTGGTTTATTGTAAACCATGTTTCGAAACCCCCCCCCCCCCCCATCATTAAGCCCCGAAAGGTTGGGGGTCCCAAACATCGTCCCCCATTGTTGATCCAGGCAAGGATGATCTCATCTGCTCAAAAATGAAAATGCTTTATGGAAAGTGACAAATACAATCAAATCACCTTTATGTCAAACTTTGAAAAAAAAAATTAATATATTTTTGACAAATTTGGTGGCATTTGAACTAACGCACATTTTTGGGGTTTTTACTATTTTTTATTTATTTATTTTCCTTTTCCCTTTTAATTTTAAATTTTCTCTTTTCTCTTTTTCTTTCTTTTCTATTTTTCTTTTTTTAAGCTAGACAATATCAAAAATGAAAAATAATTTATAATATCTCTGTGGGATAAATGGCTAAATGCCTAGATTACCATATTTATAGGACCCTAACACATCGAAACTGAGCTTTAGCTTAGTGTATTTTAATATAATAGCTATTCTTGGTTCTTACTAAAAATACTTAAATAATAATGATCAATATTCATAACCATAATATTTCAAAATGTATAATTAATAAACATACAAAAAACTTAATAAACTTAATTAATAAACATATAATTTCCATATATAATAATGTGAACAAACATAAAATATAAAGTGGTTATAATTAAATATCCATTTCATAATAATTAATATTCTTTTTTTTTTTTTTCCGAAGGTGGTAAAACCTATCAACTCAGGTGTCAAACCAACAGTGAGGACAGCCATCTCTGGCTGCTATCCGCGAATGCTGGTTTGACTCATCACTGTTAAATAGGAAAACCACGCCACCTGGCATAACCCTACTGGTGGTCCGTAATCGGGAGCTCTCACTCCTGCCAGATGCCTCTGGGTCTTGGGCCGTTAACCTGTTTCCTTACGTCCGAGGAAGACGAGCTCTTAGCTAAGCAGAAGCAGTTTTACGGCATACTCCAGGCCGAATAATAATTAATATTCTTAATCCTTAAATTTTATAGTTAAATTTAATTAATAAGCATATAAAAATTCACAATAAAATCTCTCTTTCTTCTTTCTTTTCTTTTATTGTTTGTTTTTGAAGTGCTATAGGTAACCATTACAACAATAATAGGAATTATTGGTCATCGTGTCACTACAAGAAATTTGAACTTTCCACCTAAGGAAATAGACTAACATCCCTTTTATCACAAAGGGAATTCGAAATTCCTATCAATCCACCCTTCTATGAAATCACCCGAGCATTAAGGACTACGTGAGGGACTCAATCAAACTTCCTCTTAAATCACTTGAGCATTAAGGAGTGTGTGAGGGAAGAAATCAAAATTCCTCTTAACTTGAAGGGAATTTAAACCTTCCGCCCAACTACCATAGCATTAGGGACCATTTGACGAAAAAATATGACGTCCTGCTTAGTCCGAAGGGAATTTGAACCTTCTGCCTAACCACCCCTCTGGAAGGGAATTTGAACATTTCACCCAACCACCTCCCACAATATAGATGACAATATAGAGTCACTTAAAAATTTAACATAGTTACTTTATTCTAGAGCCACAACATGTCAAATTACTATACTTGAATTTAGGTGCAGAAGGTCATGATTACAGCCCCCAACTACCCAATCTAAACTCAATTGATAGTCTCTCTTTATGTGTGTAGAAAAATGTCGAATACATATATATGTAGCTATATGTATTATGAAGTTCTAATTAAATTGAAAATAACAATATTTCTATATATAGATATGTAAAATTTATCTAAATATAAATAATATTATTAAAAACCAACATAGATTCATATTTAATGTAGATTTACCAATAATTGAGAAGGACCAAATTTCTCAAGATGCAAACCTATTTTCAACTCTAAAATTGGAGAAATAGTTTGCACCTTGATAACGGTTATAGCAGGAAGCAAGGCCTCAAATATTTTCTAAGGGCTAGTAAAGAATTAGGGATTAAACCTTCTCGTGATGATACAATCTCCAGTATTCAACTTCCTTTTATTCAAGCGACCACTGATAAGATTTCTCATATCCTCAAAAAGAACAAAGTTTATGATACCTTCAAACCCCTTAATACGATTAGAAATTCTCTTAGATTCGTCTACTCCATCCCATGTTCTTTTGGGATTCCCTACATTTGGAAAATTGGTCGCTCCATTAACCAGAGAATCCAAGAGCAAGCAGCAGATATTAAGCACAATCGCTCTCGTTCCTCGGATTTAGCTGAACATACAGTGAAATCCAACCACCATGTCTGCATCGAGGATTCTCGGGCCATCAGCAAGATTGATCACTTTCATCATAGGAATCTTCAAGAAGCCCTTGAAATTGAAAAATGTGCTATTAATATTAATAGGAACGATGGTTGGAAGTTAAGTAGAAGTTGGATCCCCGCGCTCTTTTCGTATTTTTTTTAAATATAATAATTAATAATTGATTATTTTTACTTTTATATTGCAATTTATATCCTCTTTGACCTCCCTATTAAAATATTATCCAATATTTTAATATAATAATATTTAAATATAATTATGGAATATTATTCATTTTGAATAATAACCATATTAAATTTAATTTTAATTATATATTTACAAATATTCAATTCTTATTATATTATTAAATTAATTTATTCAATATTATTTTAATTAAAGATATTAATAAATTAAAATAAAACATAACAAAATAATAATAAATTTATTCAACTAATTTTTAACAGCGAATTCGAACTATTTCCAAACGACTAATTGTAGAACATATGCATCTTTACTATTTAAACATTCCGACTCACTAATTTTTTGACCTTTGTCTTGATGATGAACCACATTACAAAACGTGGACCGAATTTTTTTTATCAAAATTTAATTCCTCTCAAAACATGGTATTCCACAATTAAAATAAATATTTACAATCTGTTATAAATATATATAAATTTTATAATTTTATCAATGTGGTCATGATATTGATTATTTTGCACATTTACATTATAAATAAATATTATAATTTTAAATCATTTGATATATTCCGAAATATATTATAAATAATACAAAATTAGAAAACTGTGAGCCTAATTTTAAAAATTCTATATAGAGTATTTAATCTGTTTATCGTAGTTTCTTTATTAGAGCCTTCGGAGAGTTTTCCAACATAGTTTCTTGTCAAATTTACCCATAATTTTGTACACATTAATTAATTCAAGTGCCATAGAATTTTTCAAAGCGTTGAATTAATATATGTCATCAAAAAATAATATATATAAAAATTTTATCAAAAAAGGTTGTAAATTTTTTTAAAATCAATTCAAGTACCATAGAATTTTTCAAAGCATTGAATTAATATATAAAATTTTCAAAGCGTTGAATTAATATATGTGATCAAAAAGTAATATATATAAAAATTTTATCAAAAATTTTAGTAAATTTTTTTAAAATCAATTCAAGTGATAGAATTTTTCAAAGCATTGAATTAATATGGTATAAAAATTTAGTAAATTTATAAAAATTTAGTAAATTTTATTAATAAAAAAATTGCTGTGAATTGTGTAGAGTTACTATTAAACTTGTCATTTTACTAAAATCAAACCAGAAAAACTTCCAAACAATAAAAACAATTCGAAAATGGAATAGTTAAACAACGCCCTTTTCTTTATTAAAAATTGTTATTAACGCGAAAGTTTAGAGTGCCCTTTTATAAACCGTGTATTGAAATGCGGAAGTATCATTAAAGGGAGACAGTGATTTCAAACTAATAATTTTACAAGTCGCGGTTATTAATTGACGACTGTGAATGCATATAGTTTTTAATGCATAACGACTTTGATGTGGACTCTATTGGTGCAATCCATGAAAATATTTAATGCGGATATCTATATTAGCTGCCCCAAAAGATTTGATGTGGACAATTTGATTCTGTTTTCAGTCGCATCATTTAACATGCTGATCCATAAACGTTGACACTTAATTAAATTCTTTTGTTCAAACCACACATGTTGCGATGAGGCATATTAATTTTATCTAAAATTTAAATATGAGCTTTTTGAATTTCTAAAATATAATTTAATTGGTTTTGTCTGTACATGGCTATTTATTTTATATTAGTAGAGTCATAGAGTCAGGTGAATTAAATGACCAGTACAAGTTGCTCGCTATTAATTAATAAAATATTTATTTGAAGGTACATTTTATGGTTAATTTCATATTGTGAAGATTTAAAAATGAAATTATTTTTGGTTAATTTCATATTGTGAAGATTTAAAAATGAAATTATTAAAAATAAGTAAATAATAATTTGGAATTTAAAATATTATTATTAATTATAAAAAGAATAAATGTATGAGAAACCAAATATATTTAAAAAAACATGTAGCAAGATTTGTAATTACAATTTAATTATTTATTAATGAGATTTCTAACATGTAAATTAGTTTTCCTACAATAGCATATAGCTAACTAATATCACATGTCCCAAAAATCCTAACTCATTTCATATGATATTTGTTCATATTATATTTTTTTTAGTTAATCAAATTTATTTAAAAAAACATAAGTGACAATACTATTTTTGAGATAAATTCAAACCTTTGAATTGTGACTACCATTAAAAATATTTTACAAAGTTAAATCCCTACCATCCATCTAATAATAATGTATAATTAAATTTAGTATTACTGAACCTTTTAATATTTGATCTTATGAACTGGCTCTGCAACCCTCGGCCCTGCAAAACGAGATCCGCATCCTCCGCGAGTTGCAGACAGCGAGCCCCCGCCCTTTGCTGGCCCGGCTCCTGCGAACCCGTCCGCTGGTGAGCCTCCTGCTTGCTGCGGTCTGCCTTTCATGGATCGTTCAGCAGACTGACAGATCCGCTCTCAGAGATTGTGGCCATGGAGGGGCTGGGCACCCCTCAGGCGCCTCTTCCGCCTCCTCCGCCGACCTCACCTTCTGAGGCTTTTAACAGGCTTTTGGCAGGACTGCCAAAGAAGAAAAACACTGAAGCTGCGAAGTTTGTCAAGAGATTGGACGATATTCCGGTGATCTCCCTCCCGATCCAAGTTGCCCTGTCACTGGCTGAAAGGGCTCTCATCGGCCAGTTCACCGGGCTATGGCCATCTCCAAAAACCACAGAAAGTTGGGTTAACAGAAATTGGGCACCTCTGATCAAAGAAAGCGTCACCTCTTACTTCCTGGGGAGAGGTTATTTCCTCTTCGAATTCACATCAAAAGAAGATAAAGACCTGATCTTCCAAAATGGCCCCTACTTCATGGGTCCTCAGGGACTATATCTGAACAAATGGACCCCGGACTTCGATCCGGCAGTAGATGTGCCCAAAGCAGTCCTGGTGTGGGTCAGGCTCCCAAATCTCCCAGTGCACTGCTGGAACTGGGATTCGCTGAAACACATTGGAAACGCCCTAGGAAAATTCATAGATCGTGCGAACAACAAGGATCAGTACGACTGTGCCAGGATCTGTGTAGAAGTAGATCTGGAGGTGGGACTACCAGAGGCCATCACAATAAAGGTCGGAAGCTGGACGCACATGCAGAAACTGGACTATGAGCAGTTGCCCTTCAAATGTCGAAAATGTCATGTTTATGGACATTTCGCCAGAGGCTGCCCAACTAACAAAGAGGCTGAGCAGGGAAAAGAGGATGGATGGAATCAAGTCAAGCGATCCAAAAATTACCCCAAGAATCAGAAGCAAGGAGGCCCTAATGGCAAAGGAACCCAACAAACCACTGCTCAGCAGATCCCCACCAAATCCAATCCTGAAAACAAGTTTGATCCCCTGAGTTCGCATCCAGAGAGCACACAAGAGGGCGAAGTTCAAAAGGAGGCAGAAGCAACACAGGAGACCGAGGCTCAACCCACAAGCAAAGGTACTCCCTCAGCCTCCCTCAAAGGAACAAGTGCTGAAGATCCAAAAGGCATGACCATAGAAGATGAAGAAGAAGGGCAGGAAACGGAAGAATCAGAAGAGGAAGGAGAAATAGGAGAGTCCCATACCTCGGTAAGAAGATCAACAAGAGGCCGGAAAACCGATAGGGAAAAAAGGGAGCAGGAGACTTACAAAGAGAAACTTCAGGGCAGTCAACCAACCTTGGAGAAAATGCTAGCCTCAAAGCCTAAGATATTGAAAAATCTGCCCCAAGGCTCCAAGGGAGCCCACCAGAAGCATAAATAATGAAGGTCATCTCCTGGAATTGCAGAGGTATGGGGAGCAAAGCTAAAGAAGAAGCCATCAGAAGTCTAATCAGGACAGAAACCCCAGATCTACTTCTCGTCCAGGAGACAAAGCTGGAAGACATAGTCTTCCTTCAAACAAGCAAGAAACTTTGGAATAAAAGCGAAGCAAGAGCAATCTCCGCCCGGGGTGCCTCAGGAGGGATAGGCACTCTTTGGAATGCCAATAAATTTACAGTCCTATTCGAGGCCAGGAATATCCATTGGTTGCTGCTGAAAATGCAGAACCTGGACACTAAGGAAACGTTCTGTCTATTCAATGTTTACTCTCTAGTCAACGTTGGGGAAAAAAAAGACTGTTGGGACTCTATAAGACATCAAGCAGATTTGACAAACCTGGAAAATATAATAATTGCTGGCGACCTCAACCTCACCCTGCACCCATCAGAAAAAAGGGGAGGCAGCATAGTTAGAGATCCGGCTAGAGAATGGGTGGAGGACATAGTGCAAGACTGGGATTTGCTAGACATCAAACCCTCTTCAGGCAAGTACTCTTGGTCTAATAAAGGGGTGGGACCTGGACACATTGCTGCCAGGCTAGATAGGTTTATCATTCAAAGTTCCTATCTACTGCTAGGATTAGAGCCCAGAATGCATATTCTTGCCAACAACATCTCTGATCATAAGCCCATAAAGCTAGATCTCTTAGCTCATCATGATCTGGGCCCTATCCCATTTAGATTCAACCCTCTTTGGGTAAAGGAGCCCGATTTCATGCAAACTGTCAAGGAATGTTGGAACCAACCAGTTAAAGGATCGCCATTCTATATTTGGGAGGAAAAGCTCAGAAGGGTGAAAGGAGCTCTAAAAAGATGGGCCAAAACGTTGTCCAATCCGGCCACAATAAGGAAAACCATTAAAGCTGCTCTTGTTTCTCATCAAAATGGTATGGAAAACGCAATGCCCACAAAGGATTTATTAGAACAAGAAACCCAGTTACAACAACGATACCACAAAGCCTGCTTAGCTGAAGAAGAGTATTGGAGATTGAAATCCCGGAACCTCTGGCTTAAAGCAGGGGATAGGAACACTGCTTATTTTCACAAACAAGCCCAGGCAAGGAAATGTTTCAACACCATCTCAGAGATTAAAGAAGAGGGAGATATCCATAAGGATTTTGATCACATAAAGAGAGCAGCGTTTACCCATTTCCAGAACTTATATAGTGAAGACAAGGATCCAAGCCACTATCCTGATCTGTTAGAAAATATACCCTCTGTAATTTCTCAGCGAAGTAATGAATCTCTTGAGGCCAAAGTCACTAAAGATGAGGTGAAAAAGGCTCTCTTCGATATGGACCCGGATAAGGCCCCTGTGCCGGACAGTTTCTCTGCTAGATTCCTCCAGGCTTGCTGCCCGATTATTGAAAAAGATCTACTCAAAATGGTACAAAAATCCCAAAATATTTAGAAAATCGGAGGCAGTACTAATTCTGTGTTTTTAGCACTCATACCCAAGGAAAAAGGTGCCAATAACTTCAGCATATTTCAGTCGATTTCTCTATGTAATACAGGGTACAAATTAATCACCAAAGTAATTGCAAACAGATTGAAGTTTATTCTCCCCAAAATAATTCCAGAGAATCAAGGAGGCTTCATCCATGGTAGGCAGATCGTGGACAACTTTTTACTGGTACAAGAGGCAATTCACTCAAGTCTCCTTCGAAAAGAGCAAGGTATGGTGATTAAACTTGATTTAGCAAATGCTTTTGATCGAGTAAATCATAGCTTTCTTTTAAATGTTATGTGTAAGTTTGGCTTTGGAGCAAATTTCATTAATTGGATCCGGGCATGCATCTCGGAGCCATGGATTGCTCCTCTTGTTAATGGAAGAGCCACAGACTTTTTTAAAGCCTCGAGAGGACTCAGGCAGGGGTGTCCTCTATCCCCCCTGCTCTTTGTCATCCAAGCCTCAGCCCTTAGCTTCCTGCTAGACAAAAAGTTGCATGAACAAGAAATCAATGGACTGTGTATTGCAAGAGGGACCAAAAATATTAACCATGCCTTGTTTGCGGATGACACTTTGCTGTTGGGTCCTGCCTCTATTCCCTCTGCCACAAAGTTCAAAGAGGTCCTGGATGAGTTTAGTGAAGCTTCAGGCAGTGTTGTTAACAAGAGCAAATGCCATATTTTCAGTTGGAATACTACGCCTAGACTGCTATCTGCCATCTCCAGATGTTTGGGCTTTGAAGCTTCCACCTCCTGGTCTTCTTTTAAATACCTGGGCCTCCCAATATCTCACAAGAGACCTACTAGCAAAGAATGGCTCCCACAGTTAGAAAAATTCAAGGCAAAGATCCAAGCCTGGGGATATTCCTGGCTGAATACTGCAGGCAAAACAGTCTTAATTAAATCTGTTCTCAACAGCTTGCCTCTATTTCAATTCGCTGGGCTCCTCGCTCCAGCATCCATTCTAAACAAAATGGAGGAATACATAAGGAGGTTCTTCTAGAAGGGAGGGAAACAAAATGAAAAAAAGATCCCTCTTATCAGCTGGGATATCATCTCTAAGCCGTTGTGGGAAGGTGGCCTAAACTTCAAAAATATTCGTCAACAGAACGTGGCAGTGGCTGCAAAAATCACTTGGAGGATAATTGCGCCCAATCCTGGCTGGGCCCAAAAGGTGCTCTGGGAAATATTTCAGAGGTCCAAGATCAAGATTCTTAGAAAATGTGATCCATCTGCCAAACTCGACATTCCTCAAAATTTATGACAGAGCTGCATCTCTCATCACCGACCACTTTGATCCGGATTTAAACAGGAATGCAACAAATTACAGAGATAACCATATACACAAAGATGCAGCGGAAATAATACTTCATTTCATTAATGGAAAATACTGAAATATGCTTACAACCAGAAATGGAAACAACCAGCTAGGGCGATGGTAGCTTATCTCTAAGAAGAGATGTGATGGCTACATGCCTCTGAACTGTGTTACAATGAGGCTCGAAGGCCTATTTATTGTTGAGAAACAATGGAAAAACCCTTAACATTCCAAAACCTAACCCTAGGAGATGAAACGCCAAACTGTGGGCCCACGTTTGGGGTAAATTGGTACATCAACTTCCCAAGGTCGTAACTTTGGCCTATGATCTTCGTTTGACGCGTACAATAGCTCATTAGAAAGATCTATCCGAGCACTATCATTGTTAGAACGGGCAACATCGGTCCATTCCATGGACCCATGTTGCCCCCGGATTCCCCAAAACACGTCGTTTAGGGCCTCAAAATGGCTCCGGAAGTTTAGGACCCGAAAAAATGCTAAAAATAGTAAGTTGTGCTATAATTAAGGAAACTGAAAATGCTGAGAAAGACAATGGTGGGGGTCCAGGTGGACTTGGCAGGTGGCCACCAATATCCACCTGGATCATTCCTCCCCCCTTAGGAAGCAATGGTCCCCATTGCGTTGAGCTCCTCCATGAGATGAGGAAACTTCTGCTGAACTTGTTCCCTGGTGAGCCACTTGCCCTGCTGAAGGAGTTGGCCTGCTTTGACAACTCGATACAGTTGGATATTCTGTTGGCGAGTGTTCTTGATCTGTGTGTCCATGATTCGATCAGTTGCAGCTTGTTCTATGCAATCTGGATTTAATTCTGTGGGTTTGAGCTGTTCTGCAATGTCGGATGTGTCTAGCAATGGTGGAAAGTATGGCCGAAGGTGGTCCACATTGAACACTGGGTGCAGGCCAAGGAATGGGGGAATGCTGAGCTCAAAAGCATTGTCTCCCATAGCCTTAGTAATGGTGTAAGGACCATATCGGAGTGGTCTCAATTTCCGATAGGCTCCAGTAAGGCGTTCCTTTTGCAAATGCAACCAGACTTTGTCGCCCACCTGAAACTTGTGTGGCACCCGATGTTGATCATGTCGCTGCTTGTACTTGGCATTTGATTTCTCAAGAATGTCATGGACCTGCTGGTGAATATGTTGGATGCGCTTAATGAAGCTGGTGGCCTTATCTGTTTCGGACTGGACATGAGCTGAATTCATGTGAGTAGCTGCAAGTGGCATGGCCACATCAATGGGGCATAGTGGCTGGAATCCCAAACCCACCTGAAAAGGGCTATGGCCAGTGGAGCTGTGAAGAGCTCGGTTGTAGCTGTGCTGAACATAGGGGAGGCTCTCATCCCATGTGCATGGATGCTTTGAGTTATACATGCGCAGAATGTGCACAATCACCCTATTGACAACCTCTGTCTGGCCATCAATTTGAGGATGGAAGGCTGTGGACTTCGTGAGTTTGGTGTCCAGCATTAACCAGAGACTGGACCAAAATGTGCTGAGAAACCGACTGTCCCGATCTGAGATGATAGACTGTGGGATCCCAAAGTGCACCCACACTCGTTCAAAGAAGAGTTTAGCAGTGGCTTCTGCTATGATATTCTTCTTGCAGGCCACCATAATGGCCATCTTCGAGAACCTGTCGACGACCACAAAAACACAGTCATTTCCATGCTTGGTGGAAGGAAGGCCTGACATGTAATCCATGGAGATGGATTCCTGTCACGCGGAAAGAGTCGTTAGTGCGGACACAACCGACCTTCCTAGAAAGCCTAAGACTCTCTAATGACAAACAAGACAAATAAGAGAAATCCTTCTCTAAATATGCTTTTACAATATGAGAAATCAAGTGTTTAGATCCTACCTGTAATCCAACGCTGTTGTAGTAGTCCAGCTTCGTTGATCCGTATGAGCTCCTCCTTCCCTTCGAAACCTGCATTCACCAACAATCAAATGATTAAATAGCACCTGAATATCACATAAAATAAAACATATTTAACATGTATACCAAGGAGTACATGAAACAACTCATTAATAACAAATTGTTGAGAAGAATGAACTAATTTGTATTAAAAGGTAACAAAAGGAACCATTACAACCTGAGCCTTGGTGTTGTGCAAGCTCCTCCCAGGGTCCACAAGAGTTCTCCCTTACTCTGATCAGCTCACCCACCTCCCAATGGAAACAAGTAAAGATGGTAATCTCTCCTCACAAGCTTCTACAAGTAAGTCCTAATTCCAGCAGCATCTACCCTTAGGAATGTTCAGCTTTCAACCTCTCCTCCCTTTGGCCCAATGCCTGTATTTATAATGCTCTAGAGGAAGTTATTCAGGTCCACCATCAATGGGATAAGCCCCTCTTTGGATGGGATAGCTCCCCTATTGATGGGATAAGTTCCTCTTTGGTAGGGATACATGAACCATCTGGAGGCGCTTCATACACGTCAAACATGCTTCTAGAAGACTCTAGAAATGACCACAAGTAACTTTTTTAGAGTGAAACTTGCGCCTTTTGACCTTTACAGGAGTACGCACCCATCCCTTTACATACAGAGCGTACAAGTACGCAGGTTTTGTGAACTTGGGTTGCGTACCCGCAGGTGAGGCTAAGAGAAACTGCGTACCAGAGATAATTGACTTTTAAATGACTTTTCTCTCTTTCTTGAAGTTTGACATGGAAAGAAGAGGCATGAGACTTGCCAAGGGGGATAGTATGACAGTGGATGGAGCCATACTAACTGCAAATAGTCATGGTGACATTTTTTAGTGTAACATATTGCCCCCTAAAGTGCGAAGCCTGTAGTAGATTAGGGTTTTTATGATCTAGGAAGGGTGAAGTACTTTATCATTTCAAGGAGTATCTTGTGGAGGACCCGGTCAGAACCTGCAAATATTCAACACAAAATACATATATAAGATGATATCATCGCTGAGGTAGGCATTCCCATACTCAGGTTGAAAACTTTAACTAACAATCTAACTACTGCTCTGATACAAGAATGATTTTGCAGTACATCACAATCATAGACTTTTGTAGACACAGTATGGACGCATCCATCTGTTCATGATTAGTCTACTGTATAATGAATACAAAACTCCTCGCAGCATGGATGGTGGAAACTAGATCCAGGGTCTTCATTTCTACCTCCCGAATTGGTACGATTCTATCCACGCGAATAAATGAGTTAATGTCGAGCATGGTAGAAACCACTTGATTACCAGTCAATGATGTAAATCGTTAACAAGTGTGAGAGAGACCACCAGTGATGTCAATGGTTCTCAGAGTACCCAGTACAATCCATGAAATGTGAATGAATGAATTGATGTCGAACACGTCACGGAATCCTTTGATCGAAAGTCAATGATGTAAATTGTCGTCAAAGGCGAGAAACCTGCCATTGATGCATGCAGCCTTCAAGGTACTGACGATTTCTAAGTCATCTTTCTAGATAATGTGCTGATGTCGATACAAAACGACTCGTTGCAGGCAAGCCCACAACACGAAATCATTGTTCAAGTTGAAGAAATATTGTTGTAAGGACTGACTCAGGGATGGTCAAATGGATGACAAGTATTTTGCATATGAATGGTTTATTTGCAGAGACCTCTTGAACACATAACGACACGACAAATGGTTTGGTGACGATTGACCCAAAGTTAATACCCGAAAATGGTTGAAGACTTTCAAAGTGGTTTGATCAACTTTTAAGGCAAAGGATTTCCCAACCCAGGTGAATGGAAAGTGTCGTGTTCAAGAGCGGTGATAAGGTTCTTCTGTAACAAAGGATAACAAATCGGTTCATTCTTCTCTCTTTTCCCCCACCATTTCTGGCAAGTACCTCTTTATTTTTTACAAGCTTGAGGAGGATAACATATGCTTGATTATAAGCTCATCCTTCGGATGAGTCCAACTTAGTTTAGATTCAGACCCTAAGAAGGAGTGGTCCGTTCCTGTTTGTAATCGAACAGGTCCTTTACTGTGAAATTTTAACGAGTCCAGTATAGGAGAAACTCGGCGTTTTTCATTTTTAGAGAGTCTGAAAAAACTAAAGAAGACTCCAAAGAGAACTTTTTCGTAAATTTGTGTCTCCCAAGCCCGAAAAAGTATAAAATAATACCTGAGAGAACCGCTTGATCTTGCGACCAAGGATTACTTTCATGTTTAGTGCCGTTGACCTGAAAAGTAAAAAGCGATCAAGGACACGTCGTTTTATTTCCAATATCGAGTTTGAAATGACAAAAACCCGACAATCTTTTCGTGTTTTTACGGTCAGAAAAGCGCTATAAGAGGACCGTCTTTTAATTCCATTTTAACGAGTGTAAAAGAAACGCTCGACAATCTTTTCATGTTTTAGGAGTCAGAAAAGGGCTTAAAAGATGACTCTGACGTGAAAAATGATAATTTACCCTAAAGTCCCTTTGTCCTGCACAAAAACAACACATTACTCATACCTGTTTAAGATGGGAAAAAATAAATTGAAAAATATCCTTTCATGGTGAAAAATAAACAAACTTAGTATTCATTCATCCAAAAAACCTATAAAAAGACCTTTTACCATGTCATTTTTACCATTTCACTGTTGAGGTTGAGAAAAGGGCTTTTGACAAGAAACTTTCTGTGGATATTGTGGAGAATCTGACCGCCAGAACCGAACGTCGTCTCATCAGGTATTCTACAACATCCTTCTCTTGCTTTCCATCCGTTTAAAATTCATTTTTAGGTTTTTATTTGATTTTTTGAAGGTCTTGGGGTTTCAAGATGCACCCTTCGGGGTACGCAGGTCATGCACTGCTGACCTGCGTACCCCGATATTTTCTCAATGGGGAAAATACCGGGTGTACGCACCTGGCCTTAAGGGAAGCTGCGTCCGGACGCTTTGTTCCTAAAAGCCGGGGTGCGTACGCCGCAAAACGCATTTTGAAACCCTCATTTCTCCAAAATGGACCAAAATTTTAAAATTTTATGGACTCTAACATATGTTTTATGATGTGCAGGGTGCACACCATGCTTGATTGGCGTGAAAGAGAACACGAGGATGTTGATTTGGCCGCAATAGGTCATCAACCTTCTATTGATGCGTTAAAGGCATGTGGTCTCTATAAGTACTGGGCCATACCTGGCATGAGGGCCCAGGTGCCATTCCTCGAGTGGCTGGTTGAAAGGTGGAACATTCAGGATCAGTGTTTCTACATCGGAGAGCACCAGCTCGAGATAGAACCTTCCGACATATATTTTCTCACTGGCTTGCCTAACAGGGGCGAGCAACTCTCTCTATTCGGGACTAGGCCGGGTGGCCAATCCCTTACTAGTCTCCGGCTAGAGTGGTGAAACAATCAAAACCAGGAGAAGGGGATAGAAATCAAATACATATCCCGACCTGAACTTATGGTGATAGCCTTTACTGTTACCAACTTTGCGGCATGGCCGCTTTGCACCATGCCACCGGGTCCCAAATGCGGATGGCTATAGATTGCTTCCAAGGCACCATTTTCAACTGGTGCGATGCTGTGTTGGCCAATATGAAGGGCCAACTAACCAGGGCAAAGAGAGGACAACTGAAGACCTTTGGATATGGGCCTTTAGTTGTGAGCTTTGCCCTAGAGAGAGTTCCAATGCTGATCCCCCAGCATCTTACAGTTCTAGCTGGGCCTCCTCGGGAGCCTAAGTTGACGAGATGGGTTGCGGTAATGGCCCGGCATCCTGATGAGGGAGCAGCAGTTGTTCGATTTCCTGATGGTTACTTTCACTGGTTGGAGAACCAGGTCTTTGCGATTCAGGATTTTCCTTATGCCGGAATGGATTTTCGGAATGATCCGGACATGGTTCTTCCACAGGGAGAACAATGGGACGACAGAGGTATTTCATTCTTCACATCTTTTAAATTATGTATTTTTTTGTTTTTTATATATCGTCTCAAAACTAACAGCACAAATTTTCAAAATGAAGATGTAGGTCCACAGTGTCCGGCCAACCTCCGGGCTTTTGAGAGGAGAGTACCAGCTGTACCAGCACCAGCCCCACAGGATGCGGCCGCAGAGACCTTAGCCGAGCTGGAACAGGATCTAGAGCGACTGACGGCGGATATACCAGAGACCACTATAGATGACATTCCTATCCGACTTCAGCGCTACGTGGTCGCAGTCCCAGGACCTTTCAGGAGGTTCCTGTGTAGGGTAGCGCGGGCAGTGGTCTCGTATAGAGAGCACCACCAGTGATTGGCTAGTCGCTTTTGTAGACACATATGACATTTTTGGTTTTTTTTTGTACTTATCATTTTGCCGATCATAAGGTGTTTTTCCAACCTATGATCGAAGACGATGTATATTTTTGACACACTCCTATATATATATATCATTATTACCGGCTTATTTTGTTAAACATGTGTGATGAAATGTTTATAAATTTACATTTATGATTGTTACAAATGTCTATTTAACATTCGAGACGCCATTGCATCTGCTAATGTATTTAAAGACCTTGGAATATGCTGATATTCAATGTAATCAAATTCACATTCCAAGAGACGCACCCTCAAAAACAATCTTAATAACACTGGATTTCTAATGGCATAGACTCTATTAAGCTGTAATACAATGAGTTCAGAATCTAACCTCACTATCAAACTCCAAATCCCAAATGAAATAGATTCAGATAATAATTCAATCACTGCACTGTATTCTGCAATGTTGTTTGTTGTTTGACCGAGGCTCACCCCATGCATAGAAACTAACTCGTCAGAGGGCGAATAGATAACCCAAGCATAGAAACTAACTTGTCAGAGGGCGAATAGATAACCCAAGCTGCGGAAGAGATATTCCGTGTACTACGACAAGCACCATCAGCAAATCCAATGCATAGAAACTAACTCCCGAGGCTCACCCCATGCATAGAAACTAACTCGTCAGAGGGCGAATAGATAACCCAAGCTGCGGAAGAGATATTCCATGTACTACGACAAGCACCATCAGCAAATCCAATGTACGTTTGGAGAGGCGTTGACATCTGCAATATCAAGAGTAAAACCAAGATAAGCCAGAATAACGACAAAAACACACTCTTTAAACTAAGCACACAACCTAAACTAAGCAAACATACCAAAAAAGAAAATTAACCTAACTAGGAATAACTAAATCTCCATACCCACCATTTAAGCATAATACCTCTTTAGGTAAAGTCCATTTCTCGGCTTACCCAAAGAGTCCCCATCAAAATCTACCAGCTCATAGGCCCCTTTTGCCAGCTTTCGCTTGACAATGTAGGGCCCATGCCACATGGGAACGAATTTTCCAGCACCTAATTTATCGTTAGCTTGATCATATAATAGCACTAGGTCTCCTTCCGAAAAATTACGAGGGGTCACGTTACAGTCATACTGAGCTTTCATCCTTTTTGTGTGAGTCTCAATTGCCAAAGCAGCGTCACGTTGAGTCTCATCTAATTTAGCTAAGTATAACAGACGCTTCTCCTCTTCGGAAGTAGCTGGGAGTAATTCGATAGCCATTTGAAGTGATGGGATTTTGCATTCAATGGGCAACACTGCTTCCAAACCATAAACTAGTTGGAAAGGAGTGAACCCTGTTGATGTTTTTACTGAGGTTCGATACGCCCAAAGTGCTGAGAATAACATGTTATGCCAATTCGACCGATGAATACCAATGATTCGTCGGATCATGATAACGAGAACTTTGTTGATGGATTCAACCAAACCATTTGCTTGAGGATAATAAGGAGTAGAACTATCATGGCGTAAACCAAGCTGGCTTGTAAGTTCTGTCATCATAATGTTTCGAAAATGGCGCCCATGGTCAGTGATTATCGCTTGTGGGACACCAAACCTAGCAATAATATGATTGAATACGAAAATCGCTGCTGTTTTGCCACTTGCCTCGAATGTAGGCATCGCCTCGGCCCATTTAGTAAAATAATCAACCGCAAGGATGATATACGCATGCCCCCCGGCCGAGTGAGGGTTAGAAGTAATAAAATCGATACCCCATTTAGCAAAAGGACCAACGGCAATTATAGGGTGGAGAGGAGCAGGTGGTGCGCGCATATTGCGATCAAACACTTGGCAGTTGTGGCATTTTCGGACCGCAATGATACAATCTTTAAACATGGACGGCCAGAAATAGCCAGCACGCAACACCTTATGAGTTGTGGCATACCCAGACATATGACCGCCACATGCTCCAGAATGACAGTCATTCAAAACCCTTTCTGCCTCTTCATGAGTTAAGCAACGACGAAAAACCAAGTCCGCCCCACGACGATAAAGAGTATCTCCAATAATCTTGTATTGTTGGGATTGGAATCAAATTTTCCGGCGTTCCGACTTTGAAGCTTCGGGCCGAAAGGATTGGGTTTGGAGATAGACGATTATATCCCCATACCACCGATCTAAAGTGTTGATAAGAAACAGAGATTCATCCGCAATGGGTTCCTCTGCCACAGTTTCCGTGTTAGCACGCGGGAAGTCACACATCAATTCCGCAAAAACTAAGGATTTCTTAGACTTGGACTTCTCAAACTCCAAATCGAACTCCTGCAGGATAACAATCCATTTGGAGTACTTGCCTCCTAGCAATTGTTTTGTCAAAATATAGATCATAGGGTTACAATCTGAAATCACTGTAGTTTTACGGAGAAGAATGTAATGACGAAAACGCTGGACAGCTTGAACGGCTGCCAGTGCCAACTTTTCCACATGCGAGTATTTTAGCTCGGTTGGATTTAACGTCCGACTAAGGTAATATATCACATGTTCCGTTCCGAATTTGTCTTCCTGAACTAAGACCATTCCAATGGTGGAGTGGGAGGCGGCGAGATACAAAAAGTAATCCTGGTTGTAGTTGGGAGGATGCAGCAACGGTGCATGGGTCAACGCGTGCTTAAGTGCATCAAAAGATTTCTGAGCTATCTCATCCCAAGAAAATTGAGCGTTTTGTTTCAACAACCGGGTGAAACCCTTTGTAACCTCGGCGTAGTTAGGAATGAATCGACATAAAAAGTTTGCTTTCCCTTGCAAACTTTGGAGTTGGCGCCAACTCGAAGGAGGAGGCAATTTGATGATAGCTTCGACCTTCGAGGGATCGACGCGGATACCGGCTTTTGAAACGACAAATCCTAGCAATCGTCCCACCTCTATGCAGAAGACACATTTGTGTGGGTTCAACCGAATTCGATAATGCCGACACCTCATAAAAATAGCGCGTAAATGGACAAGGTGATCAGCTCGATGTAAAGAATGAGCAGGCAAATCATCGAGATACGGTTGCACAATGTGCTTGATGTCGTGAAATGCGTAAGACATTGCCCGTTGGAAAGTGGCTCCGACATTCTTAAGTCCGAAAGGTAACTTGCAATAAGCAAACGTCCCCCAAGGACAAATGAAATCCGTTTTTGGTTGATCGGCAGGTAGAATATTGATTTGGTTGTAACCGGAAAAACCGTCCATAAAGGAAAATATTTCACTGCCGGCACAATCATCAATTATTTGATCGATATAGGGTGTAGGATAGTTTTCTTTTGGATAAGCACGATTTATATCCCTATAGTCGATACATATTCTTATTGTTTCTTGTTTCTTGTTAACCGGAAAAATATTCGATACCCAATCCGTTAACGGGATCGGATAAATGAAACCTACTTTCAACAGCTTCTTGACTTCTGCTTTAATCGCAGCCGCTTTCCTAGGGTGAATCTGACGCAGACGTTGCCGAACGGGTTTAGCGTCCGGGTAGGTCTTGATTTCATGAACAACAATGGAGGGATCAATTCCCGGCATTTCCTCATAGGACCAGGCAAACACGTCGCGGAATTCTTGAAATAGGACCTTGTATGTTTGAATTTCGTTATCTGTACACGAGGCAGCTATATGAATGTTTTCAATAACTCCGGTTTTGACTGAAATGTCAATGGCAATAGTTTGGGAAATGTTTCCCAAATTCAACTCTGAATCAGGATGTTTCATGGGATTCTGAGCGTCCCTGACATATTCAGCTGTAAAAATTGATGAAAAATCATTTTCAAAGTCATCACCCTCAGGTAAAAACGAAGATCTATGATGAAGATCTTCCCATGGTAGATCGTCTACACTTAGGATTTCGCGAAGTTGTTCCTCAGATGACACAACTTCGAGAAACGTTATCCATTCCGAGGTTGACGTGAAAAATGATTCCTCACGGACCACATTCATTTGGTCGAATTGGGTTGAACTAGAGTCGGAAAAATACTGCACGACCTCATAAGCAATTTCATATGGGCTCAAAGGCATTGTATTACCGAAGGAGTCTATTTCAGATTCAGATGGGACAATCCAAGGATCATCGTAAATAATAGCGTCTGAAGTGATCATATGAATGGATGTGAATGAAGGGTCTGCATTGATGGAAGGAAAGGGAAAAGTTCCCAGTAAACCAAAATCTTTAACCAATCCTACACCAACATCCCTGTAAGGGATAGTCGTTTTACCGACATGCTGGATACTCTCTGAAGAGGCTGGTTCGGATGAAAAGAAAGCTAGCTGGTCTATTGTCATGATCTTACCATTATGTGGGAACTTTATAACTCTGAAGACCGATGACACAACCGCTGTCATAGCGTAAGACCAACTGCGACCCAAATGAAGGTTGTAGTCTAGAGGGGCATCAACCACCTCCACATCCAGACTAACAGTCTTTCCTTCAACCCCTATAGGAAAATCCTGTAGAATGCCAAACGGATGGAACCCACGGCCATCAAAGGCCTTAAGAATCGTCGGGGATTGTTTCAGTGAAGGAGAACCAAGCGATCTCCAACACTGAATCGACATAATACACGTAGAAGCTCCTTCATCAATTACAGTCCGATGAATAGGCCTGTTTTTTACTATCACTGGAATCTGGAAAGCCATTTGATGAGGGAGACGCGGTGTACTATTTTCTATATCAAAGATTATCAGGTTCGGGTCCTGAATATCAACAGCTCCTATAGCCGACAAGAGTAATTTTCGTTGTGTTGGGCATGATTGCAGCACTTCCAAAGCCGACATTGCTGAGGGTGAAACAGCTAAATCCTCAACAATGTTATAATTCTGAGCTGCTCTCGCATGTGGATTGAAAGCAGACTTTTGAAGTATACCCTTGGCGGGCGGTTTAATTATCAAGTTCAGGTTAGGTTTCTCGATCTGTAGTGGATCGGAACCGGGAGCTGAGGTTGATGGATTAGAATGAGAAGATTATGCTTCTTTGCCATCAATAGGATTCTTACTACCATAATCTTGTGATCGAGTTGCAATCCGTACATGAGACATCATCAATATGGGTTCTTCACTGGCACTCGAGGAAGAACCTATCATCTTACTCTCCTACTTTGGAAATGGATCTTTCAAAACAGCAGGAGTTGGGGAACCTTTAACGATTTTCACAACCTCTGCCCGATGAGGGCAATCTCTTGTGAAATGATCTTCTTCACAAATTAAACAAGGATAGCGAGGTTTGCGCTTTTCGTCGTTAGATTCCGACTTCTCTTTTTTCTCCTTTGGAGCCTTGTCTGCTTTGTCCTTCTTCTTGCCTTTCTTCTTACCACCGTTTTTTGATTTAGCCGTAGATGACTCTACAGCATGAATATCGGCAGTAATTTCAGGAGAAGATTCTCCTGTCGGGGAGTCCGGTAAGGTTATTATTGGAGAAGAATTCTTTGAGGATTTCTTCTTACTTTTAGTATTCACCGTACCAATCATGCCATCAGCAGCATGAGACCCCGAAGGAGCAGCAACAATTTGATTCGACTTAGGAAGATCTGGGATCTTCTCGTGCAACGTACCCGACTGAGTATAAACTAAGTCAAGGTACTGGGCTTGAGCAATGACTTGCTCCTCAGTAACCACTCCGGCCTTAGCTACATCTTCAGTAATCTTCGTTAATAATGATTTTACAAACCATTCAGCTAAGATTTGGTCCGGGATAAAAACTTTCACTAAACGTCTTCGACGTCTCCATTCATGAATATGATCGGAAATATAAGTGGAGGTCGACTGTTTTAATGAAGTTAATAGGTCCGTGCCGTTATCGTATCTGACCGGCAACTGAAAAATGTGTTAGGAACGAGGTAGCTAACTGGCTAAAATTGTAAAAAGAGGCCCGTGGTAACTCAATGTACCACTTGGCCGTGAGACCAATGAGCGTACGCTGGAAAAGACGTAAGCGGATCGAATCATCCGAGATAGAATTTGAAGCACACCAGAGGTGGTAAGTCATCACGTGATTGGACGGATCCTCTCCAGACTTACCTTCGAACTTGGGTATATCACTGGGCAAATTATTTGGCATTGGCGGCCAGAACGGAAGATATTGAATTGGATCGTTCATTAGGCGCGTCAAGTCTGGTAAATCCAAAGTTGCGATAAACGGTAACTGCCGGTTAGGATCTCTAAAACTCTGGGTCACAAGACCAGTCCCAGGAGGAGGATATCCAGGATAACTAGGAACAGGAATCGCATTAGGGATATTATATCCTCCTGGAAAACCAGGATTAACCAGACCGTACTGGGGTTGTTGAGGTTGTTGGTAAGTGTACCTAGGATACGGTTGATACTGGTAAACCGGTTGTTGGACAGCAGGACCGAATTGGTACTGTCCCTGGTACTGTTGGTGAGTAAATTGAGGTTGAGTTGTTACAACAGTACTTAAACCAGGCTGCCCTACAGGCATCTGGACCGTGGTTTGAATCGTAGATCCAGACAACGGTAAAGATGTCTGAGGAGTGATTGCAGAGACAGTAGAAACCGGAGCTGTCGATACTCCAGAAGTAAGTGCGGTAGATGTTGCGGTAGTTGCAGCAGCCGTTTGAGATGGAGTACTAGGTGCAATTGGCGGCTGAGTAACTACCGAAGTCACAGAAGTTTGAACATTTGCCTGGACAGGTTGCGGTTGCTGGGGTGGACCAGAAACTACGGGTTGTCCAGTTTGAGGTACCAACTGTATACTTGGCTGCAACACCTGTTGACCTTGTGATGGATCCCACACTATCATTCCAGGGTATTGACCCGTAACAGGTTGAGGATACTGAGATCCATAACCGGATTGAGGATAGGATTGATAACTGAAAGGCATAGTTCCCATACCTTGAACATATGACTGACCTTGAGGTGGTTGATAACCTTGACTCGAGTATTGACCTTGAGGTTGATAACCTTGGGGTAAATACTGATACTGGGGTTGACTTTGACCTTGAGGTTGATACCCTTGAGGTAAATATTGATACTGAGGTTGACCCTGGGGTACATATTGAGGCTGGGGTTGACATTGAGGCATGTATTGTACCACGGGTACATACTGACCTTGAAGCTGCCCCCCAAACACAATTTGTGTACCTTGAGGTTGCCCCCCAGGCGTTAATTGAGGCTGCCCCCCAGGCGGTAATTGACCACCTTGAGGTTGAGAAACGGGAACTGAACCTGACATCATGTAAATGTCTCCTACACCCAACGGTTTGTTACCATTGTTTCCATGTAATAACCCATGATCAATGGGTTGAGGAGATGCCCCCGCAAAGGTATCAGAAAGTGATTGATACCCGATGGGAACAGAAGGACCGTCGTGCAAGAAAGATTCAGGAGTTTGAGTAAACACGGACGACTGACCAGACATATTTACAGGAGTATAAATACCTCCAGGCGGAAAAGGAGTACGAGGTGGAGAAAAACCTACCCCTGAGTTGTCTAAATAATTGGTTAACGAAAGGTACCAAGTAGTACTTCTAGGAGGACTGTAAAAGATAGATTCACGCTCCCTGAGATCAATAGTAGGTTGATCTTCAAGGGTAGATACGCCTAATTCTTCCTCTGGAGAATGTTCTTCAATAGCTATCAAACCAGTACGAAGATTTTCAGTGATGACTCTTTCTACCCTAGGTGAATCTGGTACACTAGAAGTTGGAGTAACAGGTTCAGATATTTCAGGTTCTTCGCCTATATCACTAGTAGATGAAAAACTACCAGCAAGCTCAGAAACTTCAACTGCTTCAGGATTATAACTTGTCTCTAGACTTTGGTAATCTTGATGGACTACCAACGAAGACTCTCCTTCTTCTGGTGAACCTACTCTACTGCCGCTAGGAGGAGTTACAAGGACCTTTAAACCTTCGTAATGACCCGGGACGTCTTCAGGAGGTCCACCCCGTGATCTACGGAGTTTCCTCAACAAATCGGTTCTGGTAACAATCTCAGGTGACTTGCCCCGAAGTCTACGGGACTGTCTCGGTAATTCCGCCACAGTTAAAAACTTTTAACTACTGCACACGCAAACAAAGTAAAATCTCAAAACAAACCACCTAAAGTCTCTAAAGAACCAAAAAAATTTGAATCATACGCCTAAAGAATCTAGGGCGTCAAACCAAGCACAAACAGTAGCCTTCCAGACCGAAAACGCTAGTTGGAGATGAAAACCAACATCGTTGGATTCAGTACAGAAGTGGCGGGTGGAACAGTTACCCCGACAACTTGCTTAATGAATAGACCAGCACAAGTTCCTCCACTTTAACCGTCTCGAGTGAAGTGAACCCCCTGGAAAATCCAAGTGAGTCTAGCCGACGTCTGCTCCAGGTACAGTGGGATCTTCCCTCCACCGTCACCTCGGTAGAATCCTAAAGATAATGGTCACTAAGGTTACCAACCGCAACAAATGCACCTGGGGGAACAGTCTACACTCCGAAAGCACGCAAGGGCAGAGTATCAAGCTCAATCCCCTTGCCGGTTCCTTGACAATAATCCAAGGTTTACCGACAAGTGACCCTTGGCTCCTCGACAATGGTTAATCCGAGGTTTACCGTTTGTAATACGTGCGTGTCTGGCGTTGTTCCCAACGAGGGAGGATTGATCCCCTCACTGGTTCGGACACGAGCTCGTGCTTCTCCTTTAAGAGGAGCTTTCCCAGAGTACAAATGAGACAATTGGATTTATTCTATCACAAGATAAGCTACTTGTTTGGTTTTGTTGTCTTGGAGAGTTAATTACTCTCCTACTCCAAGACACTAGCCTGATCTAAATTGGTGTTTCAGAGCCCTAGTAAATAAAAGTTACTATGTTGATTTTACTTTAAGCGTTAATTTTATGGTTTTTCTTAAAGACAAAAGGTAGTGGAGATGAAACTGGTGGTGTGTAGACTCGACTCGCAACCACTACAAAGATGCACCTAAGATGATTTACACTACTTTTCCTTTTCAATGAATCTCCTAACTAAGAGAGTTGGAAAATGCAAATTTTATAGAAAACAACTTTCTTAGTAAAGACAATCAAAGAAACAATTCTTTTTATCTTTTCAAAACGCACAACTCATGACCACTAATTACTCTACGAAATTTCCTTTTTCTCCCAAAAGTCTACAAATGCTACCAAAGCAAACTTTTTCCAAAAGAATTTTTTGTGTTTTTTCTATGTTAATAAAGCATGTAAAACTATTTTATCAAATCGAATTTAACAAATCTAAGGCAATCAAATCAAATTCATTCAAAAGCAAATCAAAAGCAAATTTACCTAAAAGTAAAAATAACGAGGACAAAAGCCTACAAGGAAGATTCCCAGATGTTTTACTTAGTCAAAATGCAACTAAGGATTAGTTCATGCAGAATCATAAGCTAACCAAAAAACAAAATCGAAATCTTTTTGTTCTTTTTTCTCAAGAATGGAATTCAAGGCTTTAACAAACAAACTTTTCGAGATTCGCAAAGAGAAGACACAAAGGTAGGTCTCTCACTAAGGTGACTTCTATGACAGGCCCGACTCCTAAGAGGACTGATCAAAACCAGGGAGATCCAAAGTTTGACAACCCCTAACGCCAAAGTCACTACAGGACCAGTTAAAAATCAAACCCTAAGGCAAAATCCCTATGAATTCCACCAAAACCCTCGACACTAACGGGACAAGTTCAGGTGAAGATCTTTGACAGTAAACTGATGGATCTGGGCAGTAAAAACAAAGTAAAAGCAAAATCTAAAAGAGCAAAAAGCAAAAATTGAAATTTTCTCAAAATTGACAGGGGTACGCAGGTCATCTGTTCACACAGGCGCGGGTACGCACTGTGCACAAAGACGCAGTGCGTACAAGTACGCACTGTGTTAAACCCAGAGACTGCGTACTGCTGGCAAGACTAAGAAAAATAAAAAACTAAATTGACTCTAAGCTAACCCACCCAAATACACAGCTAGACAACCAAAAATCAGAAAACAAGCAATTTTTCTCAGATCAAAATATCAAATCAAAAAGAACTCAAACACATTAATGGAGTCCCCAGTGGAGTCGCCATTTTGTCACGCGGAAAGAGTCGTTAGTGCGGACACAACCGACCTTCCTAGAAAGCCTAAGACTCTCTAATGACAAACAAGACAAATAAGAGCAATCCTTCTCTAAATATGCTTTTACAATATGAGAAATCAAGTGTTTAGATCCTACCTGTAATCCAACGCTGTTGTAGTAGTCCAGCTTCGTTGATCCGGATGAGCTCCTCCTTCCCTTCGAAACCTGCATTCACCAACAATCAAACGATTAAATAGCACCTGAATATCACATAAAATAAAACATATTTAACATGTAGACCAAGGAGTACATGAAACAACTCATTAATAACAAATTGTTGAGAAGAATGGACTAATTTGTATTAAAAGGTAACAAAAGGAACCATTACAACCTGAGCCTTGGTGTTGTGCAAGCTCCTCCCAGGGTCCACAAGAGTTCTCCCTTACTCTGATCAGCTCACCCACCTCCCAATGGAAACAAGTAAAGATGGTAATCTCTCCTCACAAGCTTCTACAAGGAAGTCCTAATTCCAGCAGCATCTACCCTTAGGAATGTTCAGCTTTCAACCTCTCCTCCCTTTGGCCCAATGCCTGTATTCATAATTCTCTAGAGGAAGTTATTCAGGTCCACCATCAATGGGATAAGCCCCTCTTTGGATGGGATAGCTCCCCTATTGATGGGATAAGTTCCTCTTTGGTAGGGATACATGAACCATCTGGAAGAGCTTCACACACGTCAAACATGCTTCTAGAAGACTCTAGAAATGACCACAAGTAACTTTTTTAGAGTGAAACTTGCGCCTTTTGACCTTTACAGGAGTACGCAACCATCCCTTTACATACAAAGCGTACAAGTACGCAGGTTTTGTGAACTTGGGTTGCGTACCCACAGGTGAGGCTAAGAGAAACTGCGTACCAGAGATAATTGACTTTTAAATGACTTTTCTCTCTTTCTTGAAGTTTGACATGGAAAGCAGAGGCATGAGACTTGCCAAGGGGGATAGTATGACAGTGGATGGAGCCATACTAACTGCAAATAGTCATGGTGACATTTTTTAGTGTAACAATTCCCAAGGTCGACTAGGGGTAGGCAACAGGGTATAGAGGCCTTGCTTCTTAATGGTCGGTTTGGCAATGGCACAGGCAGTACATGATCGGATGTACTTCCCAACATCCTGTCGAATATTTGGCCAATAGAAATAATTTTGCAGTACTGCCACTGTTTTCTCGACCCCGAAATGCCCAGCAGCCCGACTGTAGTGTGCTTCCCAAATCATCTTGGCACGCTCGCTTGAAGGAACACAAAGGTGACCGAGGTGGCATAATAGGGCATCCTGGAGGTGAAAATCTGCAACATGCCGACCCTCCGAGAGTGTCTGGTATGTGTGGCCAAATTCTGGGTCGCTTTTGTAGAGAAGTGGCCAATCAGAAGTCTCGTGCCCACAAGAGTTGAGCACGGTGGTCAACGCCATGATTGGTGGTCGACTGAGGCAATCTGCAACATTATTGGTGCTGCCCTTTTTATACTTGATATTCAAGTGAAACTGTTGCAGGTATGTAGACCACTTCTGATGGCGATCATTCTGCAATTTCCCTTGGGTCTGTATGAACTGCAGGGTCGGTGGTCATGTGTGGATGACTGTTTCCTTCCCCAAAATGTAATGCTTCCATTGTCGGCAGGCCTGTACAATGGAATACATCTCTTTATCATAAGTGGGGTACTTCCGGACTGTGTCTGAAAGCGTTTCACTGTGATATGCCACTAGATGTCCATGTTGAGTAAGGACTGTCCCAATAGCATAGTCAGAGGCATCTGTCTCGACCTCAAATGGTTGTTGTAAATCTGGTAACGCGAGCACTGGTGCCGTGCAGAGGCGATCCTTCAACTCCCTGAATGCCTTCTGTTGAGATTCAGACCAAAAGAATTTTGCTTTCGCCCCTCCCTTGGTGACTTGACTCAAGGGCCAAGAAATATGAGAAAACCCCAGCACAAACCTGCGGTAGAAGTTGGCAAGACCTAGAAAGCTGCGGAGCTTTGTTAGAGTGGTTGGAGAGGGCCAATCCCGAATGACTTGGACCTTGGCTGGATCGACATGCACCCCCTGTTCATCAATGATGTATCCCAGATACTGAACCTCGGTCATGCCAAAATTGCATTTCTCCAAATTGGCACATAGCTTGTGTTTCCGCAGTGTTTGGAGAACCTGTTGGATGTGGTGGAGGTGCTCTTCCCAACTCTGGCTGAAGATCAGAATCTCATCCAAGTATACCACTATAAAGGAGTTGGTGAATGGCCGCAAGATGTCATCCATTAGCCTCATAAAGGTTGCAAGAGCATTCGTCAATCCGAAAGGCATGACCAACCATTCGAAGAGGCCCTCCTTGGATTTGAAGGCAGTCTTCCACACATCTGAGGGTTCGATTGGTACCTGGTGATATCCCGACTTCAAATCGATCTTGCTGAAATATTTCGCCCCCTTTAGTTGGTCTAGGAGGTCATCAATCCGCGGGATCGGGTACCTATTACGGACAGTGATCTTGTTCAGCGCCCGATAGTCAATACAGAGTCTCCACGTCCCATCCTTCTTCTGTACCAACACGATCGGGCTTCCACAGGGCGATGAACTCGGACGGATGTGACCTTTTTGTAGGAGCTCCTGAATCTGCCTCTTGATTTCATTGTTCTCCAGAACGGAGCGCTAATAAATTGGTCCATTGGGTAGTGGCGCACCTGGGGTCAGATCGATGGAGTGCTTGACTTGACAGTGCAGAGGAACCCCTGCCGGGGAGGTGAAGATGTCTTTGTACTCCTCCAAAATCTTGTCCATCTGTAGCTGTCGTGCAAAGGGACCCCGTTTGGAGGCCACGGCCACTGTCTTCTTCTTCCCTTGAGGGCGTATCATCAGGAAAACAAATTTCCTGGTTTTGGAAATGATCTTACTGCATTGTTTTGCAGTAATCAAAGAGATGGCGGCAGGTGGTGCTACCTCTGGTAACCTGAACAACTTATTTCCCAATGTAATAATAACATCACGGGGCCTTGATTCATACACAGCATGTCGCTTCCACAAGTATGGTTGTCCTAGTAATACATCACAAACTTCAAGGGGAGCAATGTCACACAATACCTCATCCGTGAAGGGCTTGATGTTGTATGGAAGGCGACACTGTTGGCTCACGCGAAGATTTCGCCCTTGGTGAAGCCACCCAATGGTGTATGGTTGTGGATGTGCTGTGGTCGGTAAGCCCAACCGCTTCACGACCTCTGCCGAAATGAGGTTCTTTTGACTCCCGCTATCAACAATGAACTGTATCGGGGAGCCCTTTACCCACATCTGGGAGTGGAAGAGACGCTCCTCCTCCTCTGGATCTTCGGGTTCATTTTTCTAGATCTTTGCGGTAGCAACAGTGGCGCTGGGATCCACATCAATGATCTGCTTCCCTTTTTCATACCCCTTATCGGGTTCTGACTCAGAGTCGGAACATGCATCTGATTCTGAAACCTTTAGCTCAACCACCAGTAACTGCTTGGCCCGACACTTACTTGTGTTGTGAGTGGAGCTCTTATGGAACTCGCACCATTTTCCAGTGTCCTTTCTCGGCTTCGCGGCGTTGTTCTTTGCTTGCAGCTTTGGCTGGTTGTCTTGGGCTGTCCCGCCTTGGTTCTGTCCTTTTTTTGTGGTTTAGGGGCACCTTTCCCCTGCTTTGGATTCGCAGATCCAAATTCTCGCTTCTTTTGTTTAAACTTTTGCTCGACCTTGACGGCATATCGGTATGCTGCGCCGAGCGAGGGGATGTTTAGGAATTGTATTTCTTCCTGGATGTACTTGTGCAGGCAGCCACGGTATTTGAGTATCAAATGTTGCTCCGAATCCTTGATACCCAACTTTGTGCGAAGGGTATGGAAAAGATTGGTGAACTCCGACACGTCTTGGTCCCTTCCCTGCCGCAGCGTGGTCCACTTTATGTATTCATCCTCATAGCTTCCGACAGGGTAGTACTGCTCCTTGATGGCATCCCGGAACGAATCCCAGGTGGGTGCGGCTGAAAATAGTGAGCCAGTACTTTCATCCTTCTGCTCGCAGTAGGTTTCCCACCAGTCCTTGACGTGGGGGGCTGCTTTGAGAAGAGAAAAAACAATCTTTTCCCGACTCGAAAATTCATGAACAGAAAACTAACCCTCTAGCAGATTTAACCATTTATCTACGGCATCGGCGTCTATCTGACCCTCGAATATGGGGATTTCAAAATTAACTTGTACCTTAAAGGGTGTGGCGTTTCGAGAGGAGCTGCTGGAAGCCGATGCGCCGCTTCTGGGTAGCCGCTGAAGGATCTGGGCAAAGCTGTCCATCATCGCGTTCCGTTGTCGCTCGAGGGCTTCTTCGAGCAAGATTTTGATGGGATCTCCTACCCCCTCGTCTTTCTTCTCCTCCGCCATGGGAGGCCGTCGGGATTTGCGAGGCTACTCTTGCAAAGGTTCAACCAGTTCAAGCCCTAACTCCTTATATCCCGACCTTGTTGGGGACATGCAAAGAAAAACAGAGAAAAAGCAGACCGCTCTGATACCACTGATCCGGATTTAAACAGGAACGCAACAAATTACAGAGATAACCATATACACAAAGATGTAGCGGAAATAATACTTCATTTCATTAATGGAAAATACTGAAATATGCTTACAACCAGAAATGGAAACAAACCAGCTAGGGCGATGGTAGCTTATCTCTGAGAAGAGATGTGATGGCTACATGCCTCTGAACTGTGTTACAATGAGGCTCGAAGGCCTATTTATTGTTGAGAAACAATGGAAAAACCCTTAACATTCCAAAACCTAACCCTAGGAGATGAAACGCCAAACTGTGGGCCCCGTTTGGGGTAAATTGGTACATCAACTTCCCGGGGTCGTAACTTTGGCATATGATCTCCGTTTGACGCGTACAATAGGTCATTAGAAAGATCTATCCGAGGACTATCATTGCTGGAACGGGCAACATCGGTCCATGGTCCATGTTGCCCCCGGATTCCCCAAAAAACGTCGTTTAGGGCCTCAAAACGGCTCCGGAAGTTTAGGACCCGAAAAACTGCTAAAAATAGTAAGTTGTGCTATAATTAAGGAAACTGAAAATGCTGAGAAAGACAATGGTGGGGGTCCAGGTGGACTTGGCAGGTGGCCACCAATATCCACCTGGATCATTCCTCCCCCCTTAGGAAGCAATGGTCCCCATTGCGTTGAGCTCCTCCATGAGATGAGGAAACTTCTGCTGAACTTGTTCCCTGGTGATCCACTTGCCCTGCTGAAGGAGTTGGCCTGCTTTGACAACTCGATACAGTTGGATATTCTGTTGGCGAGTGTTCTTGATCTGTGTGTCCATGATTCGATCAGTTTCAGCTTGTTCTATGCAATCTGGATTTAATTCTGTGGGTTTGAGCTGTTCTGCAATGTCGGATGTGTCTAGCAATGGTGGAAAGTATGGCCGAAGGCGGTCCACATTGAACACTGGGTGCAGGCCAAGGAATGGGGGAATGCTGAGCTCAAATGCATTGTCTCCCATAGCCTTAGTAATGGTGTAAGGACCATATCGGAGAGGTCTCAATTTTCGATAGGCTCTAGTAAGGTGTTCCTTTTGCAAATGCAACCAGACTTTGTCGCCCACCTGAAACTTGTGTGGCACCCGATGTTGATCATGTCGCTGCTTGTACTTGGCATTTGATTTCTCAAGAATGTCATGGACCTGCTGGCGAATATGTTGGATGCGCTCAATGAAGCTGGTGGCCTTATCTGTTTCGGACTGGACATGAGCTGAATTCATGTGAGTAGCTGCAAGTGGCATGGCCACATCAATGGGGCATAGTGGCTGGAATCCCAAACCCACCTGAAAAGGGCTATGGCCAGTGGAGCTGTGTAGAGCTCGGTTGTAGTTGTGTTGAACATAGGGGAGGCTCTCGTCCCATGTGCGTGGATGCTTTGAGTTATACATGCGCAGAATGTGCACAATCATCCTATTGACAACCTCTGTCTGGCCATCAGTTTGAGGATGGAAGGTTGTGGACTTCGTGAGTTTGGTGTCCAGCATTGACCAGAGACTGGACCAAAATGTGCTGAGAAACCGACTGTCCCGATCTGAGATGATAGACTGTGGGATCCCAAAGTGCACCCACACTCGTTCAAAGAAGAGTTTAGCAGTGGCTTCTGCTGTGATATTCTTCTTGCAGGCCACCATAATGGCCATCTTCGAGAACCTGTCGACGACCACAAAAACACAGTCATTTCCATGCTTGGTGGAAGGAAGGCCTGACATGTAATCCATGGAGATGGATTCCCAAGGTCGACTAGGGGTAGGCAACGGGGTATAGAGGCCTTGCTTCTTAATGGTCGGTTTGGCAATGGCACAGGCAGTACATGATCGGATGTACTTCCCAACATCTTGTCGAAGATTTGGCCAATAGAAATAATTTTGTAGTACTGCCACTGTTTTCTCGACCCCGAAATGCCCAGCAGCCCGACTATAGTGTGCTTCCCAAATCATCTTGGCACGCTCAATTGAAGGAACACAAAGGTGACCGAGGTGGCATAATAGGGCATCCTGGAGGTTAAAATTTGCAACATGCCGACCCTCCGAGAGTGTCTGGTATGTGTGGCCGAATTCTGGGTCGCTTTTGTAGAGAAGTGGCCAATCAGAAGTCTCGTGCCCACAAGAGTTGAGCACGGTGGTCAGCGCCATGATCGGTGGTCGACTGAGGCAATCTGCAACATTATTGGTGCTGCCCTTTTTATACTTGATATTCAAGTGAAACTGTTGCAGGTATGTAGACCACTTCTGATGGCGATCATTCTGCAATTTCCCTTGGGTCTGTATGAACTGCAGGGGTCGGTGGTCTGTGTGGATGACCGTTTCCTTCCCCAAAATGTAATGCTTCCATTGTCGGCAGGCCTGTACAATGGAATACATCTCTTTATCATAAGTGGGGTACTTCCGGACTGTGTCTGAAAGTGTTTCACTGTGATATGCCACTGGATGTCCATGTTGAGTAAGGACTGCCCCAATAGCATAGTCAGAGGCATCTGTCTCGACCTCAAATGGTTGTTGTAAATCTGGTAACGCACGCACTGGTGCCGTGCAGAGGCGATCCTTCAACTCCCTGAATGCCTTCTGTTGAGATTCAGACTTGCTTTCGCCCCTCCCTTGGTGACTTGACTCAAGGGCCAAGAAATATGAGAAAACCCCAGCACAAACCTGCGGTAGAAGTTGGCAAGACCTAGAAAGCTGCGGAGCTCTGTTAGAGTGGTTGGAGAGGGCCAATCCCGAATGACTTGGACCTTGGCTGGATCGACATGCACCCCCTGTTCATCAATGATGTATCCCAGATACTGAACCTCGGTCATGCCAAAAGTGCATTTCTCCAAATTGGCACATAGCTTGTGTTGCCGCAGTGTTTGGAGAACCTGTCGGATGTGGTGGAGGTGCTCTTCCCAACTCTGGCTGAAGATCAGAATGTCATCCAAGTATACTACTACAAAGGAGTTGGTGAATGGCTGCAAGATGTCATCCATTAGCCTCATAAAGGTTGCAGGAGCATTCGTCAATCCGAAAGGCATGACCAACCATTCGAAGAGGCCCTCCTTGGATTTGAAGGCAGTCTTCCACACATCTGAGGGTTCGATTGGTACCTGGTGATATCCTGACTTCAGATCGATCTTGCTGAAATATTTCGCCCCCTTTAGTTGGTCTAGGAGGTCATCAATCCGCGGGATCGGGTACCTATTACGGACAGTGATCTTGTTCAGCGCCCGATAGTCAATACAGAGTCTCCACGTCCCATCCTTCTTCTGTACCAACACGATCGGGCTTCCACAGGGCGATGAACTCGGACGGATGTGACCTTTTTGTAGGAGCTCCTGAATCTGCCTCTTGATTTCATTGTTCTCCAGAACGGAGCGCTGATAAATTGGTCCATTGGGTAGTGGCGCACCTGGGGTCAGATCGATAAAGTGCTTGACTTGATAGTGCAGAGGAACCCTTGCCGGGGAGGTGAAGATGTCTTCGTACTCCTCCACAATCTTGTCCATCTGTAGCTGTCGTGCAGAGGGACCCCGTTTGGAGGCTGCGGCCACTGTCTTCTTCTTCCCTTGAGGGCGTATCATCAGGAAAACAAATTTCCTGGTTTTGGAAATGATCTTACTGCATTGTTTTGCAGTAATCAAAGAGATGGCGGCAGGTGGTGCTACCTCTGGTATCCTGAACAACTTATTTCCCAATGTAATAATAACAGCACGGGGCCTTGATTCATACACAACATGTCGCTTCCACAAGTATGGTTGTCTTAGTAATACATCACAAACTTCAAGGGGAGCAATGTCACACAATACCTCATCCGTGAAGGGCTTGATGTTGTATGGAAGGCGACACTGTTGGCTCACGCGAAGATCTCGCCCTTGGTGAAGCCACGCAATGGTGTATGGTTGTGGATGTGCTGTGGTCGGTAAGAACAACCGCTTCACGACCTGTGCCGAAATGAGGTTCTTTTGACTCCCGCTATCAACAATGAACTGTATCGGGGAGCCCTTTACCCACATCTGGGAGTGGAAGAGACGCTCCTCCTCCTCTGGATCTTCGGGTTCATTTTTCTGGATCTTTGCGGTAGCAACAGTGGCGCTGAGATCCGCATCAATGATCTGCTTCCCTTTTTCATACCCCTTATCGGGTTCTGACTCAGAGTCGGAACATGCATCTGATTCTGAAACCTTTAGCTCAGCCACCAGTGACTGCTTGGCTCGACACTCACTTGTGTTGTGAGTGGAGCTCTTATGGAACTCGCACCATTTTCCAGTGTCCTTTCTCGGCTTCGCGACGTTGTTCTTTGCTTGCAGCTTTGGCTGGTTGTCTTGGGCTGTCCCGCCTTGGCTCTGTCCTTTGTTCTGTGGTTTAGGGGCACCTTTCCCCTGCTTTGGATTCGCAGATCCAAAGTCTCGCTTGTTTTGTTTAAACTTTTGCTCGACCTTGACGGCATATCGGTATGTTGCGCCGAGCGAGGGGATGTTTAGGAATTGTATTTCTTCCTGGATGTACTTGTGCAGACAGCCACGGTATTTGAGTATCAAATGTTGCTCTGAATCCTTGATACCCAACTTTGTGCGAAGGGTATGGAAAAGATTGGTGAACTCCGGCACGTCTTGGTCCCTTCCCTGCCGCAGCGTGGTCCACTTTATGTATTCATCCTCATAGCTTCCGACAGGGTAGTACTGCTCCTTGATGGTATCCCGGAACGAATCCCAGGTGGGTGCGGCTGAAAATAGTGAGCCAGTACTTTCATCCTTCTGCTCGCAGTAGGTTTCCCACCAGTCCTTGACGTGGGGGGCTGCTTTAAGAAGAGCAAAAACAATCTTTTCCCGACTCGAAAATTCATGAACAGAAAAATAACCCTCTAGCAGATTTAACCATTTATCTACGGCATCGGCGTCTATTTGACCCTCGAATATGGGGATTTCAAAATTAACTTGTACCTTAAAGGGTGTGGCGTTTCCAGAGGAGCTGCTGGAAGCCGATGCGCCGCTTCTGGGTAGTCGCTGAAGGATCTGGGCAAAGTTTTCCATCATCGCGTTCCGTTGTCGCTCGAGGGCTTCTTCGAGCAAGATTTTGATGGGATCTCCTGCCCCCTCGTCTTTCTTCTCCTCCGCCATGGGAGGCCGTCGGGATTTGCGAGGCTGCTCTTGCAAAGGTTCAACCAGTTCAAGCCCTAACTCCTTATATCCCGACCTTGTTGGGGACATGCAAAGAAAAACAGAGAAAAAGCAGACCGCTCTGATACCACTGATCCAGATTTAAACAGGAACGCAACAAATTACAGAGATAACCATATACACAAAGATGCAGCGGAAATAATACTTCATTTCATTAATGGAAAATACTGAAATATGCTTACAACCAGAAATGAAAACAAACCAGCTAGGGCGATGGTAGCTTATCTCTGAGAAGAGATGTGATGGCTACATGCCTCTGAACTGTGTTACAATGAGGCTCGAAGGCCTATTTATTGTTGAGAAACAATGGAAAAACCCTTAACATTCCAAAACCTAACCCTAGGAGATGAAACGCCAAACTGTGGGCCCCGTTTGGGGTAAATTGGTACATCAACTTCCCGGGGTCGTAACTTTGGCATATGATCTCCGTTTGACGCGTACAATAGCTCATTAGAAAGATCTATCCGAGCACTATCATTGTTGGAACGGGCAACATCGGTCCATTCTATCGACCCATGTTGCCCCTGGATTCCCCAAAAAACGTCGTTTAGGGCCTCAAAACGGCTCCGGAAGTTCAGGACCCGAAAAACTGCTAAAAATAGTAAGTTGTGCTACAATTAAGGAAACTGAAAATGCTGAGAAAGACAATGGTGGGGGTCCAGGTGGACTTGGCAGGTGGCCACCAATATCCACCTGGATCATTCCTCCCCCCTTAGGAAGCAATGGTCCCCATTGCGTTGAGCTCCTCAATGAGATGAGGAAACTTCTGCTGAACTTGTTCCCTGGTGAGCCACTTGCCCTGCTGAAGGAGTTGGCCTGCTTTGACAACTCGATACAGTTGGATATTCTGTTGGCGATTGTTCTTGATCTGTGTGTCCACGATTCGATCAATTGCAGCTTGTTCTATGCAATCTGGATTTAATTCTGTGGGTTTGAGCTGTTCTGTAATGTCGGATGTGTCTAGCAATGGTGGAAAGTATGGCCGAAGGCGGTCCACATTGAACACTGGGTGCAGGGCAAGGAATGGGGGAATGCTGAGCTCAAATGCATTGTCTCCCATAGCCTTAGTAATGGTGTAAGGACCATATCGGAGTGGTCTCAATTTCCGATAGGCTCCAGTAAGGCGTTCCTTTTGCAAATGCAACCAGACTTTGTCGCCCACCTGAAACTTGTGTGGCACCTGATGTTGATCATGTCGCTGCTTGTACTTGGCATTTGATTTCTCAAGAATGTCATCGACCTGCTGGCGAATATGTTGGATGCGCTCAATGAAGCTGGTGGCCTTATCTGTTTCGGACTGGACATGAGCTGAATTCATGTGAGTAGCTGCAAGTGGCATGGCCACATCAATGGGGCATAGTGGCTGGAATCCCAAACCCACCTGAAAAGGGCTATGGCCAGTGGAGCTGTGAAGAGCTTGGTTGTAGCTGTGCTGAACATAGGGGAGGCTCTCATCCCATGTGCGTGGATGCTTTGAGTTATACATGCGCAGAATGTGCACAATCATCCTATTGACAACCTCTGTCTGGCCATCAGTTTGAGGATGGAAGGCTGTGGACTTCGTGAGTTTGGTGTCCAGCATTGACCAGAGACTGGACCAAAATGTGCTGAGAAACCGACTGTCCCGATCTGAGATGATAGACTGTGGGATCCCAAAGTGCACCCACACTCGTTCAAAGAAGAGTTTAGCAGTGGCTTCTGCTGTGATATTCTTCTTGCAGGCCACCATAATGGCCATCTTCGAGAACCTGTCGACGACCACAAAAACACAGTCATTTCCATGCTTGGTGGAAGGAAGGCCTGACATGTAATCCATGGAGATGGATTACCAAGGTCGACTAGGGGTAGGCAACGGGGTATAGAGGCCTTGCTTCTTAATGGTCGGTTTGGCAATGGCACAGGCAGTACATGATCGGGTGTACTTCCCAACATCCTGTCGAAGATTCGGCCAATAGAAATAATTTTGCAGTACTGCCACTGTTTTCTCGACCCAGAAATGCCCAGCAGCCCGACTGTAGTGTGCTTCCCAAATCATCTTGGCACGCTCGCTTGAAGGAACACAAAGGTGACCGAGGTGGCATAAAAGGGCATCCTGGAGGTGAAAATCTGCAACATGCCGACCCTCCGAGAGTGTCTGGTATGTGTGGCCGAATTCTGGGTCGCTTTTGTAGAGAAGTGGCCAATCAGAAGTCTCGTGCCCACAAGAGTTGAGCACGGTGGTCAGCGCCATGATTGGTGGTCGACTGAGGCAATATGCAACATTATTGGTGCTGCCCTTTTTATACTTGATATTCAAGTGAAACTGTTGCAGGTATGTAGACCACTTCTGATGGCGATCATTCTGCAATTTCCCTTGGGTCTGTATGAACTGCAGGGGTCGGTGGTCTGTGTGGATGACCGTTTCCTTCCCCAAAATGTAATGCTTCCATTGTCGGCAGGCCTGTACAATGGAATACATCTCTTTATCATAAGTGGGGTACTTCCGGACTGTGTCTGAAAGTGTTTCACTGTGATATGCCACTGGATGTCCATGTTGAGTAAGGACTGCCCCAATAGCATAGTCAGAGGCATCTGTCTCGACCTCAAATGGTTGTTGTAAATCTGGTAACGCGAGCACTGGTGTCGTGCAGAGGCGATCCTTCAACTCCCTGAATGCCTTCTATTGAGATTCAGACCAAAAGAATTTTGCTTTCGCCCCTCCCTTGGTGACTTGACTCAAGGGCCAAGAAATATGAGAAAACCGCAGCACAAACCTGCGGTAGAAGTTGGCAAGACCTAGAAAGCTGTGGAGCTCTGTTAGAGTGGTTGGAGAGGGCCAATCCCGAATGACTTGGACCTTGGCTCGATCTACATGCACCCCCTGTTCATCAATGATGTATCCCAGATACTGAACCTCGATCATGCAAAAAGTGCATTTCTCCAAATTGGCACATAGCTTGTGTTGCCGCAGTGTTTGGAGAACCTGTCGGATGTGGTGGAGGTGCTCTTCCCAACTCTGGCTGAAGATCAGAATGTCATCCAAGTATACTACTACAAAGGAGTTGGTGAATGGCCGCAAGATGTCATCCATTAGCCTCATAAAGGTTGCAGGAGCATTCGTCAATCCGAAAGGCATGACCAACCATTCGAAAAGGCCCTCCTTGGATTTGAAGGAAGTCTTCCACACATCTGAGGGTTCGATTGGTACCTGGTGATATCCTAACTTCAGATCGATCTTGCTGAAATATTTTCCCCCTTTAGTTGGTCTAGGAGGTCATCAATCCGCGGGATTGGGTACCTATTACGGACAGTGATCTTGTTCAGCACCCGATAGTCAATACAGAGTCTCCACGTCCCATCCTTCTTCTGTACCAACACGATCGGGCTTCCACAGGGCGATGAACTCGGACGGATGTGACCTTTTTGCAGGAGCTCCTGAATCTGCCTCTTGATTTCATTGTTCTCCAGAACGGAGCATCGATAAATTGTTCCATTGGGTAGTGGCGCACCTGGGGTCAGATCGATGGAGTGCTTGACTTGACAGTGCAGAGGAACCCCTGCCAGGGAGGTGAAGATGTCTTCGTACTCCTCCACAATCTTGTCCATCTGTAGCTGTCGTGCAGAGGGACCCCGTTTGGAGGCCGCGGCCACTGTCTTCTTCTTCCCTTGAGGGCGTATCATCAGGAAAACAAATTTCCTGGTTTTGGAAATGATCTTACTGCATTGTTTTGCAGTAATCAAAGAGATGGCGGTAGGTGGTGCTACCTCTGGTATCTTGAACAACTTATTTCCCGATGTAATAATAACAGCACGGGGCCTTGATTCATACACAGCATGTCGCTTCCACAAGTATGGTTGTCCTAGTAATACATCACAAACTTCAAGGGGAGAAATGTCACACAATACCTCATCCGTGAAGGGCTTGATGTTGTATGGAAGGCGACACTGTTGGCTCACGCGAAGATCTCGCCCTTGGTGAAGCCACCCAATGGTGTATGGTTGTGGATGTGCTGTGGTCGATAAGCCCAACCGCTTCACGACCTCTGCCGAAATGAGGTTCTTTTGACTCCCGCTATCAACAATGAACTGTATCGGGGAGCCCTTTACCCACATCTGGGAGTGGAAGAGACGCTCCTCCTCCTCTGGATCTTCGGGTTCATTTTTCTGGATCTTTGCAGTAGCAACAGTGGCATTGGGATCCGCATCAATTATCTACTTCCCTTTTTCATACCCCTTATCAGGTTCTGACTCAGAGTCGGAACATGCATCTGATTCTGAAACCTTTAGCTCAGCCACCAGTGACTGCTTGGCCCGACACTCACTTGTGTTGTGATTGGAGCTCTTATGGAACTCGCACCATTTTCCAGTGTCCTTTCTCGGCTTCGCGACGTTGTTCTTTGCTTGCAGCTTTGGCTGGTTGTCTTGGGCTGTCCCGCCTTGGCTCTGTCCTTTGTTCTGTGGTTTAGGGGCACCTTTCCCCTGCTTTGGATTCGCAGATCCAAAGTCTCTCTTCTTTTGTTTAAACTTTTGCTTGACCTTGACGACATATCGGTATGCTGCGCTGAGCGAGGGGATGTTTAGGAATTGTATTTCTTCCTGGATGTACTTGTGCAGGCAACCACGGTATTTGAGTATCAAATGTTGCTCCGAATCCTTGATACCCAACTTTGTGCGAAGGGTATGGAAAAGATTGGTGAACTCTGGCACGTCTTGGTCCCTTCCCTGCCGCAGCGTGGTCCACTTTATGTATTCATCCTCATAGCTTTCGACAGGGTAGTACTGCTCCTTGATGGCATCCCGGAACGAATCCCAGGTGGGTGCGGCTGAAAATAGTGAGCCAGTACTTTCATCCTTCTGCTCGCAGTAGGTTTCCCACCAGTCCTTGATGTGGGGGGCTGCTTTGAGAAGAGCAAAAACAATCTTTTCCCGACTCGAAAATTCGTGAACAGAAAAATAACCCTCTAGCAGATTTAACCATTTATCTACGGCATCGGCGTCTATCTGACCCTCGAATATGGGGATTTCAAAATTAACATGTACCTTAAAGGGTGTGGCGTTTCCAGAGGAGCTGCTGGAAGCCGATGCGCCGCTTCTGGGTAGCCGCTCAAGGATCTGGGCAAAGCTGTCCATCATCGCGTTCCGTTGTCGCTCGAGGGCTTCTTCGAGCAAGATTTTGATGGGATCTCCTGCCCCCTCGTCTTTCTTCTCGTCCGCCATGGGAGGCCGTCGGGATTTGCGAGGCTGCTCTTGCAAAGGTTCAACCAGTTCAAGCCCTAACTCCTTATATCCCGACCTTGTTGGGGACATGCAAAGAAAAACAGAGAAAAAGCAGACCGCTCTGATACCACTGATCCGGATTTAAACAGGAACGCAACAAATTACAGAGATAACCATATACACAAAGATGCAGCGGAAATAATACTTCATTTCATTAATGGAAAATACTGAAATATGCTTACAACCAGAAATGGAAACAAACCAACTAGGGCGATGGTAGCTTATCTCTGAGAAGAGATGTGATGGCTACATGCCTTTGAACTGTGTTACAATGAGGCTCGAAGGCCTATTTATTGTTGAGAAAGAATGGAAAAACCCTTAACATTCCAAAGCCTAACCCTAGGAGATGAAACGCCAAACTGTGGGCCCCGTTTGGGGTAAATTGGTACATCAACTTCCCGGGGTCGTAACTTTGGCATAGAATCTCCGTTTGACGCGTACAATAGCTCATTAGAAAGATCTATCCGAGCACTATCATTGTTGGAACGGGAAACATGGTCCATTCCATGACCCATGTTGGCCCCCGATTCCCCAAAAAATGTCGTTTAGGGCCTCAAAACGGCTCCGGAAGTTTAGGACCCGAAAAACTGCTAAAAATAGTAAGTTGTGCTATAATTAAGGAAACTGAAAATGCTGAGAAAGACAATGGTGGGGGTCCAGGTGGACTTGGCAGGTGGCCACCAATATCCACCTGGATCATTCCTCCCCCCTTAGGAAGCAATGGTCCCCATTGCGTTGAGCTCCTCCATGAGATGAGGAAACTTCTGCTGAACTTGTTCCCTGGTGAGCCACTTGCCTTGCTGAAGGAGTTGGCCTGCTTTGACAACTCGATACAGTTGGATATTCTGTTGGCGAGTGTTCTTGATCTGTGTGTCCATGATTCGATCAGTTGCAGCTTGTTCTATGCAATCTGGATTTAATTCTGTGGGTTTGAGCTGTTCTGCAATGTCGGATGTGTCTATCAATGGTGGAAAGTATGGCCGAAGGCGATCCACATTGAACACTGGGTGCAGGCCAAGGAATGGGGGAATGCTGAGCTCAAATGTATTGTCTCCCATAGCCTTAGTAATGGTGTAAGGACCATATCGAAGTGGTCTCAATTTCCGATAGGCTCCAGTAAGGCGTTCCTTTTGCAAATGCAACCAGACTTTGTCGCCCACCTGAAACTTGTGTGGCACCCGATGTTGATCATGTCGCTGCTTGTACTTGGCATTTGATTTCTCAAGAATGTCATGGACCCGCTGGCGAATATGTTGGATGCACTCAATGAAGCTGGTGGCCTTATCTATTTCGGACTGGACATGAGCTGAATTCATGTGAGTAGCTGCAAGTGGCATGGCCACATCAATGGGGCATAGTGGCTGGAATCCCAAACCCACCTGAAAAGGGCTATGGCCAGTGGAGCTGTGAAGAGCTCGGTTGTAGCTATGCTGAACATAGGGGAGGCTCTCATCCCATGTGCGTGGATGCTTTGAGTTATACATGCGCAGAATGTGCACAATCATCCTATTGACAACCTCTGCCTGGCCATCAGTTTGAGGATGGAAGGCTGTGGACTTCGTGAGTTTGGTGTCCAGCATTGACCAGAGACTGGACCAAAATGTGCTGAGAAACCGACTGTCCCGATCTGAGATGATAGACTGTGGGATCCCAAAGTGCACCCACACTCGTTCAAAGAAGAGTTTAGCAGTGGCTCCTGCTGTGATATTCTTCTTGCAGGCCACCATAATGGCCATCTTCGAGAATCTGTCGACGACCACAAAAACACAGTCATTTCCATGCTTGGTGGAAGGAAGGCCTGACATGTAATCCATGGAGATGGATTCCCAAGGTCGACTAGGGGTAGGCAACGGGGTATAGAGGCCTTGCTTCTTAATGGTCGGTTTGGCAATGGCACAGGCAGTACATGATCGGATGTACTTCCCAACATCCTGTCGAAGATTCGGCCAATAGAAAGAATTTTGCAGTACTGCCACTGTTTTCTCGACCCCAAAATGCCCAGCAGCCCGACTGTTGTGTGCTTCCCAAATCATCTTGGCACGCTCGCTTGAAGGAACACAAAGGTGACCGAGGTGGCATAATAGGGCATCCTGGAGGTGAAAATCTGCAACATGCCGACCCTCCGAGAGTGTCTGGTATGTGTGGCCAAATTCTGGGTCGCTTTTGTAGAGAAGTGGCCAATCAGAAGTCTCGTGCCCACAAGAGTTGAGCACGGTGGTCAGCGCCATGATTGGTGGTCGATTGAGGCAATCTGCAATATTATTGGTGCTTCCCTTTTTATACTTGATATTCAAGTGAAACTGTTGCAGGTATGTAGACCACTTCTGATGGCGATCATTCTGCAATTTCCCTTGGGTCTGTATGAATTGCAGGGGTCGGTGGTCTGTGTGGATGACCGTTTCCTTCCCCAAAATGTAATGCTTCCATTGTCGGCAGGCCTGTACAATGGAATACATCTCTTTATCATAAGTGGGGTACTTCCGGACTGTGTCTGAAAGCGTTTCACTGTGATATGCCACTGGTTGTCCATGTTGAGTAAGGACTGCCCCAATAGCATAGTCAGAGGCATCTGTCTCGACCTCAAATGGTTGTTGTAAATCTGGTAACGCGAGCACTGGTGCCGTGCAGAGGCGATCTTTCAACTCCCTGAATGCCTTCTGTTGAGATTCAAACCAAAAGAATTTTGCTTTCGCCCCTCCCTTGGTGACTTGACTCAAGGGCCAAGAAATATGAGAAAACCCCAGCACAAACCTGCGGTAGAAGTTGGCAAGACCTAGAAAGCTGCGGAGCTCTGTTAGAGTGGTTGGAGAGGGCCAATCCCGAATGACTTGGACCTTGGCTAGATCGACATGCACCCCCTGTTCATCAATGATGTATCCCAGATACTGAACCTCGGTCATGCCAAAAGTGCATTTCTCCAAATTGGCACATAGCTTGTGTTGCCGCTGTGTTTGGAGAACCTGTCGGATGTGGTGGAGGTGCTCTTCCCAACTCTGGCTGAAGATCAGAATGTCATCCAAGTATACTACTACAAAGGAGTTGGTGAATGGCCGCAAGATGTCATCCATTAGCCTCATAAAGGTTGCAGGAGCATTCGTCAATCCGAAAGGCATGACCAACCATTCGAAGAGGCCCTCCTTGGATTTGAAGGCATTCTTCCACACATCTGAGGGTTCGATTGGTACGTGGTGATATCCTGACTTCAGATTGATCTTGCTGAAATATTTCGCCCCCTTTAGTTGGTCTAGGAGGTCATCAATCCGCGGGATCGGGTACCTATTACGGACAGTAATCTTGTTCAGCGCCCGATAGTCAATACAGAGTCTCCACGTCCCATCCTTCTTCTGTACCAACACGATCGGGCTTCCACAAGGCGATGAACTCGGACGGATGTGACCTTTTTGCAGGAGCTCCTGAATCTGCCTCTTGATTTCATTGTTCTCCAGAACGGAGCGCCGATAAATTGGTCCATTGGGTAGTGGTGCACCTGGGGTCAGATTGATGGAGTGCTTGACTTGACAGTGCAAAGGAACCCCTGCCGGGGAGGTGAAGATGTCTTCGTACTCCTCCACAATCTTGTCCATCTGTAGCTGTCGTGCAGAGGGACCCCGTTTGGAGGCCGCGGCCACTGTCTTCTTCTTCCCTTGAGGGCGTATCATCAGGAAAACAAATTTCCTAGTTTTGGAAATGATCTTACTGCATTGTTTTGCAGTAATCAAAGAGATGGCGGCAGGTGGTGCTACCTCTGGTATCCTGAACAACTTATTTCCCAATGTAATAATAAGAGCACAAGGCCTTGATTCATACACAGCATGTCGCTTCCACACGTATGGTTGTCCTAGTAATACATCACAAACTTCAAGGGGAGCAATGTCACACAATACCTCATCCGTGAAGTGCTTGATGTTGTATGGAAGGCGACACTGTTGGCTCACGCGAAGATCTCGCCCTTGGTGAAGCCACCCAATGGTGTATGGTTGTGGATGTGCTGTGGTCGGTAAGCCCAACCGCTTCACGACCTCTGCCGAAATGATTGACTCCCGCTATCAACAATGAACTGTATCGGGGAGCCCTTTACCCACATCTGGGAGTGGAAGAGACGCTCCTCCTCCTCTGGATCTTCGGGTTCATTTTTCTGGATCTTTGCGGTAGCAACAGTGGCGCTGGGATCCGCATCAATGATCTGCTTCCTTTTTTCATACCCCTTATCGGGTTATGACTCAGAGTCGGAACATGCATCTGATTCTGAAACCTTTAGCTCAGCCACCAGTGACTGCTTGGCCCGACACTCACTTGTGTTGTGAGTGGAGCTCTTATGGAACTCGCACCATTTTCCAGTGTCCTTTCTCGGCTTCGCGGCGTTGTTCTTTGCTTGCAGCTTTGGCTGGTTGTCTTGGGCTGTCCCGCCTTGGCTTTGTCCTTTGTTCTGTGGTTTATGGGCACCTTTCCCCTGCTTTGGATTTGCAGATCCAAAGTCTCGCTTCTTTTGTTTAAACTTTTGCTCGACCTTGACGGCATATCGGTATGCTGCGCCGAGCGAGGGGATGTTTAGGAATTGTATTTCTTCCTGGATGTACTTGTGCAGGCAACCACGGTATTTGAGTATCAAATGTTGCTCCGAATCCTTGATACCCAACTTTGTGTGAAGGGTATGGAAAAGATTGGTGAACTCTGGCACGTCTTGGTCCCTTCCCTGCTGCAGCGTGGTCCACTTTATTTATTCATCCTCATAGCTTCCGACAGGGTAGTACTGCTCCTTGATGGCATCCCGGAACGAATCCCAGGTGGGTGCGGCTGAAAATAGTGAGCCAGTACTTTCATCCTTCTGCTCGCAGTAGGTTTCCCACCAGTCCTTGATGTGGGGGGCTGCTTTTAGAAGAGCAAAAACAATCTTTTCCCGACTCGAAAATTCATGAACAGAAAAATAACCCTCTAGCAAATTTAACCATTTATCTACGACATCGGCGTCTATCTGACCCTCGAATATGGGGATTTCAAAATTAACTTGTACCTTAAAGGGTGTGGCGTTTCCAGAGGAGCTGCTGGAAGCCGATGCGCCGCTTCTGGGTAGCCGCTCAAGGATCTGGGCAAAGCTGTCCATCATCACGTTTCGTTGTCGCTCGAGGGCTTCTTCGAGCAAGATTTTGATGGGATCTCCTGCCGCCTCGTCTTTCTTCTCGTCCGCCACGGGAGGCCGTCGGGATTTGCGAGGCTGGTCTTGCAAAGGTTCAACCAGTTCAAGCCCTAACTCCTTATATCCCGACCTTGTTGGGGACATGCAAAGAAAAACAGAGAAAAATCAGACCGCTCTGATACCACTGATCCGGATTTAAACAGGAACGCAACAAATTACAGAGATAACCATATACACAAAGGTGCAGCGGAAATAATACTTCATTTCATTAATGGAAAATATTGAAATATGCTTACAACCAGAAATGGAAACAAACTAGCTAGGGCGATGGTAGCTTATCTCTGAGAAGAGATGTGATGGCTACATGCCTCTGAACTGTGTTACAATGAGGCTCGAAGGCCTATTTATTGTTGAGAAACAATGGAAAAACCTTAACATTCCAAAACCTAACCCTAGGAGATGAAACGCCAAACTGTGGGCCCCGTTTGGGGTAAATTGGTACATCAACTTCCTGGGGTCATAACTTTGGCATATGATCTCCGTTTGACGCGTACAATAGCTCATTAGAAAGATCTATCCGAGCACTATCATTGTTGGAACGGGAAACATGGGTCCATTCCTTGACCCATGTTGCCCCGGATTCCCCAGAAAACGTCGTTTAGGGCCTCAAAACGGCTCCGGAAGTTTAGGACCCGAAAAACTGCTAAAAATAGTAAGTTGTGCTATAATTAAGGAAACTGAAAATGCTGAGAAAGACAATGGTGGGGGTCCAGGTGGACTTGGCAAGTGGCCACCAATATCCACCTGGATCACACTCTTACTGGATACCAGGCAACGGGAAAAAAATCAATATCTGGTCGGACAAAATCATGAACAAGGAGCCAATAGAAGTCAGAGCGTCCATTAATTCGCTGCGCTGCTGGATGGCCAGAGAAGGAATGTAAACATTGTGGGATATCTCGTACTGGAACGATTCAATATGGGCAGGCTGGAAACATTTAAAGGTGTCGAATAAGCTGAACACCGAGTGGATCACGCTGCTCGACTCCCTCCACGGATTGGCACCCACGCATTCGAGGAAAAGAGATGAGATGGGTTGGGGGTCGAACGCCAGAGGATATGCAGTCTCACTAGGGTATGCTAAATTGATCGAGAGACCATATGTTTCTCTGGATCCATCTCCTTGGCAAGGTGTCTGACGTCTATCTTCTTGGCCCAAGGTTGATTTCTTTGCCTAGGTTTACTGTCACGGCAAAATCTTAACTTATGATAACTTGCAGAAGAAAGGATTCCACAACCCATCCATCTGTTCACTGTGCAATGAAAATGCTGAGACAACAGTTCACCTAATTCTAGAATGCAGCTTCTCCAGGCAGATCTGGTCCTTCTTTACTCATGATCTAGATCCTAACTTCACTATCCCTTGCTCCACTTCTGAACTTTTCTCTGAATGGACAAACAGATTTCCAGGTTCTCCTCCTAAAAATCTGATTATTAAAGCAGCATGGGCTGTCCTCCCAAAGATCATCTGTTGGCAGTTATGGATAGAGCGTAACAGAAGAATTTTTAGAAATACAAAACAGAGCCACAAAGTCTTAGAAGCCAAGATTAAATGTCACATAAAGGAGTGCTTGACTGATATAAAAGATGACTCCAACCTCAGTCAACAGGACATAGCATGGGGATCAACGCTAGAACTTCAATTTCATCCAGCAGTCAAAAAAGCCCCCACTATCAAAGAATGGCAAATAAGGAAACCTGAGAATGACTTTCAAGATTGGCTTAAATCGCAAGCAAGGCACTTCCTTTTCTTTGATGGAGTAGCAAAGGGAAATCCGGGCAAAGCTGGTGCAGGAGGTGTTGTTCTAAATCAAACTAGGAAAAAATTCACTCCTACGCTTGGGGACTAGGTTACACTACCAGCATTCAAGCTGAGGCCTTGGCCCTCTTCCAAGGACTCAAGACCCTTAAAGATCTGGACATAAATGAAGCAATTGTTATAGGCGACTCTCAAGTCATTATAAACGCAATGGTTTCCAATACTCCAGTATCGGACCTCAATCTAGCAAGGCTGATTACTAGGATCAAAGGTATGGAAAACAATTTTCAGAACTTGAAGTACTACCACGTGTTGAGAACTCATAACAAAAAGGCGGACATCGAAGCCAATAAAGCTGCCCTTCTCTCTGCCGGGGTCAAGCTGAAAGAGGAAGAAGAATCATGGGAACCCATTCCATAAATAGATTGCTGCCATGTTCTACTGTCTGTTATTAAACAAATTTGTTTGTATCTTCAAGTGGGGGAAAATCTCTGAAATCAACTCAGTGGGTGTCTATCCAAGGAAGAAACCTGTAAGCTTCAGCTGCATCCTTAGCAGAGAAATGCATCAGGACAAAGAAGCTCATAATGTAATCAGATTTTGGCATTCAGCCCAAGATTAATATAAAAGCTCCATAACTGTTTCTGTAAAAATAAAATAAAATAATGTATAATTAAATTTAAATATTGAAGATCTATTCCAAAATAAACATGCATATATTTTTGTTTAAATTTAATATTACAATTTTAAATAAAATTATAATCTATTAATATTTTAAATGTATTTTAAATATACAAAGAGATTTAATACTTTGAAAAATATTTATAAATCTACTTATTGTAGTGAGAGATGCTCTATACTTATATTTTTGTATAAATTTAATATTACATTTAAAAGTAATAAAATAATACTTAATAATTTTTTAATAAAATTTTGAAAATTACTAATAACAAGAAAAATCACTCACAATCATAAATATTGTATTTCCATTTACACGTAAAATTAATATAGAGACAAAATGTAAATGAAAGTAAATTAATTATGTGGATAATAGCTTCCAGAATTTTAATTTAATCATAATTAATTATTAGGTGAATGGCAAGAATTTAGCATCCACAAACTATTTTATAATATTCATAGTAGTCCACATAAATTAAAGGTTGATATTTATCTCCAAAGTAGTTAAGACATTTCGTCCTTTTCATTAAATTGATTAATTAAAAAGATAGCATCTGAATAAGTGTCAAGAAATGAGTTATGGTTATTTGGGCATGTAGTATTGATAAGTTATGGTATTGGCCTATGGTATTGTAACACATGCTATTTGTAGATTAAGAATCTTTGTTATAAAGTGGAGGTGAATATTCATTTTTAAGAATCTTGTTACATGTTGTTTTAACTAGTAGTCTTTAAGTGCGATTTTTTGGAAAGTTTTTGGTTTATTTTCTAATCTACTTTGTCTAGAATCATGAAGGGATTCATTGAAATCACAAGTTTGATAGGTAAAATCTTCACAATGCCCAAGGGGTTTTTGATGGTGTGGAAGACATGTATGTAGTAAAAAAAACAAGTTTAAACAACAAAAATTAAGATTTGGACAAAAACTCTCAGAAACTCGAAAAAATTGTAATTAAAGACTACTACTTTTAAAAATTTATATATGTTTAACTTATATATTAAGAATAATTTGACTAATATTTATGATCATTTTAATTTCAACCATGCTCGATTACCATAGATTAAGTGCTTTGGTGCTTATTATGGATTGATGACTATTGGCATTTACAAGAAATCCTGTATGTCTTAGTCTAGCGCGTATCATCTTCACAGAGGTAGGGAGAGGCATGTCATGGATTGATGACTATTGGAATTTACAAGAAATTTAATTTATATGACTACAATAGTAAAAAACTAAAAGATGGAAATTAAAAAAAAAGTCAATGATAGGTATAAATAATGTACTTCAATTTTTACATTAATTTTATACTAAATTAATATTGAGAGATAAAATAAATGAAAATAAATTAATTTTAATGAGAAAAATATGAAGTTGACGAATGACATGTAAAATAATATTATTGATATTACATGATGTGTAATTTATTTCATTCTTACTATATTAATAAAAAAAATTAATGTAGAATTATTTCCTTAACATGTGCTTTTTAATTCAATATATGAAAAAGTATATGAAGTTGCCATTGTCATGCAATATTTTAAATATAATAATAACAAATATATTCAATGTATATAAATATATATAAATATACATAGAGAGGCATATAAATAGATATGTAACATTTTAAACGATATTATTAAAAAAATATTTATATGCAATTAGAGAAATTGAGATTATATCCTATAATATATGTTAGTAATAAGGGAGCATATATTAATATTTTAAATTGAAAAATCTGAATCATAAATAAAGTATCATAATGACAAGCATGTATCTATGTCTATATTATATAAAATAAGTGAAAAAAATTGCTTATAGTTAAAACATGTTATTAGTGTTTTGCTCAAAATTAATAGCAATCCATTTTAAGATCTAACCGAAGTTGAGAGGATTGAAATCTCTCTAGATGCAAACATTTTTTCAAGTTTTTACTCAGAAAGAGATTTGCATTTTGAAAAATTTGATTTTTCTCACCATTTATACAATATAAAATTGATAAAAATACAAAAAGTGCCCAAATATAATAAGTAAAAAAATAAAAAAAAATTATGTGGGATATTTTGTCATGTCATGTTAAGTTAAAAATAATAAAAAAATACATAATATTTTTTTATTATTACAAAAATAAACCAATGTCTCATAAATAATATACTTCAATTTTTGTCTTAATTTTACACTCAAATTAAATGTTGAGATTTATCCCATGGAATACTCTAAAATATTCATAGTAGTATGCACAAATTAAATGTTGAGATTTAACTCCAAAGTAGTTATGATATTTTCTCCCTTTTAATTAAATTGATTAATTAAAAAAATTATGAGTTATAGTTTTTTAGGCATGTGGTATTGACAATCCATGGTATTGTAACAAAGTCTATTTATATAATAAAAAGCTTCATGATAAGGTGGACATAAATCTCAAGGTGAAGAATCTTGTTATATGTTTTTTAAATGTATATATGTTTAACTTACATATTAGTTATTTTTATTAATAATACTAATATAATAAGAGTAATTTGATTATTTTTTATGAATTTTTATTTTTATTTTGACAATGTGATATTATCATAAATTAAGTGTTTTGATGCTTATTATGAATTGGTAGTTATAGTTATTTATCAACATTTAATTTATATGGGGACATTAGTAAAAAAAATAAAAAAATAAAAAAATAGTAATAACAAGAAAATATAATCTTGACAAAAAATAATGTACTTTAGTTTCCACTTTAATTTTGTATCAAATTAATATACAAAGATGATGGAACTAAAATTTTTCAATAGAAGATTTGTAATTCCTTCAGTACTTAATATGTAGCTCAAATATGATATGTAACAGTAATATAATTGATAGCACATGATATGTAATTTATTTTATGCCCAATTGACGTGTTATTTAAAATGAGAGTATATAATAAAAAAACAAAAAATAAAAAATTGAGAGTCAACCATAAACGAAATATAATTTATTTCATTCTTAACATGGAGTTGATATATAACATTTAATAATATTAATAAAAAATAAAAAATTATTTTAATAATAAGAGTTTTCCAATTCAAGATATCAGGAAAAATTGTATTACTTCAATATTTAGTATGGACTCCACTTGTAGCATTAAAAAAATATTAATAACAAAAATAATTTAGTGTATACATACATACATATAGAGAGTCAAATAAATAGATATGTGACATCTAAAAAAATATATTATTAATAAAAATTATGAGAGAGAGAGAGATTATATCCCATGATAATTTAGTGTATACGTACATACATATAGAGAGACAAAGAAATAGATATGTAACATTTAAAAAAAATATTATTGATAAAAATAATTCTCTCTCTCTCTCTCTCTCTATATATATATATATATATATATAGAGAGAGAGAGAGAGAGAGAGAGAGAGAGAGAAATGCAAATTATATCCTATGATAATTTAGTGTATACATACACACATATAGAGAGACAAATAAATAGATAAGTAACACACACACATATATAATGAAAGAGAGATTATATACTATGATAATTTAGTGTATACATACATATATAGAGAGACAAAGAAATAGATATGTAACATTTGAAAAAGTTATTATTAATAAAAATAATTTATATATAGAGAGAGAGAGAAAGAAAGACATATTATATTCTATGATAATTTAGTGTATACATACATACATTTGGAGAGACAAATAAATAGATATGTAACATTTTAAAAAAGACATACATATAGAGAGACAAATAAATAAGTATGTAACGTTTAAAAAATATATATTATTAATAAAAATAATTCACTCTATTTATATATATTAAGATATATATGGAGAAAAGCAAGCGAATTATATTTTATGGATCTTTGTTTGCTATAAAAAAACATATATTAATATTTAAATATGAAGAATGTGAATCATAAATAAAATATTTTAATAATAGACATGTATTTATGTATATATTATATAAAACAAGTAAAAATAAATAATTACTTATAATTAAAACTTATTTGTTATTAATATGCCTCTTAAAATTAACATAAATTTATGTTAACTCTAAATCTACTTAAAAGTTAGAAAAATCAAAATCTAAACACAAATAAATTTTACATTCATATATATATTAACTTTTTTTTATCAAAAATTAAAATGAATAAAAAATAATAGATATTTGACACTCAAATTTACACATATATACACAAACATATGTATATACATTATTTTAAAAACAGCAAAATATAATGCGTGAAAAGATCCTAAAGAAGGAAGCGGTTACTTACCACAAAGTAACAGATCTAAAAGATCAAAAAAAATTTGCAGGCCAATGTTTCGACAAGCTTCTAAATGATCGGATGCATAACTAATTAGATGACATAACATCACATCACGAGCGACTTTGGTTCGTCTTCTCGCATTGGTCAGAGGCTACGATTGTTTGATTGCTCCATTTTGATTGATTCCATGCCTCGTTGTTGCACTCCCCAACATTGGTTAGGGTCAATAGTCTTCCTATTAAAGAGTTGCTAAAGGACAGGTTGACCTTAAAATAATACAAGCATGGTTCACACTCCACACAACTAGATGATTCCTTGATTGCTCCATTTTTCAATGGTTCGAGATTCCATGCCTCGTTGTTGCACTCCCGAACATTGGTTAGGGCCAATAGTCTTCCTATTAAAGAGTTGCTAAAGGACAGGTTGACCTTAAAATAATACAAGCATGTTCCACACTCCACACAAATAGATTACATCATCGAAGGCAGTAGGTCAAGATTTCGGATTATTTTGTTGGAATTGTTATTTTACCAGGGGCTACATGATCTTAAATATGTTGTCATACATTGTTCGAGGCTTCTGCTTGAAGCGATTTATGGGTAGCAACTGTAATTCCTGTTTATGTTGGCTTTCGTGGCCGCAGTTTTTGTTCTCTTCTTCCCTTTATACATGAAGTGATAATGGTTGATATCTCTATGACAGCGAGGTTTATTGGGCTGTTATCATCACATATTTGGTAATACGTCTGAGTACTGAATCCAATCTCCTTTCAATTCCCCAGGGTAGTAGTGCATTACAGAGGAATTTCTATGAATCTATAATCAAAGATTTGGAATGAGAGTGAGAGAGGCCATCAATAAGAACAGTTCCGTACTGCTCCTGCCTGGATAGAATATTATATTATAAGAGATATTCAGTTTGCAATGCAGTCGACCCTGAACCAGATGAGTAATGGACACGAGGATGACGAACACAGCCAGCTGCCCCCGGGGTTTAGGTTTCATCCTACTGATGAGGAACTGGTTACCTACTATCTCACAAAGAAGATTTCGGACAGCACCTTCTCCAGTTGTGCAGTTAGAGAGGCCAACTTGAACAAGTGTGAGCCTTGGGATCTACCAGGCATATATAACTGACTTATCCCCATTATATAATTTTTTATCATGAACTAGTACATAGTTTTAATAGCATAATTTGTTTTAAGGTTTTATTTGGTTAGAGGCAAAGCCGAAATTATATTTGAAGAATTCTGCTCTCACAACTCATGATAATATATATGCAGAAAAAGCTACAATTGGTGAGAAGGAATGGTACTTTTTCAGCCTTAGGGACCGCAAGTATCCCAGAGGCCTTCGCACCAATAGAGCCACAGAGACTGGATACTGGAAAACAACAGGCAAGGATCGAGAGGTGTTCAGTTCACGATCATCTGCACTGGTTGGAATGAAGAGGACGCTGGTTTTCTACAAGGGCAGAGCTCCCAAAGCGGAGAGAACCAACTGGGTCATGCATGAGTACCGTGTTCAAGGCAAATTATCCTGTCATTCCCTCCCCAAAAACTCCAAGGTATCTTGATACAATTTAGTAACAATATATATGTTCATATAGCTCTGGATTTTTAAACAGTGTGATTTGCAAAAACTGACAGTCTAAACCCGAATAAGTGTTTTCACATCGATAAATAATAGTACGTTTAGGTTTAAGATTTTTTTATAATTTTATTGGCATTACAAATACACCGGATCTTTCCCACGGGAGCTGTAAAAAAATTTCCTGGTGCAACAAAAGATAAAATTGAGCCCAAACAACTAAACTATGATCTCTGATATGTATATGTTTGGACTTGGTGCAGGCTGACTGGGTGGTGTGCAAAATTTTTAAGAAGAATGCTGTGGTGAAGAGGAGTTCCATAGGGCTGATGAGCAGTCCATCCTTCCCTTCACTCTTGGAGTGCCCTCGCAACACAACTGCAGAGAATGATCAGAACACAAGATCTTCTGAAAGCCAAGCCGGCGCTTCTGCAAATGTTCCTGATGAGTCCTGCTTCTCCATACCGATGGAACCTAAGGCTAATTTAACGGGACACTATCTTCATCAGATTCAAAGTGGCAGCAACTCCAAATATCTTTTTTCTTCTGATGAAGTATCTGAACTGGATAGACTCAAGGGGGATTCTTCATATATGCACAATCTCATGGTAAATGATCAGAAGATTAATATGAATGAGATCCCTACAACTGCACTTTTCTCTGTTTCAAATAGCAGACGGGATCAAATTAGCGCAAAACTGGACCAGCAACCGGGGATTCAACAGCTGCCAGGTTTACAGCCCTCTATAGTATGCGATCCACATATGCCTCTAAGCTCTAATTATTCAAACCTGGGATTTCCCACATATGCATATTTTTCTGCTCTGCACTCTGCAGGAATTCCAGTGGAGCCATTTTCTAGCTCTACTTTATATCGTAAAACATTAAGCAACGACAGTAGTATCGGAGCTACGTGTTTGAGTTCATATATTAATCATGAAATGACTTCTGTTGTCTGTAATGGATTCGATAGATCAGAGAGCATTAATTTTAACGACCCTCGCATTGTATGATGAGCTGCTTTCTGCACAATGCGACATCAAGAGGGCAGAACTCGAGGGAGATTGCGTTGAACAAAGATATGCTTTTAGGAGATACTGTAGGGCGAGCGAGAATTTCGAAGCATCGAATCAGTCATTTAAGGGGAACACATTTTGTGGGTTGTGGGTTGGGGTATGAGAAACCCTGATTCTTTAAGGGGGAGAGAGAGGTGTTTTGCACATCAGATGATGTTTATGAATTTTGAGGCAACCTTGACGCGAAATCTAGCAAGATGTTCACCTTAACCTTCCTATATGTGCTTTGGAAAGCAAGCTCTTGTATGTAATTTTGTGTAATAAGGTTATCGAATCATTACCGTAGGACCAGATCCCAATCAACCATTACACGTCATTATTGTTGTTATTTTAATTTAAAAAATAATTAATAATTATTTTTTTAATATTTGTTAATGTTCGGTGAAATGTTAATGATCACAATATTTGTAATGATCAATTGCCTTTAACGATGACATTGCAAGTCAAAATCCATTATATAGTTTTTGATATTGGGGAAAAGTAAAATATTAGTTTTGGTTGATTGATTTTGTAAATATTTAATAATATGTATTTTTTATAATGTATTAGTTTATATAAGTTTTTTAAAATGTTTATTATTATTAATATTAATTTATCTAGAATAGTGGGATTCTGGAGGGGGAAATAGATCCGGAAGAGAGCGATGGCGAACCCTAGATCCTCCGCCCCAGTGCCCTCGGCCGCCAACAGCTCTCGGCATGCTCTGCGTGAGCAGGGGTTTGAGAGCTCTAAGCTAAGACCTGAGGGTTATCTATCAGAAGCAGAACAACAGCATGACTTAGCCATATTCACCGGCTTGAATCCCAGCACCAACGCCTCCATGCCTCATGCCGCCGCAGGGTTTGAGATTGTTCGGGCTGCGATGGGGACGGAGAGATCAAAGGGCTTTCTCTCAAATGCAGACATACGAGAATCCCAAGCCATCATCACGGGTGTTGCAGATCTAAAGGAACCCGCAAACCTCTTCGCCGAATGCACCCGGAAAGCCTGGATCCGGCCCCCTGTCTCCACGACGCGCCTATGCAGGCCCCTTTGGATGGATGCAGCAGCGAACAAGATAGATCGTGCAGATCCCTTGGCCTGTCCTCTGTCCAGAGCTTCCAGAAAGGAGGGAATGGCGTCTATCAGAAGCACGCAGCCCTTGCCATCCAGACAACTGCGGGATCCGAAAATTCATCAAGGCATTTGCCTGTCCTCTCCACAGATCGATCGGGGAAAAAGGCTTTCAGAAACCCCCTCTTCCTTCCAGATTCATATCAGGCTTCTTTCGGGCAAAACTATGCTTCAATGGGTCTGCCAGACGGATCTAGTGCGGAATCTCAAGCATGCATTGGACATCAAACTGGGGATCCCGGCTGCAGCTCAGAGGCTTCTCTTCGAAGGTAAACATCTTGAGGATCTCTTCCCTATTTCTTCTTATGGCATTGTGAAAGATGCATCTGTTATCTTAACCCTTCGGCTTCGAGGGGGAGCTGTGGGAGAGCCTTCTACAGCTAAGGCTTTTTCGTATAAAGATGTTGTCCATGCCAAACAGACTGAAAAGACAGATCCACCAAGGCAGTATTCACCCAAGCCTTTTTTGGTTGACAAAGTGGAGGAAGTCCCCTCAGTTGAGATCTCTTACCCTGATCTTGAAGACGACACCCAGAAATTTGCTGAGAGAGCCATCATCTGCAGATTCAATGGGCTCTGGCCGCGCTCACAGGATCTGCATGACTGGATCAAAAAAAACTGGACTGACCGTTGCAAGGTTTATTTCTGTGCAAAAGGATATTTCATAGTGCTGTTTGACGACCTCGAGCATTGCTACAAAGCCCTCGACGACGGACCTTGGTTCATGGAAGAAGCTGGCCTCTTCCTCACTCCATGGTTTCCCGACTTTGACCCAGCCACAGCAGTCATCACCAAAGCCCCGGTATGGATCAGACTTCCAAATCTCCCTGTTCACCTGTGGCGTACAGAAGTATACAGGCAAATCGGCAATACCTTGGGCAGCTTTCTCGCGGGAGACTATCAGAGAGAGAGGCAGGGGCTCTATACATATGCCAGAGTTTGTGTGGAGCTTGACTTAAGCAAGGGATTGCCAGAGTACATTAATCTCAAGCTCAAGGACCTCATCTGGACCCAGTTTTTAGAGTACGAAAACACTGCCTTCAGATGCCGTCACTGTCACCTAACAGGGCATCTGCATCACTCTTGCCCATTGCTGTCAGCAAGAGCGAAAAAGGGACTCTTCGCTCATTCTAAGCCCAAGCGTTGGGCTCCTTGTCCTCAGCAGCCAGCTGGATGCTCCAGCTCCCCTTCTATGGAGAAGGAGGAAAGAGAGTCAGAACCAGATCAGACGCAGCAGCCGATGGAACCGCCACAGGTAAACATGGGGATCCCCCAGATCTCAGCAATCTCCCAGAAACGTCCCCATGAGACTTCTTCCTCGGATTCAGAGAAGGAGTCCCCAATGATAGAGAACTCCAATCTTCAAGTTGTTTTAGCCCATCTTCCCCGGGATGGCTGGACAAAAGTCAACAAAAAGAAAGGGAAAAAATCTTGTGGAGCAGTCATTGCCCCGCTGGGGTAACAGCGTGATAGTTTGTATTTGCCAGCGAATCTGTTGTTGTAGCTGAGCTTGTTTCTTCCTCCGAGACCGAGGATTGATGATCCCATCATTTCCGGTCTGTCGGTCTTTTGTCTTTCCTGTAGCTCTGTGATAGAATCCTCTGCTCAGGTCTTGCTCCTCTTGTGTCTTCTTGCTCATTTGTTCATCGTATGTTCCACTCTTTCTCTCTTAGGAGCCGAAGTGGACTACCTATCCTTTCCGGCTGCCTATGTTCCTGATTCTCTTGCTTGTAATCATGCAGTGTACCATATGTTCTCCTAATAGAATTAGTTTTTTAACGACAAATATATATATATATATATATATATATATATATATATATATATATATATATATATATATATATATATATATATATATATATATATATATGTTGTTGAAGGGATTAGTATTTTGTAACAGACTTCGTATAAAAACATTTAGGATTAGAGTTTTTTACACAATTTACTCACGCATAACTTTCTGAATTATTATTTTATATTCCTTGATTAACCATTAGATAAAAACTTTATCATTTCATAAAGTAACTTGATTAAATGCCTTAGCAAGTTACATAATCATTAACAACTATGTTTCTAGTATATTGACATAGACTTCTTGATGTAGCATTGCATCGTCTCTATGATTATTTAACTAAGCTAATTAATCAGATACTTGATAATGTAAATGTCATGTAATGCAACGAATCATCATAAGAATGACACAATAGACAATCACATCATTGAACATGGATATACTCTAGAAACTTTATAGGGTGAAAACCCGCAAACATTTATTTTTTATTAAACGCTCGTAAAGGTGTTCATCCCTCACTCAATGGCTTGTAAGCGAGTTTATCTTTTAACCATTGTCATAAAATATTACAAAAAAATATCATTTAAATACAACATATCTAGTTGGAAGTTATTACAATTATCACGATATCATTTACCCACAAATCCTGAATCTCTATGTATTAGTGGCATGTATGTTCCCAATGAGTGGACCATATTGTAGTTGGCACTCCTCAATCTCCATAGACCGTTAGTTCTTTACCTACCACAATGTTAAGCATAATCTATTATTCACATACATTGCAAACTTTTCCTATATTTGGTACTGTTAGGAGACTATGATATTACGATTAGATCAAGTAGTGATAAGACCAATAATAAATCTCTATTAGTGATGCTTAAACATCTATCCATGTGAATTCATAAAACATAAACAAAATACCATGACATGTCTCTTAAAAATATTGCACATGCATTAATTAAAAGCACTTAGCTATCAAAACATGTCTATTTGTTTTTACATGTGTATGGTTATGACATATGTCTATCCATCTGTTATAGCGGCCATAACCACCCTCTAGAATTTTGGCTCGCATGAAAATTTCAGAGCCTGCCTTGGATCCTCCGATCGATCATCCTTGGTAACTTATTGGTAAGTTGATGATTTCAATCTCCCCTCCTTCATCCTAAGAGTTGTCCGCATTCTCATCTTTATACAGCATGTATCATTTTCGGGCATAGGGGTTGTTCTTTTTCATGCAAAGGGAATGTTGTTTTGCTTCAAAGGAATTGTGTGCATATGAGTGGTTGTCCTCACATAAACATGTTTCACTCTCACTTTCCGCACTGTTGTGAGGAAGTTTGTTGCATCAAGAAAAGTATGTCTTATGCATTTTGGCTGGTCTATGTTGTGTCATTAAGTGTCTGTGTGCGATCACAATCAAGTCATATCAGTGTTTACATATGTTTCACTCATCTCATGCTTCTCCATTTCCCTGAGCAACCTAGCCTCATCTAGCTTCCCAGAACTATGTGTTGTGCTTCTACAACCTTGAAGCTTCCTCCCTTGTCTGTTGAAAACCCCACAGTGCATAGAGACCCCAACCTCCCTTTCCTGCTCAAACTCCACAACCCGTAGAGACCCCAGCTAACACTGCTCTCCAAAAATGAGCAAAGCACTTAGACAGCCATCACTACTCTCCAGAAATGTGCAAAGGTGTCCTCCGAGGACCCTAATCCCGCAGTAGTGTCTTGTGCCTTAAAACTGTGTAGTGTTGTGTAAGCTTCCATGTCTCTCTTGCATGCCGAAACTACACAAACAAGCCTCCCAAGGCCTCATTCCGAGAGTAGTCATTGTCCACTAAAATTATGTAGATCTACCTCTCATTGACTACAGGAAAAGGTGACATGATGAAATCGCTTGGAAGGAGTTGAGGAGAAGGACCAAGAAACTAAGTAATGGAAAATATCAAGGCCACATGCAAACTTTGTTGGATGCATGATCATCTTGAGGGTAAGTATGGTAAGTGAAGAGCGCATTTTAATGTACACCTCTTAGTTAAGTTTACAGGACTACTTGTCACTGTCATATCATCTTGTCATCAATAACATGCATGTGCACAAACATGAAAAGTCATTTTATGTGTATCTTCTACATGTCTTGCTTTTGTTTCCCTTGTTTGACCAACTGTCGTCTTCGGTATGTTGATTAATATGTCATGCTTGTGACCTCGTTATGATGATGTCGAAGGTTATGTTTGAGTTGTGTTCAATATGTAAGCATCTATCGCACTCACACAGGATGTTGAAAGCACTATCGCGTAAGTGTCATCATGGTCATCCAAATGTCTATCTGAAGTGTCACACTTGTCGCTTTCACCATTAGACAGTCCCATAGTTAGTCACACTGATCCTATGTTGTCTTGTTTGTTTAAGGTGTCTTGTCATCGAGTCATGTTGAGTGTGTGTTCAGAAGGTCATGTATTCACAAGTTCACTTACTCACACACTTAGCCATTTTTTTGAAAGTTTGACGATCGAACCACCTTTTATCAGTCAGACCTCCACTAAGCTGCATTATGCAATCTTAGCCCTTAGTGATCATGTACTACTACCCATAATTGCATAGAGCTTGAAGTTGCCTCCCATGTAGTTTGCGCTGCGCAATCCTAGAATCAACCCGACCAAATATCACCCAGAACAACGTAGAAGTTTCTCAGCGAGTCATCTTAATATGCGCTACCCGCAAGAAAATCTATGAAGCCTCCAGCTAGTCAACCAGAGAATTTGACTGGGCAATGATCTGAGGCGTCACTCATCCCAAAAATTGTGTAGAAGTTTCCAAGCATGCTCACCTCTGTTGACTAAAGAAATTGCATAGACATGCCAGAAAAACACCCACTATCTGTCACTACAATATCCTCGAAATTTCCACAGTTCTATCAGCCAGTCACCCTATTAGCTGACATATTGCGCCTCTTGAAAACTGTGTGGTTTTCATGGGTTGTCTCCCAACTACCCAGCATCCCGCTCAATCAATAAATTGCGTAGGGATGTCCTGCTGGCCAACCTCTTATCTTTGTGCAATTTTGGCCAGCAAGATACCGCAACCCGATACCAGCCTCCCCAGAGAATCTGCACAGTTTTCACTACGATTGTCCCCCTGTTACCTGGATTGTCTCCTTGGAAAATTTGCACAGATTTGCGCTCTAGCCGAGCCAGATCCTGCAGATAGTCACTATTGATCCGGACTACCCCTCTCAGCCTCCTGGTAACCTTTGCGTAATTTTCCTTGACAGCGCTTGGAGCTCACATCCCGACCTAAAATGTGTTCTTTGCAGTTTCAGAGCCTTGTCCTCTCTCTAGGTCATTTGCACCCGAAAACGAAAGATGATGCATCACAGTAGACTAGGATATTTTTGGATTTAATGTTGTCTCATCATGAGTGACTGTGGATACATGTATGTGGATGAGACATGGTGCGATTACAAACGGGATGAACAAGGAGTGCATGCTAGGAGACTTGTTCACGAACAAACAAACACACAAAGTGTACCAAGTAGCAAGTGAAGGAGACGCATGCACATGCATGAACTATCAAGCGAACACCAAGACCATCGAAGACTTCGCACACCTTACCATGCGGAAGTGAAGCTATGATACACCAAGAGCACACTCGTCACTCAGCAGCACCACATCTCGACATGGACACCACCATCAACATGATCATACTAGCATTGTCATGTTGAATCATGTCATGAGTCATCTCGGCCACATCACTATTGTGGTCCATATTTTTGTAATTAATGTAATGTAATGTGGAAGTCCAAGAAACCCACATGAAGGTTCATGTAAAGTTGAAGAGTCATGTAATTCAAACAGTCACAAGGGAAGTCGAACAATCATAAGGGTCAGTTTCACCCTTGGCTATATATACCCCTCATTTGTACATGTAAAGAACCTTTTTCACCTTGGCTCCTCCCACATAGCCTTGAGATTCTATATTCATTTCTTTGAGGAGAGAGCAGTGGCTTCAACACCCTACTATCAGGGTTAGTGATGTAATGGTGTACAAATGTGTCTTGGAACTTTCACTTAATTCAGAAGCGTGTTAACAGGCCAACACGTTTTCACACATGTATTGTATTCGCTTGTAAGATTATTATTTGGATGCTTTTAATTCATGTTGATTTAAAATGTATTAAGACAATTGAACTATTTTTTTTTTAGTAGATATGCTATTGGAAATGTGTTGTATTAGTTTCTAATGTTGTCTTTCCCATATGGGTTGTCCTACCGGACACTTGACATATTCATTCTTACAAACTTTTTATAACTCTCGTCGCACTCGTGTGGACTATTCTGCTAGGTGTTGTACATACTATCTGTTCAGATTGTGTTTGTGACTGTTGCATCCATGTGGACTACTCCACTAGAAGTTTCGCATGTCCTGTGGTGTTGTACGTCTCTAACAGAGTTGGGACTATTCCCTTTCAACCTAAGAATCACTTCCACCCTCTCCCTCTGGAGTGAAAGAACTTTGACACAAGCGGAACTAAGAAATCACCAAGCACGTGAACCTCGTTGTTTGAAGACAAAGAAAACCATTCTCATGTGATAAAAATTAAGAGATAAGACATATATATAAGATAATGGAAACTAACCCATCATACCGGATGTGACTCCTACCCAAATAGTGTGAGTTCTAGTTGGGAATTCATACCGGGGAGATCCCATGAATGTTGGTGGATCAAGCATTGTCAAAATTTCTAGTGCAAGGAGGGCTAGATGACAAGTAGAGTCCTCACATCTTGTTTTGAGTCTTCACACACCTATCATGGATATTGTTGTAGTTAACCCTCCACGATGTCTATCCAGTGCACATTCCTTTAAATTCATGAAGGAGTTTACTGGCCACTTGTCTAAAATCACGTATGATGGTGAAGGAAAAGTGGCCTAGCCTGAGCACTTACATGACTTCCTTACATTCTTTGGGAATGGGAAAGAATTTGATGAAGTAGATGTCAGCATGTTGCTTGCATACACACTTCGTGAATCCCCGAAACGATGGTGCCACAACCTGCCTACCAATTGCGCGCACTCATTTAAGCAATTTAGTGATTTAATCGAATCTCTTTTCCATTATTTTGATCCTGAAGCTCTTGATTAAAAATGTTCAAACAATGGAAGGCCCTTCATGAATTGCATATGGATTTTTGGTAGCTCTTCCGTTTACTCATGTTTGAAGCTCTAAAAATTCAGATGATATTCCAATATCTCATTGACAAATTTGAAAATTGCCTTACCAAATTACTCTATCCCAAAATGAAGATAAAGTTCAAACCTCGCTCAGCATACTTTGGTGATGGAGTTGTGTAATCACAAGCGGACACAGTTGTCAAAAGTTATTGTTCACATTCCCCTCATCAAACAACTCCACCCCCGTAGAGTGATGTGGGAGAGTGTGCGCACATGTCTCTTCCACTGTCACATCCCCCCACCCTCACTACTCTTAATTTCTGCACATATTTGGTTGGGAAGCCAATGGGTTGTTATATGCACTTGTTACTTCAACCTCCGTCTTCTCATTCTGCTGATCCTACGGATTGCATTGTCTTGTGTTCTTCCATTCCGAACTCTAGACCTGTTGTGGATGAGGATCAAGCCATCGACAGAGTTAATGCTTCATAACCAACCTAGGCTATCATTCATGATGATTGTGTGCAGGAATCTGAACATGATCCCGTGGTAAAGGATGACCTCCTTCTGTCCATGCCTCCTTCGATTCTTCCTGCCATCTTAGGTGATTATGCTATCTCCGATTTTCCTTGTGTGAATTCATTCATGGATGCATATAATTCTGATCATTCATAAAAAACACCTAATGGATGTCCATCATTTGATAGTGGAGAGGACAAATCCTTCATTGAAAATCCAACTGACATTTCATCTACTTTTTCCAGAAATGGAAAGGGTGAACATTCTTGCTTCTCATCTACTCCTCTATGATTCATCAAATCATGAAGACACCAACAAACATCCTGAATTTTTTGGTCGTGTTTGTCATGATCCATGTACTTCTTCATTTGATCACGATGTTGATTCACTCGTTTTTAATATGTTTAATCCACTAGTCTCTGATGATCTATCTATTGATGAAGTGGAAACCCCACAGATTGTCGAGGCACTTCAACCTAAGCTGATGGTTATGTCAAGCCCTCATTGTCCTGAGGTTAGTTCCACTTCCGATCAAAAAATTTGTGAAACACCCAAGGCTCCTCATCACTCATCGATATGCACTGAAGATCAATCCAACACACAAATTTTTCTTCCTCCACCAAAATCATAAAATCCCATCGCTTGTGCACTGGAGGAATCATTCACAATAAGCACACTTGCAAGGTGTAAGTTGTCTCGTTTCCTCATGTTTTCTTGCCTATCACAGTCAATAGAGTGCATATGCTTATAATCTATATGGAGTGTGTCACAATACCATGGTAAGTCCACAAAGTGTTTGTCTTGTTCTTTAACTCTTTTCTTTTTTGTGAACATGTTTAAACTCGGAGTGTATTGGTCTTCATTGTTATATCTTTCATGTTTGTTGGTTCACTTGATTGCGCTTTTCGCGAACCATGCCTTCACCAACATGGGCCAGCTAATGTATCGGTGGGTGTATTGGAAATATCACTTCATGCGAGTAGGCCCATTCACTGTTTAGAATAGGAGTAGGAGTAGTCTTTGCTTCTTGCTTTGCTTTATTTTCTAGTTCGCATGCTTGTTTTCTTTCTTACCTAGTTTGGCTTGCTTTCTTTCTTGATTTTCTTACTTGTTTCTCTCTCACTTTACTTCTGCTTTTTTCTTTTCTTGCTTGTACCCATAGGCTACCCTCTCATGAAATCGTGTTTGGTTCTCGAGACAAGTTTGGAAAATCTAAGAGGACTTGTACAACTATGAACATCTAGTTATTTGCTATCATCTCTCTTTATGAAGAACTTGTTGTCTTTAGTCGATGATGACTTGATGGAAAATATGTTCTGTTCAAAGCAAGTCTTGGTGAAAACACAACACTTACACTCTAACTAGTACCAACTTCTCTAGTCGGTTGTTTTGGGTTAACCCTTGTCAACTCAATCAGGTAGAGTAAGGTGAGGGGGAAAACCGTAAAAATTATGTCAGAGGTAGAAATAGCATACATCTCTAAACGAAAAACCTCTTCTTCTATCGATAAGTCAGAATCCCTCTTCCACCTCTATAATAAATAAGTGCCTATGCACAGTCCTTAAAAAAAATGAAAAATGAAAAATGAATAAGGGGAAAGAAGAGAAAGGCTTCCTGTGTAGAGAGGTGATGCAAGTAACTTTGCTGGGGTACTAACCAAGCTCGCTCGCAGCAAAGTGATTCTTGTGTTCCTACATGACATTGAGGTACTATGCAGGCCTTATGGCAGCGGAGCAACAATAGAGATGAAATTGAAACTCTAACAATTATATTAGTTGTGCATCAATATACCCCTCATTCCTAATCGAAATAACTAAGTTGACTTGGCTTGGAATGCGTGCTGACCAATCAAGAGAATGGTAGGGATTGCATCTTTCACACAAGCTAGTGAAAAAGCCATCATCATCAATGAATCAAGCAATACTTCCAGAAGGGTGAGACTTGATTTTCACGAAACAAGGTCCACTCAGAGAGCTGGAGTTCTACTAGTGTGTCACCAAGTGTTGTAGCAGCTACAACCACCCTCCAAAATTTTGGCTCGCATGCAAATTTTGGAGCCTACCCTGGATCCTGTGATCGATCATCCTTGCTCACTTATTGGTAAGATGATGATTTCAAGCTTCCCTCCTTGGTCCTAGGAGTTTTCTGTGTTGTTATCTTTATGCAACATGTGTCATTTTTGGGAATAGGGGTTGTTGTTTGTCATGCAAAGGGAATGTTGTTTTGCTTCAAAGGAATTGTGTGTCTATGAGTGGTTATCATCACATAAACATGTTTCACTCTCACTTCATGCACTCTTGTCATGAAGGTTGTTCCATCAAGAAAAGTATGAATTATGAATTCTGGATGGTATATGTTGTGTCACTAAGTGTCTGTGTGCGATCACAGTCAAGTCCTATCAACTTTTACATATGTTTCACTAATCTCGCACTTATCCATTTTCCTGAGAAACCTGGCCTCATCCATGTTCCCGAAACTATGCACTTTTCTTCTGCAACCTGCAAGCTTCCTCCCTTGTCTGCTAAAACCCTGTAGTGCTAAGAGACCCCAACACCCCTTGCCTGCTATTGGGCGAGGGATCCCCCAAGGGAAGTTTTGGGGCTTAAAGCCCATATTTTCGTCCAATTTTTGTAATCCTAATGTAAACACTCCGCATTTTTTGGTTGTAGAGTGTGTATATGTTAAAGAGTCATAGGGTTGTTCGCCCTTATTTTGATAATTTAATGTTGGTTGTGAAAGACCTACCCATGGCCCGCGACCATGGGATTGTATAAATAGAGCTAAGCTCTAAGTAGATAGAGATCAAGACAACGAGGAAGAAATCAATGATGGAATGATGTATGAAAGATAGCACTGAAGAAAAGTCTAAGTTTTGGGTCATAGGCTAGGTAGAGGCTCTGCAGCTGAGTGCATAGAGGCCTAGAAGTCCGCAGTTGAGTGTGCACGGACCCCTGCAGCTAAGTGCGCAGGGCGAGTCGAGTTTGTAATCATCTGGAATTATCAATGAGGAGAAGCATTCTATAGTTTTTGTGTCTGTATTTCCTGTTTATGCATCTATTATATTGGGTATAAATTTTACTTATAATGCTTGTATGATGCGTGAATGTATGTAAATATATTGGTTAAGTGAACGCAAGTAACAACATCTGTTTATGCGAAGCTAACTAAGATGTGTTAATAAGTTGAGTAAGATACTTAGCGTAGTTTGGGGAAGTATCACAATTCGCTACCTTAGCAGCTCGTAAGCATATCAACCCCTTGTTAGGGTTGCACAGAAGCTAATTGTAACATTTTGCAAAGGTATTGAAGGGTAGAGTAGAAGTATAAGCAACTTGTGCAAAGGCAGGTATAGTTGGAATAAACCGACATCACATCCATCTCAAGGGTGCAGAAACTTGGCTCCAGCATTCCCCCATACTGCTTTGGTTGACACTTCAGTCCTCGCTCTGTGGGCTGATGTCGAAAGGGACAGTAGTGTAGGTATTTGTTTGGCTAACAAATGTTGAACTTAGGTCAAGCCCCCATAAGCTAATAAATGGTTCCATTGCCAGGTTCAAAATCTGCGTGAGAGATGTGTGATGTCATATCACTAGAATCCAACTAAGTAAGAAATCGAAGGCTGGTTGGACATAAGGATTCACGAGTTCGCAGCGTAGGAGAATAGAAACCCATAACTGTTAAAAGAACAATGGTTGGACCAATATCTATATACAAAGATCAAATCATTTTTACCTCTTTCCCTACTTAGCTATACAAGTGGATCTCTAAGCTAGAAGATAGCCAAGGAAGGTGGAAACTTGACGGTCCTATTGTGTGGACCCTAGAGCTAGTGCGAAGGTTGGAAGCATCAGAGGATTAATCGCACACGTTGTCAACCATTGGATTGATTGCATTATGGGAGGACCTGGACCACCTGGACCAATTCTCGTTCATTGTAAGGGTTGTATGGGAAGCTCAAGGTGTTACAAATGATAACATAAAGAAGAAAATACTAGCTAGTGCTCTGCAATATCACGTGCTAACTTGGTATATTAAGTACTCCAGCAATACCCCAAATGCTAGAGTAGCGGGCAACCAAGCAACACTGAATAGGTAATTTAGCAGGCCTAAATCTGAAGCACTGTTGATTGTGGGATTCAAAGAGATCACGATGTTACTAGGTGAAATGCCTTGGGAACTAGATCAGAGGCTGAAATGTATGATCTATGAAACCAACATGAATTTGACAGATGGACAACATCACGAGTGGTTTGTGGCTTCACTACTTCCACATTTAAAGAGTGTGCTATCATAGTAGAAGATAACAACTCAGACATATGCCTTGGAGATTTCCATGAGACTACATGAGACTCCGATGCAAGATCCTAATCTAAGATTTCAATAGATCCATGCACAGCTGAAGAATTTGTGCCTTAAGATGCAAATCTTGAAGCAAGATAGGACGGTTCAGACAGAGGTATGCAAAGAAGTATGGTGCGTGAAATGCAAGAGTCAGGGTCATGACAAAGACCACTGCTCGGTATTTACAGATTAACTTGCAGGAGGAGGACTGATGCCTTTAAGGTTGGAAGTTCAAGCAGGACCGAGCATGGCTCCAGCTTTGTGGTGCGATATCTGTCAAATAGTCAGAAAACATGCCACATATAACATCCACTTGCTACAGAAGTATACGCAAACTCTACAATAGTTGTTCTACAACTTTTGTAGGTCGATGGGACATGATGAGCGTACTTTCAGGAGCTATGAATTGATGATGGATAGAACTCCCACCTACAGGGCTCATGCTGAAATGCGGCCCCTTGACCAAAATGCAGGGATGGCGCAGACAAGATTTCAGGGGTACGGATGAGGTGGAGGAGGACCTAGTAGAGGTTGCAGACAATTGATTTGCTACAATTGCGGAGGGCTAGGACACTATGCCCATGATTGCACTAATCCAACGTGCCCATTGTGGAAGTATTGCACATTTTTTGATCATGAAACAAAAGATTGTCCTACGCTAATAGCTAGGATACCTAACAAAGGAGTGTTACTGCCTCCCTCAGTTCAGAACCTGCAAATGATGAGGTTTGAGATACGCGACGAAGACCCAAACATAAATATAGTGCTCCAGAGTGGAAATGAGAGATGAGATGACAAGGGGAAATAGCCAGAAGATAGTACATGGGTTCGCAAAGCCTCGATGAAAGTGGTAGAGTTTGATTTGGAGTGCACTCAGGAAACGATAATGGAAGCTAAGAAGAGCTCTGCTGAGGCATCCACTTCAGGAAGCAAAGATAAATTGGAGCTGGAGATCAAACCCTCTATGCTGACAACTTTCCTCGAAACCTATATCAAGTTACTACGTGATAGTAAGGCTGTGAAATGGTTACAGGAATTTATCAATATATGTGCTGGGACCATGCCAGGTGAACTTCCCATAGTCCGCAAGATCAGAAAGCATAAGACAAGGATGAGATGTGAAATGAGACTCACTGCGCAAATCGGAGAATACGAAATGGATCAAGTCATTCTGGATTTGGGATTAGATGCATATGTTCTAACAAAATAGACATGGGAGAGAATGGGGAGACCTACGCTGCAATGGTCTCCGATTCATCTAAGGACGAAAAACCAGTAGAAAATCATACCCATGGGGTGACTGCAGGAAGTAACCGTGGATATTGAGGAAGTGAGCGTGTTGGCATGTTTTGAAGTAATAAAGATTGTTAATGAGAACAATCCCTACCCTACACTCTTAGGAATTGACTGGGCTACTGATATTAACGGGGTAATCAATCTGAAGAAGCAAAAATGATCTTTGAGAAGAAACCACTACGCGTAATAATACCCCTGGATCCTGCTGAAGGATTGTGTTATACAAAACCGGTCCGCGACTATGAAAGTGATGATGACTTGGATTGCATCTATAAGATAATAGCTCAGGAACAATACTGGGTGAATCCCACCACAGATGGATGGATTACATGGGATCATGAGAGTTCCTGCACTTTGGACTCTGACAAAGAAATAAAATGCTGGCAGAATCGGTTACATGAAGTAACTACGCTGAATTGTAATATAATGACCAGGTCGTTGCACTGTCATCAGAGGAAAGAAATTGGCCTACTTATGATGGCTTGAATGAGGTAGATACATTTTTGGATGCATTTGAGAGGGAGGTGCCAAAAGAGAAATGTTTCCAGGCCTTGGACTAGGCACTGTGCACTACACCCGCAAGATGGTGGGGTACGAACAAGGGGAGCTTTGATGATTGGCACGAATGTAGGAGAATGACGCGAGCATGATTTCGGAAGCCTAAGATGTGACTGACAGACAAGTATGATGGGAATAATGATCCACACACATGGATGTAGGCCTATGAAGAAAATCCCCAACCTGAGTAGGTGCACCTGTACTCCACACTAGAGTACCTGGTCAATAAGCCTGTGTTGGGGGGCACATTTGTAGATGGCTATTATTGTTCCATGAATACAATTTTGAAGTTGTTGTGAAGCCTAGATGATTGAATGTGGTACCAGACCACCTCTCACAAATTGAGACAGGGGAGGAAGCCATTAGTTTGGAGGAAGGATTACCTAATGCGCAGCTTTTTGCTGTGCGCATTGCGGATGGAAATTTCGAGGATATAATACACTTCCTAACAACTGGAATTGCATCGAAAGGAAATTATGTCTAGAAAAAGAAGGAATTAGTGGTGTGCATAGTAGAGTTCTATATCATCCCTTTACATCTATACAACATGGGGACTGATGAGATACTGCGAAGGTATGTACCTGAGTTTGAACGAAGCAGCATCCTCGTGGATGCGCATGGTGGTACCATGGGAGGACATTATGTAGGGAGAGAAACCATACAGAATATTCTACGCACAAGTTTGTGGTGGCCAACCCTTCATCAATATTCAAAAGCATATTGCAAGGCGTGTGACGTATGTCAAAGAATAGGTAACCCATTGCGGAGGGATGAAATTCCTTTGAATCCACAAATGACGTTGCAACCTTTCGAAAAGTGGGCTATCGATTTTGTAGGACCTATTCAGCCCCAAGGAAAGACAGGCGCGAGGTACATTGTCACTGCGACGGAGTACTTGACTCGTTGGGCAGAAGCGTAGCGGTGAAGGATTGCACAGGTGCAACCACCGCAAAGTTTCTATTTGAACATGTACTAATGCAATTTGGATGCCCAAAGATATTGATGAGTGATCAGGGTATGCACTTCCTGAATGAGACAATCAGCACACTAATGGAGGAATTTCAAGTGTATCACTAGAAGAGCACACCTTATCAGCCACAGGCTAACGGGACAGTGGATGCATTCATCAAATTTCTTGAAAATGTGTTGACCAAGGTATGCAATGCTTAGCGAAGTGATTGGTACCTATGCATACCTACAGTATTATGGGCTTATCGTATGACATGCAAAAAGCTAACAGGAAAGACACTATTTAGGATCGTATACGTGGTTGAATCATTGGTGCCTATGGAATACATCATGCCTAGTCTGTACATAGCAGTGCTCATAGATATGACGGATCATGAAGCCCTGGAAGAGAGGCTCGCATAGTTTGATGAGCTGGAAGAAGAGAGATTTTTGGTTGGATTCCATCAGTAGGTCCAAAAGTAGCGTGAAAAGGCATGGCACGATCTACATATTAAGCTGCACACTTTAAGGTGAACGATTTGGTTCTATTAATGACTGTAATTTTGATCAATTTCTAGGGAAACTCAGAATGCATTGGTTGGGGTCATATATCATTAAGGAGATTACCAATGGTGGCGCGGTCCAGTTGGTTAAGTTGAATGGATATCCCTTCCTAGGAAAAGTGAATGGAAGTCATTTAAAGCCATACACAGGTGGCCCGACCATTTGACTAGCCAATAGAAGCACAGTCTTAGTGCTTCAGGTAGCTGAAAGGAGGCACAGGACTATAAACTACACTGCCCGGGAGCTGCATGATTTCAGGACTGCGCGAAGCAGCGAAGTGTCACAGGGTCCATGACAACATGAATATAGCTATGCTGGCATGTAGGTCTATTGGAAAGTGGCCATTAAAGTCACTATTTACAATTTGATGGTTGGTTTGACGCCAAATGGAGTGGGCGACAGACATTTAAGGTGAACTTTATGGGCTAGATTTTTGAAAATCTGCCGCCAATATAGAATTAATGGGTCGAATGTGGGGGGAATGGTTGAATTCAAATTCAAAAGGCCCTACAAATTACAATTAGATGACCAGCGAACAACACTTGGCATTTTGAGAACTAAGTTGTTGCGCGCTCAAGTATACATGAACTAGGACCTATTCAAGACCCTAAAAGAGAATTCATTGTTTGAGAAAGTACCAGAGACTGCAAGAATTATGGAATAGTGCTATGTCAACACCCACAAAAGCCATGGACACAGGAGTAATGATATCCGAGGAAGTCATGCAGGAAATTGCGGTAGTAGAGGCCCCAGAGAGCACCAGAATGATAGTTTAGGTCCCTAAATCACCCAGAAGACCGCGACCCAAGAAGGATAAGAAAGCCATGATCCAGGTACACGTCTCACCCAGAAATCCACAAAGTACCAAGCTCACCTTGCAGGAAAAGGGGAAGGCCATTAATCTAGAGGCTGATGAGGAGGAGTTTGAAGAAATCCTAGTGGAGGAGGAGGATGTAGAGATGCAAGTTGAAACCCAGGGCGCAGACCCTATTACTAGGTTACCTGAATATGTTCCTCCATGCAAGGGTAAAGCCAAGGTGTCGAAGGACATAGATGAGAACAAGAGCTCTCTGGAAATTCTGTTGCTCCAAGACAATATTGTTTTTGAGGGACCGCACTTGGGGTGGGTTCCTATGTTGAAGTTTCAAGATTGGGACCTCACAGACCATGAGAAGTTTCAAAATTTAGCAACTGAGAATCTAATGCACCAGAGGATTGACGCGACTGCTAAAAAATTTAGTTGGAGATGCGGAAATGGCTCAAAGGTGTAGAGAAAGCTAGGTTTCTAAACCTGCTCTGGGTGCCGTATTATCACCATGCCCTAGTGATTGTCTTCATCATCAAGCATCTACTCTGCTTGGTGAATGATGGTTGTTTGTGGATAGAGGAGTCCATCCCCATCACAGACCATCTGATTCACCGCATTACACAGCTGCCTTATTCAGGGGAGGATCCAACCAACATATCATAAGGAAAAGGTGGTGAGTTGGCCCTCATAGAAGCAATGAAGAAAGGGTTCAAGTTGGAGAAGAAGAAGCGATGATATGCCATCTCCAGCCTTAATAACCCTGTAGTCAAGGTCGCGACACAAATCCTAGCAGGGTGGGTGATGCAGAAGTGCCGCGGGGATGAGGTGCCTGTGTCTGTGGTTGCACTAGCAGCCCAATGTGTAAAAGGAGTTCAGTTCAACTGCATGAACTATCTATGCGGTGAGTTCCTTGCGAACTGTCGTGAGGCACACGAGTAGGGAAAAACATTTCATTACGTGTGGCTCCTGTTGTCGATAGTACTGGTGGCATGGAAGCTACCCGAAGATAGCCAATTCCCTTCGGTTGCACCAGACCTTCCAGAGGTAGCGAAGTACACTTCGTTATGGGTGACCAAGGACGTGCAGTGTATCAGAGAAAGTAATATTTTCTGGGTCCTAATGGAAATGAGCATCCGAATGGGGATCAATCGCAAGCCACGTTGTCACCCACATTTTATTCTAATTTTTAGAGCTTTGTAGAGCTCAAAGAGGATTTCCACCATGTCTTTATTAGGTCACAGAAGGACGTCACAAAGACATGGCACTACTCACTATACCTAGTGACTAACGACGTGATATTTTCATTCCTTGAGTCTTGGCTACCAGAGTGGTGCATTTCAGCTGGCTTCGCAGTGGAAACAGATAAGTCCTCCGTGCAGCGCAAGAAGGAAGAGATAAAGCTTCGGATGGCGCAGCTGGTAGTGAAGCGTAGAAAAGTGGAAGCAGAGGCTAAGGCCCAGGCAGTGCACGACGCTATGAAAGTCGTGGAACAATAGAAAACAGGGGAAGAAGAGCACGAAGGACAAAAGTCACCTTTGTCCAGAACCAAGGCAGAAACAGAGACAAAACAAGGTGGTGCAGACCCACAGACAACGTCCACCCAACTCAAGCGTCCGCGATTGCGAGAGAAGGCAGTGCCACAAAAGAAAACCAAGGCATCCAAAACATATTTCGACCTAATCACCCTCACTGAGGGGGATTTGCATGACATCGGAGAAATGGTGAGGAATGTCACCGCGGAGGCCGTTCAACAATTTGAAGAAAATAAACAGATAGTATTATGGGCTCTTCGAACAGAACTAGAGGAGTTGCAGGTTCGCACTCAACAAGTTGGCACACTATCCACCAGTCTTACGATCGGCACTACAGCTACTGAGGATATGTTGTGCACAAGGGTGACCAATGTGGTACTTCTACCTGATGGGGCACTCACTACAGAAAATGAGGTCGATAGGCCTATGGTTAGCAATCTGAAAGGGGTCGGATTGAACATGGTCATGCTCCCTTGGGAGATGCTCTACTTCTTACAAGATGGAGTCACCGCGGAACTCAGGGCCTGGGAGAGTCGCTCTCTACAGGTGATGAGTGAGCAGCACATAAACATCGAGTAGTTGGGCCTATAGCACAATGAAGTAGTAGAGAAGAATAGGTAGATAATGCAGGTTGTGGAGGAAGCTTGCCGAATGGTCCTAGAGTTGGACATTTAGGCAGAAGAATCGATGGAGGCGTGCGTCTGCAAATTGGCCACAAGGGTGCGTGACACTCAAGCATATATGGCCAGGGTTCAGCTGGAGCTAAACTCACATATCACAGAACTATAGTTGAAGGCCCAACCTTCAACTCCACCAGAGATCAAGGAACAACGTACCACTGTTGTTACAAAAACAATGGTGGTAGTTGACAATGTAGTGGCAGAATTCATGCAGTTGTTTGAACAGTCATTTGACGTCCTAACCACCCTGCAGGAGGAACCAAATGTAGAGCACCTAGAGACAGAGGCACGCAAGCTACAACAGAAGTATGATGAGGTCAAAGGGACCATAGAGATAGTTTCCCTTACACACCTGGATGCAGCAGACAAAGGTGCTCAAGGAACAGGTGGATGTCACTCGACATAAGGAAGCAGTCTTAAAAGCATGCCTACAGCCATGGATTGATGAGGCCTACGTGATCACAACCTCCATTGAAGGGAAGCTTGCGAAACTGTAGGTAGCTCAATAGAATATTCAAATAAACAATTCAGCAGTAGTCACCGAATAGGGCATGGAAGAAGTTCAGCAGGCGACCGCTCAGTGCGCTGCTGAAGTGATGGTGATCCAAACAGATATGGGAGGTCTTTGTGCTAAGATCTTTGCACCTACAGAGTGACTCAAGGGTGAGTCACAATGTTTGTGTTGGGGTCGTGTTGGGTGCAAGATCCCACAAGGGAAGTTTTTGGGCTTAAAGCCCATATTTTGGTCTAGTTTTTGTAATTCTAATGTAAAGACTCCACATTTTGTGGTCGTGGAGCACGTAGATGTTAAAGAGTCATAGGGTTGTCCACCCTTATTTTGATAATGTAATTTCGGTTGTAAAAGATCTACCCATGGTCCGCAGACCATTGGATTGTATAAATAGAGCTAAGCTCTAAGTAGATAGAGATGAAGACAACGAGGAAGAAATAAATGATGGAATGATGTATGAGAGATAGCTCTAAGTAGAAGTCTAAGATTCAGATCGTAGCATAGGTAGAGGCTCTGCAGCTGAGTGCGCAGAGGCCTAGAAGTCTGTAGCTGAGTGCGCAGGGCGAGTCGAGTGTGTAGTCATCTGGAATTATCAATAAAGAGAAGTATTCTATAATTTTTTCATCTTTATTTCCTGTTTATGTATTTTTTATATTGGGTATAAATTTCACTTATAATACTTCTATGATGCGCGAATGTATGTAAATATATTGGTTAAGTGAACGCAAGTAAGATCATATGTTTATGCGAAGCTAACTCAGATTTGTTAATAAATCAAGTAAGATACTTACTGTAGTTTGGGGAAACATTACAGTTCCTTGCCCTACCGCCGTGAAAGCATATCAGCCCCTAGCTAGGTCTGCGTGAAAGCTGATAAGGGTAGAGAAGAAGGATAAGAGACCTGTGCAAAGACAAGATAGTTGGAATAAACTGACATCACATCCATCTCAAGGGTGTGGAAACTTGGTTCCACCATCCCCCCATACTGCTTCAGGTGAGACTTTAGTCCACACTCCTCAGGCTGATGTCGAAAGGGCCAGTAGTGTAGCGATTTTTTTGGCTAACTACGCTGAACTTTGCTCAGGTCCCCACGAGCCAACACCTGCTCAAACCCCATAGCCTGCAGAGACCCTATTCAACAATGCTTTACAAAATGCAGGGAGTAGTCAGGCAGCCAACACTGCTCTCCAGAAATGCATAGAGTAGTCTGGCTACACTGTACTCAGAAATTGCGCAAAGATGTCCTCCCAAAACCCCCATCCTGCAGCAGTTTCTTGTGCCTCAAAACCACGCAGTGTTGTCCAAGATACCCTGTCTTTCTTGCATGTAGAAACTACATAAACGAGCCTCCCAAGGCATCATTTTGGCAGCATTCACTATGCACTGAAATTGCGCGAATCTACATCTCAGTGACAAAGGAAAAGGTGACATGTTGAAATCTCTTCGAAGGAGTTGAGGAGAAGGACCATGGAACCAAGTAATGGAAAAGATCAGGACTGCATGCAAACCTTGTCGAATGCATGATAATCTTGAGGGTAAGTATGGTAAGTAAATAAAGTCGTTCAAAGTACAACTCTTAGTTGAGTTTTCAAGACTGCTTGTCATTGTCATATCATCATGTCCTCAGTAACATGCAAGTGTGCAAACACGAAAATTCATTTTATGTGTCTTTTATACATGTCTTGCTTCCTTTCCACTTATTTTACCAAATTCCATCTTTGACATGTTGATTGCTATGTCATGCTTGAAACCTCGTTTTGGTGATGTTGAAGGAATTGTTTCAGTTGTGTTCTCTATGTAAGCATCTATCGGACTCAGACACTATGTTGTAAGCACTGTCACACAAGTGTCATCACGATCATTCAAATGTCTATCTGAAGTGTCGCACTTGTCTCTCTCACCATTAGATAGTCCTGCAATTAGTCACACTGAGCATATGTTGTCTTTTTGGTTTGAGGTGTCATATCATCAAGTCATGTATTCATGAGTTCACTCGCTCACACTCTTAACAATTTTTCTGAAAGTTTGTTGACCAGACAACCTTCCATCAATCAGACCTACGTTGAGCTAAACAGCACATTCTCAACCCTCATTGATCATGTGTCATTTCCCGTAATTCCACAGAGCTTGGGGGTGTCTCCAGGGGAGTTTGCACTATGCAATCTTGGAATCAACTCGACTAACTATCACCCAGAAAAATGCAAAAGTTTCTGAGTGAGTCATCTCAATTTGCATTGCCTGCAAGAAAATCTATCAAGCTTGTAGCTAGTCAACCGAAGATTTTGACTAGGCTATGACCCCAAGCCTCACTCCTACAAAAAATTGCGCAAAATCTACCAAGCATGCCTTCCTCTACTGGCTAAATAAATTTTTTAAACGTGTCAAACAGACACTCGATGCCTGTCACTACACTATCCTTGAAATTTGTGAAGTTCTGTTAGCCACTCACCTTGTCAACTGGCCTACTGCTCCTCCTAAAAACTACATAGTTTTCATGGGCTATCTCCCACCTGCCCAACATCCCACTCAGCCCAAAACTTACGTAGCAATGTCCTACATACCAGCCTCCCATCTCTGTGCAATTTTGGCTAGTAAGATCCTATAACCCACTGCCAGCCTCCCCAGAGAATCTACGTAGTTTTCACTGCTAGTGTCCCCCTCTTGCCTACAATGTCTCCCCAAAAAATTACGCAGATCTTCCCTCCAGCTGAGCCAGATCCTGTAGACAATCACTATTAATCTGGAATGCCCATCTTAGTCTCCTGGTGACCTTTGCAGAATTTCCTTGATTGTGCCCAAAGGCCGCATCTCAATCTGAAATGTGATCTGTGCAGTTTTAGAGCCTTGTCCTCTCTCCTAGTCATGTTCACCTAAAAATGAAAGATGATGCATTATGGTAGACTAGGAGATTTATAGATTTGATGTCTTCTCATCATGAGTGATTGAAGATACAAGTAAATGGATTAGACATGGCGCGATGTCGAACATGATGAACAAGGAGTGCATTCTAAGAGACTTGTTTGTGAATGGACGAACACACAAAGCGTACCAAGTAGCAAGCAAAGGAGACACATGCGCATGCATGAACTATCAAGTGAACACCAAGACCATCGAAAACTTTGCACACCTTGCCATGTTGAGGTGAAGCTATGGTACACCAAGAGCACACTCATCACTCAGCAGCACTACAACTCAACATGGACACCACCTCAACATGAAAATACCAGTACTCTTGTGTCGATTCATGTCATGAGTCATCTCATCTGCATCACTACTATGTGCCATATTTTTGTAATCAATGTAATGTAACATGGAAGTCCAAGAGACCCACATGAGGAGTCATGTAAATTTGAATAGTCATGTAATCAGATAGCCATGAGGGAAGTCGAACAATCAAAAGGGTCAATTTCACCCTTGGTTATATATATCCCTCATTTGTACATGAAAATGAGTTTTTTCACCTTGGCTTCTCCCATGTATCCTTGAGAGTTTGTAATTCTTCTTTGAGGAGTGAGCAATGGCTCCAATGCCTCACTATCGGCGTTAGTGATGTAATGGTGTAAAGATGTATCTTGGAATGTTCACTTAATTCATAAGCCTATTAACAAGGAAACACGTTTTCGCACATGTATTGTATTCGCTTGTAAGAATATTCTTTGGACACTTGTAATGCATGTTTCTTTAACCTGCATTAATACAGTCGAACTATTTCTGTTTTTTTTAGTAAATATGCTATTGGAAATGTGTTGTATCAGTTTCTAATGTTGTCTTGCTCGTGTGGGCTATCCTGCAGATACTCGATGAATTCATTCTTGTAAACTTGTTATAATGCCCGTCGCACTTGTGTGGACTATTCCACTGGGTTTTGTACATGTTATCTGTTCACCTTGTGTTTGTTACTGCCACATCTATGTGGACTACTCCACTGGAAGCTTCAATTTCCTGTTGTGTTATGTGTCTCTAGCAGAGTTGGGACTATTCCCTTTCAATCCTGAGACTCATTGCCACCCTCTCCCTCTGAAGTGAAAGAACTTTGACACGAGTGACACTAAGCACTAACCAGGCATGCAAACCTCAATGTTCGAAGAAAAAGAAAACCACTCTCATCTGCTGATCAAGAGCTGTGGTGTATCTTTAAGAGAATGGAAATGGGGCCATCATACCGAATGGGACCCCTACACCAAATGGTGTGAGGTCTAGTTGGGACTTCATACCAAGGAGATCCCCTGAATGTTTACAAATCTAGCACCATCAACACCATCCATAACTCACATGTGTAAGTAAATGCATGGAGATAACCATGCATACACACTTGTCCCTATCCCACATCTATCACGAGAAGGGAAATAACTACTTCTATTCACAAAATACAATAACATTAAAAACCTCCATGGTTATTATCCTCTCTTCACATTAGAAGAGGGAAAATATCGCCAAGATACATACCACATTAACTATTAATCCCCTCACATAAGTCTACACTTCTTTTTAAAATAAAACCACTACTACTGTTCTTACTCTTTTAAAGGATATCTAGAACATTAGCTATTGTTTTCCATGCGGGTACATTAAATTTTCACAATAGTTGTTATTCCTACATGTAGATACGTAATCTTTACTCAAAAGGAAGCTAACATGAGCATTCAAATGGATAATCTTTCCAAAATAAAACTAACATAATATTGCATGCAAATTCATAATCTTCCCAAAGGAAAGCTAACATATTAAATATTGTTCTTGTGCATGCAAATGCATAATAATATTTCAATATATTTAACCTAACAACCATGATCTTAGGGCTTGTAAGCAAATACTTCTTTAAAAAAGGAAGCTAGTACCATAGTTAGTGCATGCAATTATATAAATGTTATTTAAAAGAAAGTAGCTCTTCAACTATTTATTTTTTTATATACAATTATGAAATAGTTTCCTAAATAGATCATACAATAGGTGTTATTCTTATACATGTAAATTTCATGATCTTTTCCCAAAAGAACTAGCATAACATAATCTTTTTCCAAAATAAATTAACATGATAGTTATTCTTTCCATGCATGCAAACTACATTTCCTCCCATAAAATCTTTCTCAATAGTTTTTTTTCTCATGCATGTAAAATGCATTTCTTTCCAAGAAATCTATCTCAATTAACTATTTTTTCGTTCATGAAAAACATATTTCTTTCTCTACAAATCTACCGAAATGAGCTATTATTTTTATGTAAACAAATACATACTTCTTTTTCCAAAAGGAAATTAACACAACAACTATCTTTTTATGCATAAAGATTCTTATTCTTTTTCACAATAGTTGCAATCTTTTGTGCACGAAGAGATTTACCACAATAATCTAATCTTTCGTGTATGTAAATAGACATTTCATTTCCAATAGCTTTGGAAAAATACTCCTTATTTTGTTGTGGAAGTTTCACATCTAACCCTATTAATTTCTCTTCCACGCAAAAGCCATGAAGTCTTTCCAAGAATTGCACAACAAATATTTTTGAGAAAATAAATATAAATAACCTATACTCATGCGCACAAGAATCGTGTAAGTTTTCTAAGAATTTTAACACACTTAGAATTTTAAATTCCATATTAAGTAGTGAAGGAATTACATCTCCCTCGTACTAAAACCTAAATTATTTTTATTTTACTTTGAATTATTTTGTCTCTTTATATAAAGTTGATGTAAAATTAAGTTGACTTGTTTTATTGACTCACATTAGTTTTCTTGTTATTACTACTTTTTTATATGTTGATGTAAGTATTATTTTATTATTTCTTAATGTGATGTTACATGACATGTCCATCATACTAGGTTGTAGAGTGCCTTTTCGCAGAACAATCATTATTTTTGCTTTACTATTTAAGTTTATGATAAAATTCAATTCTAAGAAATCTTTTATGTTAATAATAATCATCCCATTCACTTGGTAAATATATATTTTTAAGAGATAAGTAAAATAAGTGAATTTTTATTTATTTATTTTTAAGGGATAAGTATAAGAAAATAATGATCTCTTACCAAGTTACTCAGAATGTAAATATGTATAGTAGTAATATGTTGGCTAGAAGGACAATTTATGATGGTAATACAAAATCTTACCATCTCATTGGTGAGTAATTTTATCTTTTTTCCATATTCCTCATAAAGCATAAGTGCAAACATATAATCATCTCTCACGGTCAATTAGTCACAATGCAATTTTGGAATAGAAAAAATAGGTTGGCTAGGAGAATCATTTAACATATTAGTAAAATTAACTTGAAATGGACTCCCCAACCCACTCATGAATGAAAGAAAAATATTCGGAGTGAAAATGATTGGTGTTTTGCACAAGATCAAGAATTGAAACATATTCTAGACATTGCAAATAAGAGGAGCCCACTAGTCTAGTAAGGGTTCCAATTATCAAGGACAGGGAAGTCCTTAATAGCCATTCCATTAAATAAGCACCAATAAGTGAATACACTAGCAAGAAAGCTATACAATGGATAGTTAGAAAGATGAGGAGATCATGTTCATGTAGGCTACAGAAAGGATTATGATGCATGTTATGGAAAATGATGTTTTGATGATATAGTTGTAGATTATTCATGGTTTAGTAGCTTAAGTGAGAGACAAAGAACATCTAAGAGGAAATTTCATCATTTTTGTCTGCAAGATTTGCAAGTAATCGCTTAGATAGAAAATATTTTTTCTTTAACCGTATAGGAGTTGAATGAAATTCTAGAAACAAGTGAAGAAACAAAAATGCCAAGTTAAAAACTAACTTTCTAAACCAATTGAAATAAACTACTAAAATGATTAAGGAAATTTCCATGTTAACCAATGTATGTGAAGAAATGTTCATGTAATACTAGCTTGTAAACCACCTACTAGTGTGTATGCTTTATACTTGAAAGAACAATTGGATAATTTACTTTCGATTAAATATTATGTATATTGGATGAATAAAGGTTTACAAGACCCTTGGAAATTATATGAATTATAGTTTTACATTACCTTAGAAGGGAAAAATCTCCTTTGTTAAATTTAACTACACAACTATTTGCTCAAACAAAGAGTAATATGATCACTAAACCTATATGTTAGTGATGTGAAACTCAAAGGATTCATCCCTTGGTTGTAGAATGAAACCATGAGGTTCAAGGCTAAAAATGATATTAGCATGAGGAGATGAATGTGGAATTAGAGATAATAGTAAAAGGGGATATACTAGGTGGGGCTTGAAAAACTCATATCCAGTCAATAATATATCTAGTTTCCTGCCTAGTGCCCGAGAAAAAATGTTGTAGTAGAATGAAATAGATTGATCAAAATGTTTAGGAATGAAGTAATAAAGGGTGGAAAGACAATGTGGAAAATTCTAAGAAATGAGATAAAATAAGAAGATCCATGTTCACTACCAATGCTTAAGATAGTTATCCACACATTTTGTTTCAACCTTATAAAATCCCCATGTCAACCCTAAACCCCCTTATTAAACCATAGCTACTAGGTAATTACATTTCTATTTTTATATTGTTGTGTCTACAGTAACATCTCATTATAACCTTTGTCTCCTTAATATAACAATGAAACATAGTATTAGAATCATCACATATTTTAGTATACATTGTGTTCATTGTAAATGAAGTTTCTCCAATGAAGTGGCCTATAATTATTCATTTCTTGTCATTTTTAAGGCACATGGATGATAACATTCGGTATCATTAGGGGAATTTTGAGGTCTAAAATATGCCTCCTAAGAAAAATAATAAAATAAATTTATAAATTTTGAAAGATAAAGAAATCAAACTAGTTTTTTTACTATATTTTTGTCCTATCTCCTTATAAGTTTATTGAAATGTCAAGTGTATATACCTATTGGACACATAATTCAATTCCATAGTTGCATACTTCTAAGTAGACCCACATTTGAAAAAAATGAAAATAAATGAAAATGAAAGTTCAATAAATTGTAGTAGGCTATTAGTAAGACTTTTGGACCGTTTTTGGCATATTTTCTAGTCAAAATTGTCTAGAATATAGAAGGTATTCGCTGGAATCGCAAGTTTGAGTTGTGAAATATCCATAATATGAGTTCCTCAAGGGATTTTCAAGGTCATAAATTCATATAAGGAGTTAAAAAACCCACATTAAACAACAAAAATGAAGATTTAACATAAATGAATTTTACCAGGTACTGGCCAAAATCTCTAAAAAGTCTAATATTTAAACACCTTTTCAATTTTTTTAATGTGGGTCTACTCATAAGTATGTAGAGTGGGTACTCGTTGGATGTGGAAATGAATTACACCTCCAACAGATGTTTGCACTTGACATTTCACTAAACTTATAAGGAGATGAGCTAAAGATACAATTAAAATAAAGCATATTTTTTCTTTTCCCTTCAAAAAAATTTCCCTTGCCAATGACATGATCATCTTTAATATTATTGGTCCTTTTAAAGTTAATTTTTTTATTACATTTTTTGTTTTGAGGCCTATTTTTTATCGAAAAAATATTCTAAACTAGGGAATACAAACCTACTTTCTTCCTTCTTAAAACATGTCATTATGGAAATTTTATTATAATTTTCTTTATAGCATGATTGAAACTAGAAATTTTTGAATTGATTGATAAAAGGTATTTATGTAAATCTGGTTAAAATTTCAAATTCTAGTTGACTATATTATGGGTATGTACCCTATGTAAGTCAGGATTAGTGAATGGTCTTGGAGTAAGTTTTAAAAGAGTGATATTGGTTTTTTTTTCTATAAAATTTTCTAGGAAATTTCAAATGGTGCATTGTGAGCATATTAGGAAAGGGTATTGAGGATATCTAATGAAAGCAAGTTAGATTCAATTCTATTATATTTTCAAGGATATACATTGTGGTAGTTAAGGTTTGTGAATGGTCATAAAATCAATTTTAAACAAGTAACATTGGAACTTCCACTATAATTTTTTTCGGATACTTCAAATTGTGAATTTTTCAAATATTTGAAGAGACACAACAAAGCAAGTTAGGGAGAAATTTCAAAATTTGATTCAAAACATTGGAGGCATGAAACACTATATAAGTTCACTCTTGAGAAGAATTAAAAAATCAACATGTTTTTGGAAATTTACCATAAATTTACCTTTAAACATCAAATTTTGGTCATATTGGCGGAACTCTAGAAAAGATATGCTAGAGTGATATAGGTTGAAATTTGAAGCTGATAATGGCTCAAAACCTCGAGATATATCAAGAAAAGGGTCACTCATCTAGGTAGTCTTTAAATTAATGTTTTGAAAGTATGTCGCTCACAAGTTAATTACTTTTGGTTGGAAGATCTTTTTATTATAATTCAAATTTTGTGATAAAGAGGAAAAATAGAAGCATTATTTTTTTTCTCACATGACTCCTAAGGGTGCTTCAAAGTGTACTACAAAAAATAAACCCATACCTATCTCTATTATGGCTCACAAAAAAGGAGAAGAAATTACTCACTATGATGAGGAGGTGTAAAAGAAATTGGGTAAAAATGGATGAAATGGAAAATAATATGAATTAAAACTATTTGAAATCAAAAACATTGAGAGGATCAAGGAGTGAATCAATAATCATAAGCTTTTCTTATTTAAATATCACACATTCACACAATCAAAGGAATTCACAATTATACACAGTGATTTCAACGTGGAAGCCCCTTTAGGAGAAGAACCACCAAAGCTTGTTTTTATTATGTTGTAAGTTCAAAGCAACCAATTTTTTTTACATCAATTATTTTGTGAGAACCCACTCACAGGAGGCTCCAAGGCCATCGAATCAACAAGTACGAAATTTCTTAGAGGTGCCAACCTCATATATCCATAGGAACCAATGTGCTACTGCATGTTATATATACTCTTTCATGGGATTTTCAAGCCCAGACATCTTGTGATGTTCTTTAATTTAATTTACAATTTTTTTATTGTTGCACACATGCAATTAATTTAGCTTTAATAGCTAACATATTCCTTATCATGCTCTTCACTCTTTTATATGTAATGTACACACAAACAAAATTATAACAGTGTTTGTCTACTTACTCACTCATTATTTGGTTATGTCCTTCTCAATTTCATTCACTCCACTTTGTGCACTCTCTCTAGTTATCTTACACACACACTTCACTTCATTGTTGATATTCCTTTTCACTCCCAATTTTCATTAGTTAGGAACATGTACATCATTTAGCTCTTATTCGGCTTGAGCACTTTTTCAGTTCATTCCACCCACAATTTGTTGTAGATCTCCTCTGACACTTTGTTCCATCACCTTGGAATGTGAAGATGATCACTTATTTAATTCCACTAACGATGCTTTTAATTTGAAGCTTCTTATTCTTCAATTGTGATTATGCTAGCACATAAATTTGTAATGGTATAAGCCCTAATAATTTGGGCTTTTATTTCCATAATATCATTACTATGACCAAAACTTTAATCCAAAATTCTCTTATTCTCTTATTTTGGTTCGGGCCTTACTTCATGCTACACTTTAGCATACCACGTAAGAGTCGAACTCCCAAACTGTCGAGCAACTAAAATAACTCCTTTTTGAATCCCAGTATCATTCCACTACAAGTTCTTAACTCTAAACTACCAAGGCAAGAATATTGGTCTTGGTCCACCACCTAATTTCCATATAATCTGGGAAAGTCTACAACACTGTAAATTGGCTTCAAACACAACAGTTTGGCACAAGTATCTATGTTATTCAACATCACATGATATCAATAAACCTGACATCATCACTTCCATGTGGTTGAATCCAAGTGGTATCATGTGTAACTTGGATTTGGCCCACTTGGCCATCCAAAAAACACCAAAATTGAATGCCATGTGTCACTTGCACAACATGCCACATCATCATCTATGCATAGTCAATGTGCTTCACCTCACTAACCACATCGTTCTACCACATCATGAACTTGCATGTAATGGAAATAAGGTTGGGTTCAGGCATTTCCTTGTGGTTACACTAAAACTAACTATCCCGAGCACTTGAACTCCCAAATAGTCTACTAGTTTGAATAATTAAACTTGCTTGAACAACTAAAATACCCCAAACACATGTGGGGTTCAACCCTTTTACCATGTGATTATTCTCTTTTCAAGGAAACCAAACCTCTAAACTTCTGCAACAATTAGAAATTTTTCAGAATATCACATATTGTTGGAAAGGTATTTCTAAGGACTATCTAATCATATAGTGTATACGGGAATTTGAATTGATATTCTATAGACAAAGTTCCTTCAACCAACAGGCAATTAAACCATTCATCCACCAACTATAGTTATAATGTTTTTAGTGATTCTTCAATAATTTTGGTACTATGTGGTTCTCTACCAATGACCTAAACAACTAGCTTGATGTTGCTCATGCCATCAATGAACGTACATTAATCTCAAATATCATTCACAGGTCTGAATTAATGACAACATTGTGTCCAAAAATATCCAACTCTATGTCCAACAATCCCCGCCTTTGGAATTGTTGACAATTGTGCCAAGCATACCAAAGGCATTGATGCCATCTATATGCATCAATAACACATAGGCTTATGTGTGCAACAACACTCCTCCTGACACTAATCGAGCTCATACTACACAATCAATACTCCCCCTAAATGTGACACTTTCCATGACTAATTATGCACAATGCATGTTTTTCTTTGAAATATCATCTCTATACCATAGAGTCATACAACCTATCCCTTTTATATATGTTATTTTTCCTCTAGTTTGGATTGTTTTTCTTTCTTTTCCCCATGGCATCCACCGCATTGAGAACTTTTTTAGCATTGTATCTTATCCCCCTTTGACATCATTGGAAAAGGATATACAGGCCTGATATACCTCCCCCCTGAGATCATGTCTTGTCATTGGATGACAAATTTTTGTATAAATAAAAAGGAAACACCAAAAATTGAACATTTCATAGTGCTCATCCTATAGCATACTCATTACATTGCTTCCAAAATAGAGTAGCTACAAATTATCAAACATTCTGAGTCATTTTGAGGAAGGAGAGACCACTCCCAGTTTGTGTCTGAGGCACTCAAAGGGTTCACTAGGTAGTGGCTTGGAAAAAATTTATGCAACATATTTATTAATAGCCACATATTCCAATATTACAACTCTATCAATAACATGATCCCTTAAGAAATGATATTTAATTGGAATGTGATTTGTCTTAGAGTGCATGACAACATTTTTGGAAATGTTCATAGCACTCATGTTATCCTTTAGTGTTTTCTTCATCCACATCATTTTAGTACAACAAGTAGTCACATTTATGTAGCCTACTTTGGCTATAGATAAAGAGATTTATTTATATTTCTTGCTTACCCAAGAAACTAGATAATTTCCTAACAAGAACAATGCTCCACTTGTACTCTTTTTTTCATAACAACGAGTGGCCCAATGAACATAAATAAAAGATTTCAAGGTAAATTCCTTACCAGGTTCATACCATAGGCCATAGTCCATTGTGCCTTGAATATATTTGAATATCTATTTTATTGCATTGGCATGCATTTCCTTTGGATTTTCTTGAAATCTTGCAACCACTCCTATAACTTGCAAAATTTATAGTCTTGAGGAAGTTAGGTATAACAGGCTTCCAATCGTGGATATGTAAGTCATTTGGTTTATTGTGGGGGACTCATATTTTTTCTAAATTTACATCCAATAAACATAGGTGTACACAGAGATTTACATCATCCATCACAAACTTTTTCAAAGTTTCTTTCACATGCTTAGATTGGGAGATGAAAATATCGTTTTTTGACTAAGAAATTCTCAACCCAAGGAAGAAGGACAACTCTCCTAACATGGACATATCAAAATTTTTCCATTGCCTCAACAAATTGATGTCCCATATACTCCAAATCACTTCCAAAAAAGTTGGGATCTACTTACACAACAATGATCATCATATTATCCCTTTCACATTTAATTTACAAATTGATGTCTATTGTTTCTCTTGAAAATCCTTATTGGTGTAGATACTTGCCCAATCTATAATACCATGCTCTTGGGGCTTGCTTGAACCCATAAAGATATTTTCTTAGTTTTCACACATGATTATTTTCTTCTAAAAGAATAAATCCTTCTGGTTTCTCAATGTATACATCCTCTTCTAATTCTCCATTAATAAATCTTGACTTTACATCCATTTGATAGACTTTGAAGCTCTTATAAGATGGAAATGCAAAATAATTCCTTATTTCCTCTAATTTGGGCATAGTAGTAAATTTTTCTTCGAAATCTATACCTTCGACTTGGGCATAGCCTTTGCAAACTAGCCTAGGCTTGTTTCTCACAACTTGAGCATCTTCATTTACCTTGTTTTAGAAAATCTTCTTTATACTAATGACATTATTCTCTTTGGATTTTGGAACCAATTTCTAAGTTTTTTGTTTCTTTTTCTAATTAAATTCTTCATCCATAGATTTGATCCAAAACTATTCCTCGGTTGCTTCATTAAAATTCTTGGGCTCTCTCCTGGACAATAGTTCAAATTTTGTTTGTTTAGGACTATGTGTAAATATTCTTCTAGTCTACACAAAAGAATATTTAATTCCAAATATTGGACTCTCTTGATGCTACTTCTTCACCTATCGTGATGGATTTTTGTATTTATGGGATGATTTTTGTTAATCCTCATCCTCTTCTTCATGTAAATACTCATCTTATTCTTCCACTATATCTTCACGTCCTTCATTTTTATATGGAAAACCATTATCCATCTCTTATTTCTCCTGATCCATTGTAGTATGGTGTACATCTTCACCCAATCTAACATCTATGCATTCTTCAATCTTATTTCTCCTTTTGTTATAACACTTGTAGACTTTGCTTCTAGTTGCATTCCTAAGAAAAAATCCTTCTTCTGCATGAGAATCAAACTTACCAAGCTTTTTTTAATTCCTCTTGATATAACACTTGCTCCCAAACACGTTGAGTTTCTTCACTGAGCCTCATCTCCCTTTCAATAATTCATAGGGATTCTTGTCACTATTTAGTCTAAGTTGAGTCTTATTGATCAAATAGATAAAAACTTGGGATGCTTCTCCGCATAAATTGTGTGCCGCATTCCCTTCATCCATGATGGCCCAAACAATGTCTTGAATAGTTATGTTTTTCCATTCTATCACAATGTTTTGTTGAGGAGTTATTGCAACAAAATACTACCTTCTAATGTTGTGATGTTCATAGAATTATTCAAATTCCTTCAAAGCGAACTCTCATCCCTTACGTGATTATAGGCACTTGATCTTCAAATCTCCCTTTCTCAACCTAAGCCTTGAGTACCTTAAATTTTGTCAACGCATATTATTTTTCTGTTAATATAATTATAAACATGGCTCTAGTGAAATCATAAATGAACAAAATCAAGTGCTTATCGCCTCCTAGATTTTGTATTTTTGTGGGTATGTATATGTCTGTAAGGACTAGTTCTACTGGTCTGGTTGTGGAATAATACTTGGCCTTTAATTGTACCCTTGTTCATTTTTAATATTGAGAGGGATGACATATTGAACATTTTGGTCTTGATCATTTTGGTAAACCCCTAACTACCTCTATTTTGTTGATTTTCACCAAACTATCGAAGTTAACATGACCCATCCTTTTATGCCAAATCCATGTCTCATCAACTTTGCTTATCTAATACTTTACCATGGAATCATCAAAGATATGGAAGTTTTGAGTTCTGATTACTTTTCCTACTAGATTTTTTTCCCTTCCCTTTTGATCTCAAAATATTTTCATTAAAAAATGGCGTCGTATCTGATATCACACATTTGTCTAACATTGAGAAGATTGTGTTTAAGGTCATCCACATAAAGGATACTCTAAGCCTTATTCTTCTTATCTAGGTGGAGAGTTCCCTTTCCTTTAATTTATGTCAGCCCATCGTTTCCAAACTTAATGATGTCTTTTCCATTTTATTTCATAAATAGGAAATTACTCTTGTCTCTAGTCATGTGCTTTGGGAAACCACCATTTACATACTACTTCTCTTCCCATTCATGAGCATACTACAAAATACTATACTCCTTTTATTATTTCTTTTAATTCTATTTCTTTTCATTCTTATAAGTACCTTATTTCTTTGACTATACTTTTTAGTAGATTTAAATAATTTCCTTATACCCTTGTTAGCCTTGTGACCATAGTTATGAGATATATAACATTCAATATCATTCATAAGAGGGAAGAACAAATTTATTTGCGTAGGAAGGAAATTTATAAATCTACCAAGCTGAAGGTGATTAAAAATATAATTTTCATCTATTTTAACTTTCATAACTCTAAAATCAATAAATTTATGACACATATAACAATTACCATAAAATAAATTTGGGTACCTGAGGTAGTGCATATGTTGACTTTGAGTATATCTATTCAGATTTTTCCTACTCACTTTCTAGTGAATAAATCTATGGTAGGATGCTTTGGTAAAGACAGAATTGCTACCTATAATATTTTTTTTTTTATGTTTTTTCACCCTTTCATACTTACTAGCTCTTCCTTTAACTGCACTTGCATAGCTCAGAGGCTTCTTGTTTCTTGGGGACCTGGAACTCGATTCTCCTTTCGAAGTCCGCTAAGATTCTTTATATCCTCGACCAAATTTTCTTAATAATGGTCTCTACGAGCTAAGGATATCATCTAATGCTTCTAAACCATTAGTAAATTTTGTAGGTTTTAACCTTGTACAAAAATTACCTGCATACGAATTCTGAAACACATAAAATAAACAATGCGAGAGCATAACACATAAAACGCATATACACAGAGATTTTCCCCTCGATCCAAAAACCAGGACTACCAGCTTGATTTTGCATATGTTCCTTTCAATGTTACAATACATATTTATACATGTTGAAGCATCCAATACCATGGACCGAAAAACCATCGCGTCCAAAGCCATGGACCGAAAACCATCACCTCTAAAAACAAGTGTGAAAATCATGCACAAAACTTTAGGTGGGTCTGCCCAACCTAACATTGGGTCCAAAACCAAAATTTTCCAGGGCACTGCCCCAGACCCCATATAGTGGGGTTACGGGTACCCCTCAAACCCCCTATTAACTATGTGAAAAGAATATAACACAACCCAACATTCTCCCACTTGTTGTTTTCTTTCCATAGGGGGGCACAAGAGAGCTTAGTCATTTATCCAGCCTTGCAATGCCCATTGTTTCTCTACACCAAGAGAACTTCCCAGAGCTCACAGATTTTGTCAATGCATCTGTAGTATTCTTCAAAGTGTCCACCTTTACTAGAAACATCCTTTTATCTTCTATCATATCCCTCACAAAGTGATACTGAACATCAATGTGCTTTGTCTTTGAATGATATGAAGGGTTCTTTGCCAAGAAAATTGCACTTTGTTTGTCACAGTCTATCCTTATAGCTCCCTATACTAACCCCATACTTGAACACAATCTCTACAACAAAACTACTTCCTTGATTGGATGAGTGGTTGCCATGTATTCTGCCTCTATAGTTGATAGTGCCACTACAAATTGTTTCTTACTCATCCAAATGGCTGCACCTCCAAATAGGTTAAACACATACCCACTTGTAGATCTTCTCTTATCCAGATCTCCAGCCTAGTCTGGATCAACAAAGCCACAAATATCCAACATTCTATCCAATTCTGGTCTTCCTTGGTAGCACAAACCATAATCACTAGTGCCGTGCAAATACCTGAAAACTCGCTTCACTGTTGTCCAGTGCTCCTTCCTTGGTTTTGACATAAACATGCTCAATACTCCCACTGCATGTGCAATGTCTATTCTACTATAGACCATTGCATACATCTGGCTACTGACTGCACTTGCATATGGAACACGAGACATGTCCTCTTCTTGTGTCTTGGGACACTGTTCAGCAGATAACCTCACACCTACAGGAATAGGAACCTTCCCCAGTTTACTATCCTGCATATTAAACCTCTGCAGTTTTATCTCAACATACTTCCTTTGATTTAACCAGACCTTCCTCTTTGCCTAATCTCTTTTAATTTCCATGCCCAAATATAGTTTGCAACACCAAGATCTTTCATATCGAATTTGGAGGACAATTGGGTCTTCAAATCCTGTATAATTTCTTTGTCATTTCGAACCAGCAACATATCATCCACATATAAGACCAAATAAATAACACGGTCACCAATTAATTTAAAATACACACAGTGATCTTCTTTTTCTTCTAGTGAAGCCAAGTCCTTGTTTAAATGTATCAAATATCTGATACCACATCCTTGGTGATTGTTTTAGCCCATATAGAGACTTCTTTAACTTGCATACTAGTTCCTTCTTACCCTTCACCGCAAAGCCTTTAGGTTGCTTCATGTAGATTTCCTCTTCTAGATCCCCATGAAGAAATTCTTTCTTCACATCCATCTGTTCTACCTCAAAATCAAAAGCAGCAACAACAAATAAAAGTAATCTAATAGAAGCTACCTTGGCAACAGAAGAAAAAATATCACAAAAAATCAATTCCCGGCACATGGGAATAACCTTTTGCTACCAACTGAGCTTTGTATTTCTCCACCTTTCCTTTTGCATTTGTCTTCTTCTTGAACACCCTTTTGCTTCCAATGGGTTTCCTTCCAACCGGCAACTCCACCAGATCCGAAGCCTCATTTTTGTGCAAAGATGCCATTTCATCAACCATGGCCTCTTTCTAGAGTTTTCCATCCTCTAAATATACTGCTTCCTTCATAGTTCTGGGATCATCATCAGTAATAGATAAAGCAAAATTTGAACAGAAAGAAAATGGACTATACCTTTCTGGCTGCCTTCTTTCTCGAACTGGTCTTCTCACACATGGAGTTTGTGGCTCTTCATCTTTTGATTCCTCCTTTACTATAGAGTCTAATTCTTCCTCCTTTAGCTTAATCTCTATCTTCTCAAGTTCATTTGGTTGGACTTCATGTTTAATAACATATTTCACCTCTCTTAACGCCACATCTCGGCTGTACACAACCTTCCTTGATACTGGGTTCCAAAGCTTATAACCCTTTAAACCATCTTTATACCCAATAGAGATGTATTTTTCAGATTTACTGTCCAACTTGGTTTTTTTCTCCTTTGGAACATGTACATATGCATCACATCCAAATACCCTCAAATGTGAAAGAGAGGGTTTCTTACCAGTCCATATCTCTTGTGGAGATTTATCCTCCAACACTGATGAAGGTGATCTGTTAACCAGGTAACATGTTGTCTCCATTGCCTCTACCCAAAATTCTTGTCCTAACCTGGCACCACTGAGCATGCTTCTTTCCCTTTCCATCAACATCTTGTTCATTCTTTCTACAACTCCATTTTGCTGAGGTGTATATGGAGTAGTCTTCTATCGTGCTATACCACACTTCTTACAGAATTCTTCAAATTCCTTACTGCAAAACTCTCCACCATTGTCTGTCCTCAGCACCTTTATCTTCTTCTCTGTTTGGTTTCCACCAAAGCCTTAAATTCTTTAAACCTATGAAAGACTTCATATTTCTTATTAAGGAAATATATCCATGTACTCCTTGAGAAGTCATCTATAAGTGATACATAGTACACAGACCTACCCAGTGATGGAACCTTCATAGATCCAAACACAGCACTGTGCACAAGCTCTAATATCTGTTTCACCCTCTTACCACCAGAGGGTAAACTCACCCAATTTTGCTTCCCATATACAAAATTTTCATAGAAATCAAAATCCAAAGAGCTATTACTCATACCTTCAACCATATCTTTACCATGAAGTATTCAAAGGCCCTTCTCTCTAATATGTCCAAGCCTTTGATGCCACAGCATGGTCTTCTCTCGAGAGACCACTAGATTTTCTACTCCACTTTCAGCAACCACAAAATTGTTGTGCCCAGCAACAACAATGCTACTTTATAGCTTGTACATAGTTCCAATTCAAACTCCCCGCATTAATACCAGTGCTCCCCAAACCATCTTGTAGGTATCCTTATCGAACACTGTTTTTACACCTGCATCATCTAACTTGCTTACAAAAATCAGATTTCTTGCTAATGCAGGAATATGCAGAACACTCGGAAGTGTTCTAACCCTTCCACCTTGCAACTCCAACTTTACTTTTCTGCGGCCAATGACTCTAGACTTCCTATCATCCCCTAAGAAGACATCACCGCCACCATATTTCTCATACTCGTAGAACTACTCTCTATGGGGAGTGAAGTGAAAGGATGAACCTGAGTCAATCAACCATGCCTTATGATCTACATGTGTACTTGAAGAAACCAAGTACACATCCCGACCTTCATCTGAGGTGGCTTTTGCCTCTACCGAAGGAGCATCATCAGATCCCTTTCCTTTATCAAGAGCTTTAGATTTACAGTCCCTTTTGTAGTGCCCTTACTTTCCGCATTTCCAGCACACCACCTTTACAATTTTTCTTGGAGATTTAGATCTCCCTCTAGCTTTAGATCTCCCACTCGATCACTTGCTTTTGTTTCTGTTCTGGGACTGTCCTTGTACAAACAAGGCATCACCATTCTAGCTCTCCATATTTTTCTGTCTCATCTCCTCTGTCAACAAGGATGACACTATTTCATCAAACTACAAGGCAGTTGCATTGCTACCTATTGCAATAACTAGACTATACAACGAATGTTGTAGAGAACACAACAAACTGATGCACTTATCTTCATTTGAAATTTTAATATCAATAGATGCTAACTGACTTACCACAATATTAAATGCATTCAGATGCTCTGTCACCAAGTCTCCATCTTTCATCCTCAGGTTATACAGCTTTTTCCGTAGCAAAAATTTATTCACCAGAGACTTAGATTGGTACAAAGTCCCTAACTTGTCCCACAAAGCCTTCATCGTAGCTTCCCCTGATACATTTAGCAACACTGAATTTGAGACACACAATCATATTGTGCTCTTTTCCTTCTGATCCAACTTCTTCCATTGTTCATCGGACACTCTCGTTGGTTTAGTACCCGGATCTACCGCGATCCACTAATCTTTATCCACCAACAGATCCTCCATGTTGAGTTTCCACAACTCAAAACCTGACCATTAAATTTTTCGATCTCTATGTTTCCACTACTCGCCATCTTCTTTCACCACCAGAATCGATCTCGTAGATCTCCCACTGAACAGGGTCTACCACAGGCTTGAGTGAAACCCCTCAGCAACAAAGGCGTCCCCTTGAAGCCAGAAACAACTTTGATACAAAATGTAGGTTTTAACCTCATACAGAAATTACCTACATACAAATTCTAAAACACATAAAATAAACAATGCGAGAGCATAACACATAAAACACATATACATAGAGATTTTCCTCTGGATCCCAAAACTGGGACTACTAGCTTAATTTTTCATTATGCTCCTTTCAATATTATATTACATATTTATACATGCTGAAGCATCCAATACCATAGACTGAAAAACCATCACGTCCAAAACCATGGACTGAAAACCATCACGTCCAAAAACATGTGCAAAAATCATGCACAAAACCATAAGTGGGTCCACCCAACCTAACATAGGGTCCAAAACCAAAATTTTCTAGGGCGTTGCCTCGAACCCCATAAAGTGGGGTTACAGGTACCCCTCAAACCCCCTGTTAACTACGTGAAAAGAATATAACACAAGCCAACAAATTTGAGTTTTAATTCCATCTTGGACTTGATCTTCATAATATTTGTTCTCAAAGATATGACTTCTACCTCCAACTCTTGGCAATTTTTTTCCCATTTGGGTAGCTTATTCATTACGAGCCACTATTTTATCCTAGATTATTAAAGCTAGGATTTTAGAGAAATGATATCTCCATCATATGTATCTAAACTAGCGTTTTATTTCCCTTTTGACAATTCTAGCTTCAAAACTTCATTTTCATCGTCTAATCTATCATGATTATTTTGTTTTCCCTTTAATTTTTTAAATCGAATGTCCTTCAACTTGAGATTTTCCTCTAATTTTACCTTAATTTGAAGTTTATAATATTCATTTTTATAATTATACATACCTTCGTCAATTCTTATAAGTTTCTCTTCCAACAGGTTGTTCTTCTTCCTGGACTTCTTTAGCTCCTCCAGTGCATTGACTAGTTCTGCTTTGAGGTCCACCACTACTCCCTTTACATTCTGGTTTGTCTTCAAACTTAGTCTCATAATCAAATTCCATTATTGTGCATTCATTTTTTTCTCCCTTATAAGATTCTTGACTACTTTCTTCGAATGACTCACTATATTTGTTGGAGTATAAGCTCTTTTTTTTCTGAGTCTTCTTCCTCTCATATTTTTTGGCATTGCTTTTGTTATTCTTTTCTTTCTCCTTCTCTTGATTCTTAACCATATATGGAAATTTATAAGAAAAAATTCATACTCTACCATATTCCAAACATTTAAATGGTAGCTTACGTTTGTATTTTCCCAAACCTGTTTTGAGTTTACATATAAATTGGCCATCTCCTCATCTAAGAAACATATGTTGGAAATAATACTGACAGGTGAGGTGAATCAGTATTATAAAATCAATAAATTTTTTATTTCATACTCAGATTTATATACGCTACTTCGATGAAGGTAACTCGTATGTACACACAACTCTCTTTAAAGAAACCACCGTATATCCAAGAAATGTATGATTCAGTTAATTCATCATATGTTGATCTTTAATCAATGCATCAAGACTTCATTAAACATATAAACAGTAACCATGTGCAGTACTAATAGAATAAACCATCACACATAAGAAACACACATGAACACCAAGATTAAGGTGGAAACCTAATGCGGGACAAAAGCCACCTGTTGTTGTCTACTTTTGGTATAAGAAAAACCTATTTAAAATCTTGTACTGGTGTAGAATCATAACAGTATGTAGGCACCCACCTACAGAAGGCTACAACCTCCTCTCATTCTCCAGCTTCTACTAGAAGGGAGCTACAACCCCCTAGCTCTTTTACTAGACGATACGTTTACTAGTACGTATGCACCGACCTACAGAAGGCTCCAACCTTCACTCATTTTCCAGCTACTAGTGAAAGGGGGTACCAACCCCTTGGCTCTTTTACTGGTCAATACGTTTACCAGTACATAGGTGTCAGCCTATAGAAGGCTGCAACCTTCTCTCTTCCTCCGGGGACCACGTTTCATAAATTTTCAGATTGGATACTCCTGGAACACAACAGCACAATCTGAAGGCCTTGTTTAATCAATTTTTCATACTGGACCCAATAGTAACATTGAATCTCAAAACCAATCACCACTGTAATACAACCAATCACTAAAAACCCATCATCACTTAAGAAAATCACAATCAATCAATCTAAGCATTCAAAACACTATCACCAAAACACAGTCACCAGAACACAAAGCAGGACCCAAAACTCTGCATTAACAACCAAAACCAACTGCAATTTCAAACATCATATTTCATAATGTATTCATTACTTCGATGTGCCGAACCAACGTGTATACGCCCTTTTACCAAAGTGAACCAGCGTATAGATTTGCAAATACTAACTTAAAACTTCACAACTTTTCCAGACTTTAGTCATACCCAGATCATAACATTTATAGAATAAAACACGCTTAAGCAATCAGATCTAGCCCAATTAGCATCATGTCATGCAATGATAAGTCATTTCATTTCTTATGATCCTGATCTAACATTGTATCCAAGGTACAAAAAATATTTCAGATCATCTCATAATCATAGCCCCTGTAACATAACATATACTTGAGATATAAGTATAACTTAGAAACCCTTTCACATGCAGACCATGGCCTAGTGATATTCTCCACCTTATATAGTTTTAGGCCTTTCTCAATACCAAAACCACTTAGTATTCATGGTATTCTTGGGTGGGATCAAATAGTCGTTATTGCGCTCAATATTGTGGGCTAATACCATGGTATGGACCCCTAGTATTGTCTCCTCTTGAATTTCCTTGATTTTCCAAGTTGTACATGTTTTTCCTCTTGCAAGAGTGTGTGTATACATATAGACTCTTTTTGTTATATGGACCTACATCTATACGATACTTAGACAAAATGAACCACCATATACTTCTCTTTCTTTAATCTCTAGAATATGATCTGTAATCCTTTGTTTTTAACTTGTTGCACTGTGAACGGTCATCTATGTGAGTTGCCATCAAGGACAACACCTATATAATAATGCAAACAATCTCCCCCTTTGGACTTTATGGCAACAAAAACACCAAGACACTCTCCCCCATTGAAATCAAGGGCAAAGGGCGAACCAAGATATTCTCCCCCTTTGAGATACATTATGCTACCCATGCTCCCCCTGAGTACATGCAAAGTTTGCAAAGATAGTTTTCAAAAGAATAGCATGGCCCTATAACTCAACTAAGTGAGCATGACTTCTCGATGACCAATGAATCATACATGCATCAATCACCCAACCAAGTGTGGATACACCAAATTTGACTCATCTACCCAACCAAGTGGGGATATACCAAATGTTTATACATGACTGAAATAGAAATTATTACATCATCCTTTCCATGCATAGTGGGGTTACAAATTAGGTCTTTTCATGACCTTTACATCAAATGACATTTACACCGAGGACCAACAATCTAAGTAAGACCATGATAGTCATTAGCAACTATCATACGTCATATATGACCTACACCATAAGTATCTGTTAGCAACATTAGGATCAACATCATGTATATGTCCATCATCAAAAGAATCACCTGAATAAAAAAACTATAAGCATCTTTATGTACCAAGATATTTTAACATAATGCCAAAAATGCATTACTAGAAGCATATGCTCCCCCTGAACCTATGCCAGTCATTCACTATCAGATATGATCATTGAATTTGTTAGTAAGAATTATCAAGCATCATCATCAAGTAGTTATTCATCAAATTATTAACAGCTTATGAGGGTCAAAAACACTCCCACGTATCATCAGTAGACTGTAATCATCATCAAACAAAACAGACAATTGATACTTTACTAAACCATATCAAACCCCTTTTCCTGAGTCTGTCCCGCTACTTTTTCCTTAAAACACCATATATGCGACTGTGCAACTTATAACTTATGTATATACGTGACTTGTCTTCATAATAACTGCATATGAGAATTGGAACACTGAACTTTTACACTTTTAGCTCCTACTGGGTTTGTTATGTCTGTAAACTAAGCTATGCCACATCTTTCTGACAACAATTCCTTGTTCTTCAATACCTTGGATTGTGAGGATGTTTGCTCCTTTTCGTACGATGGCTGGAATTTTCTCCTGCATTCCTTTTCTCTATGTCCAAACTTGTTACACACATAGAATCTTACATGTTTCATATTCCTTCTATCACAATCAATAGCTTTGTGACCAAACGTATTGCAAGTAAAAAAATCGCTCAAAGTACCTGGAAACTGATGATATTTCTATGTGACGGTCTTGAACCATTCTACTTCTGCATCTGGCTGCAACATGTCCAAGATTATGACATATAAAGCATTCAACATTATTTGTTAGAGAGAATAAACAATTATCCCTTCCATAGTTAGGTGGAAATGTTTTTCTTTGAAGTCATTCTTTCCTTGGTTGTTGATGGCGTTGACCTCTTATCTCCTTGTTGAGAATTTTAGATTTTTCATTGGAGTTCCTTACCTCATATTGTGAGCTAGATTCACCTTCATGAAAACTAAGACCAGTCTTTATAATAAGCAAACACTGAACTTTAATGATTTCATCTAACATTTCCGATCCTTTAGTAAATCTAAGATTCAGAGTCTTTGTCTTCTCATGTTATTTTCTTAGACTTGCTACTTCACATTCTAACACTTCATTGTGTTTGTCCTTTTCAGTGAGTTGATGCTTCAATGTGTCTATGACCATATCCTTTTCTACCAAACTGATTTTTAGTTGACTAGTTTCTTCAAGGAAATCTTCCTTTTCTAAGGCATCATTTTCATATGCCATGAGTAGTTTAATTTCTTGATCATCTTCATCACTATTTGACAAGCCATCACTTTCATCATGAGTATAATAACTTCTATTACCTTCTGCAAACATTTTTCCTTTGACATGAGGGCATTTAGTAGTGTAATGACAAACTCTACCACAAACAAAGAATTTGAATGGTAGCTTACCTCGAAATCTTCTGGAACCCCGTTGAAGCTTCTTGAAAAAAGATACCTCATCTTCTTCTTCTGAATTGTGTCCTGATTCATTGTGATCTTCCTTTTCTTTTCCTTTTGCTGCTGCTTTAAAAGCGGCTTATCTCATATCTGATGGACCTCGTTTTCTCATTTAAAAGGCAGTTAGGATTCCATGGAGTTGAGTCACAGTAATAGTTTGGAGATCCTGTTTTTCTTCTATGGCAGACACTTTTGACTCAAATTTAGAAGACAAAGATCTCAAAATTTTCTCAACTAAAGTATCATCCTTTATCTCTTCACCCAAATTTCTCATATGATTTACAATCCCATCTACTCACAAGAAATAACTATAAATACTTTCATCACTATGCATCTTGAGAGTTTCATACTCGTTTATGAGAGTTTGTAGTTTAGCACATGTTACCTGGGAGTCATCTTCGTAGCTCTGAATGATTTTGTCCCATATTTCCTTGGTTGTGTTGAGCTGCATGACTTTGATAAATTCTGATTTTGATAAACTTCCCAATAAGGCATTGAAAACCTTGGCATTGATTTCATATGTTTTCCTTTCTGTTGGATCCATGGGGACTGCTGCTAGATATTAATATCCTTTTTCACAATTGCCCAAATATCAGCTCCAAGTGACTTAAGATAACCTCTAGTTTGTGTTTTCAAATATACCAAGTTGTTACCATTGAATATTTGTGGTCTGATAGATCCCATGCCTTCTTGATTATTCATCTTGAAAGATCTCCCTTCAAGCGATCAAGCTTCTTTTGAGTGACCTATTCTGATACCAATTTTTGGAAATAATACTGGGGGGGGTGAATCAGTATTATCAAATCAATAACTTTTTTATTTCATACTCAGATTTATATATGCTACTTCAATGAAGGTAACTCACGTGTAAACGCAACTATCTTTAAAGTAACCATCGTATATCCAGCAAACTTATGATTCAGTTAATTCATCATATGTTGATCTTTAATAAGTGAATTAGTGCTTCATTAACCATATAAATAGTAACCATGTGAAGTACTAACCGAATAAACCATCACACATAAAAAACACACATGAACACCAAGATTTAAAGTAGAAACCCAATGCGGGACAAAAACCACCTGTCGTTGTCTTCTTTTAATATGATAAAAACCTATTTACAATCTTGTACTAGTGCAGACTCATACCAGTATGTAGGCACCCACCTATAGAAGGCTACAACCTCCTCTCATTCTCCATCTTCTACTGGAAGGGAGCTACAACACCCTAGCTCTTGTATTAGTCGATATGTTTACTAGTACGTAGGCACCGGACTACAAAAGGTTCCAAACTTCACTCGTTTTCCAACTGCTACTGAAAGGGAGTGCCAACCCCTTGGCTCTTGTACTCGCTAATATCTTTACCAGTACATAGGTGCCGACATACAGAAGGCTACGACCTTCTCTAATCCGCCAAGTACCACGTTTCATAAATTTTCAGATTGGATACTCCTGGAACACAACACCACAATCTAAAACCCTCGTTTAATCAAAATTTCATACTGGACCCATCAACAACATTGAAGCTGAAAACCAATCTCCACTGTAATACAACCAAACACTAAAAATCCATCATCACTGAAGCAAATAACAATCAATCAATCTGAACATTCAGAACACTGTCACCAGAACACAGTCACCAGAACACAAAGCATAACCCAAAACTCTGCATTAACAACTAGAACCAACTGCAACTTCAAACATCATATTTCATAATCTATAAATTACTTTGATGTGACGAACCAGCATGTATACATACTTTTACTAATGCGAACCAATGTATAGATCTGCAAATAATAAATTAAAACTTCACAGCGTTTCTAGACTTCAGTCATACCTAGATCATAACATTTACAGAATAAAACATGCTTAAGCAATGATATCTAGCCCAAACAACATCAGATCATGTAATGATAAGTCATTTTAGTTCTTATGATCTTGATCTAAATCTGTATCCAAGGTGCACAAAATATTTCAGATCATCTCATAATCATAGCTCCTGCAACATAGCATATACTTGATATAGAAGTATTCATCAAAAACCCTTTCACATGCAAACTGTGGCTTAATGATCTTCTCCTCCTTATATATTTTTAGGCCTTTCTCAATGCCTCGGACAAAAACCATGTAGGACCCGTGGTATTCTTCGGTGGGATCAAATAGTCATTACTCCACTCAACATTGTGGGCTAATACCATGGTATTGACCCCTGGTATTGTCTCCTCTTGAATTTCCTTGATTTTCCAACCTATACGTGCTTTCCTCTTGGGAGAGTGCATGTATACGTATATGATATTTTTCTTAGGTGGACCTACATGTATACACTACTTAGACAAAATGAACCAGTGTATACTTCTCTTTCTTCAATCTCTAGAGTTTGATCTATAATCTTTTTTTTTTTAATCTGTTGCACTGTGAACTGTTATCTATGTGAGTTTCCATCAAGGACAACACCTGTATCATAATGGCAACAACATATGGAGAAATCTTGGTGTCTTTTGTGCTCTTTGGACTTCTTTGTGGCTGTAAGCACTACTTCCTTTAGTTCCGACTTCTCTTCTCCCATACTCATATCATATGCGGTGAGAGTTCCAAGAAACTTTTCCATAGTTAGAGTCTTTAATTATGTCATCTTCCCTATGGTTTAGATCATGGCATTTATCTCATTGGGAGTGGTGTTAATTTTTTTTTGGAAACTACCCTTCCTTAATGTCTTCACCAAGTGCTCTATTCATATTGGCTACATCATCAACTCCAAAGTAGTATCCAACAAAGCTTTCTTCTTCATTAATCATAAGGATTTCAAATTTCATTCTATAGGTTTGGAGTTTAGCTTTCTTTACCATTCCATCTCCTCCATAGTTGTTCTTGAGCTTGTCCCAGGCTTCCATTGATGATTTGTAGTGCATCACGTTTACAAAATACGATTGGTTAAGACCAGCTACAATTGTGTTCTTGGCCTTTCATACTATCCTTTGATCATGATGTAGGTGGAGTTGCTAGAATAGTATACCCATATTCTACTGCATCCACACCAAGAAACATGATGTATGCTTCCATTTTGACTCTCCATAATACATAATTAACTTCATCAAATATTGATACTCTGCTTGATGATATATCCTGACTCGTGGAGCTTTTCTTTTCATTACAATTGTAGCTTATTGTAGATCTCCTCTGAAAATCTATCACCTTGGAATGTTGAGCATATCACTTATTTAATTCTGCCAACCATGCTTTTAATTTAAAGCTTCTCAATATTTAGTTGAAATTGTGCTAGCACACAAACACAATCATGTGTTTCTATTTATACTATAGGTTCTTCATCATTTCACATTAGCAAATAAGATCTCCTTGTTTGTTGTTTCATTTGCTGCCCAACTTTGCAACGAACTCCTTTCTTTCGTAATTGATCTCAACGCCAAATTCTTAATGGTATAAGCCCTAAAAATTTTAGATCCCTTTTCCATAAGAGTATGACTGTGACCAAAACACTAATCCAAAATTCTCTTGTGCTCTTATTCAAGTTCAAGGATGATTTGATGTTGCAGTCAATACTTCCACATGAAATCTGATGTAATAGCCCCTAGTTAACTTTCCATGTAAGTAAAATAAGAGCAAGGTCATGGAACCCATATTCCAAGTTGAATGGTGTGAAAAAATTATAGTGGGCATCACTTGTGGTTTATTAATGGATATGGAAATTGGAAAAGGAAAAGAGGCAATAATTGGCATTTAATTATGAGAAATAAAGGAAAACAGGAGAAAAGGAAGGTGAAGAGACACAAATATGCACACAAAGGAAATTAGAGAGAAGGTAAAGGAAAATGAAATAGAAAGGAAAAAGGGAAGGAAGAGATTAGACATCTATGATAAAAATGCACTTGAGGATCAGTTGAAAACTTTTTCACACCTTTTGATCAGGATAAGCAAAGGAGAGACAAAAAGCAAAGGAAAAAGCAGGCAAAGAAATAAAGGGAACACAAGATGAAGTTTGGACAACGACAAGGAAGGACATAAATTAGTTGTGGATTGCAGGTAATAATGTGCATGTGAGATTTAGCATGCATGGATTTGAATGCATGGTGCATGTACATGTTTATTGTTTATGTTTTTTTACATTGGAATTGTATTTTCCTGGATTGATAGTGGTTTCATCCTTGCCTTATCATTTTCTAGATAGCCATGGTGCAATGGGTTTCCCATTTAAATTTGTTATTGGCTATTAGGTTCCCTATGGATGTAGGTTAGGGTAGAATCTATGGATCCCTATAACAACTTCGGTTCCCTGGAGGTTGTGGGTTGGAATTGGAGATCCCTGGAACCTTCTAACAACTTCGGTTCCCTGAAGGATGTGGGTTGAGATAAAATCCTTGGAGCCCTGGAAAACTTGGGAAGAGAACAATCTAGTTGGTATTAGTCATTTATGGACTGGTTAAGAATAATTCTTATGGTTGAGGGTTGAGGTGGTTTGGCCTCTATAAGCCTTAGTTGGTTCTATTTGGTTTAGCTCATATAATACCACATTCATGAATGGAATATGGCATTGAGTGTTATTGGCTAAAAGAAAATTTGGTTTAGCCCAATTTATGATGGGGTGGTATGTGGAAGTCTGTGACTTGGTTGGTTTTTACATATGTCAATATAATATATTTTCTTATTGTGATTAATTATCACATGTATTGGTTTTCATGTTTGTCTTATGGATGATTTTTCATGGTTTCTATTCTCTTTATATGTTGGTTATATGCATGGTTCTATGATGTCTCTAGTTATTGATCTCGTGCAAGATCTGATAAGTTATTAAAATTAGTAATGAATGCATGGGATAAAAAGTGTTGTTGCATCTATTTGAGAGGGAATTTGGCCCTCTTGATGATTCTATGATGAATTATTGAAATTTATGATGATATATGCACTCATGACAGGTAGCTTCTATGTTTATCATGAGATTAGCATGTTTTGAGAAAGACCTAGCTTGATTTTTTATTGCACAAACTTGTTATTATCATCAATTTCATTTTGGAAAGTTCGCGGCACTTTTGGGAAGTGGTTTTAAGGCTATCCCTGAAAAAGTGGCATAGATATCACTATTGTTCACTCTAAACTGGAATATTTTGGTCATAACCGCATGAAGACAAGCTTATCGGTGTGGTTGGAGCCTCATAACTGCATGCATTGTGTGCAATGGTTTTGATTGAGGTTTCAAGCTTGTAAAAATGAGTTCCAACTTAGGGATTGATCACCAAGATTGGTTTTCAGGTTGTTGAGTGATCTAGTGTCCCTGAGGGGTGATAGTATGTGTTTTAGGTCCACTTCCATAAATGGAACTTGGAGGTCAAGTCATGTCATGGTAGCACTCATATAATGTTTACCATGGAGAGATTGTAGAAGAAAGTAAATTTTGGAGGTGGTGTTACGAGACAGTACTAGAGAAGTTTCATTCCCCACAGCCTTTCCTATGATATCGATGTTACAAAGTGGTACCAAAGTGAGGTTACAACACATGACCTTGTGGTAAAAGAATATCATCATACAAGTTTATATGTTTGGCATGTAGGCATGATGGTTAATGGTTGTTATATTAATTGTGGTTATATGCATTCCTGCCATTCTATTGATTTTGTGGTTACATGCATTATAGATGCTAGTTGATTAGTGCAGTCATATGCACATGCATTAGTTAGTCATGCATAATAGTTAACTTTTGGTTACATGAATTTCAGTCATGTGCATGATGATTATTTTCATTGTGGTTAAGCTCTTGATATTATTATGTATCATGCTAATCTGGACTGAATTATGCAGATGTAATAGCCTCCCCTGAGATATGTTAAGGTATGATTTTTATTATGTCTTTTATTTGGTTTATCAAACATGGTATGATTGCAGGAAATAAAATATGAGAGATGAAGACTAGAATGGTGGATTACAGTTCACACAACTCCCCTTACAAGCTTGATGTGAATTATATAGAATGAGATAGGTCAATTATGTAGCAAGGAGAAGAGTATTCTCCTAATCTAGTAGATACACTAAGGAGTCTAAGGGCATATATCTGAAGTTGCAAGGCATATAATAAAAGGTTCAGTAAGGCATAGGAAAGACTTGGAAGGGCTCAAGAAAAGTAAGTCAAGGTTAATGCAATGGTTCTTCAGATGATTACATATTTACAAAAGCAGGGATATCTAGGGATCAGTTATGGAGAGGAAGAAGAAGATCAATGGTGCATATGGTAATAGGTTCAAAAAGGGAACATGATGAACAAAGATGATACAATCATAGGTGGAAGATATTAGGATACACCTGATAGGTGAGTTAACACTCGTGGATTTTATTCTAGCTCTGGTTCTTGGAGATATCATCACCATCTCTGCTATCATCCATATAGGTGGAGTGAGAAGGGGTATTTTCAAGATGAGTTCAGGAAAGCCAAGAATCCTAGTTTTGATGGTGATTTGACTAAGACATAAGATGTAGAAGTATGTTATATGTTTCAGAGAAGAGGAGATAATTTGGGTTGAGTTTGAAAGACTTTTCGCGAAGAAGAACCTTTCTAAAATATACTATGATGAGAGGGCCAAGGAATTTTTTGATCTCAAGATGCGGATGAGAAGGAAAATTTCACTCCGTACAAGAAATTCAAAACAATTGAAAAGGTACATGGGTCTCAGCTGGTGGAGTAGAAAAGTAAGGGAAATGGAAAATAAGCATTGTGGTGTTGAAGCTATGATGGAAATCATCATAGGAAGGATTTTCCTTTGCATCAAAGTGGTGCGGTGGATGCCTGAAAGGCCTTATATCTATACTGCTCAGGAGGCATGAACAATTTGGGATGTAGGTCAAAGCATTCCCCATATCTATAAAATAGTGGATAACAGGTATGCAGGTCACCAAGTACCCATCATCAAGATGGAATGCGGAACTAGAGGGAAAGTTTGAGGCAGAGCCTCAATGCATCTTACAATGTAAGGTGCTCATGCTCTGGGACCAATAATAGAGCAAGTTAAAGTGTGTGCAAGAATTTTGTGGCCAAAGAATCTATATGGAAGATGGTTGATTAGATTTAGGTATGATCGTTGGTCTCCAATTACAGCTAGATTCGTCAAGGGAATTGGAATCCATTGGGAGATGATATGTGCGGGTGTTTAGTTACAGGGAAGCATATTGGGAACAATAGGGTAGGGTAACTGATATATTATTATATTTATTTATGCACTGACAATTATGTTTTTATGGAAGTATGATGCAATAATTTCATGGAAAAATAAACTTCCATGAAATATTGAAGAAGGATTGGGTTGAGACTTTCATTGGAAGCAATGACAAACATGGGTATTGAGTCACGGTGTCTATTGAAAGTTTTGTGCTTTTGATGTTTTATCATTTTTTGTGCTTGATTTGCAGTTTTGACTATGACTGGTGCCTAGCTATGCTACTTTGTTTTTGGTGTTGTATTATTGTTTGGTTTTCCTTGATTTCTTTATCTTTCTTTCTTTTTCTTTCCGTTTATTTTTTGAGGGTGTTGTAATTGTTTGGAAAAGAGGAAAGATAATGGATATCGAATATTGATGGATGAAAACGATCAGGTAATGTAAGGCCCAGATGACGCTCGGTGCATGAATAAAGGGAAGCTAAAGTCAAGAATATGATAGTGAGCTGGGTTGTTTCAATCCATTGAGGTAAATGGACAGTGGCAGGACAATCATGAGAAATGTAACAGAATAGCTAAAGTATATGGATTTGAGGTAACAAAGGCCTTAGCTATGTTGGGAATTGTTGTTCATAATTTTGCGTATGCTTTGCACGAATAAAGGAATTTCTCTTAACCTTGATTTTATGAACACTGGTAATTGCTTTGTCATGATTATGCTACCGTCTATACATTCACACAAATATATATATATATATATATATATATATATATATATATATATATATATATATATATATATATATATATATATATATATATAGTGTGTGTGTGTTCCATTGTCTAACAGGGTAGTCAGGGATCATTCTTGTCGAAGAATGATTGTTTTATGCAGGTGAATGGAATGGAAATATTCCTCGTTTATGAGGAATCAAATGGGCATAATAGCCTTTGAAGATATATAAGGTTAGTATCATGTGGATATGATTTTGACATTATGTGTTTATCACTATGCCTATGTTTATGTTATGTACAAGAAATGTTGATGGATACATCAGTGGAATGAAAGAAGTGTGATCTATGAAATGTTGGGACAAGCATGGATAGTGGAAAGAGCCATAGACCCAGGACTTTGGGTGGTGGATGCATGTCGTAAGTTGTAGGAAAAACATTAGAGTAAAGGTTTCCTCATAGAGATAATGTGTTCTTTTCATGTGCAGTATTTCTATTGTGTACATATTGTACGTATTGTGTTGTGTGCATGTGGTGTGTACATGTTGAACATTTGATGTTGTGTAAATGTTATACATTTTTTGTTGTGTGCATGTGGTATCGTTTCATGTGTATTGCGTAGTCATTCTATCATGACATTTGTATTCATTGTGTTGTGTTACATGTACTTATATGTATTATGTTGTACATTTTGTATGTGTATGTGTTGTGAAAGGGATTGGTTCTCGGGATCCCTAGAAGCTATGGATGGGGACACTCCCTTTAGAGCCTTGTAATAGCTTTGGTTCCCTAGAGGCTATGGGTTGAGATAAAGGTCCCTGGAGACTTGTACTAACTTGTGTTCCCTAGATTTTGTGGGTTGCATACCTGTAACAACTTGGGTTCACTGGAGGTTGTGGGTTGAGATAGTAGTCCCTGGATCCTTGGAAAACTTAGGAAGAGAGAAATCTTGAGTTGTTGATAATAAGGGTTGAGATGGTATAGTCTCTGGACACCCTTATTACAACATATGGAAGAAAAGAGAAGTCATTGTGTTCTTGTTGGGTTTGGAAACCGATTCAGTGTGTGTATGGAAAGGACCAAGAATAGAGGTAGAAGCAAAGAATAACTTGAATATAAGTATCAATATTTTATTTCAGTTTTTAATTATGCACATAATCTATGATTTTGATTTATGATCCAGTTGAGTTACAAACTAACCAGATGTGATGTGTTTATATATAATTATTTGATTAAAGAGATAATTTGACTTGTTGTGACAGAAAGTAAATAGAATTGCAAGTGTACCTTATTGACAAGATACCAATGAGGTATGATTTGAATTTATTGCAATTCCTTCCGAGTCTTATGGAAATTATGTGCTTGGTATAGGAAATCATGGAAATTATTGATTTTGGTGGTTAGAAATGACTACAAGAGTGTTATAGCAACAGTAAAAGGAATTGGAACATTCAAAAGTGTGTTGGTAAAGCATTTAGGAGTAGGGTCATTATGGGACACTAGTACCCAATAATGTCCATTGATTTCCATAAGCATGTTATGACCTATACGATGGTTTTTAGGTAGGGATATTCCTTGGTTTTTGGATCTTATGATGTGAGGAAACCTTTCCAAGGAATGGATCAACCGAGAAGGGGATGCCAGGGAACTTGGAAGGTGACTGACTACACGAAAGGTGGTGACTGGGTTGCATGAGGGACTGGGAAGTAGAAAAGGGAAGGTTGGGCTATAATTTATTTTTGGTCATTAGCAATGCGAGATGGAATCAGAAGCACATTGGGAGTGTGCCCTGGAACAATGAGATGATAATTATTCACTAAGAGAAAAAGTAGCGCAAGGATTGCAACGTTGGACATTGCAGATAGACTTTGATTTTGGTAGTGGATTTTGGACTTCCTAGAAAGGATGTGAATCCTATTATTACTTTGAGGGTGGGGTTGTAAGCCTTTAGATTCCCTTTCTTCTGATGTAGGAATCATATCCTTTTATTTGTTGATTAAAGTAAATATGCACATTTATGTATGTGTATATTATTGTAAATATTGTATTGAGTTGTGTTTATAAAACTCCATAAATAGTATGATTATTTGTTGGTTGAAGAAAATGTGTATAAGTATATGTGTTTTTCATTGTAAATACTACATCGAGTTGGGTTTATAAAGCTCAATAAGAATTATGGCAATCATGCTTTCGGCAGTAAGTCAATGTAAATATTGCATGAGTTGTGTTGTAAAGCTCCATAGGTATTATTTTTCATTGGTCATAAGCATCATAGAACACCGAGGATAGCTTTCCCCTAAGGGGGAGGTGTTTGTAACAACCCCTGATTGATTTTCCATGTAAAAAAATTAAGACAAAAGTCATGGGATGCATATTCCAAGCTAAATGGTTGGAAAACATTATAGTGGGCATCACTTATGGTTTATTAATGGCTATGGAAATTACAAAAGGTGTTGGAAAAGGCAAAGAGGCAATAACTTGCATTTAATTATGAGAAATAAAGGGAAATAGGAGAAAATGAAGATGAAGAGATACAAATATACATGCAAGGAAAATGAAAGAAAAAAGAAAAATGAAAGGAAGAGACTAGACATCAATGATAAAAATGCACCTGAGAATCAGTTGGAATCTTTTGCCTAGATTTTGTTACAACCCCTCCTATGTCTACCCAAAGTAACCATGCCAACTAGGTTAAACATGAGGAGAGATGCTACTACAATCAGATTCAACCTCCTATGTAACCTTAAGGAAGTGGAATCGACCGAACATCACATACAGTCATCCAACAACATCAACAGAACCCTCAGGAGACAAGTAAGTGACTTAGAGAGCCTGTTCCAGGGTCCCACTTCTATTATGCAACTCTTAGGCCATATTCACTCTTATCCTATGGGAATGGGAGCCACTAGAAACCAAAAATCACTCTCACTGGCCTGCCTACCAGTGACTATGGACCAAAATTGCTTGTTCTATGCCAGTGACCCCGAGATGTAAGCCACTTTTCTAGCCCAGAATCCTGGCCTCTTCCCCAAACTTGTTGTAACTTACAAAATTCATTAAATCCATGATACAAATGATGATCAATAAAAATCACCCTCAAGACTAGGCCTGAGCATCCCCAACCGGGACTGACATTCTTTCAAACACCTGGTATCAATGCAATCTACAATTCTAGGATACAAGAGAGAGCATAAACAACTGAAAAAACTTATGAAACATAACCAGAAGGATCACCTCATTCTTCATTCAACTACTACATCATCAATTAAGTCTTACATCCATCCATTTAATAGTTACAAGTAAATACATGAAATAATCATGAAATGAACTAGTCATTTAACCATACTTATAACTAGCATAAAATCATGTAAATATTAGAGATATGAAAACCATTAATTCCAAATATAAATCACTAGAAAATTAAGAGAACTTATCTTTTATTAATCATAGCCAAATCTGACTAGCTTCAGGACTTCCACATACCACTCGACCATTGACATGGCTAAACCAAATCTCTCTTTTAGCCAATCACCCTCATGCCATATTCCAAACATGAATGTGGGATCTCATAGAACAACCAATCTAAGAACAACCAAGCGAATTAAACCACCTACATCCTCATCAAACTATGATCACACCAAAATAGGTGCTTTGATCACAATCGAGCAGAACTTGGAATTCCATCCAAAATCCATCACTAGCCTTGAGGAATTTTTCATCTCCTTGTCTCTCAGGCTTTACCGCAATCCAAACCAAATCACTAGGCACTAAACCAATACCGGTCTCTTAATCTTTACCACAATCAACATCTAAATCACTAGTCCCTAACCCGAGACTTCTCCCTCAGGAGTTATCGTGTATCCCATCAAAACTAGTCAAGGGATTCCTATGCCATTGTGAATGGAACCTAATATCACCTCCACCTCAGATTCCGAAATCCATCCGAAAAACCAAACCTCAAAACTGAAATAAACATCCCAACACCATGGAATCTGGAAAAAGGCAAGGCTAGGCTAAAAAACATTATCATAACCCAGAAAAATAATGCCACCAACAACAATAGAATTGTTAGAATATAATCCTAACATCTACATTTATTTTTTAGCGTAAGTATCCTTGATTTAGCCACATGCACTAAAAATCATGTTGACACTTGGTTTTTGGTAAACTAGCTCGGTGGACCAAATTTCCCTTATTTTTTGCCTTTAAAGGCTTAATATTATGGAAATATTGGCCCAACCACTTTCTTAAACCATTTATACATCTAAGTGCATCTTCACATCTAACCACACCTCATCCACTTGAGTTATTTGAGGATTGGTGCCCCACATGAAGATTCCCCCTTAAATCAAAGGATTTCGTCCCCTAGACCATTTTAGCATGTTTTAAAGTTGCCTTCCTTGGGAAATGCACCCCTCCTCATGCTTTCCTTGTGGCTGATAGTTGGCATAGGTTGTCTTGAGTCATTGTTGCTATTTTTGGCCTCCCTTTAGCTTTTATTAGCATTTCCTAGTTTTTTACTAGGTTTTTCCTAATTTTCTAGATTCAGAAATTTCTATATAACCACCTCCCTTTGGTATAGAGGTTTGGTCGCTCATGTATTACTATTGTTCATTAATTTAATAAATTGATTTTATGGAGAAAATTCTTTCTCTCCTCTCTTGAATATAACCAAATTACTTGTGTTTAATTTAACTAGAATTCTAGATCTATCGAAGTCTTTGCTGGAATTCTACATGATACCAGAGCTAGTTCGCATCTAGTGGATTGTACATGGTTTTATTTGTAGGTATAGATCATCAGGAGGTGCAGTAAGAAGAAATGGATCATCTCTCTTAGCCCACGAAACTCATTCTAAATCCTTTCAATTACTTCAAATGGAAGACATAGATCACTTTGCTCATCCAAATCAAAGGGCTTCACAGGGTAACAATGGGAACAGAGACGGAACCCAATTCTATAGTGGAGAAGATCAAGTATTTCAATAAATTAGATGAAGAAACTGGTCTTATATTCCTATTAATTTCCATATAACTCCTCTTTCATGTCAGCGGAGCCACTACTCCCGATGCGGTCTGGACCACAATGGAAGGACTATTCGGCAAGCAGGATGCAATGAGAGTGCATCAACTAGAGAATGAACTCATATCCCTCAGTCCAAATCATTTCATAAACCTGAAAGAATACTTCAACAATTTTAAATCCCCCTTCATTGAACTTGATGCATGTGGAGTCAAGAAAAGGAAGATCAACTAATCCTTTCGATTCCCTAAAAGTTAGGCCCTGAATATTCTGTATTTTTATCTTCTTTTCAAGCATCTAAATTGACTTAAGAAAAATGGAAAATGTCTCCATTGAATGACTTCATTGCAGCATTGACTCAAGAACAAGCTAAGTTAGTCCAAATGGGTGGCATCAAGCGTTAAAAGAACCAAGCACTTGCGGCTACTGATGCTCCAAGGAGCAGTGGAAGAGAAGAAAAAAGGGAAGGTAAATTTAATGAATCGAAAAAGGAGAGACCTGTACAAGCTTCAGAGAGATCTTATTTTCGTAAGGGTAAGAAGAAGAAGGAAAAAACACTTTGCAGCTGCTATTCCAAAGGTTTTCATCCCGAAGAAAATTTCATGAGGAAAACAATCGATGAGATGGCTAAGCAATTGCAGTAGCACAATCTCATCGTGCCCAAGAATGCAAAGAGGAAGGATGATAACAGAACGGGAGATGGGAGAGGGAGAGCACGGGATGGTCATGCCTTAATGGCTATCGCATCCACTCCATCAGCTCGGATCCTTGATTCAGTTGCATCGAACCATATGGCTGCATCAAAATATGAATTTTCCTCCATCAAAGAAAGCACCAAATCTCTAATTTACTTGGGAGATGCCACACCCGAAAAGGTGTGCAGAGAAGGGATTTTAGACCTTGAAGGGGGCTGCTTTGCAAATGTTCTTCATGTTCCCTAGTTGTCCGCAAATCTTCTTTCAATATATCAGATCACTCATTCCGGCTCTGGAAGGAAGGTGGAGTTCACTTTGGACTTCGCAGTAATTACCGACATTTCCATGGGCTCACAACTTGCACATGGAATTGCATATCACGGTTCTCATTTGTATTTCTTCTCCCACTTTGTTCCTAGATCTATTAGCACTATGTTTCTATCACAATATAATGATATCAGTAGGTTATGGCATGAAATATATGGCCATAAAAACTATAACTACTTGCATCAACTCAACAAGGAAAACATGGTAGAAGGATTGCCCTCTATTAAACTCACAAGCGGTGTATGTCAAGGATGCATTCTTGGCAAGCATCCAAAGAAAAATTTTGACAAAGGGAAGGCACAGAGAGCTTCTTCACCTATTGGGCTGATCCACAGTGACATCATAGGCCCATTCCCATAGCCTTCAATTAGTAAGGCTTGATATGTACTCACCTTCATAGATGATTTCTCTTGCTTTACTTGGGTATGTTTTCTCAAATTAAAATTAGAAGTACTTGAATGCCTTATATAATTTAAAGCACTTGTTGAGAATGAGTCTGGGTGTAAGATTAAGATACTCTGTATTGATAATGGGGCGGATTATGTCAACAAATATGTGCAGCAACTTTGTATTGATGTAGATATACAACTACAACACATAGTGCCATATACACCACAACAGAATGGTGTTGTAGAGAGGAAAAACCGGTCATTAAAAGAGATGGCCAATTGTATGCTACAGTCCAAATCATTAGCTCCTAATCTATGGGCTGAAGCTATTAATTGTGCAACATATATTTAGAAGCACATTCCTCCCAAAGCACTCAAAGACACCACTACATTTGAATATTGGATCAGTAAGAAACCGAAAGTGTTTCACTTTCATATTTTTGGTTCACGAGCATGGAATCACATTCCAAAATATAAGAGGAAGGCTTTGGAGCCTCAAATTGTTGAATGTATCTTTGTTGGATATCTTGACAGTGTCAAAGGATATACATTGCTGGATTCTCACATTGAAAATTTCCTTGTAGCTTGATGTGAGAAGTTTGAAGAAGAGTCACTGCATGATTTTTCAGTAGGCCCTGCTGAGGAACCGCTTGTTTCCACTGACAAGGAGGAGTCTGAAAATTATTCGAGCACTTTAGAGTAGCCATCAAAGAAACCTCTTAGGTCTAATTTAGAGGATGAGGAGCAGGTCATGGTTGCTCCAACTCAGCTGCCAACTTTGTAGAGAAAACCCTGCAAGATGCGGGTGAACTAGCCAATGATCCTACAGATGCGAGAAGGACTAGATCACAGTTTTTTGGGGCTCCTCAAGGCATGGCTTCTCCCAAACCATTGCTTCCCATAAATTTCTATATGAAACTTGGTTCAAATCCATAGTCACACATTGAGGTTGTTGGAAACCCGCTTTGGGAGGCTCATGGAAAACAACACATGAGACTTGGTTTCACTTCCGAAAGAAAGAAAGATTGTTCGATGCCGATGGATCTATCAAACAAATTTTTTTGTAGATGGTGATATTAGAAAGTAAAAAGCTCAAATCTTTGCAAAAGGATACTCACAGGTACATGGCATAGACTACACAGAGATATTTGCACCTATTGCAAAAATGGACTCCATTCGACTAGTTTTAGCCATTGCTGCTTCTCGCGGATGGGAAGTTCATAACATGGATGTGAAGAGTGCATTTCTTCATGGAGATCTCAAGGAGGAGATATATATGGAGTAGCCACAGGGATACATTCATAACTCTTCCCTCGTTTTCATATTAAAGAAATCTTTGTATGGCCTAAAACAGGCTCCTAGATCCTGGTATGCAAAGATGGATTCTTTCCCGTTTTCCATTGGATTCATTCGAAGAAAATCTGATCCCAATGTTTATTTGATACAACATGATGATTCCCTTTTTCTGACAGTAATTTATGTAGATGATTTAATGATGAGAGGAAACCTTAACTCATTTATTGATTCGGCAAAATCAACATTGCATAATCAATTTTCCATGACAAATTTGGGATTGTTGCACTACTTTCTTGGTCTTGATGTTTCTCAGTCTACTTCAGGGATAAAGATGGCATAGTCCAAGTATGCATCAAATCTACTTTTCCGCTTTTAGATTACAGAATGGAAGCCAACAACATGTCCCTTTCTTTTGGGGATCAGATTTGAGGATGTGGGCACTACACCTTTGATGGACAGTACATTGTGCCGACAGTTGGTTGGTAGTTCCAGATATATGTAGCAGCCCCATGAGATTAACTAGAAAGCTACAAAGATAATACTTAGATATGTGAAAGGTACTTCCAGTTTTGGTATCTTTTATGCTGCAGATTGCACACTTTCACTGATTAGGTACACAGACTCTGATTGGGCTGGTGATGCTATAGACGAAAATTCCACCTCCGGTTATGCTTTTAGCTTTGGTTCAGGGCCTTTTTCTAGTCTAGAAAGAAGCAATCCATGATTGATTTATCTACAGCTGAGGTAGAGTATAGAGGTGCATCGATGCAGCTAGACAGGATGTTTGGTTGCAGGGGATTCTTTCTGAGTTTGGTATTCAGTATCCACTTCCGACTGTCATATTTTGTGATAATCAGGGGTCCATTAAGATATCTATTGATCCAGTTAAGAGGCAGAGGACCAAGCACAACGAGATTCACATGCATTGCATCCACGAGCTGATCCATGACCGAGTCATATCATTGCAGTACTGCCCCACTGAGCAGCAAGATGTAGACATCTTCACCAACTCTTTCATTGAAAAGAAATTTTCAGAACTGAGGGCTACGCTTGGAGTGGTGGAGATATTTTAGTAGGGCATTCTCACCACTTAGCCCTTTTTCCCTCTTTTGTGGGGGCTCCGGGGGGGTTTCCCATGAGGTTTTCCCTCTTTCTTCATTTATGAGGATATTTTATTTATTGTACTCAAGTACCTAACATGGAATCTTGGCCGAGACTCAGTTTAGATAAGTGACTTAGGATGAAGGGGGTGTTGGAATATAATCCTAACATCTACATTTATTTTTTAGCCTAAGTATCCTTGACTTAGCCACATGCACTAAAAATTATGTTCACACTTGGTTTTTGGTAAACTAGCTCAGTGGACCAACTTTCCCTTGTTTTTTTCCATTAAAGGCTTAATATTATGGAAATATTGGTCCACCAACTTTCCTAAACCATTTAGACATCTAAGTTCATGTTCACACCTAACCACACCTCATCCACTTGAGTTATTTGAGGATTGGTTCCCCACATGAAGATTGTCCCATAAATCAAGGCATTTGGTCCCCCGGACCATTTTAGCATGTTTTAAAGTTTCCTTCCTCGAGAAATGCACCCCTCCTCATTCTTTCCTCTTGGGTTATAGTTGGCATAGATTTTCTTGAGTCATTGTTGCTATTTTAGGCCCGACTTTAGCTTTTATTAGCCTTTTCTAGTTTTTTACTAGTTTTTTTCCTAGTTTTCTAGATTCGGTAATTTCTATATAACCACCTCCCTTTGGGATTAGAGGTTTGGTTGCTCATGTATTACTATTGTTCATTAATTTAATACATTGATTTTATGGAGAAAATTCTTTCTCTCCTCTCTTGAATATCAACAAATTACTTTTGTTTAATTTAACTACAATCCTATATCTATCGGAGTTTCTGTAGGAATTCTACAAGAACCATACACCAACATGCAAATTCATGCATATCCAAACTATCAAGGAAATATCACATGAAAATTTTTACCTACAAGTATTCTTGTTGAAGCTACTTGATCCTGCTTTTCCTTCCTTAATCCTTGCTTTCCTTCCTTTCCCTTTGCTTGCTTTCCTTTCCTTGATCCAAAGCTAGAGTGCTCCAAGAAAATCCAAGTGACCAGGAATGAGAGAGAGAGAGAGAGAATAATGAGAAGGATCCAAACTTGAGCTGACAAAAGGTTACACTGTGAAGACCTAACAGTGAGCAACCTCGCAACTAATCCTCAGAATATTTTTTTATCAATGAGGCCTCTAATTTATTAACTTTCCATTATTTTCTTCATTTTCCTCTTCACATGCAACCTGTGACCTTTCACCTTAATTTTATCCTAATTTTCTTTATTTTCATAAATTAATGTGCCAAAAATCCCTTTTCCTTTACCAATTTCCTTAGCAAAAAAAAAACGTCTAGTGATTCCCACTATGATATCTCTGCCCAATATTCATCTTCGAATACGTGTCCCTTACCAGTGGTCTTAATTTTCCTTTATTTAATTTACTACATGATAATTTCACTAGGTGTGTTATAGAACCCTCTCGCTTGGGGGAACACCATCCTCGGTGTTAAACCACACCAATACCTCAACAAAACCACTGAAAAGAAAACATACTTGCCATGGAGCTTTATAATTGAGCTTGTTGCATTGTTTACAATGAATGACCTATTTAAAAGTAAAACATCATGACAACATGACCAGATAACAAGCATACCGCATACTGGAGCTTTATAACTCAACTCACTATGGTATTTATAATAACCACATATACACATCTGAACATTTTCTAAACTAGCTGATAAGAGATACAGTGCCTATATCAACCAACAAGGTAATCCATAGGCTTATGCATCCACCCTCCAATCAATACCAATATTCACCTCCTTCTCAAGAAGTCCAGAATCTACTGCCACAACCAAAATTGCATCTAATTGAGTGCTACAATCCTGTGCCACTTGTTCCCTTAGTGAACAATTATCGACTCATTGTTCCAGGGCACACTCACAATGTGCATTTGATTCCATATGGCAATGTTAATCACCAAAACCAATATATATGTGACCTTCCCTTCTCTGCTACATAGTCCCTCGGGAAATCCGGTCACCCTCTTCCGTGTAGTCACTCACCTTCTAAGTTCCCCGACATCCCCTATCTCGGGAGATCCATCCCTTGGCAAGGATTCCTTGCATTAGAAGATACAAAATCAAGGCATATACATGCCTCAAAACTGTCATACTAATCATAACATGCTCATTGCAATCAATGGACACTATTGGGTACCAGTTTACCACAAAGGCCCCACTCCTTATGTACTCTACCAGCATACTATTGCATGTTCCAATTTCTTTTGTTGCAGTTGCCCATTCTTGTAGTTGATTTCGACTGCCCAACCAAGCATGTTCATGCATTCTTGTTCCAAGCACATAATTTCTATTAGATTGAAATAAATTGAAATAACCTCAAATCATACCTCATTGGTAGTTCATTAATAAGGTACACTTGCAATCATGTTCGCTTCCTGTCACAACAAGTCAAACTAACTGTTTGATCAAAACATCATGTATAAACATATAACACCTGGTTATCTCAAAACATAATCATCATAGGTCAACATCATAAATCACATGTAACCATCATAAACTAGAATCATAGATCACATATATTCATTATATATCGGAATCATAAATCACATGCATAATAAAACTGAAGTAAAATATTGATACTTATCCTTTAATCAATCCTTAGCTTCCACCATTGTCCTTATTCTGTACACACCTCATATCAGTTGCCACACTCGAAAAACACCTAATGCCTTCTCCTAAACCATGTGCACATACACATAGTGTTGCATGCCCACAACAAATAATGTACGACATGCACAGAATACCACATGTACACTGGTGCAATATGTACAACATGTACAAAGTACCAAATGTACACTGCACCCACCTTCACAATGTGTACACAACATCACATTCACATGGCACCACTTAAACAATGTGTACATAACCCCGCATGTACACTACACCATTGTAAAACATGTACACAATACCAAATGTACCTAAAATCACATGCATGACATGTGCACGACACCACATGTACATGGCATCACATGCACAACATGTACACAACACCACATGTACAACATCTACACGACACCACATCCTCATAGAACCACTTGTATAATCAAGCACACAACACGATATGTACAACATGCATAGAACACCATATGTACATATCACTGCATATCCAACATGTACATAGCGTCATTTATACACAACATAGCATATCCAACATGTTCACAACACCATATGCACCCAAAACAACATATCTATCATGTATATAGCACCATATATACCCAACACCGCATATGCATTATTCGTACAACAGTATATGTACCATCTTGTACATAACATTGCATAAAGAACATGTACACACGCTATGTATACACAACACTGCATGCACACAACATCATAGATGCAACATTTACAACATATACAATATATGCACAACAATAGTACCTCACATTCAAAAGCACACTGTCTCTACCAAGAAACCTTGCTCCCAGTGTCTTATCTATGCTTGTTCGAGCATGTCACATACCACACTGATTTCATTTCACTCATGAATCCTTCCACATTACCTATCATAAACATAGGCATAATACAAGTATACAATATTAATTCATATCCACATGATATTGACCTCATATATTTGTCATGACTACTCTTCCCACTTGATTCCTCATGAACCAAGAATCTATTGATGCCATTCACCTGCATAAGAAATTATTTCTTAACAAGAACGATCCCTAACAACCCTGTCAAGCAGTGACAACATACATATATACATATATAATCATTACCATAAAAAAATCGTCATCCTGTCAAACAATGACATATATACATACATGCATACATATATAAACATCAACATAATCATGATCATGACATAATTACCATATAACATAAGGTCTAGGTTAAGAGAACTTATTTTATCAGTGTACAACATGTACAAGATTGAGAATAATTGTTCCAAACATAGCCAAGTCATCTGAAACCTCAGATCCATTTAATTTACCTTTTCTAGTTACCTTTCACATCTTTGTACTATCACCATCCATTTACTACTATGGACCAACCAGTCTAATTGACTGTCATAGTCGTACCTTCCGTTGTGCTTACTCATGTACAGAGCTTCATCTAAGTCTTATCTCACCTGTTGGGTACCACACAACTCTCCCCAAGCTCCAATAACTTTCCTCTTTCCCAACCAATTCCCAAGAGTCAAAACATAAAAGGAAATGCAAGAAAAAAACAAGAAGAAGATCACGAAAACCCATAACAACAATAAAACACCACAAAAAAGTGGCATAACTATGCACTAGATAAATGAAAAATTGCAAATCAAACACAACAATCGCAAAAGACCAAAATAACAATACTAACAACAAACACCATCACTCAATCGCCATGGTTCCCAGTGCTTCTAAAGGAAGTCTCAACCTGAGCCTTCTTCAAGATTCATGGCAACCTCTCTTGCCATGCAACTCCCTCCATTATACTTCCATAAACACATAATGTCAGTGCATAAATAAACATAACAATACATGAGTTACCTTATCTTGACGTGCCAAGCTTATTGCGTTGCAACTGAACACATCCATGCCATCTCTCAAGGGACTCCAATTATCTTAACAGATCCACCTGTAACAAGAGGCAAACTAATATACCTGTCAAGTACATGTTCATAAATCTAACACATATCAACATAATGTCAACAAAATCAAGGTTAAGAAGACTCCATGTATGCAAAGCACTCATTCCTTTGGCATTAGGGTTTCCAAACATAGCCAAATTATTTTTTTCTCAATTCCTTACTTTTACCTTTTTACCGTGTTTCAATCAAGGCTTACTATGTACTGTCACATCACCCAACTGTTAGTTATATAAACACATCAAGTGTTACCTTGTCACGTTAATACCTAGCATTTTTCCTGCAACTTCTCACACATGTCAACCACATGTTCCAAATATCAAGATAATCATATCTATCAATTAAAAATCATCATTTACAAGGACCATAGTCAACTCATAATCATTATACATAATGCTATGAATGTCGCCTACTATACTCAAGTACATTATCAACTGCCTCAACATATATGTGTTAGTAAAATCATCTTAAAACAAAATCATTTCAACACGTACTCATATTATGCAATTCATCAAACATTCAACCAACTTTCAACATACCACGTTAAATAAATTAACTAGACGACATAATCAAATAGTCAAGCACCAAACATATGACATAAGAAAAATTTGAACCTTATTGTACCTCAGGGGAGGCTATCTTGTCTGCATAATCAAGATAGTTAGCATGATATAACCTCTCAACACATTAGCTTCAACATAAATAAGATCACACTATCCATAACAACCACTAACTAACATGTTCACAACCTAACTCATCAACAACATATAACCTAATCATCAAGTTAACTGTCATATAACAAAAAGAAGTTAACCTATAATATACTCATTAGAAACATATAACATAATCATCAAGTTATCTAATATAAAAAAGCAATAGCAATGCATACAACTACAAGTTACTATCGTTCTTGACTATCTGACACATGTGCATATAACTACACCGATCAACTAACATCAATCATGTATGCAACCATAACATCAAAATACATGTACATAACCCTAATTTATATAAAAATTCTTAACTTACATACCTTCATGTCAACATACAATACCTGTATGATGTTCTACTATTAGCCGAAATCCTAATGATGCAATCTCACTATGACAATCTATATCTCTTGCTCTATCTAAGCCAACACATTAGCATCATAACAACCAATATGACGCTGATGGCCTAAATTTCATACCATGACATCACAAGGCATGTTTTACCTACTATTCATACATAACTATAACCAGGACCATACATGCATGATAAATGCTTATAGACCTATAACACATGAGTACCAAACTATATTCACATCATTATAGCTAGAGTTCAGTCATCAATGCATGACCATATCAACTTCACAAACCATGACCTCATGCATGACAACAACCATTACTCCATTGTATACATTACCTCATGCAACTATTAACTGATCCGGATTTAAACAAGAACGCAACAAATTACAGAGATAACCATATACACAAAGATGCAGCGGAAATAATACTTCATTTCATTAATGGAAAATACTGAAATATGCTTACAAACAGAAATGGCAATAAACTAGCTAGGGCGATGGTAGCTTATCTCTGAGAAGAGATGTGATGGATACATGCCTCTGAACTGTGTTACAATGAGGCTCGAAGGCCTATTTATTGTTGAGAAACAATGGAAAAACCCTTAACATTCCAAAACCTAACCCTAGGAGATGAAACGCCAAACTGTGAGCCCCGTTTGGGGGTAAGTTGGTACATCAACTTCCCGGGGTCGTAACTTTGGCATATGATCTCCGTTTGACGCGTACAATAGCTCATTAGAAAGATCTATCCGAGCACTATCATTTTTGGAACGGGAAACACTAGTCCATTCCAATGGACTCGTGTTGCCCCCGGATTCCCCAAAAAACGTCGTTTAGGGCCTCAAAACGGCTCCGGAAGTTCAGGACCCGGAAAACTGCTAAAAATAGTAAGTTGTGCTACAATTAAGGAAACTGAAAATGCTGAGAAAGACAATGGTGGGGGTCCAGGTGGACTTGGCAGGTGGCCACCAATATCCACCTGGATCATTCCTCCCCCCTTAGGAAGCAATGGTCCCCATTGCGTTGAGCTCCTCCATGAGATGAGGAAACTTCTGCTGAACTTGTTCCCTGGTGAGCCACTTGCCCTGCTGAAGGAGTTGGCCCGCTTTGACAACTCGATACAGTTGGATATTCTGTTGGCGAGTGTTCTTGATCTGTGTGTCCATGATCCGATCAGTTGCAGCTTGTTCCATGCAATCTGGATTTAATTCTGTGGGTTTGAGCTATTCTGCAATGTCGGATGTGTCTAGCAATGGTGGAAAGTATGGCCGAAGGCGGTCCACATTAAATACTGGGTGCAGGCCAAGGAATGGGGGAATGCTGAGCTCAAATGCATTGTCTCCCATAGCCTTAGTAATGGTGTAAGGACCATATCGGAGTGGTCTCAATTTCCGATAGGCTCCAGTAAGGCGTTCCTTTTGCAAATGCAACCAGACTTTGTCGCCCACCTGAAACTTGTGTGGCACCCGATGTTGATCATGTCACTGCTTGTACTTGGCATTTGATTTCTCAAGAATGTCATGGACCTGCTAGCGAATATGTTGGATGCGCTCAATGAAGCTGGTGGCCTTATCTGTTTCGGACTGGACATGAGCTAAATTCATGTGAGTAGCTGCAAGTGGCATGGCCACATCAATGGGGCATAGTGGCTGGAATCCCAAACCCACCTGAAAAGGGCTATGGCCAGTGGAGCTGTGAAGAGCTCGGTTGTAGCTGTGCTGAACGTAGGGGAGGCTCTCGTCCCATGTGCATGGATGCTTTGAGTTATACATGCGCAGAATGTGCACAATCATCCTATTGACAACCTTTGTCTGGCCATCAGTTTGAGGATGGAAGGTTGTGGACTTCGTGAGTTTGGTGTCCAGCATTGACCAGAGACTGGACCAAAAGGTGCTGAGAAACCGACTGTCCCGACCTGAGATGATAGACTGTGGGATCCCAAAGTGTACCCACACTCGTTCAAAGAAGAGTTTAGCAGTGGCTTCTGCTGTGATATTCTTCTTGCAGGCCATCATAATGGCCATCTTTGAGAACCTGTCGACGACTACAAAAACACAGTCATTTCCATGCTTAGTGGAAGGAAGGCCTGACATGTAATCCATGGAGATGGATTCCCAAGGTCGACTAGGGGTAGGCAACGGGGTATAGAGGCCTTGCTTCTTAATGGTCGGTTTGGCAATGGCACAGGCAGTACATGATCGGATGTACTTCCCAACATCCTGTCGAAGATTCGGCCAATAGAAATAGTTTTGCAGTACTGCCACTGTTTTCTCGACCCCGAAATGCCCAGCAGCCCGACTGTAGTGTGCTTCCCAAATCATCTTGGCACGCTCGCTTGAAGGAACACAGAGGTGACCGAGGTGGCATAATAGGGCATCCTGGAGGTGAAAATCTGCAACCTGCCGACCCTCCAAGAGTGTCTGGTATGTGTGGCCGAGTTCTAGGTCGCTTTTGTAGAGAAGTGGCCAATCAGAAGTCTCGTGCCCGCAAGAGTTGAGCACGGTGGTTAGCGCCATGATCGGTGGTCGACTGAGGCAATCTACAACATTATTGGTGCTGTCCTTTTTATACTTGATATTCAAGTGAAACTGTTGTAGGTATGTAGACCACTTCTGATGGCGATCATTCTGCAATTTCCCTTGGGTCTGTATGAACTGCAGAGGTTGGTGGTCTGTGTGGATGACCGTTTCCTTCCCCAAAATGTAATGCTTCCATTGTCGGCAGGCCTGTACAATGGAATACATCTCTTTATCATAAGTGGGGTACTTCTGGACTGTGTCTGAAAGTGTTTCACTGTGATATGCCACTGGATGTCCATGTTGAGTAAGGACTGCCCCAATAGCATAGTCAGAGGCATCAGTCTCGACCTCAAATGGTTGTTGTAAATCTGGTAACGCGATCACTGGTGCCGTGCAGAGGCGATCCTTCAACTCCCTGAATGCCTTCTGTTGAGATTCAGACCAAAAGAATTTTGCTTTCGCCCCGCCCTTGGTGACTTGACTCAAGGGCCAAGAAATATGAGAAAATCCCAACACAAACCTGCGGTAGAAGTTGGCAAGACCTAGAAAGCTGCGGAGCTCTGTTAGAGTGGTTGGAGAGGGCCAATCCCGAATGACTTGGACCTTGGCTGGATCGACATGCACCCCCTGTTCATCAATAATGTATCCCAGATACTGAACCTCGGTCATGCCAAAAGTGCATTTCTCCAAATTGGCACATAGCTTGTGTTGCCGCAGTGTTTGGAGAACCTGTCGGATGTGGTGGAGGTGCTCTTCCCAACTCTGGCTGAAGATCAGAATGTCATCCAAGTATACTACTACAAAGGAGTTGGTGAATGGCCGCAAGATGTCATCCATTAGCCTCATAAAGGTTGCAGGAGCATTCGTCAATCCGAAAGGCATGACCAACCATTCGAAGAGGCCCTCCTTGGATTTGAAGGCAGTCTTCCACACATCTGAGGGTTCAATTGGTACCTGGTGATATCCTGACTTCAGATCGATCTTGCTGAAATATTTCGCCCCCTTTAGTTGGTCTAGGAGGTCATCAATCTGCGGGATCGGGTACCTATTACGGACAGTGATCTTGTTCAGCGCCCGATAGTCAATACAGAGTCTCCACGTCCCATCCTTCTTCTGTACCAACACTATCGGGCTCCCACAGGGCGAAGAACTCGGACGGATGTGACCTTTCTGCAGGAGCTCCTGAATCTGCCTCTTGATTTCATTGTTCTCCAGAACGGAGCGCCGATAAATTGGTCCATTGGGTAGCGGCGCACCTGGGGTCAGATCGATGGAGTGCTTGACTTGACAGTGTAGAGGAACCCCTGCTGGGGAGGTGAAGATGTCTTCGTATTCCTCCACAATCTTGTCCATCTGTAGCTGCCATGCAGAGGGACCCCGTTTGGAGGCCGTGGCCACTGTCTTCTTCTTCCCTTGAGGGCGTATCATCAGGAAAACAAATTTCCTGGTTTTGGAAATGATCTTACTGCATTGTTTTGCAGTAATCAAAGAGATGGCGGCAGGTGGTGCTACCTCTGGTATCCTGAACAACTTATTTCCCAATGTAATAATAACAGCACGGGGCCTTGATTCATACACAGCATGTCGCTTCCACAAGTATGGTTGTCCTAGTAATACATCACAAACTTCAAGGGGAGCAATGTCACACAATACCTCGTCCGTGAAGGGCTTGATGTTGTATGGAAGGCGACACTGCTGGCTCACGCGAAGATCTCGCCCTTGGTGAAGCCACCCAATGGTGTATGGTTGTGGATGTGCTGTGGTCGGTAAGCCCAACCGCTTCACGACCTCTGCCGAAATGAGGCTCTTTTGACTCCCGCTATCAACAATGAACTGTATCGGGGAGCCCTTTACCCACATCTGGGAGTGGAAGAGACGCTCCTCCTCCTCTGGATCTTCGGGTTCATTTTTCTGGATCTTTGCGGTAGCAACAGTGGCGCTGGGATCCGCATCAATGATCTGCTTCCCTTTTTCATACCCCTTATCGGGTTCTGACTCAAAGTCGGAACATGCATCTGATTCTGAAACCTTTAGCTCAGCCACCAGTGACTGCTTGGCCCGACACTCACTTGTGTTGTGAGTGGAGCTTTTATGGAACTCGCACCATTTTCCAGTGTCCTTTCTCGGCTTCGCGGCGTTGCTCTTTGCTTGCAGCTTCGGCTAGTTGTCTTGGGCTGTCCCGCCTTGGCTTTGTCCTTTGTTCTGTGGTTTAGGGGCACCTTTCCCCTGCTTTGGATTCGCAGATCCAAAGTCTCGCTTCTTTTGTTTAAACTTCTGCTTGACCTTGACGGCATAGCGGTATGCTGCGCCGAGCGAGGGGATGTTTAGGAACTGTATTTCTTCCTGGATGTACTTGTGCAGGAAACCACGGTATTTGAGTATCAAATGTTGCTCCGAATCCTTGATACCCAACTTTGTGCGAAGGGTATGGAAAAGATTGGTGAACTCCGGCACGTCTTGGTCCCTTCCCTGCCGCAGCGTGGTCCACTTTATGTATTCATCCTCATAGCTTCCGACAGGGTAGTACTGCTCCTTGATGGCATCCCGGAACGAATCCCAGGTGGGTGCGGCTGAAAATAGTGAGCCAGTACTTTCATCCTTCTGCTCGCAGTAGGTTTCCCACTAGTCCTTGACGTGGGGGGCTGCTTTGAGAAGAGAAAAAACAATCTTTTCCCGACTCGAAAATTCATGAACAGAAAAATAACCCTCTAGCAGATTTAACCATTTATCTACGGCATCGGCGTCTATCTGACCCTCGAATATGGGGATTTCAAAATTAACTTGTACCTTAAAGGGTGTTGCGTTTCCAGAGGAGCTTCTGGAAGCCGATGCGCCGCTTCTGGGTAGCCGTTGAAGGATCTACGCAAAGCTGTCCATCATCGCGTTCCGTTGTCGCTCGAGCGCTTCTTCGAGCAAGATTTTGATGGGATCTCTTGCCCCCTCGTCTTTCTTCTCGTCCGCCATGGGAGGCCGTCGGGATTTGCGAGGCTGGTCTTGCAAAGGTTCAACCAGTTCAAGCCCTAACTCCTTATATCCTGACCTTGTTGGGGACATGCAAAGAAAAACAGAGAAAAAGCAGACCGCTCTGATACCACTGATCCGGATTTAAACAGGAACGCAACAAATTACAGAGATAACCATATACACAAAGATGCAGCGGAAATAATACTTCATTTCATTAATGGAAAATACTGAAATATGCTTACAAACAGAAATGGCAATAAACTAGCTAGGGCGATGGTAGCTTATCTCTGAGAAGAGATGTGATGGCTACATGCCTCTGAACTGTGTTACAATGAGGCTCGAAGGCCTATTTATTGTTGAGAAACAATGGAAAAACCCTTAACATTCCAAAACCTAACCCTAGGAGATGAAACGCCAAACTGTGGGCCCCGTTTGGGGGTAAGTTGGTACATCAACTTCCCGGGGTCGTAACTTTGGCATATGATCTCCGTTTGACACGTACAATAGCTCATTAGAAACATCTATCCGAGCACTATCATTGTTGGAACGGGCAACACCAGTCCATTCCAATGGACTCGTGTTGCCCCCGGATTCCCCAAAAAACGTCGTTTAGGGCCTCAAAACGGCTCCGGAAGTTCAGGACCCGGAAAACTGCTAAAAATAGTAAGTTGTGCTACAATTAAGGAAACTGAAAATGCTGAGAAAGACAATGGTGGGGGTCCAGGTGGACTTGGCAGGTGGCCACCAATATCCACCTGGATCATTAACCTACATAAGAAATTCTTAATCAACTACACATATGCATAACCGCATGTAGTCAAGCATATGCGATCAATTCTTGTAATCAACCTACAAGACTAATACATGTAATCAAAACATTCAAGAATGCACCTGACATACAAGGAGGTAATCACGTTGCATTTAATCATGTAACCAATCATAGACTCCTGATGATGCATTCGATAAAATCAACATCAATTTCCTCATGACACCCTTATTACAACCATGATCAATCATTATGCAATGCAACAAGCACATGAAATGCAAGTGTAAGAGACACACATGTAACTAACATGCATGCATGACCAACACATATACCCAAGGAGAGTGCAACTATACTTTGATACCACCATGTTACCCCCCGTTCTAGGTCTACCCAAAGTAATCACGCCAACTAGGATAAACATGAGGAGAGATGCTACTATCATCAGATTCGACCCCTATGTCACCTTAAGGAAGTGGAATCGACGGAACATCGTATACAGTCATCCAACAACATCAACAGACCCTCAGGAGACAACTCAACCACTCAGAAAACATGTTCTTGTGTCCCAAAGTTATTTTGAAGCTCATAGGCCATATTCGCTCTCATTTTATGGCCAAGGGAGTGACTAAAAACCCAAATTCACTCTCGCAGGCCTCCCTGCCAGCTACTATGGACCAAAATTTCTAGTTATGTTCCAGCGACTCTGAGATTTAAGCCACTTTTCTACCCCAAAATCCTAGCCTCTGCCCATAACTTGTTGTAACTTCCATAATTTGTTAAAAACATGATAACAATGCTGATCAATCAAAATCACCCTCAGGACTAGTCTTGAGCTTCCCCAACCAGGACTGGCATTCTTTCAAACACTTGGCATAAATGCAACCTATAGCTCTAGGATAAAAGGCAGAGCATAAACGATTGAAACAACTTATTGAACATAAATAGAAGGATCACCTCCTTCTCCATTGAACTACTACATCATCAATTAGGTCTTGCATCCATCCATTTAACAATTACAAGTAAATACATGAAATAACCATGACATGAGCCAGTCATTTAACCATGCTTGTAATCGACATAAAACCATGTAAATATCAAAGATATGAAAACCATTAAATCCACATATAAGTCAGTGGAAAGTAAGAGAACTTAGATTTCATTAATCATAGGCAAATTGGAGCAGGTTTGGGACTTCCACGTGCCACTTGACCATAGACATGGCTGAACCAAATATTTATTTCAGCCAGTCATCCCTGTTCCATATTCTAAGCATGAATGTGAGATCTCATAGAAAAACCAATCTAAAAACAACCAAGGGAGTCTAGAGGTTAAACCACCTCCATCCACATTAAACCATCATCACACCAAAATTGGTGTTCTTATCACAACCAAACAAAACTTGGAATATCATCGAGAATCCATCACTATCCTTGAGGAATTTTCCATCTCCTTGTCTCTCAGGATTTATCGCAATCCAAACCAGATCACTAGGCCCTAGTAAGAGACCAGTCTCTTAGGCTTTACCGAAATCCAAACCTAGATCACCAGGCCCTAAACCAAGACTTCTCCCTTCAGATTTATCGTGTATCCCGCCAAACTGGTCAAGGGATTCCTAGGCCTTTGGGAATGGGACCTAAGACCACCTCCACCCCAGATTCTGAAATCCATCCAGAAAACCAAAGCTCAAAACTGAAATAAACATCCCAACACCATGGCATTTGAAGAAAGGAGAGGTTAGGCTTAAAACCATTGTTGTAACCCAGCAAAACCATGCCACTGGTACCAAGAGAACCATACTCCAGCATGCAAATCCATGCATGTCCAAACTTACTAGGAAATATCACATGAAAAAGGTTGCATACAATTATTCTTGCTGAAGCTAATTGGTCCTGCTTTCCTCCTTTTATCCTTGCTTTCCTTCCTTTCCCTTTGATTACTTTCCTTTCCCTAATCCAAAGCTAGAGTGCTCCAAGAAACTCTAAGTGATCAAGAGAGATAGAGAGAGAGAGAGTAATGAGAGAGCTCCAAACTTGAATTTACAAAAGGTTACACTGTCAAGACCTAACACTCAACAGCTAGCTGATCCTCAGAAGCCTTTTTATCAATGAGATGTCTAATTTCTTCAGTTTCCATTATTTTCTTCATTTTCCTCCTTACATGCAACTTGTGATCTTTCACCTTACTTTTCTCCTAGTTTCCTTTATTTTCATAAATAAATGTGCCAAAAAGGTCGTCTTTCCTTTCAATTCCTTTTCCTTTGCCTTTGTGAATTTCCGTAGCCAAAAACACGCATCCAATGATTCCCACTAGGATATATTTTCCCAAAATTCAGCTTGGAATACATGCCCCTTATGCATGGTCTTATTTTGCCTTTATTTACTTTATTACATGAAAATTTCACCAGGTTTGTTACACTTTTGATCAACATAAATAAAGGAGAGAGAAAAAGCAAGGAAGCAAGAAAGAAAGGAAAGAAAGGGAGCACAAGAGGAAGATTGGACTACAGAAAGCAAGGATGAAAATTAGTTGTGGATTGCAGGTAACAGTGTGCATGTGAGATTTATCATGCCTGGATTCAAATGCATGGTGCATGCATTGGTTTATTATTTATGTTTGATGTCAATGGTATTGTATTTTCTTGGATTTACAACATTTTTATCCTTGCCTTTCCATCACCTATATAGGCATAATGAAATGGATTTCCCATTTGGATTTCTGATTGGTTTTGAGGTTCCCATTGGCTATGGGTTGGGATAGAATATTCGGAGCCCTGGAACCACTTGGGTTCCCTGGAGTCTGTGGGTTAAGATGGGAGATCTCTAGAGCCCTGCAACAACTTGGGTTCCCTGGATGATGTGGATTGAGATAGAATCCCTAGAGCTATGGGAAGGTTGGAAAGAGACCAATCTAGTTGGTATTAGTAGTTTTTGGACTAGTTAGGTGAAATTATTATGATTGAGGGTTGACATGGTTTGGCCTCTAGAACCCCTACATGGTTTTATTTGGTTTAAACCATTTCATCCCACATTAATGCTTGGAACATGTAACTAGGGTGATTAGCTGAAAGAGAGATTTGGTTCAACCCAATCTATGGATGAGTGGTATGTGGAAGTCCCTGACTTGGTTCGCATTTTCATATGTTAATATGATCTATTTTCTTATTATGATTAACGAGCACATGTATTAGTTATCATTTAGATCTTATGGTTGATTTTTCATGGTCCTATTCCAGTTATATGTTGGTTATATCCATGGTTTTATGATGTGCTCTAGTTGTGGACAATGTTCATGATCTAATAAGTTACTGAATGATTTATGAATGCATGGGCTAACAACTACTTTTACAGCTACTTGAGAGGGCATTGAACCTTCTTGATGATTCTCTAATAAAGTCCAAAAGTTTATGATCAAATATACATTCGTGACATGTAGCTTATATATTATCATATGTTTGATGAAATGTTTATCATGAGATTAACATGTTCTAAGCAAGACCTAGCATAATTTTTTATTGCGCAGATGTGTTATCATCATTTCTTGCATTCTGGAAAGTTTTGGGCACTTCTGGGAAGTGGTCTAAAGGTCATTCCTAAAAAGGTGGCATAGATATTGCCATTACACCCTCTGAAATATAATATTTTTTTCATAACAACATGAAAGTAGGCTTATCAATGTAGTTTGAGCCTCATGACCGAATGCATAGTGTGTCATGTTTGCAGTTGGGGTGTAAAGTTTGTAAAAATTAGTTCCAACTCATAGATTAATCATAAGGAGTGGTTGTCAAGCTACTGAGTGATATAGTATCCCTGAGGGGTGGTAGTATGAGTTCTGGTTTTTGGTCCCTACTTCCATAACTGGAACTTGGAGGTTAGTTCATGTCATAGTAGCACTCATCTCATGTTTACCCTAGAGAGCTTGTAGAATCAGGTATACATAGGAGGTGGTGTTATAGTTGAACCCTCGAATTGTCAAGATTTCAAATTGACTATTCTTTAGGTCCCATTATTATTCCACTGTAACTTCCAAACTTCAAACTACCTCCACAAGGGTCTCATTTTGGTTCCACCGATCAATTTTCATAGAATTTTGAAAATTATTTAACACTGGAAATAAACTCCAAACATAACACTTTGGCACAAGTTTTTATGGTATGGAACATCATTTTATATTGAAAACTTAATGTCATCATTGCCATGTGGATACCTCCTAGTGGTCTCGCGTGTCACTTGGATTTGGCCCAGTTGGCTATTCAAAAACACCAAAATTGACTGCCACATGTCAGTTGTACAATGTGTCACATCATCATCCATATCTAGTGATGAACCTCAATATTGAAACAAGAATGTTGCAACTCCCAAGGATACCAACTTAAATTATCAACCCGGGGTTCATGAAAACTTAAAAGGTGTTGACATTGTATGTGAAACATGCAATGTGTCCTTATTTTGTTGATCTAATGTAATGAATTGAATATCATGAAATTAAACACTAACTTAGTTTAGAAAATGTAAATAGTAGTCTGCTTGAGGAATGCAAATTAATATGCTAATTGTAGAATGTGGAATGTTGTTTTGAAAAGGAAATTTGATCTTTTCAACAATAATGCTTGTAACTGAAACCTAAAGAAGAATGAATTAAAGAATCAAGAATAATCTACTTTGCATTGATGAATCACCCTTTTTATCACTATGTTCAATGAAACTTAGCTTTAGTAACAAAATCCATGTAGATTTCATAAGAAAATTTGTCTTCTAATTCTAATTGCATATGTGTACTTGTTGTGAAGGAAAGGTAGGCCTAGAGTTGGATTTGTTCTTCCTCAATCATGGATTCATAGCATAGGGGTCATTATTCAAGGCAAAGAGATAAAAAAATGGTTTTTGGAGTACATCTGGTCAAGATTACATGCGTTATACGAGGTTCTATAGGAGGCCTCGTTTTGCTACAGGAACGAGATAAGTTGCCAAATGCCCAAGAAAATCAATTAAAAATAAGATGAGTTTTTTTTTTATTAACTAGGGTGTCTTAGGAATCCATTCTAAGTGAAATCAATCCAAAATACCCCTGTTAAGACATGCTAAAAAATGAAAGAATCAATTTCTTTGTAAACATGGAGCGCTCTGCGGAGATGGATAGCAACCCCCCGCCTCTGGCTCGGCCCTGATCTCCTGAGCACGCGGTGCCTGGCAGCCCTGCTGCTGGGCCGCAGCTCCCTGCTCTGGTCTCCTTCGACCTGAGCCTCCTGCTCTCCCCCCCGAGCCTCTGGCTTTTACGCTCTATTCGGGCCTCCTGCCCCCCCGCGGCAGCCCTGAGGCTGGCTGCGGCCCCTGCTGACCTTTCTCCTCCCCAAGGCCTTCTGCCCTCTTCACCTTCGAGCCGCTAGTCCTCCTAGCTGTCCTCCTGCGCCTCTGAGTGGAAATATGGCTCAGCCTTCTCAAGAGCAAGTAGAAATGGAGAAAGCTTTCGCTTCTCTCATTCTAGAGACCAATAAGGAAAGGATCCGTCCTACAGCTTCAAAGTTTGTTAAAAAGTTGGATGAAATCCCGGAGGTCCCTCTTCCTTCAGCACTTCCAAGAAGAGCTGTTGTGGCTCTTGTAGATCGTGGATTAGTCGGACAGTTCACGGGGTTATGGCCTTCCCCCCGCATGGTTCAACGCTGGGTGGAAAGAAACTGGAATGCGATGGTCCAAGGGAAAATCGCCATAAGATTTTGTGGAAGGGGATTCTTTACCTTCCTCTTTGAATCAGTGGAAGATCGCAACCTCATTTTTAGAAACGGACCCTATTTCATGGACACCAGAGGACTTTATCTCAATTGATGGACTCCTGACTTCGATCCAGAAATGGATGTCCCTAACGCGGTCCCGGTATGGGTTCGTCTGCCACATCTCCCACTCCACTGTTGGGGAGATGAATCCGTTCGCGCTATCGGAAATGCAGTAGGGAAATATGTAGACAGATCGGAGCCAAAGGAGAATATGTATGCTTGTGTGAGGATATGCGTAGAAGTGGACCTAGGCAAAGGCTTACCAGAGGCAATCAAACTCAAAGTAGACCAGTGGACGCACATTCAGCAAGTGGACTACGAGCAGCTCCCTTTCAAATGCAAGGTATGTCATGAATACGGTCATTTTGCTAACAGATGCAGCAAATATAGAGCAGAAGATAATAGCAATAAAGAAGCTACTGAGGAAGCATGGGAAATAGTCCGGAAAAAAAAAAAAGGCAAACCCTCCTCTGGATTCAGTTGATCCCTCATCGAAAACACCCTTCCCCTCCATGCATCCATCCAGTTCGGGGCCTCCACCCTCCTCCTCTCAGCAAGTACCTCCTCCTTCCCCCACCTCTCCTCCACGGTCCTCTGACCCCTCCATCCCTCCATCCTCAAACCCTTTTGCATCCCTTTCCAAAGAAGATCCCATTCAAGAATCTGAGCAGCATATCCCTTCACCCCCCCATACCACTCAACCTTCCCCGGACACTACCTCAACAAGAATCACAAGAAGCCTATCAAAGGATCTAGGAGCATCTAGTGAGATTCAAAAAAAACATGGACCAGGAAGGAAGTCGGCAAAACAACATAGAGAAGAAAGTGCGCAAAAGGACATAGCAATGGGATCTCAGACACCGATTGAAACCTTCATACTAGGAATTTCGGACAAGGAAAACAACATCAAAGGCAAAGAGAGGCGAGCACCTCTGCACACCACAGGTAAATCATGATGAAAGTGCTGTCTTGGAACAGCAGGGGACTAGGGCACCCCTCCAAAAAATCTGCCCTCATGGAGTTAATCCACGGCGAAAAACCTGATATCTTACTTATTCAAGAAACAAAATTAAATCAGTCCGAAATCAGCAAATTCATTGGCCAACAAAAACAGTACGATGGTTGCACCAGTGAAGCTAGAGGAGCTTCAGGGGGTATTTTAACGATGTGGAATGTCAACAAATGGAGCTGTAGCATGGTCAAAACACAGCAGCATTGGATAAATATTAAATTGGAAAACAAGGACAATGGCGCAGAAGTTAAAATCTACAACATCTACTCACCCAACCACTTCAGGGAAAAAGAAGTCTGCTGGACCACCTTAGAGGAAGAATTAGATGAAGATCGTGATAACAACCTCATCCTAGCAGGGGACCTAAATCTGGTCTTGCACTCAAATGAAAAAAGGGGAGGAAACTTCACTGCTGATCATTTTCGAAACCGGCTGGAACGCATTATGCAAGAAAAAGATCTGGTTGATTTAAAGCCCAAGAACCGCAAATATACATGGAGCAATAGGCGGTTGGGAGCAGGTAACATTATGGAACGTCTTGACCGTTTCCTTTTTAATATCGCTTTTCTGTCCTCATTCTCCAACGGACAGTCTGACATCCTCAATACTTCCGCCTCGGACCACTTCCCCATCACTCTTACCTTGCAAAGCCAAAGCCATCTCGGCCCCCTCCCCTTCAAATACTCCTCCCTTTGGAACCAAATTCCAGCAGCCCGTGACATAGTCAAGCATGCATGGTCACAGCACGTGGAGGGCTCCCCTATATTCATTTGGGAGTCAAAACTGAAGCAAACGAGGCAGGCGCTAAAAACATGGGCAAAAACCGATTACAAGGAACCCGAGACAGCTAAAAAAGATATCAAACAGAACCTTGAAAAACTACAGCAAAGTATTGAAGCGGAAGGGCTCACTCAGCAAGCAAGACAAAAAGAGATCAGACTGTATGCAGCGTTAACCCAAACAATTAGAGATGAAGAAACCAAATGGAGATTAAAATCTCGGCAGACCTGGTTGCGTGAAGGTGATAAAAACACCTCTTACTTTCATAAACAAGCCACAATTAGGAAGGTAAGAAACACAGTTAACACAATCAGAGACGGAGAAGGGAACAATCATGAAACTCAAGACACTATCAAGGTTGCTGCAACCGCCCACTTCAAATCTCTCTTGACAGAGGACAACAACGAGGAGGACTTCTCAAACTTCCTCCAACACATGAGCAGAGAAGTCACCCAAGAAATGAATATCAGTCTCACCCAAGAAGTCGATGAGGATGAAGTCAAAAAGGCGATATGGAGCCTTCATCCGGACAAAGCCCCAGGCCCTAATGGGTTCCCAATCAGTTTCTATAGAGAATATTGGTCAATGATTAAAAAGGACATTCTCAAGATGATTCGCTGGGTCCTCAGGAAAGGCAAACTAGGAGGCTATACCAACTCAACTTTTTTAGCCCTCATCCCTAAAGAGAATAGGCCAATCTCCTTCTCTAGATTCCGGCCAATATCCCTGTGCAACTCTGCTTACAAAATAATCACAAAAATCCTATCCACAAGACTCAAGCCTCTCCTCCCTTCCTTAATTTCGGAAAATCAGGGCGGTTTTTTAGCCAACAGGCACATCTCCGACTCTATCCTTCTGGTACAAGAATCCATTCACTCTAGTCTTAGTCGAAAGGAAAAAGGTTTTATCCTTAAACTTGATCTAGCAAATGCTTTCGATAGAGTTAGACACTCCTTCCTTTTTGCTGTCTTGAGCAAACTAGGATTCAATGCTTCCTTCATTAACATGGTCAAAGCTTGTATCTCTAATCCTTGGATCTCGCCTCTAGTGAATGGAAGACCCTATGCAGCCTTTCAATCCTCCCGAGGACTCAGGCAAGGCTGCCCCCTTTCTCCCTACCTTTTCATTCTCATAGCTGAATCCCTCAGCAAAGCATTGGATTACAATCGAAGAACAGGATTAATTACAGGTATCCAATTCGAGCAGGGCACAAAGAACATCAACCACTCCCAATTCGCTGATGATACCCTTCTGATGGGTGGTGCATCGACTATCATTGCCAGGCGCTTCAAAAGGATCCTGGACCAATTTATGGACTGCTCTGGAGGAAGAATCAGCCAAGGCAAAAGCTGCATATACGGATGGAATACACCAACTCACACCATTCAAAGTATTGCAAATATTTTAGAGGTCTCTTACAAGATTGATTGGAACCATTTCACCTATCTAGGGATGCCGGTGAGCAAAGGTCCCCTGAAGACTGAAACTTGGAATATAATTCTCGATAAAATCAAAAGGAAAATTCAACAATGGGGAACCATGTGGCTGAACCCAGCAGGCCGTCTTGTTCTTCTCAAATCAGGTTTGACCTCTCTCCCTATCTATCATTTTTCTTTGTTACAAGCTCCAATGAATTTCCATCACAAATTGGAAAAGGCCCTTCGTTTTTTCCTTTGGCAAGGAGGGAAAACAGAGAAAAAAAAATTCAATTTGGTTGGATGGAAAAGTGTCATTCAGCCCCAAGAAAAAGGAGGTCTCGGAATAAGGTCTCCATATCTCTTGAATTTAGCTCTCGGGGCTAAAATTGTTTGGAGATTAATCACTGGGGATTCTGCCTGGTGGAAATCAGTCTTAGAAGCCAAGTACCTCAGCAGTTCTAGGCACAAGCTCCTGGAAGTAAACATACCCAATAGAGACAGCTCCAACATCTGGAAATTGTGCAAGAAAATTATCCCTATCATGGCCCAGCACATCTCCAAAGTACCTGGAGAGGGAAGCAACATCAGCATTTCTAAAGATAGAATCCTAGGCCAGAGCCCCATAGAATCCAAAGCAGAAGTAATCCCAGCTATAAATTGGTTAAATAACAAAGGAATCTGGAATTTAGCCCAAATCTCCAAGTGGGGAAGCTCCTCCCAAGCTTGGATTGGCTGGGCTTTGCCGAACTACCCAAGGGATCTGGAAACAAGCTTCATCGCTCTAAAAGACCAATTGCACAGTAAGGCTCCTATTCATAAGGGAGACAGAGATAGCTTTCGATGGGACCCCTCAGGCACTGAATACACAGCCAAAGTAGGATACCACCATTTATGCGCCAATACCTTTCCGCAGGATACATGGAGTCATTGGAGACTGGTTTGGAAAGCGGAAGCCCCTCCTAAAGTTAAATTCTTCTGCTGGATCCTTCTGAAAGGTAAGATCTTAACAGCTGAAAACCTCAAAAAAAGGGGCATCCCAGGCCCTTCTAGGTGTCCAATCTGTCTTCAAGCAGAAGAGACTATACAACATCTGTTTATGGATTGCCAAGTGGCTGCCAATTGTTGGAAAGAAATAGCATCTGTAGGTGGAGTAGAATGGAATCCTAAACCAAGCATAGCAGAGGCAATCCAAAATTGGAAGAAACTTTGCCCATGGAAGAGCAAGAAGATCAAATTATCTCAGAGGATATGGAGCACTTTACCATTAACACTGCTTTGGAGCATTTGGATAGCCATAAACAAGAAGGTGTTCCAAGACAAAAGACACAACTCCAGATACATGTGTCACAAAGCTATCAGCTTAGCTGTAGAAGCTGTGACCATTCGCTCCCACAGCAAAATCAATTTCAGCAGCTTCAGTGCTGAAGAGAGAAACCTGATTAATTATGGCAGCATAATCAGTACCCATGAACAAGAAAAGGATAACTCAATCTCAAAAGAGACAGCTACAGCCTGGAAGCTGAGGCCTAAGGAGGAGGAATTCGCCCTTTGGCTGGGCAAATGCAACAAATACTGCCTCTTCTTCGATGGGGCCTCAAAATCTAATCCTGGTCTCGCAGGCGCCGGAGGTATCATATGCAATGCAAATGGCAAGACTATCTTGTATTTTGAATGGGGATTGGGTGACCTATCCAATAATCGGGCTGAAGGACTGGCTTTATTCCAAGGATTAAATCAAGTGATCAAGCTGGGCATAAAGAAAGTGAATGTCTTTGGTGACTCAGCAATTATCATCCGGCTCATGGAGCAAAAGCGGACTTCACCAAACATTCTACTGCAACAAATCAACAACAGAAATCAAATTTTACACAGAATGCTGGAAGAAGCCCACTATTTTCATATCTTAAGGGGACTCAACAAAAAGGCGGACCACCACGCCAACCAAGCATGTAACCAACCCAAAGGCCAGCTCCGCTGCAATGATTGCGTATCCATTCAACTGCTGCCATGAAATACAAACATCTAATCAACTCGCGCGGTATCCCATCCAACAGAACCTGCCACAGCAACCAAATCAACGGATCACAGGTCAGAATAGATCAGAATGATAGCATTGGTATCAACAGACGGCACAGAAGCACATTCCAAAGCAGGGGAACCAAGATTCACAGCCCAGGAAATCGTCCTTGTCTCAGGAAAGTTGATCTCAGTCAAGATATGCGCAGAAATATCCAGAGGAGCATCGGGAAGAGTAGATCCCTCTCCCGCCGTTGTAACCGTAGAAATTCTTTAAGTACCCCTTCAGCGCATAAGCTTCAACTCACATCTGAAAATTCCCACTGTAATTTCGAGAGAGAAGCCGAATTTGCAGGCCATCTTAGTAAGCAGGACAGAAGCACGATTGTGGAGCGTTTTAGAAGTTTCGCTCTCACTCTGTTATACAGTGGGAGCGCCGTTGATGTTCAACGATCCTCAAAAGGTATTAGCGGCAGTCTCAGGCACTCTACGTGCTGTCTTCTAAGTGCTCTTATCACCACAGAGAGTCTTAGCAGAATCCATACCAACAGCCAATCGAATCGACAACACCAAGGACAAAAGCAAAAGAACAAAGTTAATACTCAGACAAAGGAAAATATGGAGCGCCCAGAGGATTGCTTTCACTGCCGCGACCTGAACATGGAATTCAATGAAGTCCGAGCCCAGCAAAGAGCATTGGAGGACCTAGTGCGCAGCATGGAGAATCGGATGGAAGACAAAGTCCGCATTCTGGAGAATAGGCTGGAAGAGCAAGTCAAAATCCTCCATGATAAGTATAGAGCAGAAATGAATCTTTTTCTGCATAGGGTCCACACCCTCCATGAACAGTACAGCGATCTGCACAACAGATGCATCCATGCTGAAGAAAGATGCATCCATGCTGAAGAAAAGATTGAAACTCTCAAGAAGATGCTGGAAAAGAAAGAAGCCACTTCCTCCTCAAGTATCAAGCCAATCGAAGTCGATATGGACCCAGAAGGATCAACAGCAAGAAAGATGAGTCACATTGAGATTGACTAATCATGCTTTGTAAATGTAAATTTTGGGGACAACAGTATGTCAATATCTATAGCAGCTTAAGTAGCATTAGTAGCAGTCCAGTTAAGGCAAGGACCAAGGAAAAATTCCTTTTTGTAATTCCCTGGCCCAAAAATGCTCCAGAAGCATCCTATGTAAGGCTTTAGCCTCATCTTTTTTCAGTTAATGAACAGCACCCGAACTTTGTCTAAAAAAAAGACATGCTAAAAAATAGCATAAAATTACTGCTCTAAAAACTGGAAATTCAAGAACTAATGAGCTAGCTAACCTACCAAATGCCTAACCTAATCGAGTGAAATTTCAATAGGGTAAATTTGGTTGTTAAATTTAATATTTTTATGACCAAATACGAGTGAAATAATATCAAATTAATATCATTAACACATTCTAAAAAATAGAAGAAAATTACTACTATTTCGCTACAAGGGATTCCCAGAAATTTTAGACTTGTCAACTAGTAGACCAGTCCAAGTAGCTCAATGATGAATATGACTTTTCAAACTTGTTTTAAGGATTCATAATTCTTTTGAATCTATAAATAACCTTAGAAAAAACTTACTTCAATCATTTAACCAACATAACCTACAACAAAAGAGGCATGAATAGTAAATGCATAAATAAGAGATGCAAGGCATTCAAAGGAAATAAATAAATTGTACAAGAGGGCTTTGAGGCTCCTAGGATGGTCAAGTCCAAGGAAAATCAAATTCCTATGAGTTAAACCAAGATTTAGAAACTTAAAATGGCACCGAACATCATTATTTGAATCAATCTAAGTACATCCATGCTACAAATGAAAGTGGCACTGCTAAATAACATGTTTTCTCCACAAAAGGACTAATAAATACACACCCCTAGAGGCCAATTATAATTTCCACTTATAAAAAGCTTTGAGGAAGCATTATCATTGAAATCAGTAATATTTCCCCTCCAAAATCCCTCAAATAGTGGATCTGGTTCTCAACACTAGGAATCTAAATTAAATCACAGGGACCACATTCCTAGATTTTCTCAATCACTTGAGCTCTAGCTTTGTGAAATAATTTCATCATATATTTTTCATTTATTCTACAATATTGATCCTCCTATAGTAAGGAAAAATTCCTTAGATTATCTCATCCTCCAAATCTTCATAATGTGCCAAATATTCTCACAATATTCTAAACAAATAAATAATATTAGGCACATAATAAGCTAGGATAAACCAAATTCATAAGGACCCATTAATATTAGGAATTGACTATATTATGTGCAATTAATGGGGTAAAATACATTTTTTAAGTGTCTAAAAATAATTAAATGGGCCTAATAATGTAGACAATTATGGGGCCCATCATCTCCTCCTATTGAAATTGTTACCCACCATTGAGAAACCTAGCCTTCTTCCTCTTTCTTGCCTTTGTCATGGTGTCCTTTGGTATCTTCTTGATGTCTTAGGTAGTTATAGAGGCGATTTATTCTTAATAGGACTCAACCATGGATGGTCCTAGTTTAGGCATACTATATAATCCATATACTAGTTTGATGGGAAGACTTGGCATTGTTTCCCATATCCTTTACCTTCTTTGATTTTTCAATATGCATCCATCTACAAGTTTTTCCCCTCTATTTTTTCCAATTCAAATAAGAGGGGTACTACAAATTTCTCAAGAATAATCCTTCCTACTTTGACAAATTTATAATATGACTCCAATTTAGGCAGTGGTTTATGCTCGTGGAGTTCTTGGGGGCTTATTTCTACCAATTTTTATGTTGCTTCTGCCTCCTGTAGCACTTTTTATAAATATGTTCCTTCTTTTAGCAACCATGTCTTTCTCTTGTAGAAACTTCCTTTCTCTTGTAGAAACGATGTTTGTGCTTTTTGTTTCTTAGTTGTGGTTGATCTAGTGGTTAGCCTTGTCATGGATGTCACAAGTTGTTTACCCTTGGATTTGGGGGAGGTGACCACCTCAATTTTCCCTTCCCTTGGCCCCAATTATTTTCTTATTATCTAGATGACTCTTCATTTTGATGGGGACTTGTTGAAGGAGGTCGAGGGTGATGAAAACGAGGCTATATGAAAACAAAACTAATGGTGATTAAAACAAGGTTGGTGGTGATGAAAACGATGCTAATGGGACATGAAAATGTAGCTAGCTAAATATTTAGTTTGGAAAATAATTTACCTTGTGGATGGTTGCATTTATTGACCCTCGATACTTAGATATACAAAAGAGAATTACATAGCACTCATGAAGCCCAAAGGTTTTGATTACATACCTTGCCTACATATGGAGATGCTTGATGGTGTTGATGTTTTGGATTGAAGACTTGTTCTATAGGTGTTGGTGGAGCCAAAAACTGTGTTGCAGGTGTTGCATGGTGGCCTGATTCATCATTGGTACATATTGTCAGAGTTTTCTTGCTGATGTGATCCTTTGATGGCTGCATGGTAGATCTGGACATGAGTGAGGTTATTTTTTAGTGTCTTCTGAGATGTCATTTCTTTATCTTCTTTGCTTCCTGTAATTTCTTGAGAAATATATATATATATATATATATATATATATATATATATATATATATATATATATATATATATATATATATATATATATATATATATATATATATCTGTGTGTTCTTTTTCTCACTGAACCTCAATGTTGCAAGTCCTTTCTTCATGTAATGTTCTTTTTATTAGATGTTGTTCCTCACTGGGTGATCAAGAATCTGGTAGTAGTTGAAAAAGGGTCCTTTAGCTACTCAAAATCAAGGAAATGACTCTCCATTTCCTTCATGATGGTTGGTTCTTTAATCTGGTGCTTCCAACTGTGTCATGTAGAGTAATTAAAGACTATTAGAGGAATGTATTTCTTCCTATAGTTGTCATAAAAACCTTTCTATGACAATAATATCCTTGGGCGCATCAAACTAGGTTTTCACCTAGGATCATTTTTTTTTATTTTTCTCTCCAACCCACTGACCGCCTCAAGGGGGTTTTCAATTAGTGAGCCAATCTTAGGTGCCTCAAAGGAATTTTTCACCTGAGATTTTATTTTTCTTCTTTTTTCTCTTTTTCCCATTATTTATTTTATTGTTTCTATCCTACTCTACTTGAAAAAAAAATCTTTCAAGTATATGAATACTTCCAGTGGATCCATGTGCACATCAAGATGGTAAATAAATTTGTGTGTAGGCTTGAAAGATATGCTTTGACATGTACCTGGATATGAGAGACCAAATGGTTTGAATGGGATGAGATCAAGAGTTGTTGAAGAAGAGTGCGGTGCTACAACTTAAATATTGTCTAGAACCATATTTCAATATAGTTGTGATGCCCCTACTCCGCTTTCACATTTGGATCTCTTTCCATGTCCTCTTCTACCATGACATTCAAATATTCCTCTTTTTGTTGATTGTTCTCTTGAAGACATGGATGATCTGATGATAAACATGAGGGAACTTTCTCAATCTCCTGATTTGATGTCTTCTCTTCATCAAATGCAATCCATGATTCATTTGAATCTTCCTTTTATGAATTTTGTCCTTCAATGACTTCAAGAGAATCTCTTTTTTTCAATACTCTTCCTAAGTGCAGATGAATACCATTTATGTCAAGAGGAGATTTTTGGAAGTATTGTACCTCAAGCTTGTAAGTGGACTAAGATACTTCCTTTTGTGGTTTGGGAATGGTGGTACATGTACTTGAGTGGGAGTGGATCTTTGAGATGGATGTGCTTGAGGTTGTGGTTATGGTGGAGGTGGATGGTAGGGATAACATGGAGTTAGGTATGAAGGATATTGAGGAAAATGTTGTGGACTTTTCCCATAAGATACTTACCAACCTTGTTTCCAAGATTAGTTTTGGTTTTGAGATGGTGAAGTTTGCCAAGGAATGGGTGTGTTCCAATTACTTTGATATGGATGTGAATAACCGTGAAATTGTGAATTAGGTTCTTACATCATGCTAGGTTAACTAGGCTTCCATGGCTCCATTGGAGCTACATAACAAAGCTATTCTGGTGACTGACTTGTTCCATTGTACTTCTGTAAAATTCCTTCAACGTTGGTAATAATGGACAATATGTAATAGCATGCAATTCTGCATGGATAACACAAATATCAACATCTTATTTTTGCTCATTTTGCATTCTTAACTTTTCTACTTGTTCACTTAGATTGCTAAGAATTTATGTTTTAAAGTCACGAGACAAATTTCCAAGTTCAACTTGGCTTACCGATTTTGATGCTGATTTACTTTCTCTTTCCCTTCCTCTTGATATGCACTTGCATGTTTCAAAAATTTCTTCAAATGATTATTGATAGACATCACCTATACTCATGAGATCAAGAATATCAATCCAATCATATCTAATTGTTCTAAGTAAGAGGGTTTTTAGTGTGTCAAATCCTAAATGATGCAATTTTTCCATCTTGACATTATACATAAATCTCTCTATTAGATCCTCAAGGCTCTCATATTCTTTTTTGAATCATTCTAAAGATTTCTTCTTTAAGATTGTGATATTTATAGATTTTTAAAAACATATTTTGAATATCATTCCATGACCTTATTGAATTAGTCCCTAAACTCATGAACCATATAAGAGATCTATCCTTCAATGTTGTTGGAAATAATCTAAATGTTTTAGTGTTTAATAAGTAACGATAAGATCTATAAAGGATTTCAAATTCAAAGAGAAAGGTTTATGGATCCTCTGACCTCATATCATGGAAGTTGGGAAGGAAATATAGTGTGATCCTTTTCATATGGACACTGATATCAGTATCTTGAATGGGAAATCCAAGAGGATCTTCTTCATTGTCATAATCTCCATCCACTTCTTCTACCTTCTCTTCCACCTCTTCTTCTTCTACCTGTAAAATTGGACAGTGATGTGGTTCTTATGAACGATGTGATCAAATGGGGGGATTTGGTGTTGGAGAATTTTTGTTTTGAATAAGAATGCTAATGCAATGCAATTCTTTTCGTTTGAAATGAAATATACCTAATGATTTTTTTATTTTTTTTTTGTAGAAAGTAAAAGAAATGAATCAACTATGGAATAAAATAGTGCATTCTTTGACACCTCCCAGACAATGGCACCAAAAAGTTATGAGACGTAGTATTGAAACAAGAATGTTGCAACTCCCAAGGCTACAACTTAAATTATCAACATGAGGTTCATACAAACTTAAGAGGTGTCAACAATGTATGTGCATCATGCAATGTGTCCTTATTTCATTGGTCTGATGCAATGTAGTGAATATGATGAAATAAAACACTAACCTAATTGAAAAAATGGAAACATTAATCTACTTGAAAAGTGGAAATTAATACTCTAATTGCAAAATGTGGAACTTTTTTTTAAAATAAAATTTGATCTTTTCTACAATAATGCTTGATCTTTTCTACAAGAATGAATTCAAGAATCAAGTCTAATATACTTTGCATTGATGAATCATCCTTTTTATCATTGTGTTCAAGGAAAAATAGATTTAGTAACAAAACCCATGTACATTTCGTAAGAAAACATTCATTGTTATCCAAATGTGGAAATATGTCATCTAATTCTACTTGCAGATTTGTTCTTGTAATGAAGGAAAGGTGGGTCTAGAGTGGTCTTTGGTCTTCCTTAATCATGGATTTAGAGCCTCAAGGTCATTATTAAATCCTAATAGATAAAAGCCAATCTTTTGGAGCAGATATGGTCAAGTTTATATGTGCTACAAAAACGCTTCAGGAGGTCCAATTTTGCTACAGGAGCAAGATAAATTGTTGACTGCCCAAGTAAATCAAATGCATGAGAATTTTTTATTATTATGGATTAGGATGTCTTAGGAATCCATTATAAATGGAATCACTCCAAAATACCCTTGTTAACATGTGCTAAAAATAGTAGAAAAATACTACTCTAAAAACTCTAAATTCAACAACTAATGAGCTAGTTAACCTACCAAATTCCTAGCCTAATCAAGGGAAAATGCTATGGGAGTAATTTTTTTTATTAACTTGAATGTATTTATGACCCAATACAAGTCAAATAAACTCAAATGAAGATCATTACCACGTTCTAAAAAATAGCAAAAAAATTATTATTATTTTGCTACAAGAGATTTCCAGAATTTTAGATTTGTAAACTACTAGACCAATCCAAGTAGCTCAATGATGGATATGACTTTTAAAAAATGTTCTAAGGATGCCTAATTATTTTGAATCTATAAATGACCTACAAAAGAGCTCACTTCAATCATTTAACCAATGCAACCTACAACAAAAGAGACATGCATAGTAAATTCATAAATAAGAGATGCAAGTGAAAAAGACATTCAAAGGAAACAAAGAGATTGTACAAGAGCCTAGGATGGATAAGCCCAAGGAGACTCAGAGTCTTGAATGAAACCAAGCTTTAGAAGCTAAAAATGGCACCAAACTTCATTATTTGAATCAATCCAAGTACATCCCTGCTAGAAATGAAAGTGGAGTTGCTAAATAGCAAGTTTTCTCCCTAAGAAGACTAATAAATGCATACCCCTAGAGGATAACTTGAGATGGTACTTATAAAAAGTGATGACGAAGTATTATCCTTGAAAGGAGGAAGCTTTCCCCTATATAATCCCTCAAATAGTGGGTTTGATTCTCAACAATAGGAATCTGCATTAAATGGAAGGTAGCACATTCCTAAATTTTCTCAATCATTGGAGCTCAAAAATTTGTGCAATAATTTCACCATATCTCCTTCATTTATTCTCTAATATTTATCCTCCTGCAGTGGGGAGCAAGTCCCTAGATTAATCATCCTCCAAGTCTTCATAATCTTCATAATATTCTCACAATATTCTACAAAAATAAATAATATTATGCACATAATAAGCAAGGATAAACCAAAATTCTTAAGGACCCATTAATACTACGAATAAACTCTATGATGTGAAAGTGAGGGGGTCAAATACATGTTTTAAGTGTCTAAAAAATAATAAAATGTGCCTAATAAAATAGACACTTGTGGGGCCCATCACCTAGTCACCACCACCTTACTCACCATGTCGTTTTGTGAGATGATCAATTTGTATGGAATAGAAGGAAGGTCAATTTTAGGCCTTTGCTCATGGTTTCACTAAAACTAAGCATCTTGAACACCCGAACTCCAAAACAACCAATTGGTTTGAACAACTAAATTTACCCAAATAGTTGAAATAACTTAAATATATGTTGGGTTCAACCCTTTTGCCACATGCTTCTTATTTTAATTTTAAGAAGCATGAACCTCTAAACTTATTCAACACTCAAAAGTTTTTCATACCATCACATATTGTTGGAAAGGTATTTCTGAGAACCATCTAATATTATAGTTTATAGGGGAATTTGACTTGATCTTCTGCATACAAAGTACCTTCAATCAATAGTCGAATGGACCATTCATCCACACAGCCATAGTTGTAATGTTTTTAATGAAGCTTCAATTATTATGCTACTAATATGGTTCTCTACCAATGACCTAAATAACAAGCTTTATGCTTCTCTTATCATTAATGAATGTACATCAATCTCCAATATAAATCATAGGTGGCTATCAATGACAATAATATGTCCAACGATCTCCAATAGTGCATCCAACAAAAGCAAGGAAGAAATAAAAAAATTCATGAATTCCATTGAAAATATTATCTTGGAGAGGCTCACTAAATGAGACATGGAGATCGAGGGAAATCATGAAAATATGGAGAATAACTGTGTTAGAACTCAATAACAAATGAGGAATATTTTATTACAATTGTAGAGCGCAAATATTTTAAATCATAGAACAATAATCATGTTTTCACTCTAAGAGCCATATCATTAGCGCTTCAAAACAACACAAAGGAGAAACTTCATTCCAAGAATTGATAAGAGGAAGTTTGATAATAATCATCCTATAATATGGATATTCCAAATGGAGAAAACTTTGATATATACTGATTGATATCCTTATAAAAGAGAATACTGCATCTATGTTTTTAAAACAAGATCAATCTATATGTTATCAATGGCTTTGCAAAAGGAAAAATGGATTTATCTTCACCTGGTCCTTTTTTCTTAGAAAGTTGATTTTATATACCTCTAAATTGCAAGTTTCATAATTGATATGTCATGATAATTATGATGACCATAATACATGAAATCTATCCTCAATCCACCATAATGGAAATTGAATATGTTTTCAATGCCAAAATATATAGAGTAACATCAGAAGTAAACACTATTGAACATAACAACAACATACAATAGACCATTTACTAAAATATTTATAGTATGAAAGGAAATAAACTTAAGATCAAGATAAGGTCACGACGGTTGGATCCTATAACACCCTCCGGGGTAAATATAAATATAAAAAACATAATAGGAACATAAATACAATAAACATATCAGCCATCAAAATCCATATATACATCAGTACATTTCCACATGAAAATCAAGGGAATTAATTTTTCATTAATAAATGCAATGAACCAACTCGTGGTGGGGCTACCATGTTCCACCTGACCATAGATTGGTTGAAAATTCTCTCTTCATCCAATCACCCCCATGCCATATTCCAAGCATGAATGTGGGACTCATAGAACACACCAAAAACACCAATCAATGTGGACGCCATTGGAGTTCTCTGCCTACACCGTGAACGATTTGAGTGCCTCGTAGTATCTCAGTCTTTACCGTGCATTTGTAGTCTGATCCAAGGATCACTAAGCCCTACACCAAGACATACTCTCCAGGATATACCATGCATTCCATCCCAGAATCACTAGGCCAAATGGAGAGAAAATATACCTCTTGGCTTTATCCTATTGTCACACGGAATCTGTCAAGGGTGCGGACACGACTGACCTTCCTAGAAGTCTAAGACGTTCTAATGACAAACAAGACAAAATGGAGTGATCTTTCTCTAAATACACCTTTTACAACATGAAAACTACAAGTGTTTAGGCTTACCTTATTCCAAAACGCTGTTGTTGAAGTCCGTTCTTGACGATCCGGATGAGCTCCTCCTTCAAGTCAATTCCTGCAACCACAAACAATCAAACAATTACCAAGCACTTGCATTTCATATAATAAAACATATATTCAACATGCAGACCAAGGAACACATGAAATAACTCATTAACACAAGCTATTGAGAAAAATAAACCAGTTTGTATTAATAACGAAACAAAGAAACTCTTACAACCTGGCCTTGGTGTTGTGCAAGTTCCTCCCAGGGTCCATCAAGGGTTTTCCTCTACTTTGACAAAGCTCACCCTCTCCCAAGTAGAATCAAGTGAAGACAATCTCTCCTCACAAAGGCTCTAATGGAAGACCTAAATCCTGCAGCATTTACCCAAAGAAAATGTATAGCTCCAACCTCCTCTCCTTCTGGCTCAATGCCTTTATTTATAGTGCTGTAAAGAGGTTATTCAGGTCCACTATCAATGGGATCATCCCCCTCTATGGGTGGGATAGCTCCCTTATTGATGGGATAAGTTCCCCCTTAATAGAGATACATGAACCAACTGGAGGCGCATCCATTTCATCAAACCGACCTCTAGAATGTTCTAGAAGTAACCACAAGTAACTTTTTCAAGATAAAACTCGCGCATTTTGCCTTTTACAGAGGGACGCACCTGTTCCTTAACATACAGAGCGTCCATGGACGCAGATTTTGTGAACAAGGTCCGCGTCCCCGCAGGTAAGGCTAGAGAGAACCTGCGACCCCAGAGATAAACATGATTTTTACAAGACTTTCTCTCTTCTTTGAGTTTGAGATGGATAACAGAGGCATGAGACTTGCCTAAGAGGGTAGCATGACTGTTGATTTGAGCCATACTAACTGTAAGTAGTCAAGGTGACATTTTTTAGTGTAACAGATTGCCCCCTAAAGTGCGAAGCCTGGAATAGAAAAGGGTTTTGTAATTCTAGGAAGGGTGAAGCGCTTTATCATTTCAAGGATTGCCTTGTGGATGGCCTGGTTGGAACCTGCAATTTTCAACACAAAATACATGGATAAGATTATATCATCACTGAGGTAGGCATTCCCATACTCAGATTCAAAACTTTAACTAATGGACTAACTATTCTGATACAGGAATGATCTTGCAGTACATCATTTTTATAGACTTTTGTAGACACAGTATGGACGCAGCCATCTGTTTATGATTAGTCTACATAGACAATGAATACAAAACTCCTCGCAGCCTGGATGGTAGAAACTAGATCCAGGGTCTTCACTTCTACTTCCCGAATTGGTACGATTCTAAGCATGTGATTAAATGATTCGATGTCGAACATGGTAGAAACCACTTGATTACCAGTCAATGATGTAAACTGTTAACAAGCGTGAGAGAAACCACCAGTAATGTCAATGGTCCTCAAAGTACCAAGCACAACCCGTGAAATGTGAATAGATGTTTTGATGTCGAACACTTCACGGAATCCTCTGATCGAAAGTCAATGATGTAAACTGACGTCAAAGGCGAGAAACCTGCCATTGATGCATGCAGACTTCAAGGTACTGTCGATTCCTAAGTCATCTTTCTAGATAATGTGTCGATGTCGATAGAAAGCGACCCGTTGCAGGCAAGCCCGCAACACGAAATCATTGTTCAAGTTGAAGAAATGTTGCTGTAAGGACTGACTCAGGGATGGTCAAATGGATGACAAGTATTTTGCAGATGAAAGTTTTGCTTGCAGACCTCTTGAACACATAACGACACAACAGATGGTTTGGTGACGAATAACTCAAAGTTGATCCCTGAACCCGGTTAAAGATTTTCAAAGTGATTTGGTCAACTGTGAGGTAAAAGATTTCCCAACCCAGGTGAATGAAAAGTGTCGTGTTCAAGAGCGGTAATAAAGTTTCTTCTGAGACAAAAGGTGACAAATAGGTTCATTCTTCTCTTTTTTCCCCCACCATTTCTGGCAAGTACCTCTTTATTTTTAACAAGCTTGAGGAGGATAACATATGCTTGATTATAAGCTCATCCTTCGGACGAGTCCAACCTAGTTTAAATTCGAACCCTAGGAAGGAGTGGTTCGTTCCTGTTTGTAATTGAACAGGTCCTTTACTGTAAAAGTTTAACGAGCCCAGTATAGGAGAAACTCGGCGTTTTTCATTTTTAGAGAGTCTGAAAAACTTAAGGAAACTCCACGTTGAACTTTTTCGTAATTTGTGTCCCTCAAGCCCGAAAAAGTATAAAATAATACCTGGGGGAACCGCTTGATCTTGCGACCAAGGAGTACTTTCATAATAGTGTCGTTGACCTGAAAAGTAAAAAGCGATCAAAGACACGTCGTTTTATTTCCTTATCGAGTTTGAAACGACAAAAACCCGGCAATCTTTTCCTGATTTTGCGGTCAGAAAAGAGCTAAAAGGGGACCGTCTTTTAATTCCGTTTTAACGAGTGAAAAAGAAACACTCGGCGATCTTTTCATGTTTTAGGAGTCAGAAAAGGGCTTAAAAGATGACTCTGAAATTTTGTTTGTGAAAAATTACAATTTCCCTCGAAATCCCTTCGTCCTGCACAAAAGCGACACATTACTCATACCTGTTTAAAATAGGCAAAAATACATTTGAAAACATCTTTTCATGGTAAAAAATGAACTAATTCATCCAAAAAACCTATAAAAAGACCTTTTACCATGTCATTTTTACCGTTTCACTGTTGAGGTTGAAAAAGGAGCTTTTGACAAGAAACTTCCCGTGGTTGCTGCGGAAAATCTGACCGTCGGAATCGAACGCCGCTTCACCGAGGTATTTTACACATCCCACTCTTCATTTTTATCCGTTTAGTTTTTTGTTTTTGGTCTCTGTTTCATTTTTTGGGGGGGTTTTGGGTTCAAAATGCGCCCCTCGGCGGACGCAGGTGCCCTTCGGGTGACCTGCGTCCCCCGACTTTTTCTCACACGGGAAAAAGGTCGGGGGACGCAGTCCGCCTTCAGGCGAGCTGCGTCCGGACGCCCTGTGCTACAAAGCCGGGGTGCGTCTTCCGCAAAGGGCGCATTTCAAAACCCCAACTCTCTCAAAAAACCACCAAATTTGCTCAAATTAATTTCTAATTGACTCTTTTGATGTGCAGGACCTAAAACATGTTAGACTGGAGAGAGAGAGAGCACGTAGAGGACGATGAAGCTGCGATTAACCACCAACCCTCTCTGGATGCCTTAAGAACATGTGGATTGTACAAATATTGGACCATACCGGGCATGAGGGGCCAGGTAAGATTTTTGGAATGGCTGGTTGAGCGATGGAACGTTCAAGATCAATGTTTTTACATTGGAGGGCACCAGCTCGAGATAGAGCCCTCGGATGTATACTTTCTCACTGGCTTGCCAAACAGAGGTGAGCAACTCAACCTTGCGGGGACCAGGCCGGGTGGCCAATCCCTTGATGATCTCCGCGAGGAGTGGTGCAACCAGGGACTCGCCATAAAAAAGGCGTGGAGATAAAGCACATCGCTCTGGCGGAACTTAGAGTTATTGCATTTACGGTCACCAGGATTTGTGGCGCGGCCGCCTTGCACATTGCCTCCGGATCCCAAATGCGGATGGCAGTTGACTGTTACCAAGGCACCATCTTCAACTGGTGCGAAGCTGTGTCGGCTCATATGAAGAGCCAACTAACCAAGGCAAAGAACGGACGACTAAAAACTTTTGGATATGGGCCTATAGTCGTGAGCTTTGCCTTGGAGAGAGTTCCTATGCTGATCCCTCAGCAACTCACTGTTGATGACTTGGGTCCTCGGGAGCCAAAGCTTGTTCGATGGGTTGCGGTGATGGCCCGGCATCCTGACGAGGGTGCTGCAGTGGTTCGATTCTCAGACAGTTACTTCGACTGGCTAGAGGGCCAGCTTTTTGTGATACAAGACTTTCCATATGCCGGAATGGATTTCAGAGGTGATCCGGACATGGTTCTTCCACAGGGAGAACAATGGGATGACAGAGGTACTTTCATTTTCACAAGTTTTCTAATTATGTATTTTTTTATTTTTCATATATATCGTCTCAAAGTAACAGTAAAATTTTAAAAATGCAGATGTTGGACCACAGCGTCCAGCCAATCTCCGGCCTTACGACAGACGACATCCAGCTGCACCGGCACCGGCCCCACAGGATGCGACAGCAGAAGTACTAGCTGATTTGGAGCATGATCTAGAGCGTCTCACGGCAGATATACCTGAGACTACTATGGATGATATTCCTATGAGGCTTCAGCGCTTCGTAGTCGCGGTCCCTGGACCGTTTAGGAGATTTCTGCGCAAGATAGCCCGCGCAGTGGTGTCGTACAGAGAGCACCACCAGTGATTGACTAGTCACTTTTGTAGTCACATGTGACATTTTTGACTTTTTGCACTATCATTTTGCCGATCATAAGGTGTGTTAAACCTATGATCGAAGACGATGTATATATTTTTGGACACACTTCTATCTATATCTATATATCACTATTACCGGCTTATCTTGTTTAACATGTATGATGAAATGTCTTTAAATTTACTTGCATGATTATTATAAATGTCTGTCCAACACTCGAGAAGCAATTGCATCTGCTAATGTATTCAAAGACCTTGGAATATGTTGATATTCAATGTAATCAAATTCACGTTCCAAGAGACGCACTCTCAAAAACAACCTTAATAACACAGGATTTCTAATGGCATAAACTCTATTAAGCTGTAATACAACAAGTTCAGAATCTAACCTCACTATCAAACGTCGAATTCCAAATGAAATAGATTCGGATAATAATTCAACCACTGCACTGTATTCTGCAATGTTATTCGTTGTTTGACCGAGGCTTACCCCATGCATAGAAACTAACTCGTCAGAGGGCGAATAGATAACCCAAGCTGCGGAAGAGATATTCCGTGTACTACGACAAGCACCATCAGCAAATCCAATGTATGTTTGGAGAGGCGTCGACATCTACAATATCAAGAGTAAAACCAAGATGAGCCAAAATAATGACGAAAAACCACACTTGCTAAGCTAAGCACACTGACTAAACTAACACACTTGCTAGCTAGAAAGGAAATCTAACCTATCTAAAAATTTCTCCATCCATCATTTTAAGCATAATACCTCTTTAGGTAAAGTCCATTTCTGGGTTTGCCCAAAGAGTCCCCATCAAAATCAACTAACTCATAAGCCCCTTTTGCTAGCTTTCGCTTTACAATGTAGGGCCCATGCCACATGGGAACGAATTTTCCAGCACCTAGCTTATCGTTCGCTTGATCATATAATAGTACTAGGTCTCCTTCCGAAAAACTTCGAGGGGTTACATTTTTATCGTACTGAGCTTTCATTCGTTTCGCGTGAGTCTCGATAGCTAAAGTAGCGTCACGTCGAGTCTCATCTAATTTAGCCAAGTATAACAACCGTTTCTCCTCTTCGGAAGTAGCTGGAAGTAATTCGACAGCCATTTGAAGTGATGGGATTTCGCACTCAATAGGTAACACAGCTTCTAAGCCATAAACTAGCTGAAAAGGGGTGAAACCTGTTGAATTTTTCACTGAAGTTCGATATGCCCATAGCGCCGAAAATAACATGTTATGCCAATTCGTTCGATGGATACCAATGATCCGTCGAATCATGACGACTAGAACTTTGTTGATTGACTCAACCAAACCGTTGGCTTGCGGATAATAAGGTGTAGAGCTATCGTGGCGCAAACCAAGCTGGCTTGTAAGCTCAGTCATCATGACATTTCGAAAATGGCTTCCATGGTCCGTAATGATTGCTTGTGGGACACCAAACCTAGTTATGATATGATTGAATACGAAAAGTGCAGCTGTCTTGCCGCTTGCGTCGAATGTAGGCATCGCCTCGGCCCACTTAGTAAAATAATCAACCGCAAGGATGATATACGCATGCCCCCCGGCCGAGTGAGGGTTACAAGTAATAAAGTCAATGCCCCATTTGGCGAATGGACCAGCGGCAATTATAGGGTGGAGAGGAGCAGGTGGAGCGCGCATCTTGCGATCAAACACTTGACAGTTGTGGCATTTTCTGACGGCAAGGATACAATCTTTAAACATAGACGGCCAGAAATAGCCAGCGCGCAACACCTTCTGAGCTGTGGCATACCCAGACATATGACCGCCACATGCTCCAGAGTGACAATCATTCAAAACTCTCTCAGCCTCATCGTGAGTTAAACAACGTCGAAAAACTAAGTCTGCCCCCAGGCGATAAAGTGTATCTCCAATAATTCTGTATTGCTGGGATTGAAACCGAATTTTTCGACGGTTTTCCTTGGAAGCTTCAGGCCGAAAGGTTTGGGTTTGGAGATAGATGATTATATCCCCATACCACGGATCTACAGTGCTAATAAGAAACAAAGATTCGTCCGCAATGGACTCCTCTGCCACAGTCTCTGTGTCAGCACTCGGGAAATCACACATCAATTCCGCGAAGACTAAAGATTTCTTAGACTTGGACTTCTCAAACTCCAAGTCGAACTCTTGCAGGATGACGATCCATTTAGAGTACTTGCCCCCTAGCAGTTGTTTTGTCAAGATATAAATCATAGGGTTGCAATCCGAAATAACAGTAGTTTTGCGGAGAAGAATGTAGTGACGAAAACGCTGGACAGCTTGAACGGCTGCCAGGGCCAATTTCTCCACATGTGAATATTTTAACTCAGTTGGATTTAAGGTTCTGCTAAGGTAATATATCACATGCTCTGCCTTGAATTCATCTTCTTGAACTAACACCATTCCAATGGTGGAATGCGAAGCTGCGAGGTATAAGAAGTAGTCCTGGTTGTAGTTGGGAGGATGCAATAACGGTGCATGGGTCAACGCGTGTTTCAGTGCATCAAAAGATTGTTGAGCAATCTCGTCCCAAAAGAATTGTACGTTCTGTTTCAACAACCGTGTAAAACCTTTAGTGACCTCGGCGTAGTTAGGGATGAATCGGCGTAAAAAGTTTGCTTTCCCTTGCAAACTTTGGAGTTGGCGCAAACTCGAAGGAGGAGGCAATTGGATGATAGCCTCGACTTTCGAGGGATCGACGCGAATGCCGGTTTTGGAAACAACAAATCCCAGCAATCGACCTGTTTCTATACAGAAAACACACTTGTGGGGATTCAACCGAATTCGATAATGCCTACACCTCATAAAGATTGCTCGTAAATGGACAAGGTGATCAGCTCGGTGTAAAGAATGAGCAGGCAAATCATCGAGATAGGGTTGCACAATGTGCTTGATGTCATGAAATGCATAAGACATGGCCCGTTGAAAAGTAGCACCGGCATTCTTAAGGCCAAAAGGTAATTTGCAATAAGCAAATGTCCCCCATGGACAAATGAATGCCGTTTTTGGTTGATCGGCAGGTAGAATATTGATTTGATTATAACCTGAGAAACCATCCATGAAGGAAAACATCTCACTTCCGGCACAATCATCAATAATTTGATCGATATAAGGCGTAGGATAGTTGTCTTTTGGACAAGCTCGATTGATATCCCTATAATCGATACAGATTCTTATTGTTCCTTGTTTTTTATTGACGGGAACAATATTCGATACCCAATCCGTTAACGGGATCGGATAAATGAAACCTGCTTTCAACAGCTTTTCGACTTCGGCTTTGATTGCAGCTGCTTTTCGAGGGTGAATCTGACGCAACCGTTGCCGAATGGGTTTAGCATCCGGGTAGGTTTTGATTTCATGAACAACAATGGCAGGATCGATTCCTGGCATTTCTTCGTAAGACCAGGCAAACACGTCGCGGAATTCTTGGAATAGGGCCTTGTAAGTTTGGATTTCTTCTTCAGTACATGCGGCACCTATATGAATGTTCTCCTCGATTCCGGGCTTCACTGAAATATCAATGGGAATAGTACGAGAAATATTCCCTAAATTCAGCTCTGAATCAGAATGTTTCGTTGGATCCTGAGCGTCTTTGACATATTCAGCGGTAAAGATAGATGAAAAATCATTTTCAAATGCATCATCCTTAGGTAAAAACGAAGATCTGTGATGGAGATCTTCCCATGGTAGATCATCTACACTTAGGATTTCGCGAAGTTGTTCGTCAGATGACACTTCTTCGGGAAACGTTATCCGTTCTAAGGGTGAGGTGAAAAGTGACTCTTCACTGACCACATTCATTTGGTCGGTTGAATGAAAGTCGGTAAAAGACATAAGAGCTTCATAAGCAATCTCATACGGACTCAACGGCATAACATCACCGAGTGAGTCTAGCTCAGAGTCAGAGGGAACATACCAAGGATCATCATAAATAATGTTTTCTGACGTGATCATATGAATTGTTGCGAACGAAGGGTCTGCATTGAGTGGAGGGAGAGGAAAAGTTCCCAGTAAACCGGAATCCTTAACTAAACCTACACCAATGTCCCTATAAGGGATTGTCGTTTTACCAACATGCTGGATAGTTTCTAAAGAGGTTGGGTCGGATGAAAAGTATGTCAGCTGATCAATAGTCACGATCTTACCGTTATGTGGAAACTTAATGACTCTGAAGACCGATGAAACGACCGCTGTCATAGCATATGACCAACTTCGACCCAAAAGAAGGTTGTAGTCTAGAGGGGCATCAACCACTTCCACATCCAGACTAACGGTTTTACCTTCGACCCCTATAGGCAATTCTTGTAGAATACCAAACGGACGGAACCCACGGCCATCAAAGGCCTTAAGGATGGTGGGGGATTGGTTCAACGAAGGAGAACCAAGCGATCTCCAACATTGAATCGACATAATACACGTAGAAGCTCCCTCATCAATCACAGTCCGATGAATAGGCCTGTTTTTGACTATCACTGGAATTTGGAAAGCCATTTGATGGGGGAGACGCGGTGTACTACTTTCTAGATCAAAGATCATTAGGTTCGGGTCCTGAACATCGACAGCTCCAATAGCCGACAAAAGCAATTTTCGTTGCGCTGGACATGATTGCAGCACTTCGAGTGCCGACATTGCTGAAGGTGAAACAGCTAAGTCTTCAACAATGTTGTAATTCTGGGCTGCTCTCGCATGTGGATTGAAAGCAGACCTTCGAAGTACACCCTTGGCGGGCGGCTTAATCACTAAGTCTGGGTTAGGTTTTTCGATCTGTAGTGGATCGGAACCAGGAGCTGAGGTTGATGGGTTAGAGTGAGAAGATTCTGCTTCTTTACCATCAACAGGAGCCTTACTACCATAATCTTGCGATCGAGTCGCAATCCTGACATGAGACATCATCAAAATGGGTTCTTCACTGGCATTCGAAGAAGAACCTATCATCTTATTTTCCTGCTCGGGAAATGGATTCTTTAACACAGCAGGAGTCGGAGAACCTTTAACTATTTTCACTACCTCGGCCCGATGAGGGCAGTCTCTCGTAAAATGATCTTCTTCACAAATGAGACAAGGATAACGAGGTTTGCGCTTTTCGTCATTGGTTTCCGACTTTTCCGTTTTCTCCTTTGGAGCCTTGTCTGCTTTAGCCTTCTTCTTTCCTTTCTTCTTTCCACCGTTTTTGGATTTGGCCGTAGATGACTCTACAGCGTGAATGTCGGCGGTAAGTTCAGGAGGAGAAGACTCTCCTGTCGGAGAATCAGGCAAAGTGATAATTGGAGTATTGGAGGTCTTGGAAGACTTCTTCTTACTCTTCGTAGTCACGATACCGATCATACCATCAGCGGCATGAGATCCCGAAGGAGCAGCAGCGATTTGGTTTGACTTTGGAAGATCCGGAATTTTCTCGTGTAACGTACCCGACTGAGTGTAAACTAAGTCAAGGTATTGTGCCTGAGCAATGACTTGCTCCTCAGTAACTACGCCGGCCTTAGCTACATCTTCAGTAATTCTTGGTAATAATGATTTTACAAACCATTCAGCTAAAATTTGGTCCGGGATAAAAACTTTCACTAATCTTCTTCGACGTCTCCACTCATGGATGTGATCAGAAATGTACGTGGATGTCGATTGTTTTAGCGAAGTTAATAATTCTGTACCATTATCGTATCTGACTGGTAACTGAAAATGAGTTAAGAATGAAGTAGCTAACTGGCTAAAGTTGTAAAAAGAAGCCCGTGGCAACTCAATGTACCACTTGGCTGCGAGACCAATGAGTGTACGCTGGAAAAGACGTAAGCGGATAGAATCATCTGAGATGGAATTTGATGCACACCAGAGGTGGTAAGTCATCACGTGATTAGACGGATCCTCTCCAGACTTACCTTCGAACTTGGGTATATCGCTGGGCAACTTATTTGGCATTGGCGGCCAGAACGGAAGATATTGAATTGGATCGTTCGTTAGGCGCGTCAAGTCGGGTAAATCTAAAGTCGCAATAAATGGTAACTGCCGGTTAGGATCTCTGAAACTCTGAGTCACAATACCAGCCCCAGGAGGAGGATATCCAGGATAACTAGGAACAGGATTCGCATTGGGGATATTATATCCTCCTGGAAAACCAGGATTAACCGGACCGTACTGGGGTTGTTGAGGTGGTTGATAATTGTACCCAGGATACGGTTGATACTGGTAAACCGGTTGTTGGGCAGCTTGCCCAGGTTGATACTGTCCCTGGTACGGAGGTTGAACAAATTGAGGTTGAGTAGTAACAACCGTACTTGTACCAGGTTGGCCTGCAGGCATCTGGACTGTGGTTTGAACCGTGGGTCCAGACAACGGTACAGATGTCTGAGGAGTGGTTACAGGGACAGTAGAAACCGGAGCTGCCGATACTCCAGATGTAAGCATGGTAGATGAAGCGGTAGTTGCTGCAGCCGTGTGAGGTGGAGTACTAGGTGCAATTGGCGGCTGAGTAACTACAGAAGTTACAGGGGTCTGAACACTTGACTGGACAGGTTGCGGTTGCTGGGGTGGACCAGGAACTGCAGGTTGTCCTGCTTGAGGTACCGACTGTATACTTGGTTGCGACATCTGTTGACCCTGTGACGGATCCCATGTTAACATTCCAGGGTATTGACTCGTAACAGGTTGAGGATACTGAGATCCATAGCCGTATTGAGGATAGGGTTGATAACTGTAAGGTGTAGTCCCATATGATTGCCCTTGAGGTGGTTGATAACCTTGACCAGGGTATTGACCCGTAGGTTGATAACCTTGAGGTAAATACGAATACTGGGGTTGACCTTGACCTTGAGGTTGGTATCCTTGAGGTTGATACCCTTGGGGTTGATACCCTTGGGGTTGCCATCCTTGAGGTTGCCATCCTTGAGGTTGATACTGATACTGAGGTTGACTTTGGGGTACATATTGAGGCTGGGGTTGATACCCTTGGGGTTGATACCCTTGAGGTTGCCCCCCAGTCACAAATGAAGTACCTTGAGGTTGCCCCCCAGGCATTAACGAAGGTTGCCCCCCAGGCGGTAATTGGCCACCTTGAGGTTGGTTAATGGGAGTTGAACCTGACATCATATAAACTTCACCTATACTCAATGGTACATTACCACTGTTTCCAACTAATAACCCATGATCAACAGGTTGAGGAGATGCTCCCGCAAAGGTACCAGAAAGTGATTGATACCCAGTAGGAACAGAAGGACCGCCATGTAAAAATGATTCAGGACTTTGTGAAAACACAGATGACTGACCAGACATATTTACAGGAGAATGAATTCCTCTAGGTGGAACCGGAGTACGAGGTGTAGAAAAACCTACTGAGTTGTCTAAAAAATTGGTTAATGCAAGGTACCAAGATTCACTTCTAGGAGGACTGTAAAAGATGGATTCACGCTCCCTTAGATCAAGGGTAATTAGATCTTCAGAATCAGAAACGCCTATTTCTTCCTCTGGAACAAGTTCTTCTATAGCAATTAATCCAACAGGAAGATTTTCGGTGATAATTCTTTCTATTCTTGGTGAATCAGGAACACTAGGAGTTGGAGTAACAGGTTCGGAAATTTCAGGTTCTTCGCCTGTTTCACTGGCAGATGAAAAACTACCAGCAAGCTCGGAAACTGTAACAGCTTCGGGATTGTAACCTGTTTCTAATCTTTGGTAATCTGGATGGACTACCAAGGAAGATTCTCCTTCTTCAGGTGATCCTACTCTACTGCCACTAGGAGGAGTTACAAGGACCTTTAACCCTTCTAAATGACCCGGAATGTCTTCAGGAGATTCACCCCGCGATTTACGGAGTTTTCTTAACAAATCTATTCCGGTAACAATCTCAGGAGACTTGCCCCGAAGTCTACGGGACTGTCTCGGTAATTCCGCCACAATTAAAGATTTTAACTACAACACACGAAATCAAAGTAAAAAATTTCAAATCAAACCACCTAAAGTCTTCTAAAGAACCAATCAAATTTGAAGCACACGCCTAAATAATCTAGAGCGTCAAACCACACACAAACAGTAGTCTTCCGGACCAAAAGCGCTAGTTGGTGATTAGGCCCAACCTCGCAGGATTCAGTACAGAAATAGTGGGTGGAACAGTTACCCCGGCAACCTGCTTAATGAATAGACTGGACCAAGTTCCTCCACTTTAACCGTCTCGAAGTGAAGCGAACCCCCCAGAAAATCCAAGTGAGTATAACCGACGTCTGCTCCAGGTACAGTGGGACCTTCCCTCCACCGTCACCTTGGGTAGAATCCTAGATATTATGGCCACTAAGGTTACCAATCACAACAATTACACCTGGGGGAACAGTCTAAACTCCGACAGCACGCAAGGGCAGAGTAGCAAGCTCCAATCCCCTTACCGGCTCCTTGACAACAATCCAAGGTTTACCGATAAGTGACCCCTGGCTCCTCGACAATGGTTAATCCGAGGTTTACCGTTTGTAATACGTACTGCCTGGCGTCGTTCCCAACGAGGGAGGAATGATCCCCTCACTGGTTCGGACACGAGCTCGTGTTTCTCCTTTAAGAGGAGCTTTCCCAGAATGTAACTGAAACAATTGGATTTGTTCTACTCAAGATAGACTATCTGTTTGGTTTTGTAGTCTTGGAGAGTTAAGTACTCACCTACTCCAAGACCCTAGCCTAAGCTATGTTGGTGCTTCAGAGCCCTAGAAAAATAAAGATTACTAGATTGATTTTAATTTAAGCGTTACTTTTAAGGTTGTTTCTTAAGTCAAAAGGTGATGGAAGTGAAACTAGTGGTGTGTTGACTCGACTCGAAACCACTACAAAATGCACCTAAAATGATTTATCCACTACTTTACTTTTTCGATGAATTGCTTAACTAAAAAGTTGAGAGAATGCAATCTTTATAAAAGCAACTTCTTAATTGAAGACAATCAAAGAAACAATTCGTTTTTCTTTTCCAAGCATAAAAACATAACTTCTCTTTACATGCACGAAAAAACTCTTTTCTTCTTTTGAAAACAAAAAGCTACTTGAAACAAGACTTTTAAGAAGATGTTTTTGTATTTTTCTTTTAATAAAGCAAATAAATCTAATATAACCAAAAATCAATCTTAACAACTCTTAAAATCTATGAAAATGCACTCATAAGCAAACTAAAGGCAAATTTACTCTAAGCAATCTTAACGAGGCCAAAACTAACAATGATTATTTCTAAGGTGTTTTACTTGATCACAATCAAATCAAGGACTAGCTTATTGCAGAACCAAAAACTAGTCAAAACAAAATTCTAATCTTTTTGTCCTTTTTGAAAATGGAAATCAATACTTTAAAAACAAGCAATTCGAAATTTGACCCAAAACAACTCAAATGACAAGTTGCTCAAACAAGGAGACTTTACGACAGGCTCAACTTCTAAGAAGGTTGACTAACCAGAGATATCTAAGGCTGGACAACTTTCTACTATCAAAGTCACTACAAAACCTTTCCAAAAATCAAACCCTAGGTCTAAACTTCGTTGAAAACCACTAAAACACTCAAAGCTCACAAAACTAGTTCAGGTGAGAATTCTTGACAGGGTACTAAAGGATCTGGGCAGAAAACACTAAGAAAAAACAAAATCTAAAAGTAATTTAAAGCAAAAATGGAATTTTCTTAACTTTTACAGGAAGACGCAGGCCACCCGTTGTCACAGGTGCGGCCCCGCACTGTGCAGTCGACAACAGCGCGTCCAAGGACGCACTGTGCAGCACACAGAGACTGCGTCCTTCTGGAAAAAGGAAGAAAAACTAAAGCCAACTAAATCTAAAGCTAAGCCACCCAAATACTAATTCTCACAGTCAAAAACCAGAAAATAAAAATGATTTTCTCAAAGCAAAGTTCATATAAAGGAAAAGACTCTCTCATTAATGGATTCCCCAGCGGAGTCGCCAATTTGTCACACGGAATCTGTCAAGGGTGCGGACACGACTGACCTTCCTAGAAGTCTAAGACGTTCTAATGACAAACAAGACAAAATGGAGTGATCTTTCTCTAAATACACCTTTTACAACATGAAAACTACAAGTGTTTAGGCTTACCTTATTCCAAAACGCTGTTGTTGAAGTCCGTTCTTGACGATCCGGATGAGCTCCTCCTTCAAGTCAATTCCTGCAACCACAAACAATCAAACAATTACCAAGCACTTGCATTTCATATAATAAAACATATATTCAACATGCAGACCAAGGAACACATGAAATAACTCATTAACACAAGCTATTGAGAAAAATAAACCAGTTTGTATTAATAACGAAACAAAGAAACTCTTACAACCTGGCCTTGGTGTTGTGCAAGTTCCTCCCAGGGTCCATCAAGGGTTTTCCTCTACTTTGACAAAGCTCACCCTCTCCCAAGTAGAATCAAGTGAAGACAATCTCTCCTCACAAAGGCTCTAATGGAAGACCTAAATCCTGCAGCATTTACCCAAAGAAAATGTATAGCTCCAACCTCCTCTCCTTCTGGCTCAATGCCTTTATTTATAGTGCTGTAAAGAGGTTATTTAGGTCCACTATCAATGGGATCACCCCCCTCTATGGGTGGGATAGCTCCCTTATTGATGGGATAAGTTCCCCCTTAATAGAGATACATGAACCAACTGGAGGCGCATCCATTTCATCAAACCGACCTCTAGAATGTTCTAGAAGTAACCACAAGTAACTTTTTCAAGATAAAACTCGCGCATTTTGTCTTTTACAGAGGGACGCACCTGTTCCTTAACATACAGAGCGCCCATGGACGCAGATTTTGTGAACAAGGTCCGCGTCCCCGCAGGTAAGACTAGAGAGAACCTGCGACCCCAGAGATAAATATGATTTTTACAAGACTTTCTCTCTTCTTTGAGTTTGAGATGGATAACAGAGGCATGAGACTTGCCTAAGAGGGTAGCATGACTGTTGATTTGAGCCATACTAACTGTAAGTAGTCAAGGTGACATTTTTTAGTGTAACACCTATATCCCGCCATTCAACGGAAAATATTCCTAGGCCCACCAAGGCACATAATCTGGCTTTACCACAACCCATAGTCTAGTTCAGGCATTATTAAGCTAGTGGCTTTGTGCATCCTCAGTGTGGTTCAGGTAACTATTGTGAATTAAAATTATAGGTGCGGACACGAACGAATTCCTATAGCCTGATAATGGGTCTAGCCACAACAGATACATTCTATAGAAGATTTCCTTATATTAGAATCAATCAAGAGGGCCTACCTCTTGGTTTCTTATCCTGCTTGATGATTTCCTCGCTCTCTCACTCCAGAAATCTCTCGCTTCCTTCTTCAAGCTCCTAAAACAAGTAAACAACAACAACAACACAAAAACATAATAATAGAAAACTTGCAATTCAACCTACTTAATGAGTCAAGAAGCATCAAGACATGAATATGTAATATTACAAAACATGTAGGAAATAAATTGATAGTTGCATATATTAATATTAAAGAGAGATTACAACCATTTGTCTTGATGTCGCAGTCTTCCTTTGACAAGACTGGGTTCCCACACACTTCTTCCAGCATTCCATGATGGCTTCAAACAATAATACTTTAAAGGATATTCCCTTTAGACTTCACTTCAAACCAAACACACTTCTCCCTCACACAACTAGATGGCTACAACTAGTAATAGCTTGCTCTCTACTCCAAACAAAAATATCATAAACATACCAACATCAACACTCAACACTATGACTGCAACTAGTTTGTGCTTGGGAAGAAGGGAGGTTTATATAGGAAATATGGATGGGAGATGGATCCTCTTCTCATGGGAGAAGGACTTATCCCTTCGGGTAGTTCCATCATTATAGGGGAAAGGAGACCAAACTGTCATCCTCGACCCCATCCGGCCAAACCATTTACCAAACTTCCGTCACAGAGCTTCTAGATTTGGAAGTTTTGCCTCTAATTTAAAAAACTTTCCATAATAGGACCAGCATGACTTGAACACAGCTCAGTCGCACCGAATGGTGTAGCGAATAGTGCTAATATTTGCACATTGGTGTGGGGGAGACAAAGGTCATTAGCGTCGGTCTTGTAAACTGGGAAAAACAGAAGTTTTAGGGGAAATGGTGCAAAAGGAAAATGATCTGCTCATGAAGAGGGACATAATGGGAGTTTCTTCATGAAGGAAAAGCATGCGAGGTTCGCTTTAGAGGTCCTCTAGGATCAAGGAATAGGGAGTACAGGGATAGTGACAAAATCATGTGTAACAGATTCCACCTAAAGCGTGAAGGCCGAACCGTAATTAGGGATGAAATGCTTTATAAATCAGTGTGGGGAACCATCATCAAAAAACCTGCAAGCATGTACTGATACATATACATAAACTGATATCTCTGTCAAATGGTACATGAATCGTGGCATGGATGCAGCCATCCATAGAATGAGCAAGTAAATGGATCTAGGTATGGGCACAACCATCCAATAATGAGAAGGATCACATATGATAACTCATGGTTTAGTCACAGACAAACATCTAAAAGAGACATGTATTTCATCATAAAGCATGTCACACCACTTCACAACCTAGAGTTTTGTTACTATGTCCAGGGTCTTGCACTCCAACACAACCCAATCAAAGTACATATCCTAGCATGTGAATAGATGTTTTGACATCGAACATGCTAGAAAGTCTCTTGATTACCAGTCAATGATGTAAATTGTTAATACACGAGAGAAACCACCAATAATGACGATGGCCCTCAAGGTACTATCAACACAATTGACGGAATGTGAATACAAGAGCTGAAGTTGAACACTTTTGAAATCACTCAATCGAAACCCAATGATGTGAAATTGTCGTCGATGTAAAGACCATTCCATTAGGGCATGCAAGCTCTAAGGTACTGGAAGGGAGTCTCTCGGTCAACTTCCCAGATAATGAGTCGAAGTCAATAGAAAGTGACCATGTAGAAGAAGGTCCATGATGAATCCCACATCATCGACGTGAGAGGAGAGGATGTCAAATGATTTTGGATGATACGAAGAATTAGAGGTAAGTGTCACTACAGAAGGAAAACGCTTAAACATATCAGCGACACAACTACAAGTTTGGCAGCTTTTGGATCCATGGGATCAGTGGTCATGATGACATGGTAGAGATCAAATGGAAGGAAAAAATGAATGGCCCAAACCCGGGAAGGTAAACGATGCAAGGGAGGATGTCCTAACCCGAAACGAAGCAAGGAGTGCCATGTTCAAGAGTAAGTTGCTGACACAACTCGATAGATTTCCAAATTTTTTCCCCACCATTTCTGGCGAGTACCCCAATTATTTTTTAATTTCAAGCTTGAAGGGGATAGCATATGCTTGCACTGTAAGTTCATCATTCGGATGAATCCAACCTAGTAAGTTTAACGATCCCTAGGAAGGAGAAGCTCGTGTTCATCATGGTGACGAATCCGATGTCGTTTAATAGTTTAACGAGTTTGACAAAGATATAAGTCGGTATCTTTTCCTTGTTTAGAGAGTTTGAAAAAGAGATGTAAAAGAAAACTCCACATGGTCCCTTTTCGTACATTATGTCTCTCAAGCTTGAAAAGGTGTAAAACAATACTTGAGAGAACCACTTGACCATTTCAGTCAAGGAGTATAATTTTCTTAAATAGTTCCTCCAAGCTTGAAAAAGGGGTAAACTTATACTGGGCACACAATGTTTCACATCCATTAATGAGTTCAAAACGACAAGTGCTCAGCTACTTTTTCATTTTTAAAGGGTTGGAAAAGAGTTGAAAGTAGACCCCCCCATTTTATTTTCTTTTACGAATCAAAAGGGAAAAAATACTCAAAAATACTTTCAATTTTTATTAGTCAAAAAAGAGATCAAAGGTGACTCATCCTAGAGGAACGTGTGGTATAAAGGGTAGCAATTGGTTCCAACAATGGAGGAACTGCTCAAAACATGTAATGGTCAAGAGGCTAGCTAATAAAACCACTCATTGTTGTGGTCCCTCAGGAAAGGAAATAGAACCAAGTGAAAGCATATGATCGGCCAAAGAGATGGTGGCGATGGAATGAAACAACCAAGACTCATCTAGCATAAATCAGGTAATAATAACAACAATCACGAGATGTAAATTAGGCATGGGTTCATTTTTACACAATCTTGAACCATGGAGAACTCTGCATGGATTTGGTTTCATGTTTACACAAGCTTGAAATGAAAAACTATGTTTGAGATAAGTTCGCATGCCCCCAACATAATGTCTCAAACAAGGTACATGCCCCCCAAACTTCATTTCATTTAGCTAGGTGAATGGAATGTGTTGTAGCATTTTTTTGGTTTTGATAAGTTAGAATCAATTAGTCAAAAAATGAAAATATTTTTCAAAAAATTTTAAGGTAGGATATGGACAAAAAGAATATTGAATAAAAATATTAGGAAATATCTTGATAACATGTCCATATCAAAGAAAATGTTAGAATAGTTTCCCTAAAAAATGAAGGAAAAAAATAAAATGTTAGGTTAGATAGAAAAGCAAGAAACTCTGAAAGCATGCAAGTCCAAGTGCCACTACTTTTTACTTTATTATGTAAAATAATGGTTGCATGTAGCTTGTCATAAATGCTACAACCCATGAGAGTCAAATAGTTTAATCTTGACTAGTTCATGCTTTAAATTTCCTGTTTATAGTTAGAGAATAAAGATCTATCCAAACTATTTAATCTTGTCAGATGAGTAATTGGGTAGAGAATAATAAGGAGCTTATCAGTTTAATCTGAGCCCTTGGATGTTATAAGGTTAGAATTAGATAGTTTTTTTTTCAAAAGAAAAAGGAAAGAAAAGGGTCTACTAGCCTAAAATCACCCAATTAAGTGAAGAAAAAATGTTAGGATTAGTTAAGGGTAGGTAGAAGAAATCTTGAAAAAGTACAAAGTTGATTGAAGAATAAGCACATTTATCATGCTTGATTATGTGTTTCAGTGTACAGGAGCAGTTATGAAAGTGAAACGGATGTTCACTAGCTGATATGATTAACTTCCCCTCATTTCATTTCACCCACCACTACATACTTACTAATTTCCTGATTATCCCATCATTTCCTAATAAGATACCCTTTTCCCTTCATTTCCATCTTTGCCCCTTGGTTTCACACATTTTCCTAGAAATTTACCCTTCGAAACTCATTTCCTACCCAAAAACCCCTTTTCCTTAGTGTGAAACCCATTTCCCTTTGAAGAAATCACTTTCCCCTTGTAATTTCCATAAAACCCATTTAATCCTAAAGTTTTATTAAAACCCACATTACTTAAATTTAAAAAGAGTGAAGGGATCTCTACTTGAATGGTTCATGAGGTACAATACTTGCTAAGGTTTTGCAAATGGGGTAGCAAGCTAAGTGGGCTTGATTGTGGGGAAAAACTCCACAGTTAAGCGCGCTTGAACCAGAGGAGATCTAGGATGGGTGACCTCCTGGGAAGTCCTGGTTACCGGGTGCAAGCCCCGGAAGTGATGATTGATCCTATGTGAAATTTCACTAGTTTCAATCCCACTTCTTCACCCCTGTGAGCATCACCCGATGCAATGAGTGCTAAGTGAACTATTCAAAAATCATGAGAAATTAGTCAGTTACGACTACATCTCATGGAAATGGTCATATGTGAATGACTTACTTAACGCAGTTGAATCCCAAAAATGATACTTTCTAAGGTTTTGCAAATGGGGTAGCAAGCTAAGTGGGCTTGAATGTGGGGAAAAACTCCACAGTTAAGTGCGCTTGAACCATAGGAGATCTGGGATGGGTGACCTCCTGGGAAGTCCTGGTTACCCGGTGCAAGCCCCGGAAGTGATGATTGATGCTGTGTGAAATTTCACTAGTTTCAATCCCACTTCTTCACCCCTGTGAGCATCACCCGATGCAATGAGTGCTAAGTGAACTATTCAAAAATCATGAGAAATTAGTAAGTTATGACTACATCTCATGGAAATGGTCATACGTGAATGACTTACTTAACGCAGTTGAATCCCAAAAATGATGTCTAATATAATGCACTGCGCAAACCCCCATACCTAAATTCAAAAAGAGTGAAGGGATCTCTACTTGAATGGTTCATGAGGCACAATACTTGCTAAGGTTTTGCAAATGGGGTAGCAAGCTAAGTGGGCTTGATTGTGGGGAAAAACTCCACAGTTAAGCGTGCTTGAGCCAGAGGAGATCTGGGATGGGTGACCTCCTGGGAAGTCTTGGTTACCGGGTGAAAGCCCCGGAAGTGATGATTGATGCTATGTGAAATTTCACTAGTTTCAATCCCACTTCTTCACCCCTGTGAGCATCACCCGATGCAATGAGTGCTAAGTGAACTATTCAAAAATCATGAGAAATTAGTCAGTTACGACTACATCTCAGGGAAATGATCATATGTGAATGACTTACTTAACGCAGTTGAATCCCAAAAATGATATCTAATATAATGCACTGCGTAAACCCCCATACTTAAATTCAAAAAGAGTGAAGGGATCTCTACTTGAATGGTTCATGAGGCACAATACTTGCTAAGGTTTTACAAATGGGGTAGCAAGCTAAGTGGGCTTGATTGTGGGGAAAAACTCCACTGTTAAGTGCGCTTGAGCCAGAGGAGATCTGGGATGGGTGACCTCCTGGGAAGTCCTAGTTACCGGGTGCAAGCCCCGGAAGTGATGATTGATGCTATGTGAAATTTCACTAGTTTCAATCCCACTTCTTCACCCCTGTGAGCATCACCCGATGCAATGAGTGGTAAGTGAACTATTCAAAAATCATGAGAAATTAGTCAGTTATGACTACATCTCATGGAAATGGCCATACGTGAATGACTTACTTAACGCAGTTGAATCCCAAAAATGATATCTAATATAATGCACTGCGTAAACCCCCATACTTAAATTCAAAAGGAGTGAAGGGATCTCTACTTGAATGGTTCATGAGGCACAATACTTGCTAAGGTTTTGCAAATGGGTTAGCAAGCTAAGTGGGCTTGATTGTGGGGAAAAACTCCACAGCTAAGTGTGCTTGAGCCATAGGAGATCTGGGATGGGTGACCTCCTGGGAAGTCCTGGTTATCGGGTGTAAGCCCCGGAAGTGATGATTGATGCTATGTGAAATTTCACTAGTTTCAATCCCACTTCTTCACCCCTGTGAGCATCACCCGATGCAATGAGTGCTAAGTGAACTATTCAAAAATCATGAGAAATTAGTCAGTTACTACTACATCTCATGGAAATGGTCATACGTGAATGACTTACTTAATGCAGTTGAATCCCAAAAATGATATCTAATCCTCCAATATTCACTTTTTCCTAATATAATACCTTTTAACGCACCCTTGGTGTGGATAAACAGACCCCTGCCATATTAAACCATGGTCCCACTCCATAAACCTTTTTAACCCATTTTATTCATTAAAATAATTACAAATCACTTGTAATTAGCCCTTGGACCTCACTAATCTCCGTCGACTATCCTCCGTGCAACTCCACCACACAATAGCTATCAGATCATCTGCTCCCAGATCTAACGACCCAGAACAATATCACGCACTCGTGATCTCCTAGGTTTATACGCTCGAGAGCATGCGAAATTCATGGTTTTTATTAGGCCCCTTGTGGTTACGTGGTAGTCCCACGTTAACTCACGTGTCCTCGAAGAAAAACCATCTCACAGCCAAAAGTGGTGCGATGAGCCTTCGAAACTGCTCCCCGCGTATGATAAAACCATCTACTGTTCACTTAACCTTTTCACACAAAATTTTAAAAGTTTCTCGTTTAAACGCCAAAACCCTCACTTTCGCTCTTTTCGCCGGTTTACACAGTAAAACCTGTATAACCCTGCCTATGCCACACTGAGCCTCTGCAACCTTATTTGACCTCCAGTTACATTCCAAACACTGCCATGACTGCATCCATACACTATCCTGTTCCCTAAAGCCATTTTGGCCCTCCCTGTCAGCCTGTTTTTTTCTTATAAATTGTTGTATTTTGTAAGTGATTAGCAGAAGACCAGGAGACCTCATTAAACAGTTTTTATACTAGTCAAAAAACATGTTTATTCTAGATTCTCGAGAAATGAATTCAAATGATTTTCCTGTACAAACAGAAACCAAGTTTAAACCAAAGACAGAGGAGAAGGAAACTTTTACACAATAAATGTTAAAACAAACAATTTACACAATAAAAGAAACCGAAAATTTACACAGTAAAAGTTAAAACACAGGAGGCAGATAAAAAATATAGATGAAAGAAAAAATGGTGAAAGTGTATCAGATGAAAGGTCATAAGTAAAAATGATATCCATTGTGAAGATCAAATAGTCAAGCAGCTTAAAGGGAAAAATATCAAAGTCTAAAGGACAATAGAACCTAAATAACAGGAACAGTCAGCCAGTTTCAACACTTTTCAATTTTTTCAGTAATAGTCACCAACAGCGCAACGTCAAAATAGTGTTAGATCAACTAGCACTCTTTATTTTTATTTCACAATAATCTATTTTTGTAAAATTAGTTTAGGATATTTTCTACTGTTGTATAAATAACTCTCCTTACGAGTTACTATGGGTTCATCATTGAACCAAGTTCACCATTGAACTAGGTTGATCATTGAAGAAGAGTGGCATCCTTGAATAAAGGTGGCACCCTTGAAGAGAAAATTGTAAACATTTGATGTACTTAGCTTTTATGGAACCTTAATACAAAGCAAATGATTTTGAATTCAGTTTTACACAGTTTGTGTTTCTTGTATGTTTTTCCAGTGTTACACATTATGTTTTTCTTCATATTCTTATGTCTTACAGAGATACCGAGGTAGGAATAATTGTGTCTTAATTTATTCCTATAAGCTTCTGAATTGATAATCTATTAAAAGAATGGATTAATGGACTATCTTTTTAATTAATTCCCTATGAATCAATAAATCATCAGCATCTTGTTGTAAGCATAAGCATAATCTCTTGAACCTTCTGGACATCTGTTAGAGGTTTTCACACTTATGATTACATAATTTTATTTTATTTTTCTTTTCTAAAAATTGTGATAATCATATTATTTTTTGTTTCTACTCACCATTATTCAAGCTTTATCACCATGTGAAATTTTATAGAAACCCTCTTCTTTGGGATTAACATTATTCAAAAGGTTAGGCATTATAGTGTTATATCTGTTTCATTCATTGGTCCTCCAAATTAAAACAAAAACCCCCAAACAATTATCTTAGATGCTCTAGCTTGATAGATGACCATTATCAACTCATAGGTACAACATCAATCTGGTGCCATTGTCAGGGAATCGAATTCCATTATGTTTTCATGGGGCAATGATATTCATTCTATTCCTTTAAGGTGATTAAATGTATATAAAGGTTAAAATCCTTCACCTAGTGACTCCACTAGGCCAAACTGGAACTTTTTAAGCACACGAGATCTCATTCAGAATCTGACTTAGTTAATCCTCTGTCAAATCCTAAAAAACTTTTGAGAAAAGCCAGTTCTAAAAGGAGACATCAACCATCTTCTTCTTCCTCTTCTTCCTTGCAGTCTAAAGATTTAGTATCATTTGATCCTTTTAGTAATATTCCATCTAATATTGATTTGACACAAATACCTCCTAGGGTTTCAGAACTATTAGATAGGGGAGTTGATTTAGATTCAACATTCCTCATTCATTCTTTTGAAACACATCAAGAACCCCCTCTACCACGAGGATCACCTAAAACTGAGTCTGACTTGGTTGCTCATTTATCTGAATACAAACCCACATATTTCATATCCCCTACCACTTATTAATTTCCTTCCACTTCTGAACGACCTAAATCTTCTAGTTCTGAATAACATGAAGAGACCATCTCCATATATTCAAATCCACTCTTTGAAAGAAAAGAGGGTATTCATTCACTAGTCCCAAAGTTAGTTCTTAAGACTTCTTTAAAGTTATTTAGGAGATCCCCTCCTTCTTCACCTCCACATAGTCACACACCCCCTCAATCACCTTCTTCTACCTCTTCTTCATCTTCTTCTTCTTCATCCACGTAAACACCTCACACACCACCTTCTACTATTGCATTCCAACCCATTGCACATGCTAGATATGTAGCTTTAGTCTTACCTTCTAACCTCGATGCATTCCCAGCTGGGTACTTGAAATACCTTCCCAGGTATAATGGCGAAACTATTCCCTCAGCTGAAGACCATCTTCAAGCTTTTCTAGATTTTGTAGACAACATGAATATTGAACAAGAAAATGTTTACATGATATTGTTTGTACATTCACTTGAAGGAAATGTATGAATCTAGTTTAGGCAGTTACTTGTAAATTCCATTAGAAATTGGGAAGAGCTTACAAACATATTTAAAAATCAATGGGGTGTAAAGAAAGATCATATTTCCTTTCTGACTGAGTTTGAAGAACTTAAAAGAAAATTTGGTCAACCATTATTATATTTTATCAAAAGGTTCAATAAACTTTATCATAAGATGACCCCTAATTGTAAGCCCCCTGTAGCAACAGCTAATTCTAGGTTTTCTAAAGCCTTTGATGATGATTCTTTTGTAATGCTAAGAGAGAGAACTTCAAGAACTCTTGAAGATATGCAAAAAAATGCTATAGAGGTGGAAGCAAATAGGGTTGCTTCAACTTCCTTGAAAGCTAAAGAGGAAAAGGCTCAAAGAAAACTCAAATCTACTCAAGAGGGCTCTTGTTCCTCTAGTTCTTCAAAGTCTAAAACTGAAGATTCTAAAATAGATGAAATAACTTCTCTTCTTAGAAGTATATCTAATAGAATTTCCAAGATTTAGAATCAACTTAAGACAGTTCAACAGACAATTACTAGACCCCAAAATCAAAATCAAGGTTAGTATAGAAGGAATCCACAATTACAAATTCTTCAGAGACCTAGAAATGATGAGCAGGTTCCCACTCCTTTACTGATAGATGACCAGCAACCTAATGAAAATACTATGACTATTACTGAAGATATCAATAAAATGGATACTTCTTCTAATAAAACAATTATGATTCTTCTCTCACAACAAAATCAGGTTCAAGAAGATCAAGAATGCTCACAGGTTTCTAAATACATTGCCTTCTCTGAATTTTTAATTGCAGAGTTGAACAACAGATATGATCTTAGATCTAGACCCAGCCCTGGAAGACCTCCTAAGGAGACTCCAATAATTGAGCCTCATACCAAAGCTGTTGAAACTCAAACAAATGTTATTCGACCATTAAATCAATCAACTGATACTGCTTAAAATGATAAAAATGCTTTGACTACATTTAATGTTTAAAAAGAGTTAAAAAGAGTTAAAATCCCAATTCCACTTTTAGAACTTTCCAAAAACCCTGGGTATAAAAATCAGGTCTCCAAATGGATACAAAACACCTCGGTTGATGCTAAAAGTGATATCATTAGTATGCAAGATGAAAAACCAGTAGTTCTCTTTGGCCCTAGCTCAGATATGATAGATGAAATAGTGTCTCCTTTCTATGTAACTCTTAAGACAAATCATTCCATGTTATATAATTATATGCTTGATTTTAGAGCATCACATAACCTCATGCCAAAAACTGTCATGGACCATTTGAAACTTGACATAACTAGATCCTATCATGACTTGTACACCGTTGATTCTAAAAGGGTGTCATGCTTAGGATTGATTAATGATTTAGTAGTCACCCTTGCCCAAATTCTAGTGAAAAGTGTAGTTCTTGATATAATTGTCACAAATATCCCTCCAAAATTTGGAATTCTCCTTTCTAGGTCTTGATGTGCCAAATTAGGGGGAACTCTTCAGATTGATATGTCTTATGCCACTATTCTAGCTTATGGGGGAGAACAACTAAGGTTATATAGAGAGGTAAGATTTGTGCACATTGTTTGAAAAACAGACCAGCCAAGGAACCATCCCATTTATGCAATTGATGAGGATTTTGGTTGCTTTCAACTCTCTTCAAACCAAATACATGAAACTCAACTTAAAATAGAAGATGTAATTGAAAGTCCTGAACCAAATCAAACTAATGTATGGAACTATTTTTTGATGGTTCTTGTACAAAAGATGGAGTAGGAACTGGGGTAGTTTTAATTTCACCAAAAAACGAAAATATCACCCAATCATGCAAACTCGACTGTGAAGTTACAAATAATGTGGCTAAATATGAATCTTTCCTTTTGGGACTGCAATTAGCCAAAAGCTTAAAGGTTTAAACTTAAGTGTTTTTACTGATTCAGAACTTATTGTCAAACAAGTGAGAAATATTTGTTAGACTAAGCATCCTAGACTTAGGTCTTATCGAAATGAAGTTTGGGATTTAGTTGATAACTTCTTTGATGCTTTTAACTTGAATTATATTCCATGAAATCCGAATATTCATGCAGATGCCTTAGTTGTTTGTGCTAGTTCATTCAAAATTCCTGATCAGACCAATGTAATCTATTAAATACAAGTCAAGTACAGATCATCCATCCTAGACAATCTAAAACACTGGTAGATATTTGTAGATGATGAACATTTGAAATAATTTCTACAGGTTATAGTTGACTTTTTAGTTCTACAAATTTATGAAGATAGAGCAGAAATAGATGAAAATACAAATGGAAATGATACTTCAAATTTCAATTCAAAAATTGTTGATCATGACATTATTTAATTGTATAACAATTTTATTCCCAAAGGCCTCATTCATTTAGAAAAATTGTTTAATCAAAATGATGTCCTCTGAAACCCTCAATCCATTTCTTCACAAGATGACATAGAAGAAATTAATATTGGAACAAATGATGATATTAACAACATTAAAATATGTGCATCTCTAGACCCTAAGATCAAAGCTCAATATCTTAAGTTACTTCAAAATTATAAGGATTTTTTTGCATGGACCTATGATGATCTAAAACCATATGGTACTTCATTAATATAGCGTAAGAATCCTTTAAAACCAGAAGCAAGTCCTTATCAATAGAAACATAGGAGCATCAATCTAGCTCTTCTACCAACTGTAGAAAGGGAAATTACGAAAATGTTAGATGCCCAGATCATTCTCCCTCTTAGATATTCTAATTGGGTTGCAAATTCAGTTCCTGTTAGAAAGAAGAATGGAGCAATTAGACTCTGATGGAAAGAGAGGTAAATGGATCACTCAAATATTGGAGTTTGATATAACTATCAAAACTAAAAAGCTAGTAAAAGGCCAAGGATTAGCTAAGCTTTTAGCTGAATCCATCTGTAAAGTGCTCGGAATCAATTTTGTTTTTGAGATACAAGGGAAAAATCCACAAGAACCTTCTCAAGCTTCATATATGAAGAATACACAAGAACCTTCTGTGCTTGCAAAAGAGGAGAACCCACAAGAACCTTCCCTTCATTCTGAAGAGGATAATCCAGAAGAACATTCCCTTCATCCTAAATAAAAGAATCCACAAGATTGACCTCAGATCAAATTCACCCTTTACACATTGATGACAAATTTTTGTTGTCATATTGGTACCAAGACATTGTAAATTTCTTGATCCATTTTGAATGTCTAGCATCATTCTCCAAAAGCATGTGTAAAACTATCAAACTGAAAGCATTCATGTACTGTATCAATGCAAATTTGTACTGGAAAGACCCAATAAATATTTTGTTATTATGTTTAACAGAATAAGAAACTGAAGGAATCATTAACCAATTTCCTGCAGGATTTTGTGGAGGAAATTATGCTTGATGAAAAACAACATATAAGATATTAAGGGGAGGATTTCATAGGCCAAAATTGTTTTTTCAAGTAGGAACAAAGGTCAGAGGATGTGTTCCTTGTCAAAAATTTACTGGTAAGCAAAAATTAGCAGCTCTTCCATTGGTTCCATCAATAGTCTCAGAACTTTTTAGTCAATGCAGATTATATTTTATTAGAGAGATTCATCCCACTTGAAGTGATCAGCATAGATGGATCCTCACTGCAACATACTACTTCACTAAATGGGTTGAAGCAATTCCAGTCAGAAATGATACAGATTCAGAAATAATCAAATTTATTGAAGAGAACATCTTATCTACATTTGGTTTCCCAACTCAAATTGTCACTGACAATGCAACAACCTTTTCTAGTGTTAAAATGATTGATTTTTGCCAGAAATATCAAATTTTGTTACATCATTCAACTCCATATTTCCCACAAGGTAATGGCCTTGTAGAATCCTCCAATAAAAGTCTATTAAAGGTAATCAAAAAGACTCTAGTAGATCATAAAAAGAGTTGGGACTCTAATTTAATTTATGCAGTATGGGCAAATAGAATTACTCCAAAGAGATCTACTGGAAAATCTCCTTTCCAATTAGTTTATGGGAAAGATGTAATCTTCCCTACCAGTTTGGCCTTCCCTGTTTTAAAATTCCTGCAGGATTCAACATATGAACCTCATGATTTTTCAAGGAGAATAAATCATATTATTGAACTAAATGAAAACAAAGATGAAGTTCAATACAAATTGAAATAGTATCATAATAAGATGAAGACCCTATTTGACAGAATATCCAGGGAAAGGTACTTCAAGGAAGGTGATCTAGTTCTAAGATGAGATTCCAGGAGAGAAGAAAAGGGAAAACATGGCAAGTTTGACAACCTGTGGTTTGGACCTTTAGCAATTGCTAAAGTAAAGGGAATCAACACTTTTATGCTACAAAATCTTGAGGGGCTATAGTCCACTTATCCTTTGAATGGAAGGTTTCTCAAACATTACATTCAGTACTGAGAAGTTGAAGTAGATTTCATTACTACCAGTGTAAAAACTCCATTTATTTTACTTTCAGTGTGATTTTTACAGCAAAAGGCTCCATAGCCCAATGAGAAGGCACATGGATCTACAGGTTCTCTGCATTCTACAGGAGAAAGCAGTACCCAGTTGGAGCCAATGTTGTAGCATTTTTTGGTTTTGATAAGTTAGAATCAATTAGTCAAAAAATGAAAATATTTTTCAAAAAATGTTAAGCTAGAATATGGAAAAAAAGAATACTGAATAAAAATATTAAGAAATATCTTGATAACATGTCCATATCAAATAAAATGTTAGAATAGATTCCCTAAAAAATGAAGGCAAAAATAAAATGTTAGGTTAGAGAGAAAAGAAAAAAGAAATAAACTCTGAAAATGTGCAATAAAGAAATAAACTCTGAAAATGTGCAAGTCCAAGTGCCACTACTTTTTACTTTATTATGTAAAATAATGGTTTTGTGCAGCTTGTCATAAATGCCACAACCCATGACAGTCAAATAGCTTAATCTTGACTAGTTCATGCTTTAAATTTCATGTTTATAGTTAGAGAATAAATATCTATCCAGACTGTTTAATCTTGGTAGATCAGTAGTTAGGTAGAGAATAATAAGGAGCTCATCAGTTTAATATGATCCCTTGGATGTTATAAGGTTAGAATTAGATAGTTTTCTTTTCAAAAGAAAAAGGAAAGAAAAGGGTCTACTAGCCTAAATGCACCCATTTAAGTGAAAAAAAATATTAGGATAAGTAAAGGGTAGGTAGAAGAAAAGTCACAAAAGTACAAATTTGATTTAAGCATAAGCACATTTATCATGCTTGATCATGTGTTTTAGTGTGCAGGAGCAGTTATGAAAGTGAAAGGGATGTTCACTAGCTGATTTGATTAACTTCCCCTCATTTCATTTCACTCCCCACTACATACTTATTAATTTCCTCATTATCCCATCATTTCCTAAGAAAATACCTATTTCCCTTCATTTTCATCTTTGCCCCTTGGTTTCACACATTTTCCTAGCAATTTACCCGCCAAATTCATTATCCTATCCAAAAACCCCTTTTCCCTAGTGTGAAACACATCCCCCTTTGAAGAAATCACTTCCGCCTTGTAATTTCCATTAAAACCCATAAAACCCCTTTATCCTAAAGTTATAATTAAAATCCGCATTACTTAACAATCCTCCTATATTCACTTTTTCCTGATATAAGACCTTTTAACACACCCTTGGTACAGTTAAACAAACCCCCACCATATTAAACCCTGGTCCCACTACATAAACCTTTTTAACCCACTTTATTCATTAAAATAATTACAAGTTACTTGTAATTAACCCCTAGTTCACGCTAATCTCCGCCGACTATCCTCTGTGCAAGTCCATTGTGTGATAGCCGTCAGATCATCTGCTCCCAGATCCAATGACCCATAGAAATTTCGCGCGCTCCTGATCTCCTAGCTTTACACGCCCGAGAGCACGCGAGATTCGTGTTTTTGCTTGGGCCCCTTGTGGTTATGTGGTCGTCCCACATTAACTCGCGTGCCCTTGAAGAAAAACCACCCCATGGCCAAAAGCGGTGCGATGAACCTCCGAAACCATTCCCTATGTACGATAAAACCATCCACTATTCACTTAACCTTTCCGCGCCAAATTTTAAAATTTTATTGTTTAAACGCCAAAACCCTCGCTTTCCCTCTTTTCACCCATTTATATAGTAAAACATGTATAACCCTGCCTATGCAACCCTGAGCCTCTACAACCCGATTTGACCTCCGATTACATTCCAAACACTTCCAAGGCTCTGTCCATACACTATCCTATTCCCTAAAGCCATTTAAGCCCTCCCCGTCAGTCTGTGTTTTCCTTATAAATTGTTGTATTTTGCAGGTGATTAGCAGAAGACTAGGAGACCTGTACAAACAACTTTTATACTAGTCAAAAAACCTATTTATTCCATATTCTTGTGAAATGAATTCAACTGATTTTCTTGTACAAACAGAAACCAAGTTTAAACCAAAGAAATAACCGAAGGAAAATTTTACACATTAAATGTTAAAACGCACACTAAATGTTAAAACATACAATTTACACAGTAAAAGTTAAAATATAGGAGGCAAATAAAAAAATACATATGAAAGAAAAATGGTGAAAGTGTATCAGATAAAAGTTCATAAGTAAAAATGACATCCAGTGTGAAGATCAAAAAACCAAGTAGCTTAAAGGGAAAGATATCAAAGTCTAAAGGACAACAAAACCTAATTAACAAGAACAATTAGTCAGTTTCAACAATTTTCATTTTTATTAGTAATAGTCAACAACAACACAACATCAAAGTAGTGCCAGATCAACTAGCACTCTTTTCTTTATTTCAAAATAATCTATTTTTGTAAAAGCAGTTTAGGATATTTTCTACCATTGTATAAATAACTCTCCTTATGAGTTATTATGGTTTCATCATTGAACCAAGTTCACCATTGAACCAGGTTGATTATTGAAGAAGAGTGGCATCCTTGAAGAAAGGTGGCACCTTTGAAGAAGCAATTGTAAACATTTGATGTACTTAGCTTTTCTAGACCCTTAATACAAAGCAAAGGATTCTGAATTCAGTTTTACACAATTTGTGTTTCTTGTAAATTTTTCCAATGTTACACATTATGTTTTTCTTCATATTCTTATGGCTTACAGAGATACCTAGGTAGGAATAATTTTGTCTCAATTTACTCCTATAAGCTTCTGAAGTGATAATCTATAAAGAGAATGGATTAATGGATTTTCTGTTTAATTAATTCCCTTTGAATCAATAAATCATCAGCATCTTGTTGTAAGCATAAGCATGTTCTCTTGAACCTTCTGAACATCGGTCAGAGGTTTTCATACTTATCATTACACAATTTTCTATTTGAAAATTGTGATAATCGTACAATTTCAAGCTTTATCACTTTGTGAAATTTTATAGCAGCCCTCTTCTTTGGGATTAACATTATTCAAAAGGTTAGCCATTACAGTGTTATATATGTTTCATTCATTGGTCCTCCAAATTAAAACAAAACCCCCACAATTATCTTAGACGCTCTAGCTTGATAGCTGACCATTATCAACTCAGAGGTACAACATAATGAAGGTTCACTTTCGAGATCCAAGAAAGACACAACTAGGATTTTACGAGATCTTAATCAAAGACTCGATTCAGAAAAAGGAGTTGTTTCATTTTTTAACGCGGTTGATATAGGAACAAACTATCCTCGGACATCTTGATTCATTTTTTAACGAGCTTGCCACAAGACAAGGAACTATGCTCATCCCTTATTTCATTTTTTAACGAGGTTGACACAAGACAAGGAACCATCCTCATGACTCCTTGTTTCGTTTTTTAATGAGGTTGAGACAAGACTAGGAACTAACCTCACACCCTTTGTTTCATTTTTTAATGAGGTTGACACAGTAAAAAAGCTATCCTCATACATCTGTTCATGAACCATATGAGACAATGGCTCCTAAGAGGTGTTCACTAGATGGAAGAATCACGCTCTGGGAGGAATACATGTCAATTGGTACCATAGACAGATCGAGTTCCAATGGCCCCAGTACATAGTGTACTATACCATATGTGTGATCATCAATAGACGCAGAGACAAAAGGGGTAGCCACATAATTGACTTATGGCAAGGAAGGTACTTCTTGCAAACAGGAGCCGATAGGGGACGATGGTTAAAAAGGAGACACCTACTGACCAATGAATGACAGTTGATCAATAGTCACAATTCTCCCTTCATTCGAAAAACAAACCACATGGAAAAGTGAAGAAACAAGAGCTCCCATGACATTAACATAGTCATGTCGTCCAAGGAGTAGATTGAAATCTAACAGACCTTGGACTACCATCACATCTATATAGACGGTCTTTCCTCCCAAAGAAATAAGGAACTTCGAAAGGATCACTAAGGGTTGACTAGTTCCTCCATTGAAAGCCAACATATTCTGGGTGACAGGCACAAGCTATCGGGAGCCCAAAGCTTGCCAAGTAGTAGAAGACATGATTCTAACAAACACACCTTCATCTAATATAGTTCCCAGTGCCACCATAATATAGGCTTATGTGTAACTGTGATCTAGAATGTCACACAAGACGGGAGGTGGAAAGAAGTCAATGGACCCCAATTGAAAGAGATGAGAAAACTACTTGGTGGGGATACCATATGATTCCCCCATGCTATGCAGGAATAGAAGAAGGACTCTCCTGAACAATTGGGATGTGAGGGTCACTCTTCAATCCATGATAATCTGAGGAGACAAGAAGAACATGAGCAGTATGATCACTACGCTCTTCCAACATAGAGTGAGAAATTGGTGGTAGAGCCAAGTCAACACTCTTTTTGACCAATGATTGGTCGAGAATAGACACAAAAGAGTCTCGCTCAGGAAGAGTAGGACCTTCACGAGATGAATCCAAGTCAATCTCTTTACCGACCAGGAGAGGGTAAGAAGAAAGCCTATGATAACAAACAAGAAGTTGGGGTTGAAGAGTTGCAAGGTTTTCCAAAACTTTGGAAGCTTTATCCATAAGAGGACAAAGCTAAAGAAGATTCTCTCCTTCACATAACCTACAGGGGAATCTAATCTTTCCTTTCTTCTTACCACCTCTAATCAAGGGTGTAGCATCGACATGATCTCTAGAGGTCGATGGGGATGGTCATTTTAGATCCTGAGACCATACCTCTAAGATTCTAGGAATGCTATAATAATCTTGAAGGAGATGATCACCCTTACACATCCTACAAGGGAATTTCACCTTCCACGAAGGATCAGAATGTTTATCGACAGGGGGTGCATTTGGAGTAATAGCTGCACAGTTGGCCTCTTTCTAATTTAACTTCTTCTTCTTCTTCATGTTCTTCTTCTTCCTCTTCTTCTTAGCCTCCTAGTTACTGGATTTCAAACTTTCACCAGGAAAAGTAGAAGAAGAGGGTGAAGAAATAAGGAAGAAGGTGAGGGGTCAATCGTAGAATCATCGTGACGTGATTCAAATGAAGGATACATTTGGATAGGATTCAGAACACTCGAGACCACCGAGGTTGAAAATAACCAGACTGGTAAACCAATGGTTAACCCAGGGAGGGACAACGTTGCCATATAAGGAGCACCATCATTTCCAAAAGAAGGAAAAGGACTAGGATTCCCTTTTGATGGGAACCCTTGACTGGTGGACTCTAGAAATGTTGCCATTGGAATCGACTCTAAATAATTACTAAGGAAGATAAATTTTTCCACGAATATTGTGTGGGAAGTTAATTTTAGAACACTGAAAAAAAACTTTTCCTTTTCATGCTTTGAGAGTCGAGAAAAGGATGAAAGGAAACTCTATCACTTCCGATTGAAAACGAGCTCGAAAGGACATGTGCTCAAATGACCTTTTAAGTTTAATGAGTCAAAAATATCAAATGACTACTCTAGATAGTTTAGGTAAAAAGGATTACCATGCAACCATGAACTACAGAATACCTCCCGATGAACCAAGAAGTAGGGTAGGCAATCTCCCTGAATGTTGTGTTCGGTGTATCACGTTTGCAAGGCGACCGACTCAGCTTCCTATGGATAAAGGATTGCAGCCTAGAGGGGTCTCCTATTATATACTTGATGATACAGGGAGAACAAATCCATACTAGCATTGTCTAATGCCGAAGCGAACGACAACTGCTAGATTTAAAGATGTCGGAACACGTCTCTAACCTAGACCACTAAATTTGAGCATTAAGTTTCAATGCTTCCTTAGGTTAATTCAATAAATTTTAACAGTCGATAGAGAGATAGAGAGCACAAAATTATCATTGATTGAGAAATAGAGAGAACAAAATTTATGCAACAATCAAAGAATGAAATCCTTCACTAATAAATCTCTTAAATGCACTTAATATTCCTATAACAACATAAGAAGTTTAATTTCATTTCCAATGCTTATGATGATGCAATTCTAGCTTCTCAATAACACTACTAATGCAATATTTTTGCTTAAGTAATCTAGAATGATGTTTTTCTTTTGATAAAATGCAAAATGAATCTTTCACATAAAGCACTTTAATGAAAATTTCTACAATTCTGAACAAATAAGCATCAACCAAATCCAAAGCATGATAAATAAAACTAAAAATGACTTCTTCCCTGAATCGAACAAACCAAACACATAAATGCTTCAATCGACAAACCAAGCAATCTAACCTATGCTTGGAAAGAGAAAAGAGACACATGAAATAAGAGAACAAACAAGACCCTTTTACTCATTCAATTGAAAACAAAGCATCCTAGTCACTTTTGGGAGGAAGAAGAGAGTTTAAGGGTCAAGACACACTCACACTGGAAACGGAGAAATTCTTATTTTTTTTATTATCCCTGAGACCGGAGCGACTTTTGGGCCAAAATAGCACCGATCGGCACGACTGGCCAGTACTACAAACAGCGGTGATGGCTGATCGGTGTGACTTTTTGGCCAAAAAATTGCATCGATCGAGGGATTCAAAGAAAAGATAAAAAATAACTTCACACACAGCCAGAAGTAACACATCAGAGGGTGGGATAAACTAAGCAAGCACAAAAACCAAGCAAAATGAATATTTCTAGTTAGGGAGAACTCGGTCCAAAAGGCTTACGGGGTCAAAATCATGAGAGAAAAACAAACTGACCAAGATTGGGATCAGGGCCTAATCTTCACTTATAGGGATCAGCGTGACTTCCTAACTCACAACAAGCACTAGAGGCGGCTTGGCATGACTGTTCCTCCCCAATTCATGCTATTTGGCACAACTATGAGCTGATTAAACATGTTGTCCGGGGGAGCTAAGGAAAAATAAAAAAAATTCAAAACTGGGACCAGATCTACTACTATGAATTTTAGACTTAGGCCAGTAAGCAGGAGAAAAGAAACAGAACCAAAGGGAAAATGTGAAACTAGCAAAGTTCTCACGAAGCCATGAAATCAAAAACAAACAAAATATGGGATCTCCCCAGTGGATTCGCCAATTTGTGGTGAAGTAAAATTCTATGTGTAGACACGAACGAATTTCTCTAGCCCGATAGGTCTAGCCACAACAAATACATTCTATGGAATATTTCCTTAGATTAGAATCAATCAAGAGGGCCTACCTCTTGAGTGCTTATCCTTCTTGATGATGTCCTCGCTCGCTCGCTCCAGCAATATCTCGCTTCCTTCTTCAAGCTCCTGAAACAAGTAAATAGCAACAACACACAAACATAAAAATAGACAAATTGCAATTCAACCTACTTAAGGAGTCAAGAAGCATCAAGACATGAATATGTAATATTACAAAACATGTAGGAAATCAATCAATAGTTTCATATATTATTATCAAATAGAGATTACAACCATTCATCTTGATGTCGTAGTCTTCCTCTGACAAGACTAGGTTCCAACACACTTTTGCTAGCATTACATGATGGCTTCAAACAATAATAGTTTAAAGGCTCTTCCCTTTAGATTTCACTCCAAACCAAACAAATTTCTCCCTCACACAGTAATATGGCTACAACTAGTAATAACTTTCGCTCTACTCCAAACAAAAATAGCATAAGCACACCAACATCAACACTCAACACTATGATTGCAACTAGTTTTTGCTTAGGAAGAAGGAAGGTTTATATAGAAAATATGGATGGGAGATGGATCCTCTTCTCATGGTAGAAGGACTTATCCCTTGAGGTATTTCCATCATTATAGGGGAAAGGATCCCAAGCTGTCATCCTCGACCCCATCTGGCCAAACCATTTACCAGAATTTCGTTACGAAGCTTCTAGAGTTGGAAGCTTCAGCTTTAATTTAAAAAAATTTCCACAACAGGACTAGCGTGACTGGAACACAGCTCAGTCACACCGATAGGCATGGAGAACAGTGCTAATCTCTACACATCGGTGTGGGGGAGACAAAGGTCATTAGCGTTGGTCTTGTAAATTCAAAAAAACAGAAGTTTTAGGGGAAATGGTGCAAAAGGGAAATGATCTGCTCATGAAGAGGGACATAATGGGAGTTTCTTCATGAAGGCAAAGCATGCAGGGTTCACTGTAGAGGTCCTCTGCGATCAACGAACAGGGAGTACAGCGACAATGACAAAATGTTGTGTAACAGACCACTACCACCATGTGTTTTTCAATTTGGAGATCCACCCCACTCAATTTCGAATCCAATCCGGCCATCCCCCATAAAAAGCATGAGAGAACCCAACTCATCAAAGCTATTAGTAAATGGTAAGGTTAGGCTGAAAATACTATCACACCTGGCAAGACCCATGCCATGGTAGAAAAGAAACACATGTAACCCCATGCATGCAAAATCTAGCAAGGAAAATACACATGCAAGTTGATACCTGCAATGAAGCTTGTTGTAGTTGCTTGATCCTGAATTTCCCTTCTTGATCTTTGCTTCCTCTTGCCTTCTTTTCCTTTCTTTCTCCAATGCCAAAGTGTTCCAAGAAAACTTTAATAGTCCAAGAGTAAAAGAGAGAGAGAGAATAATGAGAGAGCTCCAAAACTGAACTGACCAAGTCTTTCCCACTGATCCTCAAAAGCATTTTTATTAATGAGGCCTTTACTTTCTTTATTTTCCATTATTTTCATTCAATTTCCTCCTCACATGCAACATGTGACCTTTCACCTTCCTTTTCTCCTAATTTCCATTATTTTTATAAATGAATGTGCCAAAATATCTTTTTTCCTATTTAATGCCTTCGCCATTGCCTTTTCCAATTTCCTTAGCCATAAAAAACCAAATGAACACTCCCTAGGATGTCCTGCCCATAATTCAACTTGGAATACGTGTCCCATCATCCATGGTATTTATATATTTTTACATGGAATTTTTGCCAGGGATATTACAGAACCCTCCCCCTTGGGGGAACAGTGTCCTCGGTGTTCAATGACACCTATAACCAACATGACTGCTAAAAACAAAGCATACTGCCCATGGAGCTTTATAACACAGCTCGTTGCAATATTTACAATGGAAGATATAATCAAAATCAAAACATCATTACAATATGACCAGATAAAATCCATACTGTATATTGTAGCTTTATAACATATCTCATTACGGTATTTACAATGATATACACATACACATTTGCTTAACCAACAAATAAATGATATCATATCATATCAATCAACAAGGGAATCCAGAGGCTCACACCTCTACCCTCAAAGTAATACCAGGATTCACCTCCTTCCCAAGAAGTCCAGAATCCACTACAAAGTGAAATCTGTATCCAATGTCCAACACTATAATCATATGCCACTTGTCCTCTTAGCGAATAGTTACCGGCTCATTATCCCAGGCCGCACTTTGAATGTGCATCTGATTCCATATGGAAATACTCATGACCAAAACAAATCCATCTGTGACCTTCCCTTCTCTGCTACACAGTCCCTCAGGAATCCGATCACCCCTTCTGTGTAGTGACCAACCTTCCAAGTTCCACTGGCAACCCCATCCCGAGTAGTCCATCCCTTCGCAAGGCTTCCTCACATTAAAAGATACAAAAACCAAGGCATATACCTACCTCAATACATCATACCAGTCATAGCATGCTCATGGAAATCAATGGACACTATTGGGTACCGATGTCCCATAGTGGCCGTGCTCCTAAAATGCCTTACTAACATACCGTTGCATGTTTCAATTACTTTGTTTCTGCTGCTAATTATTGCAAACGATTTCATCCACTCAAACCGGGCATGTTCATGCATTCTGGTACCAAGCACATAACTTCCATTAGATTTAAAATATATTGAAATAAATTCACATCATACCTCATTGGTAGCTCATCAATAAGGTACATTTGCAATCTTTTTCACTTCCAGTCACAACAAGTCAAACTAGCATACTTGACCAAATCAACATATATAAAGATATCACATCAGGTTAGCTCAAACAAAACCATCATAGATAAAAATCATAAATCACATGTAACCATTATAAACCAAAATCATAGATCCCATATAATCATCATATACCATAATTGTAAATCACATGCATAATAAAACTAAAATAAAATGTTGATACTTATCTTTTCATCAATCCTTATCTTCTACCTTTGTCTTTATTCCATACGCACTCTGGCTCGGTTTCTACACTTGAAAAATACCAACTTCCTTCTCCTCAACCATGTGCATAGACACATAGTGTGCATCGCACACATACATCCACACCTGACACACAACACCATGCAATACATGCATCTACATTTGACGTACAACTCATACACCTACAACCAGTGTACAACACAGTGCATCATCTATACCCATTGTGCAATACCACCCAATACATGTAACTACACAGAGTACAGCATAATGAGTACACACACCGCAATACCATGGCTACATGATGCACCTACATAATATTGCATGCCCATAACACAACATTGACGACATGCACACAATACCACACGTACACCAATACCATATGTACAACATGTACACAGTACCACCGATACACCGCATTGCCTGCACAACGTGTGCACAACATCACATGTACATGGCCCACCTGACAATGTGTACACAACACCACTTGTACACTACACCACTATATAATGCATACACAATACCACATGTACACAGTACCACACGCATGACATGTATGCGACACCACATGTACACAACGCCATATGCATGACATGTACATAGCACCACATGCACACAACGCCACTTGTACAATGTGTACACAACACCACACGCACACGACACCACTTGTACAATCGTGCACGCCACACCATACGTACATAGTACTAATGTACCACTTGCATGTAACATGACTTGTACGTAGCACTGCATATCCAACACATACATAACATCATCTATACACATCACGACATATCCAAAATGTAAATAGCACCATATGCACACATGCCGCATATACGTAATGAAGACAGTACAATATGTATACAACACCCCATATGCAATATTCACACAACCCTATTTGTACCATCCTTACATAACATTGCATAAAAAACATGTACACATGCTATGTATACACAACACCGCATGTGCACACATCATATATGAAACATGTACAACATATGCAATATATGCACAACAGTAGTACCACACATCTAAAACCATACTGTCCTTACAAAGAAACCTTGCTTCATATGTCTTATCCATGCTTACCCTAGCATGTCACAAACCACAATACTTTGACTTTGCTAATGTCTCCTTTAACATTACCTGTCATAACATAAACATAGGAATACTACAAGTATACAATATCAATTCTTACCCACATGATACTGACCTCGTATATTTTTCGTGACTACTCCTGATTGATTCCTTGTAAGACCAGGAACCTCTTCATGTTGTTCTTCTGCATAGCAATCATTCCTCCACGAGAATGATCCCTCACAACCCTATTAGATAGTAACATAGATACATGGCTACATACATACATATATAAACATTAGTATAAAACAATCATGATCCTGTCAGACAACGACATACATACATACATGTATACATATAAAACTTAAGCATAATCATGATCATAAAATAATTACCAGATAACATAAGGTACAGGTTAAGAGAACTTCCTTATTTATCTACAGGCATTGAGAGTAATAGTTCCCAACATAACCAAAGCATATGACACCTCAAATCCATTTACTTTACCTTTTCATGTTACACTTCTCATGTGTGTACTACCATGGTCCATTTACACCAGTGGACTAAACCAATCTAATCTAATTCTCATAGTCTTACCTTCCACTATGCTCACTCATACACTTAGCTTCATCTGGGTCATGCATTACCTGCATTACCTGTTGGGTATGACACTGCTCTCCCCAAGCTCCATTAACTTTCCTCTTTCCCAACTAATTCCCAAGACTCAAAACATAAAAGGAAAGACACGAAAAAAACAAGAAGAAGACCATAACAACCAATAACAATATGACTCTACAAACAAAGTGGTATGGCCATACACTAGACATAAACAAAATGCAAATCAAGCTCAAAATACAAAAAGCACAAGGATGACACCATGACTCAATCTCCATGGTTCCTAAGGAAAGCGCAACCTGAGCCATCTTCAAGATTTCATGGCAACCTCTCTTGCCAACTCCCTGCATCATTCTCACACGTCAACCACATGTTCCAAATATCAAGACAACATATTTATCAATTTGAAATCAACTTTTACAAACAATCATGTCATAATCCATAATTACTAGACATAATGCTACAACTATCAACTACATTCAAGTACATATCAATCGTCTCAATACACACATGTTAGTACAATTATCTTAAAAAAAGATCATTGGAACACATACTCATATTAAGAAATTCATCAATCATTCAACCACTTGCAAACATACCATCTTAAATAAATGAACTAAATGACATAATCAATAGTTAAGCACCAAATATATGCAATAATAAACTGACACCTTAATGTATCTCAAGGGAGGTGATCTTCTCTGCACATCCAATCTAGTTAGCACGATATAACTTTACAACAAATTAACATAAATCATGATATCCATAATGGTAACTAACTAACATGTTCACATTATAGGCTCATAAACATCTGTTGTTCATGCATAATAATCAGATATGTATGATCAGTCTAGATTAGTACAACACTATGTCACAAATATGTCAGCTCATACCTGCGTTTCGCAACCATTACCATCTGCATAGGTCAAACCAAGTTATCACAATACATATAACATCAAGATCTTCAATGCAGTGAACATAACCATGATGCATATGACCAATCCAAATTACAACATCAAGATCTCAATGAAATAACCCTAATAATCAAGTTAATTGCACATAACAATAATAAGCTATATATCATGCTCATCACAACATAAAACCTAATCATCAATCTAACTATCCTTGAACACACTCAACAAGTTAACTTATAACATACCCATCAACAACATATAGCAGAATCCTTAGGTTATCTAATATAAAACAACAATAGCAATGCATACAACTACATGTTACTATCTTTCTTGACTATCTGACACATGTGCAGATAACTACACTAATCAACCAACATCTATCATGAATGTAACTATAACATCAAAATACATTTGCATAACCTAATGTATATAAACCTAATGCATATAAAAATCCTTAACTTACATACTTGCATGCCGAACATACAATACATGTATAAAAATATACTTTTACCCCAAAGTCCAATGCTGAAACCTCATTATGATGATTTTCATCTCCTACTCTATCTCAGCCAACACATTAGCTTCATAACAACCAATAGCATCATGATGACATAAATTGCATACCAAGACTTCACAAGGCATGTTTTACCTACTATTCATGAATAACTATAACTAAGACCATACATGCATAACAACTATATATATATATATATATATATATATATATATCTGCAAAAAAAAATGAGTACCAAACCATATACACATCATTCCAGCTAGAGTCTAGTCATCAATGCATGACCATATCAACTACAGAAACCATGAAATCATGCATGACAACAACCATTGCTCCATGGTACACATTGCCACATGCAACCAACAATATGCATAAGCAATGTCAAATCAACTACACCTATGCATAAACGCATGTTGTCGAACATAAGCGATCAAATCTTGTAATCAACCTGCAAGAGTGATACATGTAATCAAAATATTCAAAAATGTATCCTAACATACAAGGATGTAAGTAGGCGACATGAAATCAACATGTAAATGACATATAATCCATACACAGTCAGTCAAATGTTCAAAAAATCAAGAAATTGTGTCTATTAATTTGAAATAAGCCTTCACCAATACTAGAAACCTATAAGCATAACTCCTCACTATCCATGGTCCACACTAAGATAGAAGGAGGAAACTACTATAATGGCCCAATCTCCAATGTCCAATTATTGAAATGGGATCTCCAAAGCTCTACTAAATTTAACCACACTTGAAAAGAAATTGATTTTTATTTCTCATACATTTTGTATGAGATTAAGTAAAAAACATTGCACTTATTCCACTGTAGCATAATAACTAAAAACACACCACTTTTCCATTACTTACATGCAACTTTTCAAATTCCTTGCATGCAATCTTTCAAATTCCCTACATGCAACTCTTCAAATTATTTGCATGGAAATAGACATATATCAGCTACATCCATATTATCATACTACAATACTATCCCATAAAAAAATAACATTTTATTCAAAAAATTACCATACTTTTACATTTTCTTCAAACAACTACTATATTATTACATTTGCATGTATGCATTTCTTCAAACACTTTACATGCAAACTAAGATAGAAAATATTTGCATACAAATAAGCATATATCAACTACAACAATACTATCCCCAACCACAAACAACATACTCACTGGGGCATTTTATCAAACAATTTGTATACAATTAATCATTGAACCATTTAAGCATTTTATCAAACACTTTGCATGCAAACTAATATAGTGAATGATTCAATGTATATATATATTGATCTGTAGTAGTATAAGTTATGGAAACTGAACCATATGATCAGTGGTATTTTCCCTCACTATGGTTCAAATTTCAACTTCTGAGATTTCATAGATGAAAAGTTATAACAAAAATACCAACACAATCATATTTGGTGCACAATTCTAGGAGTATCCATAAATCTCGACTTCCACTAGTCATATATCCTAAAATATAGCGAATAAATGTCTAAAATTTTTATCACAATATGATTGGGATTTCCCCTCATTGCAAAAAATAGTTCAGCAATTTGAGAGTGCCTAGAAGAAAAGTTATTACGGATATGAGAAAAAGGTCTAAAATTTAACCTTTCATCTTCATTTCACCTATGACAGAGCCCATCCAGTCCAAATGTTTGAACCATGCTCTCATACCACTCTGTAACACCCTTCGGGGTAAATGTGCATATAAAACAACATAATAGGAACATAAATAAAATAAACATATCAGTCATCAATATCCATATATACATGAGTACATTTCCACATGAAAATCAAGGGAATGAATTTTTCATTAATAAATGCAATGAACCAACCGGTGATGGGAGTACCACGTTCCACTCGACCATAGATTGGCTGAACCAAGTCTCTCTTTAGCTAATCACCCCCGTGCCATATTCCAAGCATGAATGTGGGACTCATAGAACACATCAAAAACACCAATCAATGTGGATGCCATCAGAGTTCTCCGTCTACACTGTGAAGAATTTGAGTGCCTCATAGTCTCTCAGGATTTATCATGCATCCGCAATTTGATCCAGGGATCACTAAGCCCTACATCGAGACATATTCTTCACGCTTTACCATGCATTCCATCATGGAATCACTAGGCCCAACGAAGAGAAAATATAGCTCTTGGATTTATCGTATATCCCACCATTCACCGGCAATGATTCCTAGGCCCACCAAGGCACACAATCTGGCTTTACTACAACCCACAGTCTGGTTTAAGGGTTACTAGGCCAGTGGCTTCATGCATCCTCAGTCTAGCTCAGGGACCACTACCACTATGTGTTTTTCAATTCAGAGATCCACCACACCCAGCTTCGAATCCAATCCACCCATCCCCCACAAAACGCACGACAGAACCCATCTCATCAAAACTATAAGGAAATGGAAAGGCTAGGCTGAAAATATTTTCACCCCTCGCAAGACCCATGCCATGGTAGAGAAGAAACACATGCAATCCCATGCATGCCAAATCTAGCAAGGAAAATACACATGCAAGCTGATACCTGTAATGAAGCCTGTTGTAGCTGCTTGATCATGAATTTCCCTTTTTGATCTTTGCTTCCTCTTGCCTTCTTTGCCTTTTTTGCTCCAGTGCCAAAGTGCTCCAAAAAAACTCTAAGTGTCCAAGAGTATGAAAGAGAGATAATAATGAGAGAGCTCCAAAACTGAATTAACCAAGTCTTGTCTCAAAAACCTTTTTATTAATGAGGCCTCTATTTTCTTCATTTTCCATTATTTTCCTTCAATTTCCTCCTCACATGCAAGATGTGACCTTTTCACCTTCCTTTTCTCATAATTTTCATTATTTTCATAAATAAATGTGCCAAAACACCTTTTTTCCTCTTTAATGCCTTAGCCATTGCCTTTGCCAATTTCCTTAGCCATAAACAACCAAATGAACACCCCCTAAGATGACTTGCCCACCATTCAGCTTGGAATACATGTCCCATCATCTATGGTATTTATATATTTTTACATGGAATTTTCACCAAGGTTGTTACATATCCCAAGCACTTATTCCAACTTGTGCAGAAAGCTTGGAATCACATTGGAGGTGACTCTCCAAATGTTCTGAGCGAGCATCGAATCTCTCCAAGAAATACCACTAATGATGTTGAATCCTCTCAATGTTATTAAGGAATGAAATGATACCATTCATGTTTTTATGCTTCTCCTTTAAGACTACCAACACAGAGTGATAGAGTGCATGCATTAGTTTTTTTGTCCCCTAGTGTGACCAACATCAGATATCCAATGATAAACATTTTATATGAGCCTCGTATGAATATTCATTGTTTAGTTCTCTACCGCTTAGACTCGTTCAGAGAACCAAAAATTTGTTTAAAAAATCCTCAACTATTAAAGTTTCTGGATTTTCTAACACCCCTAATTTTCTTGAGTAACACTTATCTTTCTTATTTTTGAATTTCTCCATCTCAATTAGTTTTTTATTGTTTTAATTTATTTTCAGCCCTATTTTGTCTTCTGAATCAAGAATCAACTCGCAACCCGATAATTGTCTTTATTTTGTGTTCAAAATCAAGAATCAATGCGCACCTGATAATCCTCTTTTAAAAGGAACTAGTCTCCAACAAAAGTCATCCACGGCCCACGGGTGAGGCGAGGAAACTTCCTCTATCGAGTACGCAGAATCTGCCCTCATGACTCGATACACCGAATTCAGGCGAGCAAACTTCCTCTATCGAGTGGGCAGAATCCACCATAACTCGATACATCGAATTCTCCTCCCTCCATGTTGAAAATAAAATGTACATTTATATCGGCTGCCCTTCAAAGATTTGATGCGGACAACTTGATTATATGTCCCTAGCCACATCATTGAAAACGCTGAAACACAAAAAGTGACAATGACACGTGAATTTATGTGTTTATCTGAGAGAGAACGGGTGTTATCCATGATTTTGTATCGTGATACACCGTAGATAGTATTAATTAAATCTTTGCATGTCCACATATAAAATTTAATGCGTGTAAGGATCGAGAAGGTTAACGCAGGTCACTCGGCTTAAAGCAACGATCTCAGGCCAAAGGAATTTTGTCTCCCAATGTTCCACAGGAAAATGAAGGCCAAAGTGAGACAAGGATGGATAACCAATTAAATGACATAACATGATATCGCCCATGATGTTGATTTGTGTTGACTTGCCTTTTCACTTTGGGCAGCGGCTATGATCGCTTCCTTGCTGCCTTTTCCAGATGTCATGCGTCGCTGTTTCATTACCCAATATTGCTTGAGGTCAATAACCTTCCCTTAAAGAGTTGCCCAAGGACGGGTTGACCTTAAAATATTACAATGAGAGGTCGGCATCAAAGGCGGTTGGTCCATATCTCCGATTATAGTCACTGAAATCGTTATTTTTCTCGAAGGCTAGATCATCTTAAATATCCTTCCATACATGATTGGAAGCTTATGCTTCAACTTCAAGTGTTTTAGGGCAGCAACTTTAGTTCAAATTTTATGTTTGCTTTCATGCCCGCGGTTATCGTTCTGCTCTCCCCTTTATTGATGAAGTGATAACATGTATAGAGATAGAAATGTAATAGACGTGCTTGTCTCAGGTTTCCGTCAATACTGACAAATTGTGAATATTTCTCGTTTGACAGCGAGGTTTATTGTGCTGTTATCATCACAAATTTGGTAATGCGTCTCTCGTTTCACTTCCCTTGGGGATTTCTATGATTCTATAGTAAGAACTATCAAAGCTTTGGAATGAGAGTGACAGAGGCCATCAATAACAGCCAGACCTTTACAGTTCGGCACTGCCAGATATTAATAGAACCAGATATTATGGGAAATATTGAGTTCGCAATGGAGTTGACCTCGAACCAGATGAGTAGTGCATACGAACACAGCCAGCTGCCGCCGGGGTTTAGGTTTCATCCCACTGATGAGGAACTCGTTAGTTACTATCTTACCAACAAGATTTTGGACAGCACCTTCTCCAGTTCTGCAGTTGCAGAGGTCGACTTGAACAAGTGTGAGCCTTGGGATCTACCAGGTACATATTAATGATGTATCAACATTATTTGATGTTTTATTATTAACTACTACATAATTCTAATCTAGCATAATTTTCTTTAAATTTTTATTGTTACAGGCAAGGAGAATTTATATATTGCTATAACTAGTCAAGATAACATGTGTGCAGCAAAAGCTAAAATTGGGAAGAAGGAATGGTACTTCTTCTGCCATACGGATCGCAAGTATCCGAGAGGCCTTCGCACCAATAGAACCACAGAGACTGGATACTGGAAAACGGTCGGGAGAGATCGAGAGGTTTTCAGTTCAGGATCATCTAAACTCATTGGAATGAAGAAAACACTGGTTTTCTACAAGGGCAGAGCTCCCAAAGGGGAGAGAACCAACTGGGCAACGCATGAGTATCGTCTCCAAGGCAAATTCTCCTGTCATCCCCTCCATAAAAACTGCAAGGTACGTTGATGCAGTTCCGGAACAGTATATATGTTCTTCTGTGTCTGGGTTTAAGAAATGATCTGACATTAAAAACTGAAAGGCCAATTAAGGTTTAGGATAAATAATACTCCGTCGTTTAGGTTTAATTTTTTTCCTAATTTTATTGGCATTACAAAATACGGGATCTTCCCCACGGGAGCTGTAAAATACCTCTCCTGGTGCAACAGAAGAGAGAACTGAACCCAAACACTATGACACCTGATATGCATATGCTTGGACTTGGTACAGGATAAATGGGTGGTGTGCAGAGTCTTTAAGAAGAGTGCTATCCGGAAGATGAGTTCCATAGGGCTGACGAGAAGTCAGGCATATAGTGATCTATTGGGCTCTCCATGCTTTCCTTCATTCCTGGAGTCCCCTTGCAACATGACCGCAGAGAATGATCAACAAACACGATCTTTTGAAAGGAAATCCGTCACTTCTGCAAATCCTCATGATGTGTCGTGCTTCTCCATACCGCTGGAACCTACGACTAATTTAACGGAACACCATCTTCCTCGGATTCGGTGTTGCTCAAATTATCCTGATTCTTATGATCAACTATCTGAAACCGCTGGATTCATGGAGGAGTCTTCATATATCCATAATCTAATGCTGAATGATAAGAGAATTTATACGAATAAGATTCCTAGAGCTCCACATTTCTCAGCACCCAGAATCAGACGGGATCAAATGAGCGCAAAACTGGACCAGCAGCCGGGGATTCAGCTGCTGCCAGTCTTACGCCCCCCTATACTATACAATCCACATATGCCTATACCATCTAACCATTCAAATCTGGGATTTCCCACAAATCCATATTTGCCTTCTCTGCACTCTTCAAACGTGGTTTCAAAGGTCCTGGTTGACCAGTCTGCAGGAATCCCAATGGAGCCATTTTCTAGCTCTTGTGCACATCATAAAACATTAAGCAATAACAGTACTATGGGAGCTAACATATCTGCCAAAAGCCTTCAGTGGACTACCGATGGCCTCTGTCAAAACATATTGGCTCAGCCTATTCAAGAGTCCGATGGGGCTATGTGTTTGAGTTCATATATTAATCATGAAATGACTTCTGTTGTCTGCAATCCGTTGGATACACTGGATTCTTCCTCAGCTACTCCAGTGGACTTACATTCTCTCTGGAATAACCGGGAGCATTTATTTTAACGGAACTTCAGAAAAGCATTTTCTATATATATGTACGATGAGCCTCTTGCTGCATAATGGGAGATGAAGAGAGCAGAACTCGACGTAGATTGCGTTAAAGGAGGATATTGATTGAGGAGATGATGCTTTTTGTGAAGAAGAGAGCCATCCGAATTTGGAAGTACATGTTTCTTCTGATAAGGGTATGAACGTTTGAGGTGATGGTTTTGGTTTCTGTTTTCTCGCATGTTAGAATTGAACAAAATATTCACTATAAGTGAGAACGCAACTTCTTTTTTAGGGTGTGAAAAATTCTGATTCTTTAAGGGAGAGGGTGCTTTGCACTTCAGATGATGTTTACGAATTTTGAATTCCTTCTGAATGTGAGACTTCTATGAACAATGTGCCAGGATCAGGTTTTGGGGCTCAAGGTAGCCTTACGTGGATGAATGGTGTCATTCTTCGGAGAAGCTTTATAACACTCCGACTTGTGTTTTGGAAACTTCTTCCATATAGTTTGGAAAGATAAGAGAAGGGGTGAAGCTCAATCTCAATCCATCGGTGATGATTCTGGTTTCTCTGATTTCAAAAATAAATGACTATTTTACTGTTAATATTCTGTAGAGTGTTCACTGTGTTAATTAATATTTATGACGAAGAATTGATACTTTGTAACCTAAATTGTAATTTCTATACCACATAAAAGAATTTTGATATTGGTGTCGAAGAAAACATTTGGTCTGCTGATTTATTTCGTAAGTGTTTTTTATAATATGCATTTTTAATCAATTATTATTAAATTAAATTCACTTTAAACTTCAATTTTCAATTTTTTATATTCCGGGAAAATTTTTTTATTAAAAAAAAATATTTTAAACCATTTAAGATTATATATATAGATATAGATATTAAAATTATATTTAGCAGAGAGTAATTTTTTTTAATAATTTTAATAATAACGAAATTTTTATTTTAATATGTTTATAAAAAAAACTCATATTATTGAGATAAATATTTTAAATTTCTAATAATTTTTTTCTTTATTTTCTAAACTCAGAGTATTTGTAAAATATAATTATGCTTTTGGTTGGCAACTAATAATTGGGCATTATAGAGTTAATTCATCAAAATTTTCCAATTATTTTCTCCTTTCCAATAAGTACATGATTTTCCGGGTAAAATATAGAGGTCTGGGGAACAAATATTTGGCGTTGGACGAACGATGGAGAGCGTGAAGGCGTCCAAAGGTTTCGAACCCTCGTCGTTCACCAGTTTTCTCAAGGAGATCTGGAGGTTCAGGCCTCGATACCTCACGCAATGGGGCCAGATATCGTCGGCATGCGGGTCGGAATCAACGTGGGGAGATTGGGAATTGTTTTCATGTATCGAATGCACTGGGGAGGAAACCCATGTTTTTGGGGTTTACGGAGACGGCAAGGGAGGGAAGGACGCAGACCTCGCCCCTCTCAGCATCGATCCTTTGAGAAGGTTAACGAAATACGCCGAGGGCAGTGATCTGCGTGATTGATCCTCACGGCAAGGTATACATTGGGTTCAAGCAGAGAGGCCCTTATCGGTAGACTACCTCGGTGCATGGTCATTCGCGGAAGCTCCAGGGGTGATGAACAGTGTGGGGCCAAACTACGACTATGAACAAAGCTGCCGCCATGCCGCACTGCAATTTGAGAGCAAGATGCGCCAGAACGCAAAACGAAATGGCAGGGGGGGCCTGCATGTTGCAGAACTGCTCCCTCCTTCAATGCAGTGGCCAAAACTCTTCAGATCCGGCCCAGATCTACCTGATCCAGCCAATATTCGAGATCCCAGGCTGCAGATCGGTGGCACCAAGCACAGATCGAGCAGAGGGGAGGCAGATCTAAACATGCACAAAGGAAGACAACTCAAAATGAGACCAGATCTGGAAGTTTGGATACAGCCAGAGCAGGTAAGATCAACTCGTTTTCAGATTTTTATTAACCCCCCTGAGGGGAAAACCCGATTAGTGTGGGTTCGTGCAGAAGGCACCATCTTGCAGCTAAAGGAGCAGATATGGACAGAGCTGGGGTATCCAGTTCAAATCCAACATCTGGTGAGTGGTAGGTGGTCCCTTCAGGATCACAGAACGATGGAAAGCTATGAAATCAACCGAGGAACAACCATTGTTTTAAACCTGAGGCTGAAAGGAGGGGCTCTGCCTCAGGGACAACCAAGCTATTCAGGGGGAGTCAAGGGGAAAGCAGCACCCCAGCACCAACCCAAAGGAGGCACATCCTACAAAAACATTTTACAAGGCAACAGAGACGCGGGGCCCTCGCCAGACCAAGGTGGAAATAAGCCCAAGCCATACATTGTAGATCAATTGGGACAAACCCCAGCTCTGAATTTTGACTCTTCAGGGCTTGATGATTTTGTCAAGTCCTATGAAACGCAGGCCCTTATATGCCGTTTTAACAGTTTTTGGCCAAAACCAATGGATCTATTCCACTGGATCTTCACCAATTGGACCATGGAATGTGACATACACCTATGTTCCAAGGGGTTTTTTATAGTAAGATTCACATCCAAGGAAGTCAGAGATACAATCATCAGCATTGGGCCGTGGTTTTGGGGAACAACAGGGCTGTTTATGACCCCATGGTTTCCAGACTTTGATCCAAACACAATGACTGTATCCATAGTACCGGTTTGGGTGCGCCTATACAACCTTCCTCTTCACTTCTGGAGTGAACAAGTCCTGGAAGGTATTGGGAACAACATAGGGAAATATATCAAAACAGATCTGGAAAGGATAGATGAAAGGATCTACACCTTCGCACGCATTTGTGTGGAAGCAGATCTAAGCAAAGGGCTGCCGGACAACATAAGACTGATCTACAAACAACAGAATTGGTTACAGGCTCTAGACTATGAAAACACAACTTTCAGATGTAGGCTTTGTAGGCAGACAGGACACCTGCAAAGCTCATGCCCAGAAGCCAAAAAAGTAAACAGTAAGAAGAAGCAGAAAGGGAAGCAGAGGAAAGGATGGAAATACACCACCCCAGACTCAGGTGACGAAGAATCAGAAGCAGAGGAGGAAGAGCCTACTGCAGAGAATGCAAAGGTTCCTCAAGAAACAGAGACTCAGAAGGGTACCTCATCAGCCACAAAGGACTCACAGTTTCACTCAAATCAGGCAGAGATGTCAAGTGCGGACCAAAGCATGGGAGGCATTAAACGACATCACCAGTCAGATACTTCAGACTCAGACAAAGAACCAGGTCCACAGAATGTAGAAACACAGCTAGTAATTGCTTCGATTGAGCCCTCTCAAGGAGAGTGGCGCAAGGTTGAAAAGAAAAAGGGGAGAAAAACTTGAAGCGTGAGTTTTACTCACTGCCGGTATTCAGTTTTTCTCTCTTTCTCTCTTTCTCTTTTCTTATTCTTTGTGCACGTTAGTCTGCTAATGTTGCGGGGGGTGGGTCACCACTCGAGCCTTTGGAAATGCCTAGCATATGCAATGTAACTTTTTATTTTTCTTAATAGAAAGTTCGCTTTTTCTTCGGAAAAAAAAAAAGTACATGATTTTCCTACTGAAAATATATTTCAGTAATAAAATGAGGAGTTTTGTAGGTATTAGTTTATAAAACTACCTCAACAAAACACAAAAGCATATACTTTTTGTAGGTATTACTTTAAAAAACCACCCCAACAAAACACAAAATCGACTTCATAGGCCATTATCGAATTAGAGTAGGTTTGATTTTTCCATTAATTTTAATTCACCTATCTTTAATTTACACCTCTTGTTAGCATACATGTCTACTTCTTTGTTGAAGTCTCTTACGGCATGGAAATATGCTTTAGATGAGATGTCAATTTTCTTGATTCCTTTGATGATGTTTTTCATAGATTTCACCTTTGGGAGGGAGCCTTTAACTAGAAGATGCAAGTTTTGGAGAAATCTCACATAACAGTGAGTGTGTCTACCTTATGTTCTTTGGCTAACAAAATTCCCTAGTAGAAACTATATATATATATATATATATATATATATATATATATATATTTGATTATTTGTAATATGACCAAGATCTCATCAACACTTTTTCCTCCTAGAGGCACTTTTTCCTCTAGAGATATAAGATTTGGAGTAAGTGTGTCCACCTAGTATTGTTTGGTTAACAAAATTCCCCAGTAAAAACCATTTATATCTATTTGATTATTAGTAATATAACCAAAACCTCTTTCCCTCCTCTAAACCATAGAGTAAGCCGCCTCCTCCTCCAGCCACCCCTTAAATCTTTAAAATCTTTAATTTCATCTTAAAAACTAAATCAAATCCTATTAAAATGTAAAAAAAAAATTCTCACATACCTATAATATAAAAAATAATTTATTTAACGTCAATATATATTCTGTTTTTTAATATGATATACCACTTACATATTAATCACGGAAGAAGTTACAAATATTCCTCATATTTTTTATAAAATATCTCTAAAATTAATGTATTTAAATTTTAATGCTTAAAAATAAATCGCGCCATACAGTCAATATAGTGTGAGAAAAAGAAAAGTAACAACCTAGTGTGAGAAAAAGAAAAATAACAACCTAATTTTTTAGTTCGCTTTTCGAAATATAATTCTCTAAAGTTATGAAGAATTCTAAATTCTAAGAAATTATTTATGTTTACTTTCTTTTTAAGTAATCTTTCAATTTGGTGGATGAATAGTTTTAAATTATTTTTTAGATTATCTGATTAGAGATAAGCACAAGTAAATGATGATTTATCAACAAGTTAGTTACACAAATACTAACATGTGTTACATAAATTAGTGCCTGTTGTTTAATTTAAATATAGTTAAATTAAAATAAATGTAATGAATTATATTTAGTGCTAATGTTTAGAATCTAGTGAGGTATTTTGTTAATTGTAATTCTGCATTGTGCGTGTGGAGAATTCAATCCTACTCCATAACAATAATAATTGTCTATGATGATGTTTATGTTGAGAAGGTTTTCTAAAATGTTTTACATTTTCTACATAAAGTTTAAATAGATATATTTTAAAGGGTAATTGTTCTTATTGAGAATATTTGTGAAATATAAGTGGAATATATTCCTTAAAAAAATTGGAGTATTAAAAATTAAGTTGTTTTATTTTCTTATATATTTATTATTTCAATTAATAATCATTTTAATTTATTACTAATAATTTTTAATTGATTTCCTCTTGATATTCATTAAAATTATATAATATTTTCATTATAATTTAATAATTTTTTAAAATCATTTCATTTGCCTGTATTTAAACAAATTTTGTAATAAACAACAAATACTTATATAATATAAATAAAAGGTTTTATTTTAAAATAATGATATAATAATTAAATGAATCCATATTATTATATAATATAAATAAAAGGTTTTATTTTAAAATAATGATATAATAATTAAATGGATTCATATTATTTTTTTAAATGTAATTAATTTTAATATATATTAAATAAAAAATTATTGTTTGAATCAATTTCCACTTAATTATTAATTACTTTATCCCCATATATTTGTTTGAGTAAAATTATTTAAACCAACTAGTAAAATTTCGAATTGATTATTTGAATTTATTAATTAATAATATTTATTATATCCTGGATGGGGTGCTGGACAACTGCACCTACCAGTCGCGTGACTGATGCCAGTATAAAAGGTATAATGGCATGGCAACAAGTCCTATGTTTGCATTCGCGTGTATGAACAATTATGTCTCTCTAATCTGCATTTGCTACAATGTAAGGGCTCCATTACTATTTTGGCTATAACCCGTCAGTGATCCCCCACTGGTGTAAGGGCTCCATTACTATTTTGGCTATAACCCATCAGTGATCCCCCACTGGTGCCAAATTCTCTTTTGTGTGTCACAATTCCCTTCCTTATGGCATCATCCTCAACGTCTTCTCTTGGGTGGTGGTCTGTTCGGTCCGCCACAGACGTGCTTCAAAGGCTGCAGTGTCACTCGTTCCAGCTTCCTAAGAAACTTTCCTTCTTCAGATCTCTATGGTGGACCGGTGTTCATTGATTTTGGCTGCCCTTTCTTAATTTCGAACTGCTCTTACGATTCTCCGCCTTCATTGCTTCGGAGAAGTTTCTGGACTGACTGGTGCCGAATCCAAAGAACAATGAAGCTTTATCAAAAGAAAAAAAAAACAACATATATGTTCATCAGGTAGTGTTTTTTTTTTTATTCTTGTGAACTCTTAACCGTAAGTAGAGGTTTGCTAAAAATAACTTCCTCCCTCCATGTTCAAAATAAAACGTGAACATTTTGATGCGGAAATTTTGATTATATCTCCTGGCCGCAACATAAAAATGCTAAAATGTGAACATTTAGATGGGCTAGCCTACAAAGAAAATTTAATTACATGTCGCTAGCCGCAACATTAAAAATGCTAAACCACGAAAACGTTGCAATGACACGTATGAAACGTTTCATAAAATTTGATGTGGATTATTTGATTGGGAGTAGTTTACTGAGGTGGAGGAATTGTTCTGATGGTTAAAAGTGGTCAAAATACGAGTAAAAAAATTCAAAAGGTTTTTGTAGAGACAGTGTTTGAATCGTGTTTTTGATGGTGGAAATAGATTCAATGCTATCAAAAACATCTAGGACATCTAAAATTTTGAAATTTGACAATTATAACTTTAATTTACAAAAATCCTTACCAAATTTTCTTTAAATATGAACAATTGCCATAACTTTCCAGGCAATTCAATAGAATTGCCATAACTTTTCAATCAATTTCTCCCACATAACCCATATATTAATGAAGAAGTAAAAAGTGTTACACTGAAACCTTATGTAAACTTTGTTGAAAGGTGAATTTTTATGAAATATTTTAGAGATAATGGGTGTGATCTATGATTTTGTAGAGTAATCCACTATACAGAAGCCATGCACTATACAGAGGCCATGCATGTCCGCATTTAAAATTTGATGTGTGTAAAGATCGAAGAGCCTACCATCACAGTGGTTAGTGGTCACTAACCATAAAGCAATGGGCTTGTACTGTTTTACGGGGATTGTTTTAACAGTCTAAAGGAGATATTTTTTTTTTTTGAAATTAGGAATGTTTGAATATTTTTTGATTGAGCAACTAAAATTCTAAAATTAGTAAAGTATAATATATAGTTTTTCAAAAATTTCAAGCAATACTAGAAAAACCATCCTTTGTCTATTTAAACTACTTTCAGGAAGGTCAAAGAAATTTCGTCAAACAAATTTTAACTGGAAAATAAAGCCCAACGTTAAGACTGTTGGAGGAACTACACACCTACATGCGGACATTTAGTTAGAGCGCGTGACTACATGCAAGATTCCTTCTGCTTGATTTACTCTTTGATTTGCTCCTTGTTTAACTCCGCAACTGGCTAGTTCTTTTGCATGATTTACTCCCTGATTTGCTCCTTCTTTCACTCCACAACTGACTATTTCTCTCTGGACCTTGTTGTAGGTCTTGTATCTTCTCATTGATCACCACTATGGTGCATTACCTTGGGATCTTCACCCAGTAATGCTATATCATGAACATTGTAACCTATTTTCTAATGAATCATTCTTTTGTTCTTTGGATTTTCTTTTAGTGTTTTTGCTCTGCAAAGTTGTGTGTTCAATCTTTACTAGCTAGATTCATCTGTGTGGTTTTTCTAACACATTTACATGATATTAGAGCCCACAGGTTGCTAGATAAAAGGTGCACCAGTACTTTATTTTGCAGGTATTACAGCTTGGAGATCGAAGATTGACAGAAAAATAGAGTTTCCCAAAGCATCGATCCTAACACCATACAACTATCACAAATGGAAGGACCAAATGGCTCGATACCTTCATCAAAAAGGGTTGTATAGGATTACCATGGCTGCAGAAGTGGAACCCACTTCAGCCATAGAGAAATCCAAGTACCTCAACCACATGGATAAGGCCTGCGGATCCATATGCATGTGCATCTCCCCATATTTGCAGTTTCATCTATCTGCCTGCAATACTCCCAATGAGATTTGGAAAAAGGTTGAAGAACTCTACGAGAAATGGGATGAGATGAAATGACATCTATTCAAAGTGGAGTTGCTGTCATTGGATCCATAGAACTATGACAGAATTCAAGAATTCTTCACCAAATATAAAGATCTATTGCTGCAACTCAAGGGTTGTGGAATTAAAAAATCCAAGGAGGAGAGTCGCCAATTTCTCTCTATTATGTCAAAGCTCAGACTGGAATAATAATCATATCATATGGCTGCTGCAAAGGAAGTCTATTCCTCTTTGGATGCATGCAAAGGATCTCCCATCCTCATGGGAGATGACTCATCTATTGAGGTCATCGGAAAAGGTAGAGTGGAACTTTTACACGGAAGCTTTGAAGATGTACTTCATGTTCCAAAACTTTCGGTAAACCTGCATTCAGTTTATCAGATTGCTCATTCTGGCATTGGAAAGAGAGTGGAATTCACTACAGATGCAGTGAACATATATGACCTACATAGCAGCTCCAAAATTGCAACCGGTGAGGTAAACAATGGAGCCAGACTGTATGCATTTTCTGAATTTATTGAATCTAAATCCTCCTTATTGGTTACACATGTTGATGATAGTAGTAGGCTTTGACACGAGAGGTTTGGTCACTTAAATTGCAGGTATATGCAGTAGCTAAGCAAGCATGAGATGGTGGAAGGCTTGCCAAATATCAGTTTCTCTAAAGGAGTTTGTGAAGGGTGTGTCCTTAGCAAACATCCTAGAGAAAAGTTTGACACTGGCAAGACTCACAGAGCATCCTCTCTTCTAGATCTGATCCATAGTGATGTGTTGGGGCCTTTTCCTCATCCTTCCATCAACAAAGCAAGGTATGTGCTTATATTTATTGATGATTTCTCACAGTATACTTGGGTGTATCTTCTTAGGAACATATTTGAAGTTTTTGCTCACTTTGAAGATTTCAAAGCACTAGTTGAGACATAGTTAGAGAGAAAGATCAAAGCCCTCCGTACAGATAATGGGGGGGAATATGTTAACATAGAACTTCAAAACTGTTGCCTTCAGTCTGGCATACAGTTGCAGTACACAGTTCCATACACTCCGTAGCAGAACGAAGTTGCTGAGAGAAAGAACAGATCTCTCAAAGAGATGGCTCCCTGCATGTTGCATGCTAAGTCACTGCCTCATAAGCTATGGGCTGAAGCACTTAATTGTGCTAACTACATCCAAAACAGATCTCCTCATAGGGTTGTCAAGGATCAGACCCCCTTTGAGGCTTTGAGTGGTACTAAATTGGAGGTCACCCACTTCCATGTTTTCGACTCCTGAGCATGGGCCAAGATCCTATTTGAAAAGAGGAAAGCTCTTGATCCACAAAGTATTGAGTGCATCTTTGTTGGATACCCTGATGGTGTGAAGGGATACTGACTCCTGATTTCCTTTATGGACAAGCTCATCATTGCGCGAAGTGTCAAATTTGAGGAAAGTCTCTCGCATGCACCTCAATCGCTGCATGTAGACACATTTTATCTACCTCATGTCTGAGATGATGACTCAGTACACTCAGATGCAGATACAGAGCATGCAGATGTTGCGGTAGAGCATACAGATGCAGAGGTAGAGTCTTCAGATACAAATCTAGTGCATGCATATGATGAATCAACTTCCCCTGTCATAAATCAGAGAACAAGAAGCTTACGTGAGATATATGCACAAGACTACCCAGCTACTAGAAATGGTCTTATGGGGGATAATTCTGATCTGCAGAGGACTAGCTCAGAGTTTATTGAGCCTCCTCTTGCCCTCACTACCACTGAACCAATGCCATCCTAGCATTGTTATTTAGTTCAGTCTTCAGATCTGTAGTCTTATGTTGAGGCTGTTGGGCATCCATCTTGGGAGTCCACCATGGAGGAGTATAACTCCCTCCTTGAGTCCTTCAAGAAGGAAACTTATCCGATGCAAATGGGTCTACAGGACCAAGAGTGTTGCAGATGGGTAGATCACTAGACAGAAAGCTCGACTAGTAGCCAAAGGCTTCCAGCAAGTGCATGGCATTGATTATGATGAGACCTTTTGCTCTAGTAGCAAAGATGGATTCCATATACCTTGCATTTGCCATTGCGGCTGCCCAGGGGTGGGAAGTACATAAGATGGATGTGAAGAATGCCTTTCTTCACAGAGACCTATCTAAGGAGATCTACATGGAGTAGCCACACGGTTTCATTCAGGATTCATCTTTGGTCTGCAGACTGAAGAAATCTCTCTACGGCCTTAAGCAGGCCTCGATATCTTGGTATGAAAAGATGGATTCTTTTCTCTTATCACAAAATTTTGAAAGATGTAAGTCTGGTTCGAATATTTACATGCTCAGGACACATGATTCTCTTCTTATTTTAGTTTTTTATGTGGATAATCTCCTGATCACCAGCAGCTCGGCTTCAGCCATTGCTGCAATCAAGAGAGCCTTGCATGATAGGTTCTTGATGATGGACATGGGTCCATTACACTTCTTTCTTGGTCTTGAGATCAGCTAGGATGCTACAGGCATCAAACTCTCTCAGGCTAAGTATGCATGGGATATCCTCGAGAGATTTCACATGACTGATTGCAAGCCATCACAAACTCCTTTTCTGTCTGGGGTTCGACTTGAGGATGGAGGTGACACTCCATTAGTTGACAGTACTCTCTACCGATAGCTAGTGGGGAGCTTATTGTACCTCACCCACTCCAGGCCAGATCTTTCATATGTAGTAGGGGCAGTTTCTAGATACATGCAGAAGCCACATGAGCTACACTGGAATGCTGCCAAGCGCATCCTCCGATATGTGTAGGGCACAATCACCTTCGGGATTCATTATGCAGCAGGCACTGCATTGAATCTCCTTGGCTTCACTTATTCTGATTGGGTAGGTGAAAACATTGATCGCAAGTCCACCTCGAGATATTCACTTAGTCTAGGGTCTGGCCCTATCTATTAGTCGAGCAAGAAGCAGGCTATTATTGCTCTCTCTTCAGCCGAGGCTGAGTACAGAGGAGTATTCAACATCACCATTCAGGCTCTGTGGCTATAGCACTTCCTCACTGAGTTGGGTGTCCAGTTCCACCAGCCCATTATCATCTGGTGTGACAACCAGAGCACTCTCAAATTTTGTAGGGATTCAGTACAGCGACAGCGGACGAAGCACATAGAGATCCATATGCACTACATCAAAGACTTAGTACATGATCGGGTCATTGATTTGCAATTCTGTCCATCAGCAGAACAGACTACAGACATCTTCACCAAGACATTCAATGAGCATAAGTTTCACTCTCTGCGTGATTGTCTTGGAGTGACGGACATAGTTGCTTAGCAACTGTCTTGTCTTCCTCTTTTCTTTTGATTACATTGTATTTTGGGGGGGGGGGGCTTTCCCACGAGGTTTTCCCTCTTTCCTCAATTTTAGAATAAGTTGCACTATATTTTGGGTGACCTTTGGCCTTAGTTGCCAGGGCCCATTTTCTATTTTTCCGCATAGTCGTGTTCGGGGGGGGGGGGGGGGTGTTGGAGGAACTACACACACTACTACACCAAGGGCACTTTTGAGACATTTTTTTGAGACAAAAAAAATCTTTTGTCTCAAAAAATCATTTTTTTATTTTAGTTATTTTATATTAAAAATTAATATCAATTGATTTGTCTTAAATATAAACTTTAAGACAAAAATAGGTTGAGACAAAAATAGCCTGAGACAAAAATATTTTAAGACAAAATGTTATATTTAAGACAAAAATAGTTTAAGACAAGTAGTTTGAGACAAAAATATTTTAAGACAAAACTTTATATTTAAGACAAAAATAATTTAAGACGAAAATATTTTGAGACAAAACTTTATATTTAAGACAAAAGTAGTTTGAGACAAAAATTTAAAGACAAAACTTTATATTTAAGACAAAAATAGTTTAAGACAAAATTATTTTAAGACAAAAACAGTTTAAGACAAAATTATTTTAAGACAAAAACAATTTAAGACAAAATTATTTTAAGAAAAAACTTTATATTTAAAACAAAAGAATTTTGAGACAAAAATATTTTAAGACAAAACTTTATATTTAATACAATGACCACTTTAGATCAAACCTATGTTTAATACGATATTTCACTTCGAATGAAAATGGAGAGTGGAGCGCTTAGGGTTTGACGTTGCTCTGCAACTGGAAGACCTTCACAGACTGCGTCGTTCTACCATTAACCTTCATCCATAAGGCAGCTACAACACAATAAGGAACAACTATCGAACAATGGAACCCCCTCAGGGGGAGGACATGATGCCTCCCCCCGCTGATACGAAAAATGGCCTGCGACAGACTGAAAGTGTCAGGATGGACCATCCAGAAGATACAACAGCAGAGAATGAAAATATGCCAACGAATAACAACACAAATGAAGAACCACGATTGACGTCAAACACCTGCAAGCCGGTAGTAGTTGAGAGACCCAAAATCGAGCTCCCAAGTCAATGCATCAACACTCAAATCCAGTTTATGAGGGATCATGCTTTGATACGAAAGTTCATAGGCCTTTGGCCAACGGAGAAAGCTTTGCACGGCTGGATCACAACCAAATGGAAGCCAAATGGCACATAACACTACAGTTAGGGCCTAAGGGCTTCTTTACTGCCATTTTCAATTATTTGGAGGATTGAAACAAGGTATTGGATGGAGGACCATATTTCTTCAACGCAGCAGGGCTATACCTAAGAGGATGGATCGAGTGCTTTAACCCGGACAAAGAAGATCTAATTTGGGCCTTGGTGTGGTTCCGCCTTTATTCTCTCCCTCTGGAGTATTGGGACGAAGACTCTTTGCGAGACATTGGGAATGGTTTAGGCAAATTTATCAAAGTGGAAGAGGAGACAAAGTTGAAGTGATATACCTCCTATGTGCGGATCTATGTATACATGCACCTCAGCAAAGCTCTTTTGGATGCGGTAAGCCTCTACCATGATGATTATGAATGGTTACAAACAATAGATTACGAGCATGTACCATTCCACTGTCGAAAATGCCACGCTCTGGGCTGTTTATTCCGAGACTGTCCCTCCAATATGAAATCCATGACCATCCCTTCAATGGACAAATCCGACTCGGATGGGTTCACAAAATTTCCAAATCGCAAAAAGACCCATAAAAAGCCCTCTACCTCAGTCAAAAACGTTGTCGCCAGCACCTCCTTGCCTTCAACAAGCAATAGCTTTAAAATCCTGCTCCAGCCAGAGGTTCATATTTTAGATAATCAAAAACAACCTAAAGCCATTCCTAAGACTTCCGCCCATTTTTCTCCATCAAGCTCAAAGAAAGCCCTCACTTCTAAGAAACCCACGGACACCAAAATGCCCTCTCCCAGTAACATGCAGAAAAGGACTGCTTAAGGTATGGAGGTAGATAGCACTCAGATGCAGCTCACGATTGTAGATGATACAGAGGCAGAGTAGGAAACAATACAAAACATGGAAGAGGAACGAGAGAGCTTCAACATCGAAGATCTAGATATACTGGGACTTGAACAGGTTTGTAAGAAAAAGGAATATGACAAAATTCCTGAGCGACAACTAGAGAACTTAGAAGTAATTCTCTCAAGAGCACATAATCAAAGATCATTAGGTGTCCAAACTGGTAGTTCATGGGATGGAAGAAATATCTTCAAAGACAACAAGAAACGAGGATGGAAAACCAATCTTCAGAGGACCATCTGCATAGGGGAGATGCTGGTGGAATCTGGAAGATACTCCAAGCTCACAAAATACTATAATCCCCTTCCAAATCGGGAATCATGAAGCTCATCTCATGGAACATCAGAGGGCTCAACAGCCCGGGGAAGGGACGATTAATAAGGAACATGCTACAACAAGAAAAGCCTCAAATTCTCTTCTTGCAGGAGACCAAGTGTAATTCCACAACGTTGGATCAGATCCTTGCCAAAGCATGGCCAGGAAGCAAAGAAGTGGCGGTGGAAGCCATGGGAGCCTTAGGAGGGCTAGCCATCGTTTGGGATGGTAGAGCTATAACACTTACCAACATACATGCCAGTAAGCACTTTATTCAGGCCAAGTTTCATTTAACAGGGACAAATGTTCATGGACACTTAACTAATGTCTACTTCCCCCAGGAGGCAACAAACAAAGTGGACACATTGAACACCCTAACTCAGATCAACTCAGAAAGATCCCACCCACTTTAGATCACAGGAGGGGATTTCAACATGATTACAAGATTGGAGGAAAAAAGAGGAGGACGGATCAAGCTGGACTGTGAAAGCACACACTTCAAAAACTACATTCATAACAATAGGTTTATAAATATGGAATTCAACAATGGCATTTATACTTGGAACAACAAGCGTGTAGATGCCCACCAAATTGCATCTTGGTTAGATAGATTCTTGATCTCTAATAACGCAATACATCTTGGCGGGGATCTCTTGGCCTCTATATTTCCACTCTCTGGCTTGGACCATTGGCCTATTAGGCTTCACTGGCAAATACAAGGAGACAATGTTCATAGGCCCTTTCACTTTGAAGCCTTTTGGCTGAATCACCCCGATTTTCATAACCTGATAACAAAGACATGGAGAAATTTCACACCACCGAAAGGCACAAAAATGTACAAGCTCCAACAAAAGCTAAAACATATCAAGGAAAAAATAAAACAGTGAAATCGCTTTACCTTCGGCAATATCGTTCAGGCACAAAACACTCTTGAACAAGAAATGCAAAAATTACAGTAGAGAATCATAGCTGAAGGAAAATCCGAAACCATAGCAGAACAGGAACGTCAACAACAAACGCAGATCTCAGAAAGAGCAAGACAGGCAGAGATTCTTTGGAGACAAAAATCGAGGATCCGATGGCTTAAAGAGGGCGAATGCAATACAAAGTTCTTCCACCATACCACTATCCAATGGAGAATGCACAACAACATTACTCTCCTCCAAAATCGATAAGGGGAACATCTAGAGAAGCATGAAGATATAGAACAGGAACTCCTCACCCACTTTCGGAGGGTGCATCAGGAAACGAAGACTGATTGGTTGCCAGCTATAGAGAATATCATCAAGATTATTCCTAAGATCGTAACTGAGGAACACAATCAAATACTCGTCAAACCTATTTCTTTACAGGAAGTGGATACAACTATGCGACAGCTCAAAGTTGGGAAACACCCGGACGAGACGGCTTCACTTCGGACTTCTTTCACAACTTCTGGGATCTAATCAAGGAGGAAGTCTGGCAAGTAGTCGAGGAGTCCAGAGTTAACAGATGGATGCTTCCATCCTTGAATGCCAACTTCATCACCCTCATCCCTAAGGAGGAGAACAGCCAGACTCCAGACAAATTCTGACCTATTGCACTATGCAAGGTATTGTAAAAAATTGTCTACAAAGTGATCGCCACACGCCTCAAGCCCCTGCTTCCTCTTCTTATATCACTGGAGCAATCAAGTTACATGGAAGGAAGTCAGATCACCGATGGCATAATTCTCACTCATGAAATCATTCACTCCCTAAAGCAAACCAAAAATGCAGGTATGCTCCTAAAATCGACCTCTCAAAAGCTTTCGATACTTTAAGCTGGAAATATATTCAAAAAATACTGCTAGCCTTTGGCTTTACCCTCCCTTGGGTAAGATGGATTATGAGTCTCATCACTTCTACCTTTTTCTCAATTCTTGTCAACAGGACCCCCTCCACCCCCTTCCACCCATCCAGAGGTATTCGACAAGGGGACCCTCTCTCACCCTTTCTATTTGTTATTATGGCGGAAGTTCTTGGACGTTACATCAAAGATGCCCTTCAAAACCAACAATTACATGGCCTTTCTTTCCAGAATACCCCTGCTTTCACCCACCAACAATTTGTGGATGACAATATGTTATTTGGTCATCCTTCAGTCGAAGAAGCTCGTAAGCTGAAATCAATTTCATCTAACATTTCGGATGCCTCTGGCGCCTGCATTAACAAATCAAAATCTCAAGTCTTCTTCTTTCACACACCTCCCATCAATCAAGCCTCCATAGCCAGAATTTTGGGCTTCTCGATTGCATCTCTGCCCTCCAAATACCTGGGAGCTCCAATGAAAGCCTCTGCCTTAAAGCACTCATCCTAGAAAATTCTCCTAGAAAAATTGGAAGCCCGTATCTCTTCATGGACCTTCAGATCTCTCAATATGGCGAGTTGCCTAGTTCTAATCAAGGCAGTGCTACAATCTTTGCTACTCTACCTCTTCACGGTCCTAGCAGCACCCAAATGGGTTCTTAAAGCAATCAAAAATCTTCAACGAGATTTTTTATGGGGGAATATGAAACAAAAAAGAAAATGGGCTCTGGTAAAGTGGGAAATAGTTTGTCACCTAAAATCCTCTGGAGGCACTGGATTACAGGATCCTTAGCACAGCAACGAGGTCATGGGAGCGCACTTCTAGTGGAGATGGCTCTCGAACCCATATACTCCTTGGGCAATCCTCTGGATAGCTAAGTATGCTCATAATAGACCAGTGGGTGATTTAATTCGGCTCAAAGAAGTTAGCACAAGCTATCTAATTTGGAATGCTGCCAAACAACATAAAGATATAATCCAACAACAGAGTTTTTGGGAAATCAAGAATGGAGATAATGTGAACTTTTGGGAGGACTCCTGGTAGCAAAGACCAAAATTGAAGGACCTACTCATGCCCCACCAGCTTCAGGATTGGGTAGAGTACCCGACGATCAAAGTAAATCAACTTTGGGAGGAAGTTCACAACCAAGGTTATAGGCAATGGTTATGCTTGAACCTCATTCTTGGGCAAGCCACGCAATCCATCAAAGATAGCCTGGATACGGAACTCTCAAGCAGGAAAATTCACCAATCAGATAAGAAATACATCATCAGATGGGGTTATGAAATGAGAGGTACCTTCACTTCCCAGGAAGCATATCATATAATACTAAGGGACCATACTGTCAAGGATAGCCTCTGGCACAAAGTTTGGGAACCACCAATCTGGCCAAAAATCTCCACCATTCTCTGGTTGTTGTGTGAAAATAGAATCCTTACTTGAGATAATCTAAGGAAACAGAGTTTTCATATACCTTCCATCTGCCCAAATTGTAAACAGGCAAAAGAAACTAAGGAACATCTCCTAAACTCATGTCTGTTAGCAACCCGACTTTGGGAGAATGTTAGCTTTAGATGTCAAAGAGATAGACGAAATAAGGAGAATTCAAACAGCACTATTCATTCTTGGGCACCTCACCCTTATAAAAGAAAAATCTTAAACACCTTATGGAAGCTAATACAAGGTTTCCTCATGTGGACAATCTGGAAAGAGAGAAATAGCCGCATATTTAAAGACCATTCCTCTCCCATATAAGTTCTATGGATCAATATATGTCAAAACATACGAGAAACCTTGATGCTCCAAACGTGGCTTGATGATGATTTCCCATCCACACCACAGGAACAAAATATATGGCTGAATTGGAACCTTCAGTGGAACCATGAGTAGTTACACCTAAGGAAAATCCCTCCCTCTGGAGATACACCTGACAAATGGACTCCACCCCCACCACACATGGTACTGCTCAACTTTGATGGAGCATCAAAAGGAAATCTAGGTAAAGAAGGATTTGGGGGAATATTTAGAAATTACAAGGGCAATGTTCTCCAAACATTCATGGGGTCAATAGGTTGGGATACAAACAACTCAGCCGAATTAGAAGGAATTTGGCAAGGACTTCTCTTGGCTCAAAACAATAGATTCTTCCCACTCATAATTGAAGGGGACTCCTAGATCGTAATTAACATGATCAACCAGATCTTACAAGGAACTCCAGAACATAAAGTGGGTAGCAGTTGGAGATTGGCGTAAAGGCTGGAATAGATTGAACAATGGCTTCTCATTCATAGAGCAGTTACCATCAGGCAAACTCGTCGGAATGGTAACAAAGTAGCAGAACTTCTAGCAAACATTGGCGTTAAAAGTGGTAAGACTCTTCATGTAGGAGCTCTTAGCACTATAGCCAATACTCATCAATTGCAGGATTTCAATGATCTAGTGCAAAAGGAAAGGGAAAATGCAGAGGAAACGCACCCGGATGTGGGTGTCAACAACGACATTTAAATGACAAGATGGATCGTTGGTGGGTTGGGAAGCCATCTGGCTAAGTGCTTCGTCTTGAGAGCTCACCACAAATGGATTAAAAACACCTTGCAGGTGACGTTTATTGACTCCAAAAGCTGTGACGAGCTCAAATCCTTCAACACCATGGCCCCTGCAAACCGTTTTGTTACTCCTCCCCTTCTCCATGGCATTTGTCCTTCGCAAGCGGCTGAACCGTGTTTCAGAACTACTACAGGCAGTCACTGCCTAATTCTCCCTTGTCAGGATTTTGGTAATGGTTTTCATTTTTCACATTCCTGTCATTGTCTTCTTGATTGTGGTTCGCCCACCCCTGCTCCCGCTCATCGTTGCCTTCATTCCAATTCTTCCGCTATCAATTCAGCCATGGCTCGCCTCAGGCACCACATGCGCAGTAGGCATGGAGGTTCGCATGGAGGTTTTAACCACTCGCGAGCTTCTACCAGTTCCACCTCTGACTCCCTGGACTCAACTACTGAATTTCCCAACTCGCTCATTAACCCCACTCATAGCTACCCGAATACCAGAAGTGGGAGAGGTTGGAGGGACAATGTTATCCACACTATGGATCTCCCACTCCCTCCTCTTTCTGGCCCTCACAACACACAATTTCGTTTCTGCAGTTCACTAAACAAGCCTACAATCACTGCTACCATCATAATTTCTTTCAAGGAAGAGTCTGCGACGCAAGCTACTCTGTCCAGTCGTGGGAACAAGCAAAACAGGGAAGAGATAGGTAGTCATGGGATCAACAACAAGCAGCAAGGTGAAAGCAGTAAGGCTCTGCATGACAAAGATAAAGCTGGGGACGCTGGTAAGCGACAGATGGATGCTGAAGGCACTGTAGATTCTCCAACTGTTCAAGGTTGCAGCGCATCTGAAGAGGATGACGATTGGTATCAGTTTGCCTTCTGGATTGAGGAAGAGCCAGCTCCGGTGGAACCACCAGCCTAACACGTGGCCTCATGAGAAGGTCTCCGGCTCCCAGGTGGATTCATCTCTCTTTTTGTGGTTTTTGGTCTCTCGCAAAGGTGTCCGGCTTCCAAGCGGATATGTTTCTATGATTCGTGGTTTTGTGGCCTGGATGTGTTCTGTCTTCTCATCAAGTGTCTTGAATACTCTGGTTAACTCTCTGCTACGTGGAAATGACATACTATTACTTGGTTATGTCCCTATATTTTTGGTTCAGGATTGCATTCCTCTTTGTTCATTTTGGAAAACCAAGGTCTCCTTTGAAATAGTTATTCTGGTTCAATGGCTGGTTTCCCCCATAACAGGGGCAGTCTTCAAAGCTTCTTGGACTGGTTTCCCCTCTGTTGGGGCAGTCCAATACCAACAGTTTCATTTTGTGATGATGATTGATGCTTAACATCTTTGAGATCAGGTTTCTCTGTAACTTTTTTTGTATTACACAAGTGTCCCCTTTATCCTCCCGAAGTCTATAATCGAAGCCGCACTTGCCGTAAGCTGCCACAAAGGTTGTTGCATTAAGTGAAGTATGTGTTATATGTTCTGGATGGTCTATGTTGTATCGATAAGTTTTCAAGTGTGTGATTGTAGTGAAGTTTTATCACTATTCACATAAGTTCCACTAATCCCACACTTAGCTAAATTTCGGAGTTTCCTTAGCAACCTAGCCTCATCCAACTTTCCTGAACTACATACTTCACATATGTAACCCTCAAGCTTTTATGTTGCTTGTTCGAACCATGCAATACACAGAAATCCCAACCTCCCTTACCATTCAAAAATGCACAGTGGTTTCCTCCAGTGTCCTTCCCTTAGCCGGAACCCACTGTCTCCAAAAACTGTGCAGTTTTGTCCCTTGACTACCCAGTCTACCTTGCATCCTGAAATTGCATAGATGTGTCCTCCCAGGGCCTCGTCCCATGTAGTGCCTTACATCCTAAAATTGTGTAAATGTGTCCTCCCAAGGCCTCATCCTGCAACAGTCACTGCCCATTGAAACTACACAATTATGTCTCTCATAGGCCACGAAGAAAGATGACATGATAGATGACTCTCAAGGAGTTGAGGAGAAAAATAAGTAGACCAAGAAACCTAAGGTATGATAGAATATTAGGACTGCATGAAGACTCCATCTGATGCATAGCCCTTTGGAGGCTAGGTATGGAAAACAAAGCATGTCTTTTGAAATACACCTCTTAATGTAGCTTAAACGTTTGCTTATCATTGTCGTATCATTCCGTCTTCAATGACATTCATGGTTGCAAGAACTAAAAGTCATTCCATGTGTTTGATCTACGTGTCTTGCTCCCTTTCACTTGTTTATTACATAGCTTAGAAGATGAAGAGTATTACCACTTCTTTATTTAAGCTACTCAGGTTGTGACCAACATGATCTTATGAATAACCAGGCATGATGCAAGAAATCCTAAGTGGGATGAAAGATGTTTGATGATATGTATGTAGTCAGTACACTCCTCTGCATTACTCCTTTGCATTAATCCTTGCTTTGTATCTTGCATGTACCCTCACCGCTTGTCAGATTTGGCTACCTGTTAATGGATTCTGCGCTTAAAACACAGTTCTGCCACTGACTCTTTCTACACACGACACACCATATATAACAATATTTTCGTTAATCAATGGATCGCCATCGATGTTATAGTGATCGATGGTTGATCAACAGTATCGTAACCTAGGAATTAAGACATCATCGCATATATATATACGGATAACACGAAAAGGAATTATTACATATACACACATAAAAATCCACACAATATCAACACTGAACACACTTTATATTATACACGATATGATTACAGATCTAAGGCATTTTAGCCTTGGGAGAAAATTCCCCTTCAACTGCATTTTGATCACCCTGTTCTCACAAATTTACTTTGTTCTCACTCTTTCCTATTGAACACGCAGGTTCATCATTTATAAACACATTGGATCAGATCACTGAAAGGATCCGATCAAATCCTCTCCATGAATCACTCAACTATCCCTAATTCTCTCTACATGCATACATACATATGGCAGATTAGATTAAATAAGTCTTCTAGAGACTTTATCCATTCCATCAAACTAGCTCTATTTTAATAAAAATGTCCCATGTTTACTCCGATGGTCCACGTCGTCCTCCTTGCTCCGCTTTGGATTCCTTGTTTGATTAAGAGTGTTGAATGCTCCTGCATTAGGCTCAAGGATGTCATGTTTGTTCTAGAACTAAAGAAAAATCTCATCTTTGTTGCAATTTTGGAAGACCATGGTTGTGAAGTGATATTAATCAAAGGAAAGGCATTCCTAAGACACATAGCCACGGGACAGGTGAAGCAGATCGGGGTTCGTGTGAAGAACCTATATAATCTATATGTGGAAGACTATGTTGCATTAAGCACTAAGGTGGAGAAAGTGCAGGTCGTGATGTTGATGAACTTTGGCACAAAATACTTGGCCATTTGCATCATGACACCTCGAATATTATACAACAAATAACCACTAGCCTCCCTAGAGGCGCACTTAAGTAGTATGATGTATGTGTAGGTTTTAATCCCGTATAAAAATTACCTGCATATGAGTTCTAAAAAAAAAAATAAACAATGCAAGAGCATAACACATAAAACACATATACACAGAGATTTTCCCCTGGATCCCGAAACTAGGACTACCAGCTTGATTTTTTCATTATGTTCCTTTCAATGTTATAATACATATTTATACATGACGAAGCATCCAATACCATGGACCAAAAACCATCGCATCTAATACCATGGACCGAAAACCATCATGTCCAAAAACATGTGCGAAAATCATGCACAAAACCATAGGTGGGTCCGTCCATCCTAACATAGGGTCCAAAACCAAAATTTTCCGGGGTGCTACCCCATACCACATAAAGTTGGGTTACAGGTACGCCTCAAACCCCCTGTCAACCCCCCGCTACACAATCGGTGCAACAAAGGCACGCTCCTCCCTCCCTCTAACCCCGCAGTTAACTATGTGGGCTAGTCGTGGAAAGAATATAACACAACCACAATATGCAAAGGATGTACATTGCGGAAGTACATAAAATCCACATTCCATGATCGGGACAACAAAGAACATGCAATCCTAGAAAGGATCCACTATCATGTTTATGGACCTTTCTCGACAACCTCCACTGCCATATACAAATATTTTGTCATTTTTATTGATGACTTCTCACGGAAGTGTTGGATCTTCTTCATGTGGAAGAAAGATGACACATTATCCAAGTTCGTATAATTCAAGGCACTACCCAGTCTACCTTGCATCCTGAAACTGTGTAGATGTGTCCTCCTAGGGCCTCATCCCATAGCAGTGGCTTGCATCCTAAAACTATGTAAATGTGTCCCCCCAGGGCCTCATCCCACAACAGTCATTGCCCGCTGAAACTACACAATTATGTCTCTCAGGGGCCATGAAGAATGATGACATGATAGATGACTCTCAAGGAGCTAAGGAGAAAAATAAGAAGACTGAGAAACCGAAGGTATGAGAGAATATCAGTACCGCATGAAGAATCCATCTGATGCATAACCCTTTGGAGGCTAGGTATGGAAAACAAAGCACATATTTTGAAATACACCTCTTAGTGTAGCTTAAAATATTTCTTATCATTGTTGAATCATTCTGTCTTCAATGACATGCATGGTTGCAAGAATTGAAATTCATTCCATGTGTTTCCTCTTCATGTCTTTCTCCCTTTCACTTGTTTATTACATAACTTAGAAGATGAAGAGTATTACCATTTGTTTATTTAAGCTACGGAGGTTGTGACCAACATGATCTTATGACTAACCAGGATGGAGGACCATATTTCTTCAACGCAGCAGGGCTATACCTAAGAGGATGGATCGAGCGCTTTAACCCGGACAAAGAAGATCTGAGCTGGGCCCTGGTGTGGTTGCGCCTTTATTCTCTCCCTCTGGAGTATTGGGACGAAGACTCTTTGCGAGACATTGGGAATGGTTTAGGCGAATTCATCAAAGTGGCCTCAATAGAAAATGAGCTGCTTTAAGTTCCCGGCTAGGTGGTCTCCCTTATAATGTTGAGGCAGAGAATTTTGAGCCTTCAACAGGTACACAGACACAACTCACAACTATCGTGTGTACTCTCCATCTCTCAAGATGACAATGGTCACAAGAGATGTGAAGTTTGATGAGGAGAAGGCAATGAGGTGTTCTCCTGAGAGGGAGCTTCAATTGCAGCCTAATTAGGAGCTTTTGGCTCCAAAGGAAGAACCTTAGGAAGTTGTGGAGTAGCCACAAGCAAAGGAGCAAAGAGTGGAGACATCCAGAGAAGGAAGGAAGCAGACCAGGGAAGCTAACAAATTATTGCAGGATTCTCGAGAGAATGTGGGAGCACCCACATCACAGTGCAAGCAAAGGAGGTCATAGGATCAGTACACTGGGTACATGGCTTTGATGAGTGAGCTAGTTGAGACATAAACATCTTCATTCGAGGAAGCAGTGCAATAACCAATATGGGTTGATGCTATGGTAGAGGAATATGATTCCATTGTCAGAAACAGTGTTTTGGAATTGGTCCAAAGACCAACAAACACATCAGTGGTTGGTTCGAGATGTCTTTATAAGATAAAGCATGCAGAAGACAGGAGCATAGAGAAACACAAGGCCTGATTTGTGGCAAAGGGGTTATCTCGGGTGGAGGGAATTGACTATGAGGAGGCCTTTGCTCCAGTATCAAGGTACTCATCCATCAAGTCAATTCTAGCACTATTAGCATAGATGAGGTGGAAGATCCACCAAATTGATGTGAAGATAACATTCCTCAATGGAGTTATTGAGGAGGAGGTGTATATTGAGCAATTGAAGGGGTTTGAGACCTTCAACAGAGAGTCGCATGTGTGCAGACTCAAGCGAGCGTTGTATGGACTCAAACAAGCACCCCGTGCTTGGTATACTAGGATCGATAACTATCTCACTAGTTTGGGCTTCACCAAAATAGAGAGCCATAGAATCCCATGGATTTGAAGAACCTGCAAGGATTCTAATTCCATTATCTCTAATAAGGAAATGAGCTTATTATTTCTCTTTGCTAAATTTCCAACCCATGAGTATACCTTGTTTGTTATTGTCTCAACATACAAATACTCAGGTATCTTTTTCAAAGCATATGATGCTACAAGTGCTTCAATATGTGAAATGCAATGAGTGCCAATCAAATTTTCTAAATCATTCTTTAGCAGTGTGACAAATCCATTTTCACATCCAACCATAGATGAAGCACCATCAGTCGAAACCGCTATTAGTTTCTCATTTTCCAACTACCTTGTTTCCTTTGAATTAACGATGGTATCATATATAGTCTTTCCTTTTCCACTAGGAACAATAATCATTTTCATAAATTGTGTGACTAGAGGACCCAAACCTTTTAAATCTAGATATGTAGAATACACAACAAGGTGTTGTTCCAAACCATTGTCTATACTTTCATCTAACATTATAGAGAAAAAGGGATTTTCTAGCACTTTTCTAATTTGCACCTCTTCAAGATAATTTGATATAGAGTGAATGAATTTAGTAGCTTCTTTTCTATTTATGTAGGAAGAATACTCCACTTGAGAAGGCATATTAGGCGTCTGTAGATGCATTTGAATATGACAAAGATCTTCATAAGTAAAAATTGAAATATCTTTTTGTGCAATAAAATATGCTAACTAAATGGTAGTTCTGACCATTTCCTTATTAGCCTCACTTATAGCCACTTTGTGTTCTTTAATGGGATTTTCAAACCTTTTAGTGTCATACAAATTTCTCTGAGTTGATTTTTGATGAATAATGGATTTTGCATGAGTTCTCACAACATCATATTGAATCATATTAAATCCATCTCCAATACCCCATGGACCTTGAGCCTTGTATTTCTCACAAATTTTACACTTCATATGAGTCTTGTGATATTCAACATTGATACTATACACCCAAGGATGTTTTATCATCCACTCTTCTCGGAATTCACGTTTTGAGAAGGCCTTCCTCCTCGAACTACTAGATCCACCATCGTGTCCTTCCTTTTTATTGCCAAGAATTTCTATATCAACAAAATACTCTTCATTCATATCTTCATTAGCATCATCATTCAAATGAGGTATATATGGAATATCTTTAACATTATAAGTCTTTGATGTTTTAAAATATGCATAAAAAAAATTTAGTTGATTGACCCTTCCTTTTTGGAGGCATTTCTATTTAAGTAATTTACCTACATGCAAAACAATTACAATAAATCACAATAATCAAATAAAGAGTGAAGGATTGATAGTCATTACATAAGTAAAGATGTCAAGATAATAAGGTGTAATTACTAAAGAATAGCACATTCCACCTTGAAGTGTTTATGAATGTGGAATGAATTTTTTTATCTATTTGTAATAGTAGAATTTTATTAGTCACTCAAATTACATTTTGGTAATTTATGATGATAAAATCCCTTCAGTAAATATGATATCTATTATGGTTCATTAGATTTCTTTGTTTTGATGAATGCTCCTTAAAAAATTACTAGACACTACCTATAGTACAATGATTACTTACTATAAAATAGATACACTACCTATAGTACAACAAGTAGATCAATAATAAGTCAATTCAAAAAAGCAACTTCAAACAGAACCTTAACCTATGTAAAATAACATAACAATTTAAAATTCTTATGGAATTTAACATTCTTAAACCTATAAGAAATCAAACTAAGTTAAATATATGTTTGTTATTAATAAATTTAACATAAAAGATTTAAATTAAAATATATTAATTATTAAGAGCCCTGGGTTATGCATGGTTCGACTGCCAAGGAGCCTCCAGTTGGAATCATTCCGTGGGAATATGGATCGGTTCTATGGTGCAGATGCCTCTTCCAAATGCAACGGTTGTGGTGTTAGATCCTAGTACATTGTGTGCCTTGAGGTGATCTCCCAGGGTTGTCAAGCCAGGAGTGTTAGTCTGTCGAGTCCTCAAATGGTTCACTTCTGTCTTTCTCTGGTTCTCTACCCGCTGCTTTACCTCGCCACAGTTTTCCTTTGATCAAGTTGCCCACTTCTGGTTGCCTTCGAAATTGGTTCTTTTCAATGGTATAACACGATGTGCACTGAGACACAGTCTCTGTTTTTAGGAAGGGTTTCCAGCTTGGATAATCTCTTCAGGTAAGCACATATTCGTTTTAGGTGTTAAAATTAAATAGTTTCTGAGTTTTATAGCTTTTCTCTTGTTTTGTCATCACATACTCATCTTGTTTTCTACTTGAATGTGCAGCCCTGGTTGGCTGTGGTGTGGGTCTTCGGAGTCGTGCCGAATTGCAGTGGGGTCTACCAGTTTCTTGGCACCCACTACCAAGTATGTGTTTGTTTGTCGAACTAGGCTAGCGATATTAGTTAACATCCTTCATCTGTGAACTAGATGGAATACTATCCCTGTAATGTATTTTTAAAAGGTTTCTCTAGCCTAAGGCCGAGGTTTTTGTTATAATAACTCAGAGGGATTGGGCCGAACTTAGAGGAATAATTGCTCATTTTCAGACTTTTGGTTTTGGTTATGAAATTACAGTCTTGTTGCCAAGAATGCGCTTGTGTTAAGTTATTGATCTATTAAAGCCACGAGACTAGGGTTTCTATGATGGGCATTAAGGGCACGAGGCCCAACAGCCGCAGAGTACATACTCATTTATTCGTGGGTGGCGAGAGATAGATATTAAGACCCTCATTCTTATGAAAAGTGGGAGACATACGTGGGAAATAGTAGGAAACAGTGGGCTAGGTCATCTTAAAATGGAAACAAGACCGCTGAAACCACGGAAACTTTTTTCGTGTAGAGGCCGAAAATCTTTTTGGAGCTAAATTGTTTTAGTTTTTATATGCTGGGGCTTTCACTGTTATTTTGCAAAGGAACTCGAAGTTGAGCTAGAAGTTTCAAGGAAGACAACAAAGGGTTTATCTTCCACAGGTATTTTCCATTCAATTTTATGTATTTCCCTTGCAAAGATGTTGGCCTTAAGAAGTATTCTTTGCCATGAATTTAAAGAGTTTTTAGCTGCACTATCTCTAACTTCAAATAAAAAGCAGGATTTGTGATAATCTTATTTCTTCATATTGAAGAAATGTTTTGCAAAAGTTGTCTTTCCTACGCCACATAACCCCACTATCGCCAATATCTGAGATTCCCCCCTTTGTTGTTGTTGCAACAGGACTGTCTCTTCAAAATCATGAAGCTTAAAATTCAAGCCTGTTGGATAGTCGTCCACGGGCAACTCTGGCTTTTTCACTATTTCCGACAGACATTTAACCCTTTCATCCTGAATTTGAGCGTAAATTTAGGGCAATAATGTTTATTAGGGAATAATGTTGTTTCTCTTTGTAAATTTATTAAATAACCTGGTGTTATATGGAATCTCGTTACATATAACATAGTTTTTAGCACTCATTGTTAGGTTGGACATGGAAGCTTGGTTCGATATGCTGAAAACCATCTACGAGGTTGAGATGACACTGAGTACATTGAATTTTAATCATTTAATGATGGCCCGTTTTACGCTCAATAGGTATAAAGAGATCATGAGGATTTTCAGGTAAATGTTAGAGAAATTCCACGACTTTGATCCACCTAATAAGTATGAGGAGGTCATGAAAAGTTTCAAGGAAATGTTAGAAAAATGTCACAAGGCTGGTCCTCCTAGATATGCTACTACAGACCTCCAAAGCAGCACCCCCCAGAATCCCGCGTGTCTTCTCGAAAGGTTTCGATGGAGTTGGTTGTTTTTGGATGTGTTTTGTTCATCTTACCTTATTGTTGAGTCAACAAGTTCTTTCTCGTGTTTCCAGCAGTACTCGATTTATTTCCATGGAAGAAACTTATAATTTGCTACAGTTGAATCGTGGATTACGAGACAAATTTGTGATAATCCAATTTACTATCTCAATCTAAATTTTCAGTGGCTTTTCTACATTATTATTGGCCCCTCGAAGGGTATTGAGGTTTCGTTTTGTTTATCAATGGGAACCTTGTATTCTGGGGACCTTTATACTTACATAACTACTCATTCTCAATCTGTTGTGGGTTTTTCTGTAGTTTGCTCATAAACCCATTTTAAAAATTTAGGTTGCACAAATTTTGTGGCCTCTCGGTCTTCCATGAGTTCAACACAAAATGGGCAGAATTGAAGTTGGTAGTACATGGAAGGTCTATTCCCATCTTTATTGTCATCTCTCAGGATGGTTATGTATAGATGGAAAAAATGGTTTATGATGTTTTCTGGACAATGGAAAGGAGGAGAGCTTCAAAGATGCAACAATATGCACGCAGTGGTTTCTGAGAAAAGAATTGTTTTAAATGATGCCATATTTCCCTCTTTCAAATCTCTTCCCACACTTCTCATGCAAGATATGCTTGTAAGTTCCTTTATATGTTCAAACTAAACAACATAGCATTTTATATTTAAGTATTATAACCATGATTTGGGTTTTCAATTTTATGTCATCAATCCCTCTCTAGGCACTTGGGTTTCTTTGAAGTACATTTCTATAAATTAACATATACATTAGCCAAATCTATTTAAATTTAGGTTGGATATTTAGAGTTACAATAATGCATACATCGACCATTTGTGTGAACTCAAGATAGTTATTCATCCTCGAGTTTCCTATGTCTAGGTGCATTCTAGATCTTGATTTACATGAGATTGTGTTAGTTTCCTTATTTAATGTGCCATGAAAGAGATGATGGCTCATCTCATTTCCATGAATGTTGTAGAAGGAACCTAGGCTCTTTTGGTGCAAACATCATACTGGTTAGATGTATCTGAGTTTACAAATTTTCTAACATGGATCTGAAATTTCACTTGGGAATTGGAAAAATGTAAATTTATTTCAACCTGAAGATAGTGTTAATCCCCAAATACAAGGAAGGAATTGGACTGTCTTTTTTATTCTTAGGACTATTGGATTTTGTCTCTTGAAATTGATTTCTGAAACTAGTTCTGATCTCAAAACTTTTTATTAAATTCCTTGGAATATTATGGAGGATATTTATAAAAACATTTGAGTACAATCGGAGCTAAATTTATTAGTGACATTCATACTGGAAGATTACCAACACTAATTCTACTACAAGTTTCCCTATCTCATTTTTCTAACATATGGGTTCACAATATTCTCCATACTATTACCCATGTTATCATCTAGTTTTTTCTTAAAACATTTGGCCTCAAAGTACCTATTTCTCTATCTATCACTGGGTAGTGAATTTAGGTCATCTATTCTAGATTTGGGGGAAATATATTTCAATAGTATGGAAATATTGATTGAGTTAGGTGCTTGTCTTTTCATTGTATCTATTTTCAATGTTTAGAACTTAGTCACATCAACATTATCATGTTGGTACTAGTTGTTTTGTATGCAATAGTCTTGATATATACTCTTTTCCATTCCTAGTAGAGTAGTGAAAAGGTTTCAACATGTTTACACCAAATATATTTTTCAATTTTAAAAGGTATGGGGCCACATGAAAAACAGGGTTAAAATCTCATCTTTTTTCAATGTTTTGCAAAAGTTGTCTTTCCTACACCACCTAACCCCACTATCCCCAATCTCTGAGATTTCCCCCTTTGCTGTTGCTGCAACAGGACTTTCTCTTCAAAATCTTGAAGCTTAAAATTCAAGCCTGTTGGATAGTCAGCCACGGGAAACTCTAGCTTTTTCACTATTTTCGACAGACATTTAACCACCTTATCTAGCAGCTCCATGCCCAGCTCCTTGCTAGTTATTCAGAAGAAAATAAATATAACAGTGAGAAACAAACGTCTATGTCTATTTATCAAACATAAAATACTATCATTGATAGTGAAGGTTGAGTTTTCACCCAGTATTGCACGCCTCCAGCTCGAAACCACTAATGTCTGCAACACAAAAAAGTGAATTTCTCCAATCTTCAATAGTCTTGGAGTCAAATCATGGCTTCTCTTCATTATTTTGAGTCACTTGATATCCACCATTCTAGGAGATGCACTGGGATGATCTTTTGCTTGGATATGTGATCATTTGTTTGGCACTAGACTCTAATTCGTTAGCATGAAATAGGTTCGAGAGGGGTGTTATGGAAATATGATTGATTCTCCTCTGAACATCTCAAATCTGCATAAATCTGCGCATAGGTATAATACCAAGCCATGATATTTGTAGCTTAGGTCTTTGAGAAGTATGAGGCATGAAATTGGCATTATTTGGTTTAATCCCACACCAACATTTACTTATGAATTGATGAAACCAGAGCTCATGGGCATTCACTGCATTTTCATTCATTTGAATTCACTTATTCCATGTGTGGTTAACTATATTGGAGGGTTAAACATAATTCTGAGTTTTTATACCCTCTCTGCCACCAGTGCTCTACATTATTTTATGTCTTTTCATTTTCCAAGCATATTTCAGGGTTCTTTATTGCATATTTGTGCTCTTCTAAGGCAATACACCATATCGCTTCATCTACCATAATAATTCTTTGGACTCTGATTAGTAGTTTCCATGCATGCTTAATATGATTCATATGCATTGCTTTTCAAATGTTGATTTCACAGTTTAATATAAACTGGTGATAATTTATTTAAATATTTTATATACAAAATGATGCTTGTTTGTTAGGAACACTGTTTATTTTTTGAGCACCATATATGGAACCTCGTTGGTTTCAATCCATAATTACAGAGAGTCAACCAACCAGACTTTCATTTAATTTTCTAAAATCTCTCACATTAATCCAACTTCCAAATGTGGTTATATAATGATCGAACAAACACTAACTGTGGCAACAAACTATCTTGAGGCATTATCTGCGCAGTGAATCATCCCTGAGACATTATCTGAGGCATTGGCCTATCTCTAAGGCATTATCTATAGTAGCACATTAAATCTGAGGCTTCACTGTGGCAGCAATATGTCTATGAAGCAATTCTGGGATAGAAAGATACCTCTGAGGCACTGTTGATGACAACAGATCATCCCTGAGGTATCAATTGTGGCAGCTAACCACCTATAAGGGATTGTTTGTGGCAACGAATCACCCCTAAGGTTTTTATGTGGCAGAAAATCATCTTGAGGTATGGTATGGGGTTTTGAGGCAAGCAAGGTCTGGTTTGGAGTTGATTTTGGCTGCAATGAGATAGTGAAGTAATGTTTATAGGCAGCAAGGAGATATTCTACAGAGATTACTTTGCATTATGTGAGAACAATTTAAGACAGTGCATTACCCTTTGTAATATAATCCAAATAACTCCTCAATGAAATTAGTATTACATGCATAGAAGTTTAAACCAACATATTTTAGAATAATTTTATGGTTTTACACATTGTCATATATTTCAACATTTATTTATGTAATGATCATAACAAGTGTCCACAAACTTTTCTTCGTAGATTTCTATTACATTATTCTATACAAAATGGCAGACCAGGTATTTATGTTGTTGATTTAGTTAGAGGTTGGATTTGTTTTTAGAAATAACTTTAAAATGATACTTCAAAAGTTTGTTTGTGACTAGTTAAATGCTTGTCAGAAAACTCTGATAAGCTTGCCTCAAAGTGTTGGACAGATCTTCAATGCTCACTCAACACATATTTGGTGTTACCGATTCTATTTTCTTATCGTTCTTTTGATCAAGGTTTTCTTATTTTTATGTTATTATGTTTTTTTTTAAGAATGTACCCATGGGTGTTATTGATGCTACTATGGGGGGTTCAATGATATTCACTACTTTCATGGAAATGTTAACAAATGCACGAGGGCAAGACGCTGCTATGATGATGCATGAGGTAAGCTTGAATATTGTCTTTTATATGTTCAATTATCTTATATTCCTTATTATATTATGATAATTTATGTTTGTGGAATGCAGGCAATTTCTAGTCATTCCAACCCCTATAACACCTTATAAAACATCTAAGGTAATGATAGTGATAGTTAACTTATTTCACTATATATATTTATTAATATTTGTGTTTTTACTAACCGTGCATTTTGTTGGCATGCAGGATTCATTTATTCCCCTCAATACAGCCAATGTTGGCATGCAGGGATCATTAATGCCCCCATATACATCTAATGTTATGCAAGATGTAAGATTCAACCATTTATTTATGTGAGTTTGATTGTGTTATTTGTTGAGAAATCTAGGGCATATATTTAATAAAGTTTTTGCACAACGACTCCATGATTTATGAGGTGTTACGAAGAGCTACATCATGCCTTCAAATGGATCACCCCATCTATTTTTTTCTTCTTGTACATACAATACTATTTTAACAAGTAACCCAAGCAATATGTTATTCCAAAACATGATGTCAAGTTACTTTTTTAGGGTTTTTATGTAATCAAGAGGCCTTTTTAGGGTTTCTTAAATTCAAACATTAGATCATACTCTTTTCCCTTTATGTCATTCTAGAGTTTATCCCATGCCCTAGAAATCAAATCATAGGGAACAAATACCTTAAGATTAAGGTTTCTAAATACTAGGGTATTTCTTAAAATATAAACCCATAAATTCAACCCTACTACATCTTATGATGGACCCTTTAAAAGAAAATTATTATACATACCTCATGGACACCTATTTTTACTGATTAGTATTTTGGTTGCCATGATTATTTGCAACTTTACACTACATTTCATTGATCATTTGCCACCTTCATGACCTTCTTTTAATGAGTCTTCCGAGATATTGTCATTCTATAATGGGACTTGCTTCTTCATGTGTTCATGAAACCCATGCCTCGGTCATAACAAAAATAATCTTCTTTTTCCTTTTTTTACATAAATTACATAGAATTGTGATTAGATATGTCATTATGAAGACTGAACCTAGTTACATATTTCAACATTATTCATCTGTTATTCCATCTTATTATTTATATTTGTGCCTTGCAGGATGTTTCTAGGGTGAATCCCACAAGTATACAATCTGTTGGTATAGAAGGTCATGTTATGCTATCTACACCAAGACCAGAACCCCATAACATGCCCTTTACACAATCTGTTGGTATAGATGGTCATGCTATGCCATCTACACCTAGACCAAAACCCCATAACATGCCCTTTACACAATCCGTTGGTATGGAGGGTCATGTTATGCCATCTACACCTAGACCAAAACCCCATAACATGCCCTTTACACAATCTGTTGGTATAGAGGGTCATGTTATGCCATTTACACCTAGACCAGAACCCCATAACCTTCCCTCTACATCAAATGTGGGTCTAGTCAGCATTCTCCCACCAGGACTAGAACAAGTTTCTTTGAGGAGTCTTATAGACTCACAAACAAGAATGTTAAGGCTCCTACCAGATATTCCTGCAAATGTTCAAATCAGACAAGAAATAATTGAACAAATTCAGTTATGGGAAATGTCATTGTTGGAGAGTGTAGCTCCTGCAAGGGATCAACAGGTAAAATTATTTTATTTCTTCTATAATTTCATTTGTTATGTTTAGGATCATTATTTTAGATATGAAAATAGTTTCATATTTTGGTTGGGTTCTTAATAGTTCCACAATTTCATTGTAAACGCAGGAAGTAAGTGACAAAGTGCCTAATGTATCTATAAGGGAACCTTCCTCAATCCCCAAGACTACAACAATATCATCGGTGACCACAAAAGGAATGCAAGAAGTTACAATCTTGCTCACTTCAGAAGGAAATGTCTTGAAGGATGAAACAAGGCTGAAATTTTATCACTTTATTTTTCGTCGTGCAGAAGAATTATTTGGAAATACCATCCAAATGGATTGGAGGAAACAAGCCAATGCCAAAAAAGAGGAACTATTTAAAGATGTAGTAATAGAATTTGGTAATCCTGGATTTGATAAGGAACTTATTTTACAGATTGCAAGTAAATACATGCACTCAAAGAGGTCTAATTTAAGGACAAAGTTGACAAAAAACTTGATGTATCCACGTCCATCTTAGATCACAGACCAAGTGACGTGGGATGAACTTATGAAAGATGCCAAGTTTAAGAGGAAAGTCTTTAGAAATCCAAACTATGCGCCATCTGCACAAGGAGGAGCTAAGAGACGCCTACGAGATACAAGAAAAGCAACCCAATCTAGGGTGTCAAAAATTGGATCTCACAAATTAGGCTTTGGTGGATATAATAGTATTCGTGGTGGTATGGTAAGTGATATTTCCATTTATTATATTTTCTATTTTAGGAAAAGTAACCATGGTCACGTTGAGTTAATTGTATCTTATTAGTTATTTTACCTTATAGATATGATTATCTTTGTTAATGTAGGTTCACCAGTTTCAAAAGGAAGCTTCAGAGGAAGATCTGAAATATGTTGTATTACATGGTTCGCAAGGTCTTCACCAACACATGATAAATTGAGGGGAAAAAATAATTACTGGTTATGGATCCAAGGTTAGTTGTTTGTAATATTATATGAATAATGCAATAAACCAATTGGAGGAATTAATGTTATTATAACAAGTTAAAGTGTGTTGTGTATAGGAATCAGGTGAAACATCTGGGAGTGAGCATGGGGAGGAGATACAACCACATGATGATTTGCTTGTTGCAAAAAATCATCCAATAGTCATTCCTGAACCTTGGTAGGAAACCATTGTTGAATTTCAGCGAATGGGAGATAGAAATAATGAGGAGGGTGTTCAATGTGATGAGAATTCCACACGCACAATTAATGTAGTGCCTCCCAAAAAGAGGACAAAAAGGATTGATATGTGTTAAATTTAAATAACTTGAACGTGCATCGCTCTAGCTTCTAAGGAGCGCACTAGGTTGTGAGGGTCCAAACATAAACTAATTATGTGTGCAACAAAACAAATTTTGAAGATACTTTGTTTTTTTGATGAGTACTTACATATTAAGGGCATCACTAAGACTGTTGCAGGTCCTAACTTGTATTATTTGTTTGATTATGATCAATTTGATATGCTTATATTTGTGTTGTATGTAGATGACCTGGTCCTAAAAGTTAGTTAAAAAAATTCTATCCCATGGTGCAAGAAGAAACTGGCAAGTGAAGTTGACATGAAGGATATACACCTCATGTGTTATTTCTTGGTCTTGGAGGTTTGGCTAAGTTGAGGTGAGGTGGTCCTCAAATAGGGGTGAGTAAGCAATTGAGATTATAAAGAAGTTTCGAATAATGGACAATAAACCATAGGCTACTTTTATGATACATATTTTGATGTTATCATTAGATTAAGATTCAAATTTGGTTGATTCGTCAGCGTACAAAAAGTATATAGCTTCCCTAACATATTTGGTAGAATTTAGCAGTCAAATTGCTGTGTGCATGAGATCCCTTGTCTCACAAACAAGGGCGGCTTAGACACCAATTTATTGTCCAGCTTGGCTTCTAATATATGGTTGAGCTAAGGTTGCTGCAAATATGCTCCATGGTCTCAGGTATGCGAGGTACTTAAAGGGCACACTGGCATAATGCTTTGAGCTGCTACATGCTTTAGTGGATTTTGACAGGGCCAGAGATGCAGGTGGCAGGAAGAGTGATTCATGGTTTTGTTTTAGCTTGGGTTCAAATATAATATCCTTGTTAGGATGGGATACCAATGTGTGCAAGTTGAAGAAGTCCCTTTCTAGGCTAAAGTAGCCTCTTGTGCTTGGTACTCATGGATTTATGAGTACTTACAAATTATGGGCATCACTAAGACCGTTGCAGGTCCTACATTTTATTATTTGTTTGATTATGATAAATTTGATATGCTTATATTTGTGTTGTATGTAGATTACCTGGTCCTAACAGCTAGTTTAAAAAACTCTGTCCCATGGTGCAATAAGAAACTGGCAATTGAAGTTGACATGTATTATTTCTTGGCCTTGGAGGTTTGGCTGAGTTGAGGTGACCTGGTCCTCGAACACGGATAAGTAAGCAATTGAGATTCTGAAGAAGTTCTGAATAATGGACAATAAACCCTAGGTTAATTTTATGATACATATTTTGAAGTTTTCAGTAGATTCAGATTCAGATTTGGTTGATTCGTTAATGTACAAAAAGTAGATAGGTTACCTAACATGTATGGTAGACTTTAGCAGTCAAATTGCTATGTGGATGAGATCCCAATACACTGTCTTAGTCATCGCAGCGGTAAAATGCACAATTGTACCGTTGTAACACTAACATAAGCACTAGAAGCTATGCTACTAGAAAGGATTAAAAGTAAAGCACGATGTTAAGACCTTAATGTCTTTGCATGTCAAACACTATGCTGATACTTATTTCATTATTTACTTTTTAACCAGCATATGCTGACCATTTTCGATGATGCTAAATTGAATGCTCTTTTTCCCGTTTCCTAGGGAATATTACCAGAGATCCTAGAAGAGTTACTGGTTGCCAGGAAAAGAGCCAAGGCAGACCTAAAGGTGGTGAAGTAAGTGCTTCCTATGTTCATGTTACATGCTTGTATTTTTTCCACTTAGCATCTCAGTTTTTAACTTCCTGTAATCTTGTTTAGGAGGCTAAAGATCCTTTTGAAAAGGCTGTCTTGGATGGCCGACAATTGGCTTTGAAGGTAATTACAGCTTTGTCAAGTCTGTATTAATTATGGCTTGGACATGGAATAAAAGTAAAACTAGGTATGCTGGTGAAACGCATAAAATAGTTTTGACTGTGTGCACTTGCAGATAAGTGCGAATTCAGTTTATGGGTTTACTGGTGCCACTGTTGGGCAATTTCCCTGTTTGGAGATTTCGTCGAGTGTGACGAGCTATGCTATTTTCACAGTTCTTCCATGAAAAAAAAACATTAAATCCATGGACACCTTAATTCTCCCCTTGTTTTTCCTAGTTGTAATGTTATTGGTGCTTCTTTTACTTACAAGATAGAGATGCTTGCAGTCCTGTCTTATTCTATATATGCATGTACCATCCATTCACATTGATTATTTTTGGGCATCAATTATATCCATGTAATTCTTTTCTTCCTCCTGGCATAATGTTTTGGGTATGAACTGTAATTGACAATCTTGTACAAATAAGATCGAGTTCTTGAATTGCATTAATTAGTCATGTGTACTTGTACAACTATGATGATATGCTTAGGCCCTATTATTATATTTTGATTACAAGTCTAGTTTTATCTTTTGACACATTCTCTGTTCCATCAGACAATATCGATTTTACGTATTCTTTTAAAATTTCATATCATTAATCATCTCATTTTTTTCCACCTGTCAGGTCGTCAAATGATAGAGCATACAAAGAGGCTAGTTGAAGAAAGGTTCACAATAGTTGGTGGTTACCAGTACAATGCTGAGGTAGGCTATTATTTAGCAGCTAAAGGCATTTGTAACCTTTGAACTGGATCAGTAATGACAGGAAGTACACTTGTTGTATTGGTGATAGTCCAAGTTTTTGAAATCATAATGGGTGATCTGATCCTAACCAAGATTTATACTGTAAATATTGATATTATATTTTTATATTTGAATCTAGGTTGTATATGGAGATATAGATTCAGTTATGATACAGTTTGCTGTACCAAATATAGAATAGGCCATGACACTAGGGAGGGAAGCCTCAGATTATATTAGTGGTACATTTACAAAGGTACAGTGTCAAGAATTTTAAATATCCGTGAAGCCTCTAGAGTTGTTAATGATATTTTTGTAGGGATGAATGTTTTAATATCACCTTTCTTTTTAAAACTAATCTTATTTTGACATTCCACTTCGATGAGATCTGTGTAAATATGCACAGGAAAAGATGATCAGTTATGCTTTTCTGTGGCTTATCTGCATCTGTTTGGTGCATCTTTGGCATCTAATCAGTGTGTTATTTAACATATGCTTTTATGCAGCCTATTAAACTAGAATTTGAAAAAATATACTACCCATTCTTGTTGATCAACAAGAAAAGATATGCTGGGTTGTTGTGGACAAAGCCAGATGCTTATGACAAAATGGATACTAAAGGTGACAAACCTGATCGTTTTGTTTCAAATACAGGCCTTAGTGTTTGTGAAGGCTCAAAATGCTCTTAGAAAAATAATTTATTTGATACCTTCTTAGTTATTAAATATCCCTGATCTTTTAAATATTCCATATCAACAGGCATTGAAACAGTGCGAAGGGACAATTGCCTGCTGGTGAAGAACTTGGTTACAGAGTGCCTTCACAAAATACTCATTGATCATGACATACCTGGTGAAGTGCAGTATGTCAAGAACACTATTTCTGACTTGTTAATGAACATAATGGATTTGTCACTTTTGGTGATAACTAAGGTGAGAACAATGAATCCTTCTGCATGTTTATGACCAAATTTGTTTGAACATTTGTTACTTTTGAAATGGATAAAATATGATAGGGGGAAGAGGAGATTTACATTGCGAGCAAGTCAGTTATTACATATTCTCGGTTTCAAGTGTTAGAAGTATATACTATATACCTAGTTGGGGTAGGCCATGGAAGTTTCGTTTTTAAGTCTGCCATGTTTCTTCTCCCTACATTCTGTATTTGGAAGGGATTCAGTCAATATTTACTCCTAGAAATGGGAGGAATAAGTGTCAAGGGAGGATCTTATACAATTGAAGAGAATCAAAACATGACAATATATAATATATCTGCATTTTTAATCTCATGCTGAGAAAAATTGATTATTATTTAGCTGCGGCAGAAACAGATGTTTGCAGGTCATATCCTTTATCAAGGCTATCAACATATTCTTAAGGGCATTTTTGTTTGCCTGTGCTAACAATCTCTTTGTTGAGTCAGGGTCTGACAAAGACTGGAGATGACTATGCAATCAAGGCAGCACACGTGGAACTAGCTGAGCGCATGCGGAAGGTAAATACTGGAAATAACTTCTCAGAACAAGTATAATGAATGGTGCAATGCCTTCTGGTTCCATTTCAATCCTATATCTCTATTTTTATTACTGCAATGCATCTAAAGACTCTTGTAATATTTTGATTTTTATTGACAATGAGTCCATTGCTGGATTTTTTAAATTGATGTCGTGTTTTAAAGCCAAGTTGCCCATGGTTTACAGAGGGATACTGCAACTGCTCCAACTATGGGTGATCGTGTTCCATATGTCATCATAAAGGCTGCAAAAGGTGCCAAGGTAATAATTAACCCCTTCTGTGCTCAACATAAGTCTCGATATTGCACTAAAAAATGGTTATTTTAATTATTTTGTTGTGTTTTAAAGCCAAGTTGCCCCTAGTTTACAGAGGGATGCTACAACTGCTCCAACTATAGGTGATTGTGTTCCATATGTCATCATAAAGGCTGCAAAAGATGCCAAGGTAATAATTAACCCCTTCTGTGCTCAACATAAGTCTCGATATTGCACTAAAAAATGATTATTTTAACGATTTTGTTATGTTTTATTTGGAGGCATAATTTGCAGAGGGATTATGGATAAAATGACTAATGTGTTTACTTGGGCTCAGGCATATGAGAAATCTGAGGATCCAATTTATGTACCGGAGAATAACATCCCTATTGATCCACAATAATATCTGGAGAATCAACTGAGCAAGGTGAAAGACCAAAGCATCATCACTTGCTGTTTATGCTCTTTTTGAAAATTTCACCTGTGTTTCAAATATATCTTGATAGATAGTAATTCTTTCCAGCTAAGTGTTTTTGATTAGTGCCTGTTTTTGCTCTGTAGCCGTTGTTGAGAATATTTGAGCCCATTTTGAAGAATGCAAGCAAGGAGCTTCTTCATGGTAGTCACACACGAGCAGTTTCCATATCAACTCCTTCAAATAGTGGAATTATGAAATTTGTCAAGAAACAACTCAGTTGTATTGGTTGTAAAACACCTATCAGGTATTTAGTTAATACAAGTAGAGGGTGTCCTGCATGTGGTTTCCTTGCTTATAGTAGTGCACAATTGAGAGTAACTATTATTTCAGTTTGGCGCTTTAGAAAGCTACTAGGGTTCATCTTTTTGATGTGGAAAAATCTATGAGGTTGCATGATTCCATGCCTGCTCTCCTTGTAAGAAACTTTCTAGCTTTCTTATAATAAGAATGTCTCGTTAGGTTGCTTCATACTGAAATTCATGATGTTACCTGATTTCATGTTGCCATTGCAACAAAGAAGATTAGACACTTTGTTCACATTGCAAAGGAAGAGAAGCAGAATTGTATCAGAAAACAGTTGCAAATGGTAAGCTGGTATTCTAATACCATTACTCTTTATTTGGAGAATTTAAAGTAGGCCTTGTGTCTATTGTTCTCATCTAGATTTTCTATCATATGACACTAATATTTGATCAATGTCAGTGAGGAAATTAGAAATGCTCTTTGGTAAACTATGGACACAATGTCAGCGGTGCCAAGGCTCTCTGCACCAAGATGTTCTTTGCACAAGGTTTTTCAATGCTATATTTCAAGTATTACATAGTATTACATTTTCATAACATGATTTAAATTTACATTATGGATGTATTTTGTAACATTTGTGTGATCATGTATTTGTTTTTAATTAATAGGATGTTTTTTTTTTTTTTTTTACAATTACTATATCTTTTACACTTACATTGATGTCCTATCCTTATTGCAGTCATGACTGCCCAATAATTTATCGTAGGAAGAAAGCTCAGAAAGACCTAACTGAAGCAGAGGTCCAACTAGAGTGCTGGCAATTTTGAGGATGCTGCCTGTGTAGCTTGTAATTTTTTGTATTATTGAATATTTTGCGCTGGCAGTTTTGAGGATGTTGCCTGTGTAGCTTGTAATTTTTTGTATTATCGAATATTTTTGTTTTCTTGAATTTTCTCTGGTGTATGTTTCTCTGATTTAATGGACCAGGGAATTTATTTGGTCCCTGAATCAGGATGAAATTTTTTGTATTATCGAATATTTTGCATTGGTAGTTTTGAGGATGCTGCCTGTGTAGCTTGTAATTTTTTGTATTATCAAATATTTTTGTTTTCCTAAATTTTCTCTGGTGTATGTTTCTCTGGTTTAAAGGACCAGGACATTTATTTGGTCCCTGAATCAGGATGAGCATGGTTTATTTATTCTCAAGTAATTGTCAAGTCCTTGTTATTTAATGTTAACCAATTCGATATATCTTTTTTCCTTGCAAATGAGATGGAGAAAAAGTCAAAATGGATACATACTTCCCAAGGCACACCCTATAAATGCAACGTGCACGCATATCCCAAATTTTAGGAGAGCGCACACTATAAAACATAGATCTGCAGGCTTACATATGTATATCCAGACATGCATATAGTTGAATAGATGGATGGATAGGTAGATAGAGATGGATACATAGATAGATTCGCAGGAGCAAATCCGAGACAATAGTTTGAGCAAATTTATTTTTTTTTAAATAATTTTTTTATTGTCTCTAGGGAGACAATTGTTTGAATTATGGACATTTATTTTTTTAAAATAATTTTTTATATTGTCTCGAGACAATAGCTTGAATTATGGACATTTATTTATTTTTAAATAATTTTTTATATTGTCTCAAGAGAGACAATAGTTTGAATTATGGACATTTTTTTTTAATATTTTTTTTTATTGTCTCTAGAGAGACAATAGTTTGAATTATGGACATTGATTTATTTTTAAATAATTTTTTATATTGTCTCTAGAGAGACAATAGTTTGAATTATGGAATTGTCTCTAAAAAGACAAAAATGTAATTGTCTCTAAAGAGACACAAATGAAATTGTCTCGAAAGACAAATCAAATTGTCTTTATAGAGACAATAATAATATGTGTTCTATATTGTGTTTATAGAGACAAATTTTTGAGACATTATATTTTGAGACACCCGCTTAGAGACAATATTTAAGACAATATTTGAGTTTCTTTTTGTGTCAAGTTTAGACAATTGACTCAAATATTGTCTTAAAACCCCCCTACAGGTAGTAGTGACACCTACATGCGGACACTTAGTTAAAGCATGGGACTACATGCAAGATTCCTTCTGCATTATTTACTCCCTTATTTGCTCCTTCTTTACTCCGCAATTAGCCATTTCTTTTGCATGATTTACTCCCTGATTTGCTCCTTTTTCCACTCTGCAACTGACTATTTCTCTCCTGAACTTGTTGGAGGTGTTGAGTTTTCTCATTGATCACCACTATGGTGCATTACCTTGGGATCTTCACCCAGTAATGCTATATCATGAGCATTGTAACCTATTTTCTAATGAATCATTCTTTTGTTATTTCGATTTTCCTTTAATGAATCATTCTTTTGTTATTTCGATTTTCCTTTAGTGTTTTTGCTATGCAAAATTGTGTGTTCAACCTTTACTAATTAGATTATCTGTACAAGTTTTCTAACACATTTACAAAGACAAAGATAGATAACCAATTAAATGACGATTTGTGTTTTGGCTCGTCTTTTCACTTCGCGCAGCGCGATGATTGATTAATCGCTTGCCGCGTTTTCCAGATGTCATGCGTCGCTGTTTCATTACCCAACATTGCTTAGGGTTAATAATTTTCGCATTAGAGAGCGGCCCAAGGACGGGTTGACCTTAAAATCATACAAACATGGACCACAGATTAGAGGTCAGCATCAAAGGAGGTGGGTTGATATTTGGGATTATAGTCACTGAAATCCTTATTTCTCTCGAGGCTAGATCACCTTAAATATCTTCCCATACATGGTTGGAGGCTTATGATTCATGTGATTTAAGGGTAGCAACGGTAATACCAATTTGGTAATGCGTCTGAGTACTGGATTCAATCTCCGTTCAGTTACCTAGTGCAGTAGTACATTACAGAGAGATCAGTAGTACATTACAGAGAGATTTCTATGAATCTATAATAAGAAAAATCAAAGCTCTAGAATGAGAGTAACAGCGGCCATCAACAAGAAGCAGAGCTTTACACTTCGGTACTGCCCCTCTGGGGATAGAACCAGATAGATTATTATATTCTACGAAATATTGAGTTCGCCATGGAGTCGACCTTGAACCAGATGAGTAATGCATACGAGTATAACGAACACAGCCAGCTGCCGCCGGGGTTTAGGTTTCATCCGACTGATGAGGAACTGGTTACTTACTATCTCACCAACAAGATTTTGGACAGCACCTTCTCCAGTTGTGCAGTTGCAGAGGCCGACTTGAACAAGTGCGAACCTTGGGATCTTCCAGGTACATATAAATCATGCATCACCATCATATGCTATTTTATCATGAACTAGTACATAATTTCAATGGCATACTTTGCTTTAATTTTCAATTCTTATAGGCGAAGGAGAACTTATATCTTGTAAGTATTATGCTGTAACTAGTAATGATAACATGTGTGCAGCAAAAGCTAAAATTGGTGAGAAGGAATGGTACTTCTTCAGCAATAGAGATCGCAAGTATCCAAGAAGCCTTCGCACCAACAGAGCCACAGAGACTGGATACTGGAAAACGACCGGGAAAGATCGAGAGGTTTTCACTTCAGGATCATCTGCACTCATTGGAATGAAGAAAACACTGGTATTTTACAAGGGCAGAGCTCCCAAAGGGAAGAAAACAAACTGGGCAATGCACGAGTATCGTCTCCAAGGCAAATTTTCCAGCCAACCCGTCCACAAGAACTGCAAGGTACGTTGATAAAGTTCAGGAACAGTAAATACATTCATCTAGGTCTGGCTTTAACAAATAAAGTGATATAGATAAATAATACCACGTTTAGGTTTAATCTTTTTCTAATTTTATTGGCATTACAAAGTACAGGATCTGTAAAATACCTCTCCTGGTGCAACAAAAGAGAGAACTGAACACCTGATATGTATATGATTGGACTTGGTGCAGGATAAATGGGTGGTGTGCAGAATTTTTAAGAAGAGTGCTGTCAGGAAGAGGAGTTCCATAGGGATGACGAGAAGTCAGGCATATAGTGACCTACTGTGCTCTCCATGCTTTCCTTCACGCCTGCAGTCCCCTTGCAACATGAGTGCAGAGAATGACAAAGAAACAAGATCTTCTGAAAGGCAATTCAGCACTTCTGGAAATGTTCATGATGTGTCCTGCCGCTCCATATCGATTGAACCTAACACTAATTTAACAGTACACCATCTTCATCAGATTCGATGTGGCAGCAGCTCAGATTGTCCTGATTGTTCTGATCAACTATCTGAAATGGCAGGTTTCATGGAGGAGTCTTCATATGTACACAATCTCATGCTAAATGGTCCGAGGATTTATATGAATAAGATGTCCAGAGCTGCACAATTCTCAGAGCCCAGCATCAGTTGTGATCGGATTAGTGCAATACTAGACCAGCAGCCAGGGATTCAAGAGCTTCCAGGCTTACATCCCCCTAGACTATACAATCAACACATGCCTCTACCAAGTCACTCTTCAAATCTGGGATTTTACACACATCCATATATTCCTTCTTTCCACCCTTCAAACGTGGTTTCGAAGGTCCTGGTTGACCAGTCTGCAGGAATCCCAGTGGAGCCATTTTCTAGTTCTTGTGCACATCACAAAACATTAAGCAATAACAGTGCTATGGGTGCTCATAATTATGTTAACAGCACTACCGATGGCCTCTGTCAAAGCATATTGGGTCAGCCTATTCAAAAGGCCGATGGGGCTACGTGTTTGAGTTCATATATTAATCATGAAATGACTTATGTTGTCTGCAATGATCTGGATACACCACTTGATCTAGGTGATTCTTCCGCAGCTCCTCCATTGGACTTACATTCTCTCTGGAATAGCGGAGAGCTTTTATTTTAATGGAACTTCAGAAAAGCATCTTCTATATCTATGCATGATGAACTGTTTGCTGCATAATGACAGATGAAGAGAGCAGAACTCCAGGGGATTGATTAAAAGGAGGATATGGATTGAGGAGATGATACTTCTAGCGAACAAGAGAACCATCTGAATTTGGAAGTACCTATTTCTTCTGATAAGGTTTGAACCTTTGAGGTGATGGTTGTTGGAATTGAACAAAAGATTAACCCTAAATGAGAACACAACTATTTTAGGGTGTGAAAATTTCTGATTCTTAAGGGAGAGGGAGAAGTGCTTTGCACTTCAGACGATGTTTATGAATTTTGAATTCCTCAGGATAGCCTTACGTGAAGTCGAGTACAGTACTCACATTTTATATGAATGATGTCATTCTTCGGAGAGGCTTTATAACACTCTTATGTGTGTTTTGGAAACTTCTTCGATGTAGTTTGGAAAGATTAGAGTGAGGGTCAATCTCAATCTCAATCCATCGGTGATGATTCTGGTTTCTCTGATTTAAAAAATAAATGATTATTTTTATTGTTCCTTTTATTGCTTGGATTTTCTGAAGTGTGATTATATGTGAGAGGAAACATAAATTTTGTTAATATTCTGTAGAGTGTTCATTAGGTTAAATAATATTTATGATGAAGAATCGATTTTAATGATGACTTTGTAAACCAAAATTATAATTTATCTACCACATAAAAGTGTTTTGATTTTGGTGGTGCAGAGATCATTTGGTGCTGCTGATTTATTTGTTAAGTGTTTGGTAATATGCATTTTTAGTAAATTATTTATTAATTTAAATTAATTTTAAACTTCAATTATATATATAGAGAGTGTGTGCTGCTGTATGGATACCTGTTATATGTTAATATTATATTTAATAATTTTTTTATTTATTTTTAATTATTTATTATTAAAATATTTTACTATTAAGTTTTTTATTTATTTATTTTAATAGCTTTATACATAAAATTGATATCAAAATATTTTGTTTAAACTAAATATGGATAGTTTATTTTTTTCAAGAAAAAAAATGTTTGTATTATATAATTCTACATCTAGTTCGCAACAAAGAAATTAGATATTATAGAAGTAATTCATCAAAATTTTCACCTTGATTTTATCATTAATCTTTAATTTACACCTCTAGTTAGCTTAATTGTCTATTTCTCAAGTATCTTAGAACATGGAAATATGCTTTGGATTGGGTTATCTTCAATAATTTTCTTGAGTCCTTTCTTGATGTTGTCCACAGATTTCACCTTTGGGGGAGCCTTTGATTAGATGATCCAATAATAGGGGAATTTTCAAATAATTGTAAGTGTGTGCACCACAAGTGTTTCCATAACGTTAAGAGTGTCCACCTAATGCTCTTTGCCTAACAAAAGGAGTGTCCACCTAATACTCTTTGGCTAACAAAAGTTCTTGGTAGAAACCATATATCTAGATTTCATTATTTGTAACGCAACCAAGAACCCAACAACGCTTTGTCTTCCTCGATCCCATAAAGTACCCCTCCCGCTAGCCCTTAATTTCATCTTAAACACTCAATGAATTATACATTTACTGCTCATATTAAGATGTAAGATTTTTCCCTCTCACACACACATAAAATAAAAATAATTTATTAAGGTGAATATACATTGAAATATCTTTTTTTTTTTAAATACCATATACAAATTACAGATTGGTTAGGAAAAAATAAGAAATTTTCCTCATATTTCTTTATAAAATGTCTCCAAATTTTATGTATTTAAATTTTAATTATTGGAAATTAAAAATAACCATACAAGAAATAAATATATATGTGTGAGAGAGAGAAATTATTTATATTGAATTTCTCTTTTTAAGAAATCTTTCAATATGGTTGGTGAATAGTTTTAAATAAGTTTTTAGATAATTTTATAAGAGATAAGCACAAGTAAATGACAATTTCTTAACAAGATAGTTACAATGTAAATACTAAATAATAATAATATGTTGGCTTGGAAGAATGATTTAACGTACTGGTCTATTTAATTGGTTAATAGTCTTATTATTTTTCTTATTCTTTGGTAAGGGCTAAGTAGAAACACAAATTTCTATCTCATATTAAGCTTTCTATATTGACTTGGAGGGATGGTTTCATATGCTAGCAAAATTAACTTGAAAAGGTCACCACACCTCACTCATGAGTAAAGAAAAAATATTCCAAGTACTACAAAAGAAGTAACCCTTCGGAGAAGTGAATGAACCAAAACATATTCTAGACTCTCCATAATAGGAGGAACACATTAGTCCACAAGGTTTCAATTATTGAGGAAAATAAAGACATCAACAATCACACAATTAGATAGATACAATAGACATCATCAACCATGTTATATAGTGGACACTTAACGAGGATGAGGAGACCATGTTCAAGAAGCTTATGGAAAGGATTATGATGAATATTGTGGTAAGACGTTTAGTTAAATATTTGATGATATAGCCATAGATTTCCCATGGTGAAGTAGCTAAGTGGAGGCACAAATGATGATGAAGAGGAATGACAAAAGGTAATTTCTTAGCTAGAAAATAGTTTTTCTTTAACCTTAGTTGATTGAAAAATTACAAATCCTTAGAAGAAAAAATTGAAAGTTCAAAAATAACTCATTAGCAAAAGTGAAAGAAACTACTAAGAAAAATAAGGAAATTATGATGTCAAGATATTTATGTGAATAAACTATTGAGTGTGCTAATGAAATGCTATCTTATATCACACCTATTAGGGTTTATACTTTATACTTATAATAACAATGGCCTAAGCTTTTGATTAAACATTATGTATCATAAATGAAGAAATATCTCCAAAACCATTGGAAATTCTATAAATTGTATTCTGACATCACCCAAAAAGGAGAATCTACTTTATGAACTTTATGTACAAAAATATGTGCTACAAAAAAAGCTAAAATTGTCATTATACTTATATGATAGGGATGTGCAACATAGAGCATTTATTTGCTCATTGTAGAATGAAACCACGAGGTTCATGCATAGAAAATGGTATAAGGATGAGGAGATGAAATGGAATTGAATAAAAGAGAAGAAGGGGATAGAAAAAATAGGGTTTGGGAAAATTATACTTAGTTTGATATTAGATCTAACTATTAACAGAATGCTTGAGAGAAAACAATGATGTATTAGAATGTAGCATATGCATCCACACCTCTAGAAATGAAGTAATAATGGGTGGAAGGACGAAGTAGACACTGATAACAAAGGACATAGAGCAAGAAGAATCACACTGACAACTAATGTTGAAAATAAATCTCCACGCATTAGGATTATGTATTGATGGAATTATGAGGATTTTCTCCACTTGACTAGATTGAATTAGGTTTATCCTCTTGCTATACCCCATTCCATACTTAATATAGTTGCAAAAACGTGAAAATTATATTGAGAAGGATATATGGAGATAATTTATTAAGTCACCACCCAAAGGATACTAAAACTTACTCTATGTCCTATGATCTTAGAGTTGAATGTTTCATTGAACCAAAAACTATGGAGGAAGACATGTCTTCGCTGGAGTAGATGGTACTATATTCACCAAGAATAGCCAATGGTTGCTCTTAGACCTAGCGAAAATATTCGTAGAATTACAGACATCATGAGCGACAAAAAAATAAAGATTGTCATTAAAAATAGTAATAAAGAGTGTCATTAAAAATAGTAGTAGATATAGAGCCATAAGCAACAACAAAGGAGAAAATAAAATAAGGGGTTAAAAGAGAGAAAGAGTCTAATGGGCTATTCGCTAAGCAATAGCCAATAGTTAACGTTGACTTCCATTTTTTTCCCTTTTGCATGGGGACACACAAAACAATATATTGTGGGTATGGTGGGCTCGTGGATTGGTGTTGGGACCTCACCATAACCCCCTAAGTAGATAGATATGTTTCTATGTATGGAGTCCATCTATAATAAATAAGGCTCATGTATTTGTGTGAAATAAATAATTATAATAAGGCTTACTAGAGGGTTCTACCTATTAGGAGGCATGCTAAAACAACTTCAGTGTTGTGAGAATTCATAAACATCTAAATGATATTGATATTAGAGTCCAATACAAACTCTCAGGCCATTTCACAAGGCTTCCCCTTCCTTCTAAACCATTATCCTTGGAAATGAGCAAATCTAGAAGGCTTACAAAGTCATTGTCTTTTGCTAGGCATCTAAAGTGATCATTTCTCTTTTCAAGAGTGCAATGAGAGATGCACTTCTCACTAATAGTGTTGGAGGAGTGACAGAGCTCTGAAAATGGGTTTCCAAGGTCAATACTAAGTGTGAGCTTGGTTAGTTAACTAAGCTCAAGGGTGAAAAACAACGTTGTAACTCCTTCAAATCAAAAGGGGAGAGAGATTCATCACCTTATGAAGATAGCCTTGTTATTGTCAATGAAGGAGGAGATAAAGCTAATGAGCTAAGAATGATCTTCATACTCTCAATGTATACATGTATTATTGATACTTCATCTTTAGTATAGATCCTATTTTTTCTGGTTCAAATGTGGTGTGTTCATTTCATCTGTGTTTAGATTCTCATTATCTTAATTGATCTATATTAGATCTGAAATTCTTCTCACCTTTGTATCATTTGTAAGGGTGGTCTTTACATATTGTGTGCATGATACAAGTTGTGGAAGTAGAGAAACATCTTCATTGGCTATGGCAAGATCTCCTACACCCACAAGAAGTCATAATCACACCCATCTTCGAAAGAGGTACATCCCCATCTCAACTTGACATCTTTCCTTATTTCTAAATGTTTTAATTGAATAGTATAGGGAGATAGGAGATGGTCAATCCTTTGACATATATAAATCTTTGGAAAATTTATGGAGTTCTTCACCTAAAAATAGAGAAATTTTCTCACAATAATAGGTAAAAAACTAATAGAAAAAGCTAAAATAAGTCACCTTATGATGAGAGATATTTCAATTAAATATAAATATTTACCCAAAAAAGTTACTTGTAATGATACTGGATAAAAAAACTTTCAATTCTCCCTTGAATATTTGAATAGTAATTTAAAAATTAAAATTTTAGTTATTTGGCTCTTGAGCTCCCATGACAATATCCCACCAATTGACATGTAACAATCCAAACTTAGACTTATGCATAGAAAACCAAAAGTTTGTATAGAAAATGATTAACTATTAAAAGTTAAAACCTCAACAATTCCAGAACATTTTCCAAAACTACTAATTTTCTCTTGTAACACTTGATCTCAATTGTTTTTTATTGTTTTCATTTTCCATTTTATTTCGTCTCAGCCCTATTTTGTCTTCGGAATAAAGAATCAATCCGCAACCCGATAGCCATCTTTATTTTGTCCTCGGAATCAAGAATCAATGCGCAACCCGATCATCGTCTTTTAACACAAGAGCTCGTGGTCAGCGAGCCATCAATTGCTGAGCCTAGCGGATTTTCTCTATGTAGTTTTCCACTCACGCTTAGAGCATAATCCGCACTCATAACTCGACACCCAGAATTCTCCTCCCTCCACGTCGAAAATAAAAATTGAACATTTACATTGGCGAGCATTGAAAGATTTGATGTGAACAATTTGACCTAGCCACATCATTAAAAATGTTGATAAATGAAACATTATTGAAAGGTGAATTTATCACATAGGTTAGAGAGAATGGGTGTTCTCTGTGATTTTGTATCGTCGTAATGCACCATAGATAATATTAATTAAATGAAGCCATGCATGTTGTGCGTTTAAGATTTAATTGACGAAGAGATAGAGAAGGTTCCGGAGACTGGCCACTCGCCAATGTCATAAGACAATGAAATGGAAGGTCAAAGTAATTTTATCTCCCAAAGTTCCACGTAAAGACGAAGCCGTCCGAAGTTGACACAACGATGGATAACTAATTAAAAGACATAACGTAACATCACTCGTGACGGTGAGTCGTGATTTGGCTCGACTTTCAACTTTGGGCAGCGGCTATGATTGCTCGACGGTTGCCTTTATCATGGGTGGAGATGTCATGCGTCCCTGTTTCATTATCCAATATTTCCTAGGTTCAATAATTCTCCAATTAAGTAGGGCAGTTCCTATTTCAGACCCTATAGGAACATGGACCATTATAGGAACATGGACCATTAAGTAGTGCCCAATGACGTGTTGACATTAACAAAATACAAACATGGACCAGAAATGAATCCATTGAAGTTGATGTTTCTCCTAATGCTATAGCTTGTTACATAGTTAAGAAATTTGGGAGAGCATGACATTAATATTGAGATGAAAATATGGAAATAAATTGTCATGTTTTCAGGCTACCACTTGTTGGAGCAACAACAAGCCCTAATAAAATGTCTAACAACCCTAATTTCTTAAAACAAAACATGATTAATATTTCCTGAATTTATACGACAATGTTACAAGCTCTAGTTCTTGATTGCTGTCATTTTCCAATCTTTTTCCATCCATATTTTTGTCTTATAAAGATTTGATTATTAGTTTTCTAGTCATGGATCAACTTGGGCCTTTGAAAATCTTTTAGTACAAGAGTTTGGGTCTCACCAACAATCCATTTATGAGGGTAGTTGATTTTCTGTATAAGGTTTTTCACTAATGGTTAGAATGGATTCCACCTTGATAACTTGGCATTGTAACATCCGATTACCCTTCGATGTGTAGGGAAAATGGACTGCTATTATCATACTTGTTCAATACATTTCTTCCCCTTATGACCTGCTACCTCCTCCATGACTCCCCAATTATGTGATGCATGCACCTTGCATTGTGATGTTGTGGGGATATCCCTATTAGCCTCCCATAGTTAAATGATATTTATTTGTGCCTTGAATTTTCACCTCAATAACCCAATGGTGTGATTTCCCATTATACCAATGGACTTTTGTGCTTGAAGCATTTATACATATCATTTTCATTTTCTCTTACCTAACTTATTGTGATTTCGAAATAGGTCATAACCACATGGTATGCTAATGTTATCCGTCATTTCCCTTGGACTCCTTCTTATCTTTATATCGCATCCGAACATACGTGCCACTTATTTCTCCTGTGTGATCCTTATAATTCCATCATGTTGGATGTCATTAGCATCAAATATCCTTACATTTCTCACGAAATGAGCGAATGAGGTATTTGTAATGGTGATATGAAGAAATATCCCTTCCATAGGCTTAACAAATTTTGGTGGGTTTATCAATGCATTAAATCGTGCCACATCACCCAAAAGGGCAAGGTAATGATGATGATATTTAACTCGTGTGAAGGTGAGTGGATAAGTGTTTTTACTATGAGAAAATAAGATAATATCACCATAAGGAGATACATGGGAATCCATATATTTGACATGTGAGTTCCTAGGTGGATCAATGATGTTGATTATTGAATCACTTGACAATAGTTTCCTTCAGAATATGTAGCCTTGGTTCTAAAGCACATCCTTTCCCTCATGATCATCTTTAATGGTACCAATTAACTCAAGAGAAGCATTCCGCTATCCAATTTTTATCACTAACACCTTGATCCTAGGATGAAGACATTGAGCTTATATAAACAAGCAACTCTTAGTGGGAAATGAAAAGGGATGAAACCCATCAGAAAGCTAAGGTGGTGGTTGTGGAATTTGGAAAGAATGAAAAGGCAAGGGGAAATGGTAAAATATTCTCTTAGACTTGCAAATGGAGAAAAGAGAATAATGATTCTAGATAGGATATAAAATGGTTTTATTCATAACAACAGGGAACAGATATGAGGAAGTCCATGTTCTTGCATTAAGGTAGAGTCTCTATTCTTAATGATATATTTTCTGGTTTTTGTTTTATATGTTCTCTCTAGGAAAAAATACATACATTATGGCTTGATGCATCTCATTGATGGGAAGAATGATGCTTAAGATGTTTCGTAGGTCCAACAACAAATGGAGGAATAAAGGAATCACAAATTTGATCTCGAAGAATGATATTTCTTGGAGCAATGATGATATTATAATTCCCCTCAAAGTGGATATCTTATACAACTTTATCGATTCTCCCGCTCTATGCTACAATGTTCCATGATCATACTTAAAATTATAGAGCTAGTAATGTAGACCTCCACAACATTGAGAAGATCAATGATATTCTCCCATTATGTTCACCAGGAATACCAAGTCCCTACTATCATGATGTGTGTTTAATCCACCTGACATGTCTTCGAGATTTTAGTTGATCAGGCTTCCTCTATCTAGGGCCTTAAGGGAACTAATCCATCTTTCACCATGATACCTAATTAGTTTGATGATTTACTAGTCATACACGTGTCATCTTTATAGACCCTTTCATAATGATACACTTTTAACTCTTCATGTCATATCATCATGATCACCCACTTTGTAAGCTACTCCAAAAATGTCACTATCACACTCAAACACCTATCCTCTACCCCACACCCAATGTCATTGCTAAGGGACCTACTTGAGGACTGTGCCACTGGTAAATTTTCACCTCACCATTAATTTGTTGTAATTTTCGTTTTAATCCCCTCCATGGGCACACTCAACCTTAAATCATGTTCCATTTGTATGGTGGAACCACATATTTACACTAGAATATCACTCTACTCTAAATTTGGGAATAATGTCTTAATTGGGCTATCATGAAACACTTCTATTTTCTAGATCATCAAAGAGTAGTCTCGTAATGGCTTAAAGGAATAATCCATACTTTTGTGCAAGAAGGTCATCCACAAAAAAATTTCCTTAGGTCAAGTAAGTGTACTTACCTTTTATTAGCCACATGAAGGGAATTTTTTCATATCCTAATTGCTTTATGACTTTTCAATGGCATTTCGAAGTTTCTATCTTAAGCAATTGTGGTTCATACAATCTACAAGAAGGAGAGAGCCATGCTCAGACTAGCCTCCAAGAAAGGAAGAATTGTTAGAAGAAGACCATCACAAGGCCAATAATGGAGAAAAGTAACAACCCAGACACATGAATTCTTTTTGATACATACCAAACAAATGGAGACACCCATCCCCCATGTAAATATGAAATTCATTAGACTATTCAAAATGATAAGCACTTGAAGAGTAAAGGGGTCGTGAAGGTCATCAGCTTAGAAAAGAATAAAAGAAGAGAATATTCTTAAGGATAAAATAGATGGAATGAAATATGAGAATATCACTTAGTCTATTCTCCATTTGATTTATACAAGGCAAGTTGTTCTCCCACAAATGGAAATGTTCAAACGGATTCTCAATCATGCTAAGAAAAAAAATTCCACCATAGTCGATGATGGTAGGGTTGAATTGGCCCACTATAGGCACCCCAAAATGTCAAGGATATACACGAAAATTTATCCTTAATAACAACTAGAAAAACCAATTTTTTATGCTTATATGAAAATGTATCTATCATTGGAGGACGCTTTATAGCATTGGTGAGATGACCATAAACCATTTGATAGAAAAGATATGGATGTATGCCTAACCACATAGTTATGCATATCTTGTAGAGTTACTATACCACTTGTCTATTTGATTTGAGGAGAAAAGGACACCACCCACATCAAGTTGGAATGGGTTCCTTTTATTAGCTACATCATAGAGAAGCGAACATTTTTCAAATGGGCCATAATGTTTTCAAATAACTTAGGAAAATCCATTGTCTAATATTTTACATGATGATGTCATCCCTTGGGGTAATAGTTTTGGAAGGAAAAGAAGAAAAATATTTTTAATCATATTTTTTATTTATATCCTTATAGGTTTACTCAAATTTCAATTGTGTACATTCATTGTATGGAGAATAAATTTTTCCATCCAATGGTTACCTTCTTTGTATATTGTATATTCACAACAAGAAAAATTCAAAATACATGCAAAAATGTGTTTCAAACATGTTTTATCATGTATTTGAAATTTTTGACATTGTGAGTATACTCAAATGTATGAAAAATGGGTACTCATTGATGCAAAATCTATTTCCTTATCCAATAAATATACACACTGGAAACTTGAATAAACCTATAACGATATAAGTTAATAACTAATTTTTTAATAAAATCCCCAATCACATATTAGTAACATCTTGAGTGCACATACTAAAGGCCAACTCTGTGTCCAAACCTACAACTAACTCTTTCCAAACCTTGGAACTAAACTTTGCATCCCTATATCAGACAATATTCTTCAAAACTTGATGCAATCTGACGATGCCCCCAATGAAGACCTATTTTACATCACTCGCTAAGAATGTGGACTTTACTAGAATGAAGTGTGCTACCTTTGTCAACTTGTCCACCACTACCATGAAGGAGTCATGTTGTTCTTGGAAAACCTATGATAAAGTACATGGAAATGGCTTCCAATTTCCAGTATGCAATCAGAATCAGTTGTAGCAGTCCACCTAGATGCTTACACTCTCCTTTCACCTACTGACAATCCAAGAACCGGTCGATAAAATATGCTACATCTCTCTTCAAATTTGGCCAATAATATAATTTCTTCACTACTATCAGCATCTTCTAATAACCTGGGTGACTTAAATACGGTTCACATGAAACTCCCTCAAGATCACCTTCTTTATCACATTACTATCTGGCACATATATCATGTCCCTAAATATAATTAATCCATATGTTGTGAGACGATAGTACACATCATGTACACTTGAATATGTACATGTAAATGTACCACTACCTATACTTGTACATGTACCACTCCGTGTACCTGTACCTATACCTGTACCACCACCTATACCTGTACCTATACCTAAACTCTACTGCAACCTGTGCACAATCTCCATATACCTGACATCTTCCTGACCTTCCTGCAAGATCCTATCTTGTAAATTTGTATCATAGAAGCTTATAGCTTCTATGTGATCATTAGGGAAACTTTGACGTGTAAAATGGGCCTCCTAAGGAAATTATTTAATAATAGTGGAAATAATAAAATAAGATTATCTTACATCATCAAATTTTAAATGATGCCATATTTCCCTCTTTCAAACCTCTTCCCACACTTCTCATGCAAGATATGCATGTAAGTTCCTTTATATGTTCAAACTAAACAACATAGCATTTTATATTTAAGTATTGTAACCATGATTTGGGTTTTCAATTTTATGTCATCAGCCCCTCTCGAGGCACTTGGGTTTTCTTTGAAGTACATTTCTATAAATTAACATATACATTAGCCAAATCTATTTAAATTTAGGTTGGATATTTAGAGTTATAATAATGCATACATCGACCATTTGTGTGAACTCAAGATAGATATTCATCCTCAAGTTTCCTATGTCTAGGTGCATTCTAGATCTTGATTTACATGAGATTGTGTTAGTTTCCTTATTTAATGTGCCATGAAAGAGATGGTGGCTCATATCATTTACATGAATGTTGTAGAAGGAACCTAGGCTATTTTGGTGCAAACATCATACTGGTTAGATGTATCTGAGTTTACAAATTTGCTAACATGGATCTGAAATTTCACTAGGGAATTGGAAAAATGTAAATTTATTTCAACCTGAAGACAATGTTAATCCCCAAATACAAGGAAGGAATTGGACTGTCTTTTTTATTCTTAGGACTATTGGATTTTGTCTCTTGAAATTGATTTCTGAAACTAGTTTTGATCTCAAAACTTTTTATTAAATTCCTTGGAATATTATGGAGGATATTTATAAAAACATTTGAGTACAATCGGAGCTAAATTTATTAGTGACATTCATACTGGAAGATTACCAACACTAATTCTACAACAAGTTTCCCTATCTCATTTTTCTAACATATGGGTTCACAATATTCTCCATACTTTTACCCATGTTATCATCTAGTTTTTTCTTAAAACATTTGGTCTCAAAGTACCTATTTCTCTATCTATCACTGGGTAGTGAATTTAGGTCATCCAGTCTAGATTTGGGGGACATATATTTCAATAGTATGGAAATATTGATTGAGTTAGGTGCTTGTCTTTTCATTGTATCTATTTTCAATGTTTAGAACTTAGTGACATCAACATTATCATTTTGGTACTAGTTCTTTTGTATGCAATAGTCTTGATATATACTCTTTTCCATTCCTAGTAGAGTAGTGCATAGGTTTCAACATGTTTACACCAAATATATTTGTCAATTTTAAAAGGTATGGGGCCACATGAAAAACAGGGTTAAAATCTCATCCTTTTTCAATGTTTTGCAAAAGTTGTCTTTCCTACGCCACCTAACCCCACTATCCCCAATATCCAAAATTCCCCCCTTTGTTGTTGCTGCAACATGACTATCTCTTCAAAATCTTGAAGCTTAAAATTCAAGCCTATTGGATAGTCGGCCACGGGCAACTCCGACTTTTTCACTATTTCTGACAGACATTTAACCACCTTATCTAGCAGCTCCATCCCCAGCTCCTTGCTAGTTATTCAGAAGAAAATAATTATAACAGTGAGAAACAAATGTCTATGTCTATTTATCAAACCTAAAATACTATCATTGATATTGAAGGTTGATTTTTCACCCAGTATTGCACGCCTCCAGCTCGAAACCACTAATGTCTTTAACACAAAAAAGTGAATTTCTCCAATCTTCAATAGTCTTGGAGTCAAATCGTGGCTTCTCTTCATTATTTTGAGTCACTTGATATCCACCATTCTAGGAGATGCACTGGGATGATCTTTTGCTTGGATATGTGATCATGTGTTTGGCACTAGACTCTAATTCGTTAGCATGAAATAGGTTCGAGAGGGGTGTTATGGAAATATGATTGATTCTCCTATGAACATTTCAAATCTGCATAAATCTGCGCATAGGTATAATACCAAACCATGATATTTGTAGCTTGGGTCTTTGAGAAGTATGAGGCATGAAATTGGGATTATTTGGTTTAATCCCACACCAACATTTACTCATGAATTGATGAAACCAGAGCTCATGGGCATTCACTACATTGTCATTCATTTGAATTCACTTATTCCATGTGTGGTTAACTATATTGGAGGGTTAAACATAATTCTGAGTTTTTATATCCTCTCTGCCACCAGTGCTCTACATTATTTTATGTCTTTTCATTTTCCAAGCATATTTCAGGTTTCTTTATTGCATATTGGTGCTCTTCTAAGGCAACACACCATATCACTTCATCTACCATAATAATTCTTTGGACTCCGATTAGTAGTTTCCATGCATGCTTAATATGCTTCATATGCATTGCTTTTCAAATGTTGATTTCACAGTTTAATATAAACTGGTGATAATTTATTTAAATATTTTATATACAAAATGATGCTCGTTTTTTAGGAACAATGTTTATTTTTTGAGCACCATATATGGAACCTCGTTGGTTTCAATCCATAATTGTAGAGAGTCAACCAACCAGACTTTCATTTAATTTTCTAAAATATCTCACATTAATCCAACTTCCAAATGTTGTTATATAAATGATCGAACAAACACTAACTGTGGCAACAAACTATCTTGAGGCATTATTTGGGCAGTGAATCATCCTTGAGACATTATCTGAGGCATTGGCCTATCTCTAAGGCATTATCTATAGCAGCACATTAAATCTGAGGCTTCACTGCGGCAGAAATATGTCTATGAAGCAATTCTGGGATAGAAAGATACCTCTGAGGCACTGTTGATGACAACAAATCATCCCTGAGGTATCAATTGTGGCAGCGAACCACCTATAAGGGATTGTTTGTGGCAACGAATCACCCCTAAGGTTTTTATGTGGCAGCAAATCATCTTGAGGTATGGTCTGGGGTTTTGAGGCAAGCAAGGTCTGGTTTGGAGTTGATTGTGGCTGCAATGAGATAGTGAAGTAATGTTTATAGGCAGCAAGGAGATATTCTACAGAGATTACTTTGCATTATGCGACAACAATTTAAGATAGTGCATTACCCTTTGTAATATAATCCAAATAAATCCTCAATGAAATTAGTATTACATGCATAGAAGTTTAAACCAACATATTTTAGAATAATTTTATGGTTTTAAACATTGTCATATATTTCAACATTTATTTATATAATGATCCTAACGAGTGTCCACAAACTTTTCTTCGTAGATTTCTATTACATTATTCTATACAAAATGGCAGACCAGGTATTTATGTTGCATTTGGTATTTTTATTATTTATGTTGTTGATTTATTTAGATGTTTGATTTGTTTTTAGAAATAACTTTAAAATGACACTTCAAAAGTTTGTTTGTGACTAGTTAAATGCTTGTCAGAACACTCCGATAAGCTTGCCTCAAAGTGTTAGACAGATCTTCAGTGCTCACTCAAAACATATTTGGTGTTACTGATTCTATTTTCTTATCAGTTTTTTGATCAAGGTTTTCTTATTTTTATGTTATTATATGTTTTTTTAAGAATGTACCCATGGGTGTTACTGATGCTACTATGGGGGGTTCAATGATATTCACTACTTTCATGGAAATGTTAACAAATGCACGAGGGCAAGATGCTGCTATGATGATGCATGAGGTAAGCTTTAATATTGTCTTTTATATGTTCAATTATCTTATATTCCTTATTATATTATGCTAATTTATGTTTGTGGAATGCAGGCAATTGCTAAAGTCATTCCAAACCCTATAACACCTTATAAAACATCGAAGGTAATGATAGTGGTAAAACTTGTTCAATATTTTTGTGCATTTAGTTAACTTATTTCACTATATATATTTATTAATATTTGTGTTTTTACTAAGCGTGCATTTTGTTGGCATGCAAGATTCATTTATGCCCCTCAATACAAACAATGTTGGCATGCAGGGATCATTAATGCCCCCATATACATCTAATGTTATGCAATATGTAAGATTCAACCATTTATTTATGTGAGTTTGATTATGTTATTTGTTGAGAGATCTAGGGCATATATTTAATAAAGTTTTTGCACAACGACTCCATGATTTATGAGGTGTTACGAAAAGCTACATCATGCCTTTAAATGGATCACCCCAGCTGTTTTTTTCTTCTGATACATACAATACTATTTTAACAAGTAACCCAAGCAATATGTTATTCCAAAACATGATGTCAAGTTACTTTTTTAGGGTTTTTATGTAATCAAGAGGCCTTTTTAGGGTTTCTTAAATTCAAACATTAGATCATACTCTTTTCCCTTTATTTCATTCTAGAGTTTATCCCATGCCCTAGAAATCAAATCATAGGGAACAAATACCTTAAGATTAAGGTTTCTAAATACTAGGGTATTTCTTAAAATATAAACCCGTAAATTCAACCCTACTACATCTTATGATGGACCCTTTAAAAGAAAATTATTATACATACCTCATGGACACCTATTTGTACTGATTAGTATTTTGGTTGCCATGATTATTTGTAACTTTACACTACATTTCATTGATCATTTGCCACCTTCATGACCTTCTTTTAATGAGTCTTCCGAGATATTTTCATTCTATAATGGGACTTGCTTCTTCATGTGTTCATGAAACCCATACCTCAGTCATAAAAAAATAATCTTCTTTTTCCTTTTTTACATAAATTACATAGAATTGTGATTAGATATGTCATTATGAAGACCGAACCTAGTTACATATTTCAACATTATTCATTTGTTATTCCATCTTATTATTTATATTTGTGCCTTGCAGGATGTTTCTAGGGTGACTCAAACAAGTATACAATCTGTTGGTATAGAAGGTCATGTTATGCCATCTACACCTAGACCAGAACCCCATAACATGCCCTTTACACAATTTGTTGGTATAGAGGGTCATGTTATGCCATCTACACCTAGACCAAAACCCCATAACATGCCCTTTACATAATCTGTTGGTATGGAGGGTCATGTTATGCCATCTACACCTAGACCAGAACCCCATAACATGCCCTTTACACAATCTGTTGGTATAGAGGGTCATGTTATGCCATCTACACCTAGACCAGAACCCCATAACATGCCCTCTACATCAAATGTGGGTCTAGTCAGCATTCTCCCACCAGGACCAGAACAAGTTTCTTTGAGGAGTCTTATAGACTCACAAACAAGAATGTTAAGGCTCCTACTAGATATTCCTTCAAATTTGCAAATCAGACAAGAAATAATTGAACAAATTCAGTTATGGGAAATGTCATTGTTGGAGAGTGTAGCTCCTGCAAGAGATCAATAGGTAAAATTATTTTATTTTTTTTATAATTTCATTTGTTATGTTTAGGATCATTATTTTAGATATGAAAAATAGTTTCATATTTTGGTTGGGTTCTTAATAGTTCCACAATTTCATTGTAAATTGAGGAAGTAAGTGACACAATGCCTAATGTATCTATAAGGGAACCTTCCTCAATCCCCAAGACTACAACAATATCATCGGTGACCACAAAAGGAATGCAAGAAGTTACAATCTTGCTCACTTCAGAAGGAAATGTCTTGAAGGATGAAACAGGGTTGAAATTTTATCACTTTATTTTTCGTTGTGCAGAAGAATTATTTGGAAATACCATCCAAATGGATTGGAGGAAACAAGCCAATGCCAAAAAAGAGGAACTATTTAAAGATGTAGTAATAGCATTTGGTAATCCTGGATTTGATAAGGAACTTATTTTACAGATTGCAAGTAAATACATGCACTCAAAGACATCCAATTTAAGGACAAAGTTGACAAAAAACTTGATGTATCCACGTGCAGCTTGCATCACAGACCAAGTGACATGGGATGAACTTAATAAAGATGCCAAGTTTAAGAGGAAAGTCCTCAAAAATCCAAACTATATGCCATCTGCACAAGGAGGAGCTAAGAGACGCCTATGAGATACAAGAAAAGAAACCCAAGCTAGGGTGTCAAAAATTGGATCTCACAAATTAGGCTTTGGTGGATATAATAGTATTTGTGGTGGTATGGTAAGTGATATTTCCATCTATTATATTTTCTATTTTAGGCAAAGTAACCATGGTCACGTTGAGTTAATTGTATCTTATTAGTTATTTTACCTTATAGATATGATTATCTTTGTTAATGTAGGTTCACTAGTTTCAAAAGGAAGCTTCAGAGGAAGACCTAAAATATGTTGTATTACATGGTTCGCAAGGTCTTCGCCAACACATGATAAATCGAGGGGAAAAAATAATTACTGGTTATGGATCCAAGGTTAGTTGTTTATAATATTATATGAATAATACAATAAATCAATTGGAGGTTTTAATGTTATTATAACAAGTTAAAGTGTGTTGTGTATAGGAATCAGGTGAAACATCTGGGAGTGAGCATGTGGAGGAGATACAAGCACATCATGATTTGCTTGTTGCACAAAATCATCCAATAATCATTCCTGAACCTTGGTAGGAAACCATTGTTGAATTTCAGTGAATGGGAGACATAAATAATGAGGAGGTTGTTCAGTGTGATGAGCATTCCACACCCACAATTAATGTAGCGCCTCCCAAAAAGAGGGAAAAAAGGATTGATATGTGTTAAATTTTAATAACTTGAACGTGCATCGCTCTAGCTTCTAAGGAGCGCACTAGGTTGTGAGGGTCCAAACATAAACTAATTATGTGTGCAACAAAACAAATTTTGCAGATACTTTGTTTTTTTTATGAGTACTTACATATTAAGGGCATCACTAAGACTGTTGCAGGTCCTAACTTGTATGATTTGTTTGATTATGATCAATTTGATATAATTATATTTGTGTTGTATTTAGATGACCTGGTCCTAAAAGTTAGTTAAATAAATTCTATCCCATGGTGCAATAAGAAACTGGCAAGTGAAGTTGACATGAAGGATATACACCTCATGTTTTATTTCTTAGTCTTGGAGGTTTGGCTAAGTTGAGGTGAGGTGGTCCTCGAATAGGGGTAAGCAAGCAATTGAGATTCTGAAGAAGTTTCGAATAATGGACAATAAACCATAGGCTACTTTTATGATACATATTTTGAAGTTATCATTAGATTAAGATTCAAATATGGTTGATTCGTCAGTGTACAAAAAGTATATAGCTTCCCTAACATATTTGGTAGAATTAAGCAGTCAAATTGTTGTGTGCATGAGATCCCTTGTCTCACAAACAAGGGGGGCTCAGACACCAATTTATTGTCCAGCTTGGCTTCTAATATATGGTTGAGCTAAGGTTGCTGCAAATATGCTCCATGGTCTGAGGTATGCGAGGTACTTAAAGGGTACACTGGCACAGTGCTTTGAGCTGTTGCATGCTTTAGTGGATTTTGACAGGGCCAGAGATGCATGTGGCAGGAAGAGTGATTCATGGTTTTGTTTCAACTTGGGTTGAAATATAATATCTTTGTTAGGATGGGATACCCATGTGTGCAAGTTGAAGAAGTCCCTTTCTGGGCTAAAGTAGCCTCTTGTGCTTGGTACTCATGGATTTATGAGTACTTACAGATTATGTGCATCACTAAGACCGTTGCAGGTCCTAAATTTTATTATTTGTTTGATTATGATAAATTTGATATGATTATATTTGTGTTGTATGTAGATTACCTGGTCCTAACAGCTAGTTTAAAAAACTCTATCCCATGGTGCAATAAGAAACTGGCAAGTGATGTTGACATGTATTATTTCTTGGTCTTGGAGGTTTGGCTGAGTTGAGGTGGGCTGGTCCTCGAACACGCGTAAGTAAGCAATTGAGATTCTGAAGAAGTTTCGGATAATGGAAAATAAACCCTAGGCTACTTTTATGATACATATTTTGAATTTTTCAGTAGATTTAGATTCATATTTGGTTGATTCATCAATGTACAAAAAGTAGATAGGTTACCTAACATGTATGGTAGACTTTAGCAGTCGAATTTCTATGTGGATGAGATCCCAATACACTGTCCTAGTCATCCCAGCGGTATAATGCACAGTTGTACCGTTGAAACACTAACATAGGAACCAGAAGCTATGCTACTAGAAAGGATTCAAAGTAAAGTAGGATGCTAAGACCTTAATGTTTTTGCATGTCAAACACTATGATGATACTTATTTCATTATTTACTTTTTAACCATCATATGCTGACCATTTTCGGTGATGCTAAATTGAATGCTCTTTTTCCTGTTTCCTGGGGCATATTACCAGAGATCCTAGAAGAGTTACTGGCTACCAGGAAAAGAGCCAAGGCAAACCTAAAGGTGGTGAAGTAAGTGCTTCCTATGTTCATGTTACATGCTTGTATTTTTTCCACTTAGCATCAAAATTTTTTAAATTCCTGTAATCTTGTTTAGGAGGCTAAAGATCCTTTTGAAAAGGTTGTCTTGGATGGCCGACAATTGGCTTTGAAGGTAATTACATCTTTGTCATGTCTGTATTAATTATGGCTTGGACATGAAATAAAAGTAAAACTAGGAATGCTGGTGAAACGCATAAAATAGTTTTGATTGTGTGCACTTGCAGATAAGTCCGAATTCAGTTTATGGGTTTACTGGTGCCACTGTTGGGCGATTTTCCTGTTTGGATATTTCTTCGAGTGTGACGAGCTATGGTAATTTCACAGTTCTTCCATGAAAAAAAAATATTAAATCCATGGACACCTTGATTCTCCCCTTGTTTTTCCTAGTTGTAATGTTATTGGTGCTTCTTTTACTTACAAGATAGAGATGCTTGCAGTCCTCTCTTATTCTATATATGCATGTATCAGCCATTCACATTGATTATTTTTGGGCATCAATGATATCCATGTAATTCTTTTCTTCCTCCTAGCATAATGTTTTGGGTATGAACTGTAATTGAAAATCTTGTACAAATAAGATCGAGTTCTTGAATTGCATTAATTAGTCATGTGTACTTGTAAAACTATGATGATATGCTTAGGCCCTCTTATTATATTTTGATTACAAGTCCAGTTTGATCTTTTGACACATTCTCTGTTCCATAAGACAATATTGATTTTACGTATTGTTTTAAAATTTCATATCATTAATTATCTCATTCTTTTTCCACCTGTAAGGCCGCCAAATGATAGAGCATACAAAGAGGCTAGTTGAAGAAAGGTTCACAATAGTTGGTGGTTACCAGTACAATGTTGAGGTAGGCTATTATTTAGCAACTGAAGGCATTTGTAACCTTTGAACTGGATCAGTAATGACAGGAAGTACACTTGTTGTATTGGTGATAGTCCAAGTTCTTGAAATCATAATGGGTGATCTGATCCTAACCAAGATTTCTACTGTAAATCTTGATATTATATTTTTATATTTGAATCTAGGTTGTATATGGAGATATAGATTCAGTTATGATACAGTTTGGTGTACCAAATATAGAAGAGGCCATGACGCTAGGGAGGGAAGCCTCAGATTATATTAGTGGTACATTTACAAAGGTACAGTGTCAAGAATTTTAAATATCCGTGAAGCCTCTAGAGTTGTTAATGATGTTTTTGTAGGGATGAATGTTTTAATATCACCTTTCTTTTTAAAACTAATCTTCTTTTGACATTCCACTTCCATGAAATCTTTGTAAATATGCACAGGACAAGATGATCAGTTATGCTTTTCTGTGGCTTATCTGCATCTGTTTGGTGCATCTTTGGCATCTAATCAGTGTGTTATTTAACATATGCTTTTATGCAGCCTATTAAACTAGAATTTGAAAAAATATACTACCCATTCTTGTTGATCAGCAAGAAAAGATATGTTGGGTTGTTGTGGACAAAGCCAGATGCTTATGACAAAATGAATACTAAAGGTGACAAACCTGATCTTTTTGTTTCAAAGACAGGCCTTAGTGTTTGTGAAGGCTCAAAATGCTCTTAGAAAAATAATTTATTTGATACCTTCTTAATTATTAAATATTCCTGATCTTTTAAATATTCCATATCAACAGGCATTGAAACAGCGCGAAGGGACAATTCCCTGCTGGTGAAGAACTTGGTTACAGAGTGCCTTCAAAAAATACTCATTGATCGTGACATACCTGGTGTAGTGCAGTATGTCAAGAACACTATTTCTGACTTGTTAATGAACAGAATGGATTTGTCACTTTTGGTGATAACTAAGGTGAGAACAATGAATCCTTCTGCATGTTTATGACCAAATTTGTTTGAACATTTGTTACTTTTGAAATGGATAAAATATGATAGGGGGAAGAGGAGATTTACATTGCGAGCAAGTCACTTATTACATATTCCTGGTTTCAAGTGTTAGAAGTATATACTATATACCTAGTTGGGGCAGGCCATGGAAGTTCCGATTTTAAGTCTGTTATGTTTCTTCTCCCTACATCCTGTACTTGGAAGGGATTCAGTCAATATTTACTGCTAGCAATGGGAGGAAGAAGTGTCAAGGGAGGATCTTATACAATTGAACATAATCAAAAGATGACAATATATAATATATCTGCATTTTTAATCTCATGCTGAGAAAAATTGATTACTGTTTAGCTGCAGCAGAAATAGATGTTTGCAGGTCATATCCTTTATCAAGGCTATTAGCATATTCTTAAGGGCATTGTTGTTTGCGTGTGCTAACAATCTCTTTGTTGAGTCAGGGTCTGACAAATACTGGAGATGACTATGTAGTCAAGGCAGCACACGTAGAACTAGCTGAGTGCATGCGGAAGGTAAATACTGGAAATAACTTCTCAGAACAAGTATAATGAATGGTGCAATGCCTTCTGGTTCCATTTCAATCGTATATCTCTATTTTTATTACAGCAATGCATCTAAAGACTCTTGTAATATTTTGCTTTTTATTGACAATGAGTCCATTGCTGCATTTTTTAAATTGATGTCGTGTTTTAAAGCCAAGTTGTCCCTGGTTTACAGAGGGATACTGCAACTGCTCCAACTGTGGGTGATCGTGTTCCATATGTCATCATAAAGGCTGCAAAATGTGCCAAGGTAATAATTAACCCCTTCTGTGCTCAGCATAAGTCTCGATATTGCACTAAAAAATGGTTATTTTAATTATTTTGTTGTGTTTTAAAGCCAAGTTGCCCCTGGTTTATAGAGGGATGCTGCAACTGCTCCAACTGTGGGTGATCGTGTTCCATATGTCATCATAAAGGCTGCAAAAGGCGCCAATGTTATAATTAACCCCTTCTGTGCTCAGCATAAGTCTCGATATTGCACTAAAAAATGATTATTTTAATTATTTTGTTATGTTTTATTTGGAGGCATAATTTACAGAGGGATTATGGATATAATGACTAATGTGTTTACTTGGGCTCAGGCATATGAGAAATCTGAGGATCCAATTTATGTACTGGAGAATAACATCCCTATTGATCCACAATATTATCTAGAGAATCAACTGAGCAAGGTGAAAGGCCAAAGCATCATCACTTGATGTTTATGCTCTTTTTGAAAATTTCACGTGTGTTTCAAATATATCTTGATAGATAGTAATTCTTTCCAGCTAAGTGTTTTTTATTAGTGCATGTTTTTGCTCTGTAGCCACTGTTGAGAATATTTGAGCCCATTTTGAAGAATGCAAGCGAGGAGCTTCTTCATGGTAGTCACACACGAGCAGTTTCCATATCAACTCCTTCAGATAGTGGAATTATGAAATTTGTCAAGAAACAACTCAGTTGTATTGGTTGTAAAACACCTATCAGGTATTTAGTTAATACAAGTAGAGGGTGTCCTGCATGTGGTTTCCTTGTTTATAGTAGTGCACAATTGAGAATAACTATTATTTCAGTTTGGCACTTTAGAAAGCTACTAGGGTTCATATTTTTGATGTGGAAAAATCTATGAGGTTGCATGATTCCATGCCTACTCTCCTAGTAAGAAACTATCTAACTTTCTTATAATAAGAATGTTTGGTTAGGTTGCTTCATACTGAAATTCATGATGTTACATGATTTCATGTTGCCATTGCAGCAAAGAAGATCAAACACTTTGTTCACATTGCAAAGGAAGAGAAGCATAATTGTATCAGAAAACAACTGCAAATGGTAAGCTGGTATTCTAATACCATTACTCTTTATTTGGAGAATTTAAAGGAGGCCTTGTGTCTATTGTTCTCATCTAGATTTTCTATCATATGACACTAATATTTGATCAATGTCAGTGAGGGAATTAGAAATGCTCTTTGGTAAACTATGGAAACAATGTCAGCGGTGCCAAGGCTCTCTGCACCAAGATGTTCTTTGCACAAGGTTTTTGAATGCTATATGTCAAGTATTACATAGTATTACATTTTCATAACATGATTTAAATTTACATTATGGATGTATTTTGTAACATTTGTGTGATCATGTATTTGTTTTTAACTAATAAGATGTTTTTTTATTTTATTTTTACAATTACTATCTCTTTTATACTTACATTGATGTCCTATCCTTATTGCAGTCGTGACTGCCCAATACTTTATCGTAGGAAGAAAGCTTAGAAAGACCTAACTGAAGCATAGGTGCAACTAGAGTGCTGGCAATTTTGAGGATGCTGCCTGTGTAGCTTGTAATTTTTTGTATTATCGAATATTTTGCGCTGGCAGTTTTGAGGATGCTGCCTGTGTAGCTTGTAATTTTTTGTATTATCGAATATTTTTGTTTTCTTGAATTTTCTCTGGTGTATGTTTCTCTGATTTAATGGACCAAGAATTTATTTGGTCCCTGAATCAGGATGAATTTTTTTGTATTATCAAATATTTTGCGCTGGCAGTTTTGAGGACGCTACTTGTGTAGCTTGTAATTTTTTGTATTATCAAATATTTTTGTTTTCCTGAATTTTCTCTGGTGTATGTTTCTCTGATTTAATGGACCAGGGAATTTATTTGGTCACTGAATCAGGATGAGCATGGTTTATTTATTCTACAGTGATTGTGAAGTCCTTGTTATTTAATGTTAACCAGTTCCATATATCTTTTCTCCTTGCAAATGAGATAGAGAAAAAGTCAAAATGGATACATACTTCCCAAGGCGCACCCTATAAATGCAATGTGCAAGCATATCCCAAATTTTAGGAGAGCACACACTATAAAACAAAGATCTGCAGGCTTACATATGTATATCCAGACATGCATATAGTTGAATGGATGGATGGATGGATAGGTAGATAGAGATGGATACACATATAGATTGGCAGGAGCAAATCCGAGACAATAGTTTGAGCAGATTTATTTATTTTTAAATAATTTTTGGCAGGAGCAAATCCGAGACAATAGTTTGAGTAGATTTATTTTTTTTTAAATAATTTTTTTTATTGTCTCTAGAGAGACAATAGTTTGAATTATGGACATTTATTTTTTTTAAATAATTTTTTATATTGTGAGTAGAGAGACAATAGTTTGAATTATGGACATTTATTTTTTTTTAAATAATTTTTTATATACAATAGTTTGAATTATGGAATTGTCTCTAAAGAGACAAAAATGAAATTGTCTCTAGAGAGAAAAATCAAATTGTCTTTATAGAGACAATAATAATATGTGTTCTATATTGTCTTTATAGAGACAAATTTTTGAGACATTATATTTTGAGACACCCCTTAGAGACAATATTTAAGATAATATTTGAGTTTTTTTTTGTCTCAAGTTAAGACAATTGACTCAAATATTGTCTTAAAACCCCGCTACATGTAGTAGTGACACCTACATGCGGACACTTAATTAGAGCATGCAAGATTACTTCTGCATTATTTACTCCCTTATTTGCTCCTTTTGCATGATTTACTCCATGATTTTCTCCTTTTTCCACTCTGCAACTGACTATTTCTCTCGCGAACTTGTTGGATGTGTTGAGTCTTCTCATTGATCACCACTATGGCGCATTACCTTGGGATCTTCACCCAATAATGCTATATCATCAGCGTTGTAACCTATTTTCTAATGAATCATTATTTTGTTCTTTTGATTTTCCTTTAGTGCTTTTGTTCCGCAAAGTTATGTGTTCAACCTTTATTAATTAGATTCATCTGTGCAGATTTTCTAACACATTTACGGAGACAAAAATAGATAACCAATTAAATGACATACTTGATTTGTGTGTTTTGGCTCGTCTTTTCACTTCGCGCAGCGCGATGATTGCTTAATTGCCGCGTTTTCCAGATGTCATGCGTCGCTGTTTCATTACCCAATATTGCTTAGGGTTAATAATTTTCGCATTAGAGAGCGGCCCAAGGACGGGTTGACCTTAAAATCATACAAACATGGACCACAGATTAGAGGTCAGCATCAAAGGAGGTGGGTTGATATTTGGTATTATAGTCACTGAAATCCTGGGTTGATATTTGGTATTATAGTCACTGAAATCCTTATTTCTCTCGACGCTAGATCACCTTAAATATCTTCTCATACATGGTTGGAGGCTTATGATTCATGTGATTTAAGGGTATCAACGGTAATACCAATTTGGTAATGCGTCTGAGTACTGGATTCAATCTCCGTTCAGTTACCTAGTGCAGTAGTACATTACAGAGAGATTTCTATGAATCTATAATAAGAAAAATCAAAGCTCTAGAATGAGAGTAACAGCGGCCATCAACAAGAAGCAGAGCTTTACACTTCGGTACTGCCCCTTTGGGAATAGAACCAGATAGATTATTATAATATAGGAAATATTGAGTTCGCCATGGAGTCGACCTTGAACCAGATGAGTAATGCATACGAGGATAACGAACACAGCCAGCTGCCGCCGGGGTTTAGGTTTCATCCGACTGATGAGGAACTGGTTAGTTACTATCTCACCAACAAGATTTTGGACAGCACCTTCTCCAGTTGTGCAGTTGCAGAGGCCGACTTGAACAAGTGCGAACCTTGGGATCTTCCAGGTACATATAAATCATGCATCACCATTATATGCTATTTTACCATGAACTAGTACATAATTTTAATGGCATGCTTTGCTTTAATTTTCAATTCTTATAGGCGAAGGAGAACTTATATCTTGTAAGTATTATGCTGTAACTAGTAATGATAACATGTGTGCAGCAAAAGCTAAAGTTGGTGAGAAGGAATGGTACTTCTTCAGCAATAGGGATCGCAAGTATCCAAGAAGCCTTCGCACCAACAGAGCCACAGAGACTGGATACTGGAAAACGACCGGGAAAGATCGAGAGGTTTTCACTTCAGGATCATCTGCACTCATTGGAATGAAGAAAACACTGGTGTTTTACAAGGGCAGAGCTCCCAAAGGGAAGAAAACAAACTGGGCAATGCACGAGTATCGTCTCCAAGGCAAATTCTCCAGTCAACCCGTCCACAAGAACTGCAAGGTACGTTGATAAAGTTCGGGAACAGTAAATACATTCATCTAGGTCTGGCTTTAACAAATAAAGTGATATAGATAAATAATACCACGTTTAAGTTTAATCTTTTTCTAATTTTATTGGCATTACAAAGTACAGGATCTGTAAAATACTCTCCTGGTGCAACAAAAGAGAGAACTGAACACCTGATATGTATATGATTGGACTTGGTGCAGGATAAATTGGTGGTGTGCAGAATTTTTAAGAAGAGTGCTGTCAGGAAGAGGAGTTCCATAGGGATGACGAGAAGTCAGGCATATAGTGACCTACTGTGCTCTCCATGCTTTCCTTCACGCCTGCAGTTCCCTTGCAACATGAGTGCAGAGAATGACAAAGAAACAAGATCTTCTGAAAGGCAATCCAGCACTTCTGGAAATGTTCATGATGTGTCCTGCCGCTCCATATCGATTGAACCTAACACTAATTCAACAGTACACCATCTTCATCAGATTCGATGTGGCAGCAGCTCAGATTGTCCTGATTGTTCTGATCAACTATCTGAAATGGCAGGTTTCATGGAGGAGTCTTCATATGTACACAATCTCATGCTAAATGGTCCGAGGATTTATATGAATAAGATGTCCAGAGCTGCACAATTCTCAGAGCCCAGCATCAGTTGTGATCGGATTAGTGCAATACTAGACCAGCAGCCAGGGATTCAACAGCTTCCAGGCTTACATCCCCCTAGACTATACAATCAACACATGCCTCTACCAAGTCACTCTTCAAATCTGGGATTTTACACACATCCATATATTCCTTCTTTCCACCCTTCAAACGTGGTTTCGAAGGTCCTGGTTGACCATTTTCTAGTTCTTGTGCACATCACAAAACGTTAAGCAATAACAGTGCTATGGGTGCTAATAATTATGTTAACAGCACTACCGATGGTCTCTGTCAAAGCATATTGGGTCAGCCTATTCAAAATGCCGATGGGGCTACGTGTTTGAGTTCATATATTAATCATGAAATGACTTATGTTGTCTGCAATGATCTGGATACACCACTTGATCTAGGTGATTCTTCCGCAGCTCCTCCATTGGACTTACATTCTCTCTGGAATAACGGAGAGCTTTTATTTTAATGGAACTTCAGAAAAGCATTTTCTATATCTATGCATGATGAACTGCTTGCTGCATATTGACAGATGAAGAGAGCAGAACTCCAGGGGATTGATTAAAAGGAGGATATGGATTGAGGAGATGATACTTCTAGCGAACAAGAGAACCATCTGAATTTGGAAGTACCTATTTCTTCTGATAAGGTTTGAACCTTTGAGGTGATGGTTGTTAGAATTGAACAAAAGATTAACTCTAAATGAGAACACAACTATTTTAGGGTGTGAAAATTTCTGATTCTTAAGGGAGAGGGAGAAGTGCTTCGCACTTCAGACGATGTTTATGAATTTTGAATTCCTCAGGATAGCCTTACGTGAAGTCGAGTACAGTACTCACATTTTATATGAATGATGTCATTCTTCGGAGAAGCTTTATAACACTCCTATATGTGTTTTGGAAACTTCTTCGATGTAGTTTGGAAAGATTAGAGTGAGGGTCAATCTCAATCTCAATCCATCGGTGATGATTCTGGTTTCTCTGATTTCAAAAATAAATGATTATTTTTATTGTTCCTTTTATTGCTTGGATTTTCTGAAGTGTGATTATATGTGAGAGGAAACATAAATTTTGTTAATATTCTGTAGAGTGTTCATTATGTTAAATAATATTTATGATGAAGAATCGATTTTAATGATGACTTTGTAAACCAAAATTATAATTTATCTACCACATAAAAGTGTTTTGATTTTGGTGGTGCAGAAATCATTTGGTGCTGTTGATTTATTTGTTAAGTGTTTGATAATATGCATTTTTAATAAATTATTTATTAATTTAAATTAATTTTAAACTTCAATTATATATATAGAGAGAGAGTGTGTGCTGCTGCTGTATGGATACCTGTTATATGTTAATATTATATTTAATAATTTTTTATTTTTTTTAATAATTTATTATTAAAATAATTTAATATTAAGTTATTTTTTTATTTATTTATTTGAATAGCTTTATACATAAAATTGATATCAAAATATTTTGTTTAAACTAAATATGGATAATTTATTTTTTCTAAAGCAAAAAAATGTTTGTATTATATAATTCTACCTCTAGTTCGCAACAAAGAAATTAGATATTATAGAAGTAATTCATCAAAATTTTCACCTTGATTTTATCATTAATCTTTAATTTACACCTCTAGTTAGCTTAATTGTCTATTTCTCAAGTATCTTAGAACATGGAAATATGCTTTGGATTGGGTTATCTTCAATAATTTTCTTGATTGCTTTCGTGATGTTTTCCATAGATTTCACCTTTGGGGGAGCCTTTGAGCCTTTGATTAGATGATCCAATAATAGGGGAATTTTCAAATAATTGTAAGTGTGTGCATTAGAAGTGTTTCCATAATGTTAAGAGTGTCCACCTAATGCTATTTGGCTAACAAAAGGAGTGTCCACCTAATACTCTTTGGCTAACAAAAGTTCTTGCTAGAAACCATATATCTAGATTTCATTATTTGTAACGCAACCAAGAACCCAACAACACTTTGTCTTCCTCAATCCCATAAAGTACCCCTCCCGCTAGCCCTTAAATTTCTAATTTCATCTTAAACACTTAATGAATTATACATTTAGTGCTCATATTAAGATGTAAGATTTTCCCTCTCAGACACACATAAAATAAAAATAATTTATTAAGGTGAATATACATTGAAATATCTTTTTTTAAAATATCATATACAAATTACAGATTGGTTAGGAAAAAGATAAGAATTTTTCCTCATATTTCTTTATAAAATGTCTCCAAATTTAATGTATTTAAATTTTAATTATTGGAAATTAAAAATAACCATACAAGAAATAAATATATGTGTGTGAGAGAGAGAAATTATTTATACTGAATTTCTCCTTTTAAGAAATCTTTCAATATGGTTGGTGAATAGTTTTAAATAAGCTTTTAGATAATTTTATAAGAGATAAGCACAAGTAAATGACAATTTCTTAACAAGTTAGTTACAATGTAAATACTAAATAATAATAATATGTTGGCTTGGAAGAATGATTTAATGTACCGGTCTCTTTAATTGGTTAATAGTTTTATTATTTTTCTTATAAGTTTTCTATTCATATTAATAGTTTTATTATTTTTCTTATTCTTTGGTAAGGGCTAAGTAGAAACACAAATTTCTATCTCATATTAAGCTTGGTATAGCTCCGATACCACTTGGTTTAGCTCTGATACCACTTGTTATAGCTCTAACCCATAAATATTATAGATCTGATATGAAAGTATAAGAAAATGCAAATAAACCCAGAAATAATATGAAATGATTCTTTATTGATATCAAACCCTTATGTTAGGGCAACACCATACATTCACTCCTTAAGGAAGGAAAACACTCCACAAGCCATATGCCTGTTCATACAATAATCCTTGACTATCTTCCTTGACTTTGAGTCTATAGCCTCTATATAGGCCTCATACATACAATACCATGGGTCATTACCATGGTTCCCTCATACCATCAACTAATACCATGGGCCCATTACATTATTATTAACTACTTGTGGTTCCTTACATGATATGGGTTAACCACCTTATTTATTACTATGGCCCATCCCATTATTACATTATTACTTTGGGTACCTCCCTTTGTACCCCATATTACCCCAGGTATATAACAAGTTAGTTACAATGTAAATACTAAATAATAATAATATGTTGGCTTGGAAGAACGATTTAACGTACTGGTCTATTTAGTTGGTTAATAGTTTTATTATTTTTCTTATTCTTTGGTAAGGGATAAGTAGAAACACAAATTTCTATCTCATATTAAGCTTTCTATATTGACTTGGAGGGATGGTTTCATATGCTAGCAAAATTAACTTGAAAAGTTCACCACACCTCACTCATGAGTAAAGAAAAAATATTCCAAGTACTACAAAAGAAGTAACGCTTTGGAGAAGTGAATGAACCAAAACATATTCTAGACTCTCCATAATAGGAGGAACACATTAGTCCACGAGGTTTCAGTTATTGAGGAAAATAAAGACATCAATAATCACACAATTAGATAGATACAATAGACATCATCAACCATGTTATATAGTGGACACTTAACGAGGATGAGGAGACCATGTTCAAGAAGGTTATGGAAAGGATTATGATGAATATTGTGGTAAGGCGTTTAGTTAAATATTTGATGATATAGACATAGATTTCCCATGGTGAAGTAGCTAAGTGGAGGCACAAATGATGATGAAGAGGAACAACAGTAGGTAATTTCTTAGCTAGAAAATAGTTTTTCTTTAACCTTAGTTGATTGAAAATTTACAAATCCTTAGAAGAAAAAATTGGAAGTTCAAAAATAACTCATTAAGAAAAGTGAAAGAAACTACTAAGAAAAATAAGGAAATTATGATGTCAAGATATTTATGTGAATAAACTATTGATTGTGCTAATGAAAAGCTATCTTATAGCACACCTGTTAGGGTTTATACTTTATACGTATAATAACAATGGCCTAAGCTTTTGATTAAACATTATGTATCATAAATGAAGAAATATCTCCAAAACCATTGGAAATTCTATAAATTGTATTCTGACATCACCCAAAAAGGAGAATCTACTTTATGAACTTTATGTACAAAAATGTGTGCTACAAGAAAAGCTAAAATTGTCATTATACTTATATGATGGGGATGTGCAACATAGAGCATTTATTTGCTCATTGTAGAATGAAACCACGATGTTCATGCATAGAAAATGGTATAAGGATGAGGAGATGAAATGGAATTGAATAAAAGAGAAGGAGGGGATAGAAAAAATAGGGTTTGGGAAAATTATACTTAGTTTGATATTAGATCTAACTATTAACAGAATGCTTGAGAGAAAAAAATGATGTATTAGAATGTAGCAGATGCATCCACACCTCTAGAAATGAAGTAATAATGGGTGGAAGGACGAAGTAGACACTGATAACAAAGGACATAGAGCAAGAAGAATCACACTGACAACTAATGTTGAAAATAAATCTCCACGCATTAGGATTATGTATTGATGGAATTATGAGGATTTTCTCCACTTGACTAGATTGAATTAGGTTTATCCTCTTGCTATACCCCATTCCATACTTAATATAGTTGCAAAAACGTGAAAATTATATTGAGAAGGATATATGGAGATAATTTATTATGTCACCACCCAAAGGATACTAAAACTTACTCTATATCCTATGATCTTAGAGTTGAATGTTTCATTGAACCAAAAACTATGGAGGAAGACATGTCTTCGCTGGAGTAGATGGTACTATATTCACCAAGAATAGCCAATGGTTGCTCTTAGACCTAGCGAAAATATTCGTAGAATTACAGACATCATGAGCGACAAAAAAATAAAGATTGTCATTAAAAATAGTAATAAAGAGTGTCATTAAAAATAGTAGTAGATATAGAGCCATAAGCAACAATAAAGGAGAAAATAAAATAAGGGGTTAAAAGAGAGAAAGAGTCTAACTGAGCTATTCACTAAGCAATAGCCAATAGTTAACGTTGACTTCCATTTTTTTCCCTTTTGCATGGGGACACACAAAACACTATATTGTGGGTATGGTGGGCTCCTGGATTGGTGTTGGGGCCTCACCATAACCCCCTAAGTAGATAGATAGGTTTCTATGTATGGAGTTCATCTCTAATAAATAAGGCTCATGTATTTGTGTGAAATAAATAATTATAATTAGGCTTACTAGAGGGTTCTACCTATTAGGAGGCATGCTAAAACAACTTCAGTGTTGTGAGAATTCATAAACTTCTAAGTGATATTGATTTTAGAGTCCAATACAAACTCTCAGGCCATTTCACAAGGCTTCCCCTTCCTTCTAAACCATTATCCTTGGAAATGAGCAAATCTAGAAGGCTTACAAAGTCATTGTAATTTGCTAGGCATCTAAAGTGATCATTGCTCTTTTCAAGAGTGCAATGAGAGATGCACTTCTCACTAATAGTGTTGGAGGATGGACGGAGCTCTGAAAATGGGTTTCCAAGGTCAATACTAAGTGTGAGCTTGGTTACTTAACTAAGCTCAAGGGTGAAAAACAACGTTGTAACTCCTTCAAATCAAAAGGGGAGAGAGATTCATCACCTTATGAAGATAGCCTTGTTATTGTCAATGAAGGAGGAGATAAAGCTAAGGAGCTAAGAATGATCTTCATACTCTCAATGTATACATGTATTATTGATACTTCATCTTTAGTATAGATCCTATTTTTTCTCGTTCAAATGTGGTGTGTTCATTTCATCTGTGTTTAGATTCTCATTATCTTAATTGATCTATATTAGATCTGAAATTCTTCTCACCTTTGTATCATTTGTAAGGTTGGTCTTTACATGTTGTGTGCATGATACAAGTTGTGGAAGTAGAGAAACATCTTCATTGGCTATGGCAAGATCTCCTACACCCACAAGAAGTCATAATCACACCCATCTTCGAAAAAGGTACATCCCCATCTCAACTTGACATCTTTCCTTATTTCTAAATGTTTTAATTGAATAGTATAGGGAAATAGGAGATGGTCAATCCTTTGACATATATAAATCTTCCGAAAATTTATGGAGTTCTTCACCTAAAAATAGAGAAATTTTCTCACAATAATAGGTAAAAACCTAATAGAAAAAGCTAAAATAAGTCACCTTATGGTGAGAGAGATTTCAATTAAATATAAATATTTACCCAAAAAAGTTACTTGTAATGATAATGGATAAAAACACTTTCAATTCTCTATTGAATATTTGAATAGTAATTTAAAAATTAAAATTTTAGTTATTTGGCTCTTTAGCTCCCATGACAATATCCCACCAATTGACATGTAACAATCCAAACTTAGTCTTATGCATAGAAAACCAAAAGTTTGTATAGAAAATGATTAACTATTAAAAGTTAAAACCTCAACCATTCCAGAACATTTTCCAAAACTACTAATTTTCTCTTGTAACACTTGATCTCAATTGTTTTTTATTGTTTTCATTTTCCATTTTATTTCGTCTCAGCCCTATTTTGTCTTCGGAATAAAGAATCAATCCGCAACCCGATAACCATCTTTATTTTGTCCTCGGAATCAAGAATCAATGCGCAACCCGATCATCGTCTTTTAACACAAGAGCTCGTGGTCAGCGAGCCATCAACGGCTGAGCCTAGCGGATTTTCTCTATGTAGTTTTCCACTCACGCTTAGAGCATAATCCGCACTCATAACTCGACACCCAGAATTCTCCTCCCTCCACGTCGAAAATAAAAATTGAACATTTACATTGGCCAGCATTGAAAGATTTGATGTGAACAATTTGACCTAGCCACATCATTAAAAATGTTGATAAATGAAACATTCCTCCCTCCACGTCGAAAATAAAAATTGAACATTTCCATTGGCGAGCATTGAAAGATTTGATGTGAACAATTTGACCTAGCCACATCATTAAAAATGTTGATAAATGAAACATTATTGAAAGGTGAATTTATCACATAGGTTAGAGAGAATGGGTGTTCTCTGTGATTTTGTATCGTCGTAATGCACCATAGATAATATTAATTAAATGAAGCCATGCATGTGTGCGTTTAAGATTTAATTGACGAAGAGATAGAGAAGGTTCCAGAGACTGGCCACTCGCCAATGTCATAAGACAATGAAATGGAAGGTCAAAGTAATTTTATCTCCCAAAGTTCCACGTAAAGACGAAGCCGTCCGAAGTTGACACAACGATGGATAACTAATTAAAAGACATAACGTAACATCACTCGTGACGGTGAGTCGTGATTTGGCTCGACTTTCAACTTTGGGCAGCGGCTATGATTGCTCGACGGCTGCCTTTTCCATGGGTGGAGATGTCATGCGTCCCTGTTTCATTACCCAATATTTCCTAGGTTCAATAATTCTCCAATTTCAGACCCTATAGGAACATGGACCATTAAGTAGTGCCCAATGACGTGTTGACATTAACAAAATACAAACATGGACCAGAAATTAGCGGCTCGCATCAAACGCCGTGAGTCTGAGGTTTTGGATTATAGTAGCTGAAACTGTCATTTTTCTCGGGGCTAAATGATCTTGAATATCTTGTCATACATAGTTTGAGGTTTATGCTTCAAGTGATTTAGGGTTTAGGGTTAGCAACTGTAAGTCCAATTTTATGTTTGCTTTAATCCCCGTAGTTTTTGTTCTCAATGGATAGAACCAGATAGAATATTATAGTTTCTCTTGACGATGGTTTTAAGGAGATATTTAGTTCGCAATGGAGTCGAGCTTGAATCCGACGAGTAGTGCATATGAGGATGACAAACACAGGTAGTTGCAGCCGAGGTTTAGGTTTCATCCCACTGACGATGAACTGGTTACTTACTATCTCATCAAAAAGATTTTGGACAGCACATTCTCAATTTTGGATCAGGTTCATAATTTCATAAATTATTAAGTCCAGTAAAATACGCACATTTTATATTATGATGTCATTCTTCGGTGAAGCTTCTCCTACATGTGTTTTGGAAACTTCTTCCATGCAATTTGGAAAGATTCAGGGTGAATCCTAATCTAAATCCATCAGTTATGATCCTTCTTTTTCTGATTCAGAAATAAATCATTATTTTTATTGTTCCTTTTATGGTTTGGATTTAGTGAAGTGTGATTATATGTTATTGTAAATATAAAATTTGTTAATGTTATGTAGCGTGTTCATTGTGTTAAGTGATATTTATGATGAAAGATCGATTTTAATAATAACTTTGTAAACCTAAATGGTAACTTCTCTGTCACATAAAAGAGTTTTGATATTGGGGTCAAAGATAAGATCGATTATGATATTTTTATATGCATAGATATTGATGTGATATACATACGTGTTAGATGTTATTATTATATTTGGTAGTGAAGGAATTATTCATCAACTTGTTCTTAAAATGTTTTAATAATAAAAAATATTTATTTCAAATACATTTTTGAGTATTTATTGAGATAATTTTTTTTAATTTTTATTTATTTTTAATTGGAAAGGGTGTTTGTATTATATAATTGTAAATTGGTTTCAACAAATATATTAGCTATTGCAATGCTAATTCATCAAAGTTTTTTAACTGTTTTGGCTTTTCAAATAAGAATACGTCATTGTTTTAGAGAGAATATATTTCAGCAACAAAAAAGGGGATTTTATAGATGAATGCCTTGCAAAAACACAAAAATTTTAATATATAAAGCTGCTAGGAAAATTTGTTAATAAACTTCATAAGGTATTAGGGAAACTTCTTTATAGTTCACCTATTTTCAATTTACACCTCTCATTAGCATACTTGTATTTCTTGTTGTAGTCTGTTAGGGCATGGAAATATGCTTTTGATAGGATATATTCCACAATTATTCTTTTCATGGTGTTTTTCATAGATTTCTCCTTTGGGAGGGAGCATTTGACTAGATGGTGAAGGATTATAAAAGAATCCCCCATAACTGTAAGAGTTCCCACCTTAGGTTCTTTGGCTAACAAAAGTCCCTAGTAGAGACCATATATGTTTGATTTATCATTGCTCATATGATCAAGGCCTCATACTCCTCTTCTAGTAATCCCTTAAATCTTTAAATTTATCTTAAATAATAAATGAAATTATACATTTTATGCTCATGCTAAGACGTAGAATTTTTCTCTCACTAATATAGTAAAAGAAACAATTTATTTATGTCCAATTTATCTTTCTTACCTCAATTTACATTAAAAAAACAAATTACACATATTTCTCAAATTTCTTTATAACATATATTTAAAACCTAAATTTTCAACTCTTTTTAAAATACAATTGGCTAAAAGTTAGATTATTTATTTAATCATAATTTTCATTTTATTTAATGTTGAATTATTTGTTTAATCATAGGTTTCGTTTCATTTAGCGTTAAAGTTCTTAATTTAATCATAATTTTCATTTTATTTAGTGTTGAATTATTTATTTAATAATAGGATTCATTTCATTTAGTGTTAAAGTTCTTAAGGACAAATATTTTTTAAGAATTTCTTTATATTAATTTTTTTTTAAATAATTTTCCAATTTGGTTGGTGAAAAGTTGTAAATTATGTTTTATATTATTTGATAAATGTGAGAGATAAATATATGTAAATGATTATATTTTAACAAGTTTGTTACCATGTAAATACGTAAATATGGAATAGTAATATGTTAGTTTGGAAACATGATTTATGGTAATAGCATATAATATTTTTCTTTTATGTTTTTTTATTCCTTAATTGTTTCTTGGGTTAATTTTTTTTTTTATTTCATGTTGAGATTTATTTATTGACTTTGTATGATGGTTTAATGTGTTTGAATAATTAATTTGAACATATCACCACACTCTACTCATTAACCAAAACAAATAGTCTAAGGACTACAAAATAAGGGACCTTTATACAAGCTCATGAACCGAAACATATTCTAGCTCATGAACTGAAACATATTCTAGACTCTCCATAGTAAAAGGAACCCATTAGTTCGTGGGGTTCCAATTATTAATCAATAGGAAGACATAAAAAAATCACACAATTAAATAGACAGAAATAATATAAGACATCATAAACCATGCTCTATAATGGAAACTAAAGAAGGATGAGGAGATCATGTTGAAGTGAGTTACGGAAAATGATTATGATGGATATTATGGTGATGTTGTCGTTACTACAACACCCTCCAAAATTTTGGCCTTCACCCAAAATTTCAGAGCCTACTTTGAACATGCATACTATCCTCATGACCATCAAGAGTTATGGCATGTGTTTTCTCTAACTATTTTTGTCCCATTGGCAAGAAAATCGAAGTCTCATCTTTTGGCATGTGGAGTGTCGAATGTTGCACAAAAGCTAGTTTTGGTGGTTTCAAGGGGTAATATTTTTGGAAATGAGCTGGTCTTACCATGTAAATATTTGTCACATTCATTTCCAAAGTTTCAAGCACTATTGCACAACTATCTTCACAAATTATATCTTTGGTATCATACTTGGCATAAGTCAACGCAAAATTGTCGCACTAAGGGAAGTATGTTGTTCATGTGTTCTAGATGATCTATGTTGTGTCGTCAAGTGCTCTAAGTGTGTGATCACAATAAAATATTTTCACTGTTCACATAAGCTTCATGCATCGCACACTTAGTCAAATCTAGAAAAATTCCCGTCTAGGAAACCTGCCTCATCCAGCCTTCTTGAACTACACAGTGCGAAGTCTCAACCCTTAAGTAGCAACCTTAGCTTTGGGAACTTAACAATGGGTACTCCATGCCTCCCCCACTTGCACACTTTGTAGTCTTAGTTCTCAAGCCCGACCCTTGAGCTCCAAAAATGTGAAATCCTCCCCTCCACCCAGGCCTAAACTACGCACTACATAATCTCAATCCTCATGCCCAATGCTTGAGTTCCTAAAGTGTGCAATCACCTAGCCTGCCTATCCTTCCAACACTCTGTAGTGAGTAACTTCAGTTAATGGATCATCATGTAGCATCTTAGACTAGGGGTTTATCAGATTGATGTCATATTGTAATGAGTGAATTGCAGATGTAGGTACTCTATCATCCTATCAAAATATGATGAAGAAGGAGATTGAGAAGGAAGTCATGCTGGAAGACACCTTTACATATGAATATACAAGTTGATCAATTAGGGGAGAGAAAAGGGACACTAATTTTCAACCACAACTCAAGACTTGATGACATTGAAGACTTCTCATCTCTAAATCCATATGGAGGTCGAAAAGGTTTCATTCTCAAGAAGGCAGAAACAAGTAGCAACAGAGAATGGCTTGACATTGGCATGTCATCATGAAGTCCATGTCATCAGTTTCATGTCATGTCAAGAGCCATCATAGGCCACATCATTTTGTGGATCATGTAAATTCTTATTCGAAAATGTATCGTTTAAAAGTGGAAGTCCAAAGGACATGTACAAAATATGAAGATTCATGTAAAGTAAAAAAGTCATAGGGAAGTCAAATAGCCATGCGGTAGTCAAAGAGTCACAAGGGAGGTGAAGGATGGCCCCATTAGTTAAATATACACCCACATTGTACAAGAAAAGGAATTTTTACCTTGGCTCCTCCCATAAGGCATTAAAGAGACAAGCTAGCTCTTTTGGGGAGCAAGTAGTGGCTCCAACGCTCCACTATTGGAGCTAGTGGTGTTCATTGTATACGTGTCCTTGGACTTTTACTTAATCTAAGAAGCCATATGACCACCACGTTCTTCATGCTCGGATTATGAAAATTTGTAATATTTTTATGATTCATGTCTGTTTTCACATGTACTAAAGTACTTGAACTATTATGGTTATTTTAGTTCTTATCATATTAAGAATGTGTTGTAATGGTTGAAATGACCGTCACATCTTTGTGGAATATTTTGCTAGATGTTAGATGGATCTTTCCTATTTGTGTGTCTCTATTAGGGTGGTACCACTACCTCTCTCTTAGAGGCTCACTTTCTTTTCCCCTCCACAGTAGAAGAACCTCAACACACCTACGACTGAACACCCACCAAGCACACTCACCTGCTTTTTGAAGGCACATATGTGTTCCTTTCTCTTGCTGACATTTAGAGCCAAGAAAACATTTAAGAAAATGGTAACCGAGTCGTATTCTGGATGGGGCTCCTCTCCCAAATAGTGTGAGGTGTAATTGGGACAACATATTGTGGAAATCCCTTTGAATGTTAACAAGTTTAGAACTGTCAACATTTCTAGGCTGATAACTCCACCCACCCTCATCATACTTCTTCCGATCAAGGCAACAATATTCCTAGTTCCTCCCCTACTCATATTCTGGAAGTTGGCAAATCTTCTTAGCTTAGTCTTGTACAAACTTATGTAATCTCTTATGAGCATATCTAAGCCATCCGACCTATAACCCATCATTTTCCAAAGGAAATTAGATTTATCCCCGGAGTACATAAAATTCTTTATTTTCCAAATAAGGCCGCAACCACTCCTATTCAAATAGTGGTCTCCATAGCCAAATATCTGGTTCTCGGCACCCTTTGAAACTTAATAGAATATGCAAGAAAAATAGAGAAACCATAGTAGCCTCCATCTTTTCATGGGGGTGATGGAGACGATGTTGTACTCTCAGATGCCAATTTCCATAGGTTAGGCAGTTACAAAGAGGAGGAGGAAGATCCCTTCGATTCAGAAGAAGAGAAGGAGCACAAAGATGAAGACATGATAGACCAAGATTTGGATTGGATGTCTTAGGGACCACTTTCTCTACCGCGTGTTTTACATAAGATGTTGAGTCACTTGAAAAACTTGCTAACAATGTACAACCCTAACAAAGCAGTTAAAATGGAAGACCCTTTGGACAACTTCTACCTACCTCTACAGATGCCTGAGGTACGTTACAATGATGTTACATGTAGAATTTTTCCTTGTACCTTAGACACTAAAGGAGTTGTATCGTACCACATTCTTTATCCAAACTCAATCCAAAACTTGAAGGGGTTTAAAAATTTGTTGCTTAAAAGGTTTTCCGATGACAAAACCCTAGCCATGTTATTAAAGGAGTAGTGAAATTTGAAGATGAAGAAGAAAGAAAAAGTTAAGTATTTTAATCAAAGGTTTAATCACATATTAAAGAAATTTCTTACAAATACAAAACCTCATTACTCCATCACAATTGATTACTACACTTTTTCCTTACGGACAAACATCACCCAATTCATTAAGAGAACTTTGAAAGAAACTTTCGATGAGAATTACGAAGAATCCATTGTGGTTGAAAAGGACTTGCACTTAATTAGAGTCATTATCAATGATAAAATACCAAAAGACTTGAAGTATATGGATAAAAGGTCTCAGGCCTCTTCAAGTAGGGCTGAGGATAAAGAAGCCACTAATCTTGAAAGGTTGATCCAGACCATCAAGTCTTTGTCCAATGAGTTGGCAAAGTTAAAACAAAGGTCAAGCGAGACCACCATCACCAACAAGCCCCAAAAATTCAACTTCCTGAGAAGGGCTACCAACTCTATCTACAACAATAATTAGACAACTAAGTCTACACAAAGCTCGAACATCATGCTGAATATCAAAAGCATGGACATGGACCAATATTGTGCTCTTCATCAATAATATCATTCAGAGAAGACATGCCCATAGTGGAATCATATCATGAAAGCTCTAGATATGCATATCATGAACACAATACTTTTAGATGAGAAGACTAAGCTAATGGAAGAAGAGGAAGAAATTGTTGCAGCTCAAGAGAATACGAGTATTGGGCATGCAGTGAATGCTTTCAATTTTGTATTCACAGCTGAAAAGAAAAATTTTGAAGTACTGCCTCTAAGTGAGGACTGACTTAAAATAAGAATAGTCGATATAATTTGAGAATCCAATGTCCATTTTTCCAACAAGAGATGACCGGGAAAAAATTAAAAGAATACTTGTTGAGGAAGATGAAACTGCCTACTAGTTCAGCTCAAAACACTCAGAATAAGTCTGGAAATATTGCTCCAATGAAAAATACTTCTGCCAAAAGGAAGTCTACAATTATAAAAGTATCAGATAAAGTCAATTCTCTAAACACTTCGACGATTTCCACCATGCTTGATTATAATATAGTCAAATATATGAAGAAATCCAGTGCTAATATTTCAATCTTTGAGCTTACAAGGATCGCAAGTCAGTGGGAAATGTTTGTTCGACCTATTCATTTGTCTTTCTCAGGTGATAATGCTTCTTTGAAAATGGGTATTGCAAGTGTTCTAGTGTTGTGGTGTTTGTTCTTAATTCATTAATATTATAAGCTAAAACACCCCGCCGTCCATTTTTATTGACGTCTGATGTTTTTAATTACAATGTACAAAATTGCTTAATTGATTCTGGTGCATATGTCAATGTAATTCCATTGTTTGTAGCTAATAAAATAAATGCTAAATAGGATAAGGGAGATGCACATATTATTTAGCTTGATATGACTCTTTTTCGAGCTATTAGTGAACTCATAAATGTGTTTATTCACCTATCATCTTATCAACGAGTTCACCAGTACATGAACATAGTAATAGTGGATATCCTAGAAACCTATGGTGTATTGTTGAGTAGAGATTCGTCCAAAAAAATACAAGGTTTTTTTTCAACCGACTGGTCACATTTATGGCTTCTGTATAAGGGATGAAATAATAAAATCTGGGTAGAATTATAACCTTACATGAAGCATATTGTCATAGCCTTCAATGGAAAGAACAAGTCAGTTGCTTTTATAAGTCTCATTTTTGGAAATTTCTTCTAGGAGTATAACCTTGGGTGCTACCTTGCTTGACTTTCCCAGTCCCCCCTGACACATAGTTGGAACTCCTTCCTAGTCCAACTAGTGGAAATGACCTTTCTACAATAGATAGTAGTAGTACTAGTTTAGGGCATAGTTCTTGTATATACGATGTTTGGACTTTGTATTTTGATAGTTATAAGACATAGGAAGGCTCTGGAGTTGATTGTGTTTTAATAGACCTGTGATAGAGAAAACACCTAATATTTAGCTGCACAAAGTTTGAGTGCACTAATAATACCGTGGAATATGAACCATTCGTCTTGGGCTTACAAAAGGCCATTTCCCTCAAAGTTGGGGTTCTTAAAGCAACAGGTGACTCTGAGATTGTCATACAACAGGTACAAAATATTATACATTGTGTATTACCCAATTTGAAAGGTTATCAATAAGAGGTGTGGTGTTTAATTTCTCAATTCCAAGCTTTTAATATTGTATATGTTCCTAGAATACATAACATAGTTGTAGATGGATTAGCCAATGTTGCTGCTAGGTTATTAATGCTTAGGGACAATTATTCTATTAAAATTATTTAGAAGCCATTGTCCCTGATAATATCACTAATGTACACATTTTTAATGATGACTAGCAGATACTACATTTCATTGGAACATTGATGTATCCCAAGATGTAGTCATTGACAAAGATGAGCACGATAAAGTGTTTCAAGATGCAGCTCAGGAAAGCAATAAGAACCCCATGCTGAAGGGCGTGGTATCACTAGAAAATTTGTATGACTTGAAGAATCACTTTAGAAGACCAGTCAATGTCAAAACCCACAACTCAACATTGTCGCATGAGAAGATCAATATTGGAACAAAGGAAGATCTAAAGTTTGTTAGTATTGGTATTTGCTACACACCATAAGAGTGGAAATCCTTTAATCGCTTATTTAAGCAGTACCAAGATGTTTCTACATGGACATATGGTGAGCTCAAAACTTAAAACACATGAAAAATCCAGTATGTTATCCCAATTAAGGAAGGGGACAAGACTTTTCAGTAGAAGCTACGAAAGGTGCATCAAACACTTGAGCCCCTAATTTATAAGGAATTGAGGAAGCTTCTGGATGATTGGATCATTTACAAAGTGTGACATTCAACATGGGTTTCTAATCGGGTCGTAGTAAGGAGGAAGTTTAGGGAAATACGCTTGTGTGTGAATTTACAAAATATCATCTCACCTCAAATAAAGACAATTACTTTGTACCATCATTGGAATAAATATTACAGACAGTATTGGGGTAAGAAATGTTTTCTTTACTTAATGGATTTTATGCCTACAACCAGTTTACAGTCTAAGAGCCTGACAAACTAAAAAATACATTTCGAACAAAGTGGGGCACATTTCCATTCACAATAATTCCTTTTGGGCTATTTAATGTTCATGTAACCTTTCAATGTGAAATTGACATCGGACTTTGTGCGTTGGTCGGTCAAAGCATGGTGGCGTAACTTGACGATTTCATGGTGTTTTGAAAGAAATGATTTGACTACTTATGCCATCTCAAACAAATATTTGAGCAATGTAAAAAATACGAGATATCTCTTAATCACAACAAGACCAGTTTTGCAGTGTCTGAGGGAATTTACCTCTTGGGCCATATCATAGCAAAGAGTGGGATTAATGTAGACCCTGAAAGGATGAGGGCTATTATGCATATTCCCTTCCCATTGAATAATAAATCCATGTAGTCCTTGTTGGGGACGCTAAAATTTCTCCATAAGTTCATCTTTGATTACGCTCAAATTGTGAAACCTATGCATGAAATGGTAAAGAAGGATACGATTTACAAGTGTGACAAAAGGGAAAAAGATACATTTTCCTTTATGTAGCAAGCTATCATAGAAGCACCAGCCTTGTACATCCTAGACTTCAAGAAGGATTTTCTACTCTACACCTTTCCTTTGTAGGAATTTATAGGGTAAGTTCCTTAGACAGAACACCAAAGGACATCACTCACAAATAGATCACAGATCAATACACCAGTATTATTGACATAGTTAACACCCTCAAAGAAGGAGAGAGTCCATGTCCTAAGCCAACGTTACCACTTTAGGCAATTTATTAATAAAAGAATGAAAATTTACATAGCTTCTCTCATGAACGGTTACCCTACAAATGACCCTTCATGCTCTTTAAATATATAATGAACCAATCAGGTGTCTAGCCATGGATCAAGTGTCGGTAATACTGAGGAGAGAATGAACCGTCATATCACTACATATCGTGACCATCAGATTGCAAGTTACAAATGTACATAGTAAAGAAACACACTTTACCTAACTCTACACTAGACCAAGTTATACTTTAACTGTTTCGCATGTGTCAGAATATCCTAACATCCCTCCTTAAGAACAACTTGGGATAGGATTGAAGGATGTAAAAATATGACACAATAGGAGAAGGAAGGAGGCATTAGAGTCTATCCCTCCTTAGTGACAACTTCCTGAAATCCAACCATAAAATTGAATTTTAGTAAACTTTGCCTCTGTGAGAGCCTTTGTAAAGATGTCTACAACTTGATCATCTGTTGAACAATATTGCTCTTCAAGAACATGGTCATGAATGAGCTTTCTGATGAAGTGCATGTGCATTTCAATGTGTTTGCTGCACTAATGTTGGATTGGATCTTTGCATAGTTGAATGGAACTTTGATTATCACACCAAAGTGTAGTCGGTTGCTGCTACTGAAAGCCAAACTCTAATAGGATTTGATGAAGCCACAGGGCTCTGATACCATGTACGAATTTATAGAGTAAGTAGATAGTTCTCTTATTGTCGCGCTTATAGAAAAGGATGATCATAATAATGAGAGACCACTATAATTTATGAGTGTTAGCCTACAAGGACTTAAACTTAGTTATCTTGCCATTGATATGTCTTTCAATTACTTCTTTTCATCAATGATGTTCTAATAGAAAATATGATCCTTCCATAAGAAAAGTTTTGTGTTGAACCATAATACCTATGTCTGTTCTAGAAACCTTATACCTGTACTCAATTTTTTATGTTTCATTATTTTTCATTCTTATCTAATCAAGTTGATGAGGAAAATGGAAAAATATAAATGAGAAAACCTAAATCAAAGTTATTTATAAGATTCTTTGAAGGAACAACCTCTTATGCTCTTAATAATTAGGGATCCCTCTTCCACCCATGAAATGAATAAGTGCCTATGCATATTCCTATATAAATATATAAATAAAGTCGAAAGAAGAGAAAGGCTTCATACATAAAGAGGTGAACAAAGAGACTTTGATGGGATACTCTACATGTTCACTAGAAGAGGAGAAATGTTAGTGTTCTTGTAGTGACTCTGCCAGTGTATTGTCCAGGCCTGCTAGTAGTGGAGCAACACTATAGGTGAGAAATAATACTCTGAAAATCTATAACATGTGAACTACACTATCCTTTTCTTATTTCAAATAGTGCGATATTGTTGAACTTGTGTTTGTGTTTAACTGAGAGTGGATAGAGGGGATTCTTTTTATTCATGGAGTAAGTGGGGAAACCAAAGTGATATACACAAAAAATCAATACCCCTCGAAGAACTAGACCATGCATAAAAGAATCAATCTAGATAGAGAAGCTAGAACTCTACCAGTGTGTCGCCAATTGTTATTTTCATTACTACAAAACCCTCCAAATTTTTTTCTTGGACCCAAAATTCCAGAGCCTAATTTTAGCTTGCATATTTTTGTCATAATCATTAAGATTTATGGCATTTTTTTTCTCTAAGTGTTTTTTTTCCCATTTGCAAGAAAATCAAACTGTCATGTTTTATCATGTGGAGTGTCACACGTTGCGCAAAAGCTATTTTTGGTGGTTTCAAGGGGTAATATTTACGTAAATGATTTGGTCTTACCATGTCAATATGTGTCACACAGATTTTCAAAGTTTTAAGGAATGTTGCACAAGTTTCGTCATGGTCGTTTCAAAGTGTATCTTTAGTGTCACACCTGGTGTAAGTCGTCGCAAAGTTGTCGAACTATGGGAAGTATGTTGTCCATGTGTTATATATGATATATGTTTTATCATAAAGTATTCTAAATGTGTGATCAAAATAAATTCGCGTCACTATTCACATCAACTTCATGTATCCCACACTTACTCAAATCTAGAAAACTTCCCGACCGCGCAACCAAGTCTCATCTAGCCTTCCTAAACTGTGCAATGTGTAGTCTCAACCCTCAAGTAGAAACCTTGCCTCTTGGCACTAACAATGTGTAGTTCCTACCTACAAAAACTATGCACTATGTAGTCTCAATACTCAAGCCTGGTCCCGGAGCTCCAAAACTTCGCAATCCTCCCCTCAAACTAGGCCTGAACTGCACACTACGTAGTATTAGTCCTCAATGTAATCAGTTGAGATCGTAAACTATGTAATTTCACAATCATATATCTTAATTTTCTTTCTAGAGCTGCCTAGTGAACAACAACAGTCATCAATCCCTCATTCTGGCTCCTTGAGCTCCCCATCTATGCAATCTCAAAGTCCAGTCTAGCCTAAACTATGCATTACATAATCTCAAGGCTCAAACCTAACCCTTTACTACTTGAGCTACACAATTTTGTAGTCACTAAGCCTCTCCCTAAGTATTCCACCTAGTTCTGGCTCAATCAATGGATCATCATGCCACATCTTAGACTAGGGTTTTATTGGAATGATGTCACCTTATCGTGAGTGAATTACAGATGCAGGTACTCTATCATGCTATAAAAATATGATGAAGAAAGAGATGGAGAAGGAGATCATGTTATAAGACAACTTTATAGCTAAATATACAAATTGATCATTGAGGGGAAAGAAAAGGGACACTAGTTTGCGACCACAACTCAAGACCCGATAACTTTAAAGGCTCCTCATCTCTAAATCCATGTGGAGGTGGAAAATATATATTTCTCAAGAAGACACAAAATAAGAGACAAAACATAATGGCTTCACATTTCCATGTCATCATGCAGTCCATGTCAATAGTGTCATGTCATGTCATGCAAAGATTCATCATATGCTACATAATTTTGTGGATTATGCAAATTCTTATTTGAAAATGTATCATAAAGTGGAATTCCAAAGGACATGTACAAAATATCAAGAGCCATGTCAAGTCAAAAATTCATAGGGAAGTCAAACAAACACGAGGGTAGTCAAAGAGTCCCAAGGGAGGTTAAGATTCACCCCATTGGTTATATATACACCATCATTATAAAAGAAAAGGACTTTTCACATTGGCTCCTCCCATAAGGCAGCAAAGAGACAAGCTAGTTCTTTTGGGGAGCAAGTAGTGGCTCCAACACTCCACTATTGGGGCTAGTGGTGTTCGTTGTATACATGTGTCCTCGAACTTTTACTTAATATATGAAGTCTAATGGCCAACACATTCTTCATGCATTGATTATGAATATTTGTAGGAATTTTGTGAATGTTCATAATTCATGCTTGTTTTCACCTGTACTAAAGTAATTGAACTATTTCAGTTATTTTATTGCTTATCATTTTAAGAATGTACTATAATGGTTTAAATTACTGTCACATCTTTGTGGACTATTTCGATGAATTTTAGACAGATATTTCCTTTTTATTTTCCCCTTTCCAATAGAAGAACCTCAACACACCTACGACTAAACACTCACCAAGCACACTCACTCGCTTTTCTAAGGCACATATGTGTTCCTTTGTCTTGTTGACAGTTAGAGCCAAGACATACCTTTAAGAAAACTGTCACCGGGCCATATTTTAGATCAGGCTCCTATCCCAAACAATTTAATGTCTAATTGGGACCACATATCAGAGAGATCCCTTTGAATATTTTCAGGTCTAGCACTATCAACAAGTGACCATTTATTTAAATATTTGATGACATAGTTATCGACTACTCATGGTGAAGTATCTAAGTGGAAACACAATGAAGGTTCGAGAAGGATGACATCATTTATGTCCTCAATAATTGTTAGGTAAATAATTAGCTAGAAAAAATATTTCCAAAACTAATGGAAATTCTATAAATTGTATTTTGACATCACCACAAAAATGAGAAATTTTCTTTATGAACTTTACTTACACAACTATGTGCTACTAATAGATCTAATTTCCAATAAGGTGCTTGAAATAAAGAAAGGTTGAAGTAGAATGTAGTAGATGCATCAATACCTCTAGAAAAGAAGTAATAATGGGTGCAAGGATGACGTTGAAAATGATAACAAAGGATATAGAAGAATAAGAATCGAATTCACTACCAATGCTCAAAATAACTGTCCACACATAACATTTATATATTGATGGCATTTGGAGGATTGTCTCCATTTGATTAAACTGAAGTTTAGGTTTCTCCTCATGCTATACCCTATTCCATAGTTGAGATAGTTGGAATAACATGAAAATGATATTAAGAAAGAAATATGGAGATAAATTATCAAGTTTTAAAGTCACCACCAAAATTATACTATATACTACTCTATATTTTATGGTAATAGTGTTGAATGTTTCATTGAACCAAAAACTATAGACAAAGACATATCTTAGGAGTGGTAGATGATACTATGTTCACTATGAATATCCCATAGTCCCTTTTATACTTAGTAAGAATATTTGTAGAAGTATAGACATCATTAGCAACAATAAGATAAATATTATCATTAACAATAGTAGTAGAAATAGAGTCATAAGTAACAACAAATGAGAAATAAAACGCTCAAAAGGGAGGAGTCTAACCAAGCTACTAAGTATGAAATATACAATAGTTAAACTTGACTTCCATTTTCTTCTTTTCCTTTTGCAAGCGGGTAAACAAAAATATATAGTGGGGGTATGGTGAGATTCTGAATTGGTGTTGGGGCACCGAGATCACAAAAAAAACTGATATTGGAATGCCTCCGGACTCCATCCCTATCCTTGAGTCATTTTTTGTCTACTTCTCTCTTAAGGTTTACCGCAATCCACACTAGATCACTAGGCCCTAAAATGAGACTCCACCCTCAGGATTTACCGTGTATCTCGCAAAAATTAATCAAGGGATTCCTAGGCCTTTGGGAATTTTCTTGAGAACACCTCTACCCTAGATTTCGAAACCATCCAGAAATTCCAAATCTTAGAACTGAGAAAATAATCCCATTACAACATGTATATCCATAAAAGGGCAACGCAAGGTTGAAAACCACTTTCATAACCCGGAAAAACCATGCCACTGACAACAAGAGAACCATATACTAACATGAAAAGCCATGCATGTCAAAACCAAATAGAAAATCAGACATGAAATATGTTACCTACAAGTATTCTTGTTGAATTTTCTTGATCATGTTCCTCGGTGCTTCATATTTTGTTTCCTTCCTTTTCCTCGTCCTTCATTTGATTTCTTCCCCCTTCCTTTCTCCAAAGTTAGAAAGCTCCAAGAAAAGTCTAAGTGTCCAAGTGTGTGAGAGAGAGAGAGAATAATGAGAGAGCTCCAAACTAAACTGACCAAAAATCCATAAACACATCTAGTGATGCCCACTAGGATATTTTTTTCCCAAAATTCATCTTTGAATAAGTGTCCATTAATCATGGTCTTATTTTTCCTTTAATAACTTTTATTACATGAATGTTTAATGAGGGGTTGTTACAAAGAGGGAGATGAAAGGCCACTGATTTTCATGAGGAGGAAAATAGAAGGAAAATGGGGGAAATGAAGAAAATAGAGGCCTCAATAATAAAAAGGCTTTTGAGGATCAGTTCATAGCTTTTGCAGGTTTAGATTTTGTTGGTTCAAATTTGGACCTTTCTCTATTCTCTCATACTATTTAACACTTAGAGAATTATTGGAGAAATCTAACACTGGAGAAAGGAAAAAAATAAAGGAAAGAAAATAAAAGGAAAATCAAGGAATGTTGGATCAACCAACACCAATAGGATGACCTTGCAGGCAATAGGTTTCATGTGTGATTTCCTAACTTGTTTTGGAATGCATGATATATGAATTTATGTGTTTTGTTCTTTTCTTGTCATTGGTATTGTTTTTTCCTCGTTTGGTAATAGTTTCATCCTTTCCTTACCATTTTTTGATAGCCATGGTGTGATGGGATTCTTTCCTCGATTGAGCTTTGGATTTCCGGACGGTTTTGGAACTGAGTGAGATGGTGTCAGGAAAATTCCCAAGATTTGGGGGTGGAGGTCATTTCATCTATGGGAAGCCCTCAATAAGTGGGTGGTGACAAGAAACTCCTCAAGGTATTGGTGAATAAACTCTAAGGTGTCCAAGCTTATTTTGGGCATTGTGATCTCTTGACTGCTTTTGACGAGATCACAGTAGCTTGAGGGTGGAGGTTGTTTAATCCCTGATAATCCATGGTTATTTATGTCTTGATATCTCACATTCATGCTTAAAATATGGAACGTGGGTGATTGGCTAAAATAAATATTTGGTTCGGCTCAATCCACGATTAGGTGGTATATGGAAGTCCCTGACTTGGTTGGATTTTTCATAACTTAATATGAATTATTTTCCTATTGTATTCTATGAGCACTTGTACTTGTTATTATAGTGATTTGGTAGTTTTTATTTCATGGTTAATAATCAGGTTATATACTAGTTATAAGCATGGATTTGCATTGTACTATACCTATGTCTTGTTCAAAATTTGATAAGTATTTGGTGGTTAAAGAATTCATGGACTAACAAGTGTTATTGCAGCTATTATGAGAGGGTGTTACACCTTCTTGGTGATTCTTAGATAAGTTTCAAAATCCTATGATGATATAGGCATTCATGACCTGTAGATTACATGTTCACCATATGTTTGACAAAATGAATGTCATGGTTAAGCTCGGTTAAGTCATGTCCTTGATCAATTTTTTTATGATTATAATTATTTCAAGTCATTTGTTATTTTGGAAAGTCTCAGGAAGTTATCATAAGTGGTTTGTAGATTGGCCTAGAATTGTGGGTTAGATCTCGGGACCGCACCCTCTGAACTGAGCATTTTTTGTGACAACCATGCTAAAGCAGGTTTGTGCATGCGGTTGTAAGGTCACAACTATACTCAAGCAGGCTTCTGCATGTAGTTGGTTATCCAAGTCAGTGAAAATGTAGTATATTCCAAGGTTCGGTCAGTTGGGGCGGTTCTTTGGCCCTTGAGTATCATGTAAGCCCTATAGGATGTCATTTTGTAGTTAGTATGTCTCAGTTGTTGGCCTGACATCCATAAACGAAGCTTGGAGGTTGGGTCATGTCATAGTAACTCTTTGTCTCATGTTTACCCTAACAAAATGGTGAAATTGGGTAAATGTGAGAGGTGGAATTACACTCGGTGTACAACACAATACATATACATACATAGAGTACAACACAATTAATACACATGTCACGATACAATGACTACAAAATAAACATAACACAATACCACATGTACACAACACAAAATGTAAGACATGTACATGATACCACATGTACAACACGTGCACAACACCACATGTACAGCATGTACACAACACCACATGTACACATCACCACCTGTAAAACATGTGCACAATATGACATGTACACATCACCACATGTACAACATGTACACAACACCACCTATAGAACATGTGCACAGCCCCATATGTACATAGTACCACCTATACAACATGTGTACGACATCACATGTACACAACACCACATGTAAAAAACTCCACATGCACATAACACCATCTACACAACATGTGCACAACACCACATGTATACAACACCATATGTACAACATGTACACAACACCATATCTACATATCACTACATGAGAAACATGTGCACATCATCGCATATACACTGCACTACATGTAGAATGTGTACACAAAACCACATGTACACAACACTACCTACACAACATGTACACAACAATAATACTGCACATCCATAGACCATGTTATTTCTAACAGGAAACCTCAATTCTAATTTCTTCCCCACACCTTACTACATGCATCGACAATCCAAATTTTGGGTTTATGGTTCTTTCCACTATCCATGCTTGTCCCATCATGCCACATGTTGCACTGCTTTCATTTTATTGATGTATCCTTTAATGTTTCCTTCCATAGCATAAACATAGGCATAATATAAGAACATAATATAAAATATTTTCCACACGATACTAACCTCATAAATTTGTCAAGGCTACTCTTCCCACTTGATTCCTCATAAAAAAAGAACCTCTTCCTGTCATTCACCTACATAAGCGACAATTCCTCCACAAGAATGATCCCTGATGACCCTGTTAGAAAAAAACATACATACATACATATATACATATAAAAACATCAAAATAATCATGATGAAAATAAAATTACCAGTGATCATAAGGTCAACGTTAACATAACTCCCTTTATCCATGCATAACATGTAGAACATTGAGAAGAACAATTCGCAACATAGCCAAGGAATATGATGCCTCAAATCCATTTACTTTACCTTTCCTATTACCTTTCTAATGAGTGTTGTGTCACTGTCCATTATCCCAATGGACCTAACCTGTCTAACTAGATATCATATAATTTCCTTTATTTACCCTTATACATGCATTGGGCTTCATCTGAGTCTTACATTCCCTATTGGGTTTCATTAACGTCTCCCCAAGCTCTATTAGCTTTTCTCTTCCCCCAACCAATTCCAAAGATCGTCAAATAGAAAAGGCAATAACAAGAAGAAAATAAGATGAAAACCATGAATAACCAATAATAATACGACACCACAAACAAATTAGAAGGGCCATGCATTATACATAAACAAACTACAAATCAAGCATGAAAAAATGACAAAAGACCAAAAGCAAAAAACTATCAATAGACACCAAAACTTAACCCCATGGGTTCCCAATGCTTCCAAGGGAAATCTCAACCCTAGATTTCTCAAAACTTTCATGGCGGTCACATTTTCCATGCAATCCTCTACATCATACTCCCATAAAAAAACAACTGTCAGTGCATAAATAAATATGCAATGTACTAGTTACATTCTTGTGTGAAACACACTTCCTTGTAATGGAACACATACACATATCATTTTTCAAGAGTTTCTAATTCTCTTGATGAATGTAGCTATAACTAGAAACCAACTGTTATGGCTGTCAAATACATGTTCATGAATACAGCACATATCCACATAATGTGAGACAAAATCAAGGTTAAGAAGACTCCATGTATTCATGCAAAGAACTCATTCATTTGGAATTGTGGTTTCCAAATATAGCCAAAGGAATTCTCACCCAATTCCTTTATTTTACATTTTCCTTACTGCAATTGAGTCCTATTATGTTCTATCATATCACTAATTTGTTAGTTATATAAAAAAAATAAACTATTATATTATCACATTAATTCAAAGCATGTTGCCCCACAACTGTTCATACAAGTTAGTCACATATTCCAAAGATCAAGACATCATTTCTATTAATATTAAATAAACCTCTACCAAGACTAACAACCATGTCATAGTCTGAAATCAAATCATAGTCATTAGTCATAATACTAAAACTATCACCCACTTGCACCTAACCACATATCAGTTGTCTCAACACATATCGTGTTAGTATAATCAACTTAAAATAAGATCATTCCTTCATGCAATCTTATAGACACATACTCATATCATGCAATTAATCAAACATTTAAAGAACTTGTAAACATAATCCATTATTATACCTTGTCCACACTAATCTAGAAGGAGGAAAATAAAATAAAGACCTAATATCTAGTGCCCAATTATGGAAATGGGATGTCCAAATCTCTACTAACTTTAACCACACTTGCCAAAACTTGATTTTCACTTGTCATACTTTTTGTACTTGAAAACATACCACATAATCATGTCACCATTAAATTTTGTAGACATCACGTTAGGCCTATAAGGGGATTCATGTGAACTGTAGTCCACTACCCTTCTCTTCATTTCTGATCTTCTATTTCCTTCAAACATATCATGTTAGACAAATCAACTAGATGACATAATCAAATTCATACCTCAATGTATCTCAAGGGAGGCTATCACATTTGCACAAGTCGGTCCAAATTAGTACGACACAATATCACAAATTTATCGACTCCATTAGAGAAATTTTGAGGTCTAAAATGGGCCTCCTAAGGAATATTATAAAATAATAGTGGGAATAATAAAATAATATTAGATTGCATCATCAAATTTTATAGGGAAAAAATAAAAACTACTTTTTCAACTTATCTCCCTATGTTTTACTCGAAATTCTAGTAAGAGCACTCGTTGGATGTCTAATTTACTTCCTCATACAAGGAGTACCCATGTTGCATCCTTTCGATGGACCCTTCTACATGGAAAATTAGAAATACATAAAAAAAACATGATTTCAATCCCATTGTTTCATGTATTTCTCATTTTTCTTTTAGCATGGTCCATCAAAAGTATGCAACATGGGTACTGCCTGGGTGAGGAATTAAATGTTTCATCCAATGAGTGCCCCCACTCAAAATTTGAGTAAAACTGTAGGGAGATAAATTAAAAATACAAGTTGAAAAAACAGTTTTTTATGTATTTTTATTTTTTTAATCTTTTTACTCTTTTACTACAAAAATGGTGAATCATCCCCCATAGTTGACATCATCATCTTGAATCTTATTGGTTTTTATAAATTTTATTTTCGTTATACATTTTTGTATTAAGGCGTATTTTTTACCTCAAAATTTTTCTAATGCGTACTTTAATATCATAACCATAACCATCTGCACAAGACGATCTAGATTAGAACAATACATATAACATTAATATCTTAGGTGTAATGAAAATAATCATCATGCATATGACTGCAATGCATATAACAAGAAGTTAACTATCATGCATGATTGACCGACGCACATGCATATAACCACGTTGATTAACTAGCATCTATCATGCATGCGATCACAACAACCATAGAATGATAGACATGAATATAACCATAAGGAATATAAAAACCTTTAACCATAATACTTATATGCCAAACATACAAACCTATAAAATGATATTTTGTTATCTCGAGGTCTAGTGTTGCAACCTCGCTTTGATAATCTACAACTACTACTGCATCTCAGCCAACATATCAACATCCTCATGCCAAAAACTGCATAATCACCACCATGATGCATGTCTAACCTACTATACATGCATAACCATATACATTTATCCCATATAGTCCAAGTTTATGAACCTGGAAGCTCTGATACCACCTTGTAACCACCCCTCCCACATTTACCCAATTTCACAAGGTCGTTAGGGTAAATATGAGATGATAGCAATTATAACATGACCTAACCTCCTAGTTTTAGCTAAGGAAGTGGTCCCTACAAACTAACCACATAATGATGACAAACTAACATACTACAGGGACTACAGATTACCCTGAAGTTGAAGAAACACCCCATGTGGTCAATCCCTGAGCTGGAACATTGTTTCTATGATCTAGACCCACAATCACACCCACAACAAGGCATGCATGCATTTATGAGGCTATAACTATACTCATAAGAATAGATTCCATAGTTATGACCTAAACTCTTCGATTATGAGCATGTGATCCTAGGATTTATACCACCTTTTTCAGGCCAATCTCCAGACCACTACCCATATTTTCTTGAAACCTTCTAGAATGAAATCAAAGCTACTGATTATTCTAGTCAATCAAAAATCAAGCAAGAACTTGACCTAAACATGCCTAATCCATAACAAATATTTCATCACACATATGGAAAACATGTAAGATAAAGGTCATGAATGCATATATGTTCATAAACTGAAAGTCTTCATCTAAAGATCACCGAGAAGGCTCTAAACCTTCTCTATGTAGTTACAATAACACTCGTTAGTCCATGCATTCATCAACCAATCAATAAATTATCAAAACAAGTCAGGAGACATAGATAGATTACATCATATAACCAACAAATAATTAGCATAGAAACCATGGAACCTTAGCTATAACATCAACAACATAATCACTACAAGTATTCATAAATCATAATAGGAAGATAACTCGTATTAATATATAAAAATTGTAACCAAGTCAGGGACTTCCACATACCACCCAACCATAGTTTAGGATGAACCAAATATCTCTTTAAGCCAATCACCCTTGAGCCATATTCTAATAATTAATGTGGAATCTCATGGACTAAACCAAAACAAACAAAAATAGGGCTTGCAGAGGCCAAACCCTTAAACATAGTGATTGCACCTCTATGGTCAGACATCACTAGCACCAACTAGATTGGTCTCTACCCAAGTTGTTCAGGGCTCCAGGAAGTATTAACTCAACTCACAACCTTCCGAGGCTCCAGAATGTTTGTCCAACCAGACTCTAGAGACCAGTAACTCAACATACCATGGGCTCCAAAGCGTTTTTCCCAGCTTAGGTTGTAAGACTAGTGACTTACCCCAAGTTGTTCAAGGGCTTTCAGAGCATTTATTCCAACCACAACCATCGAAAACCTGAGCACAAATTAGAAAACAACACAGAGAATCCCACAACGCCATGGTTATCCAGGAAACACTCTAAGAAAATATCCATGTCAATGATAACACATAACTAGAAAATCACATTCATATACCATGCATCCAAAAATAAGAAAGGAAATCATGCATGTAATGTGTTACCTTCCAAACAACCTAGCTGTAGTTTTTGATCCAATTGTTTCCTTCTGCTTTCTTGCTTTCCTTTTCCTTGTTTCTCCAATCCAAGTGAATGCCCAAGTGCTTCAAGAATGCTCCAAGAATACTCTAAATGTTCAAGAGTATGAGAGAATGCGAGAATGAAAATGGGAGGTCCAAAGTAAATTGAGAAAAGGTTCAACTGACAAAAGATAAACCAGCAAAAGCTCGATTGACAAAAGATAACAACTTATCCTCAGAAGCCTTTTTATCATTCATTCCTCTATTTTCTTCATTTTCCTTAATTTTTCCTCTAATTTCCCTGGCATGGAAATATGTGTCTCTTCACCTTCCTTTCATCCTATTTTCATTTATTTCATAAACAAAATGCAAATTAATGCAAATTTTCCTTTTCCAAAGCCTTTGTCATTTTCCTTAGCCATAGATAAACTGAAAGTGATCCCCGCTACAATGTTTGCCCAAAAATCAGCTTGGAATATGTGTCCCATGAACTTGGTCTTGTTTTAATTACATGGAAAATAAATTAGAGGTTGTTACAAAAAATTTGATGTTAGTGGGTCCTATTAATCATATAATATTGTATTAGAATTGTTCGTAAAGTTTCATGGAATATCACACAAATGTTGTCACTATCATCACAAAATATACCTTAAGTGTCACACTTGGAGGAGTATGTTGTTTTGTCGTCCTATTAAGGGGAACGACTTGTTTTTGAGTGCTAAGTGCTTAATGTTATGTTCTCAATTGTTATAAGTGTGTAATCATGTTCAAGTCTAACTTTGGTCTCATGTTTTCTTCACTGATCCCACACTTAACCAAATTCTAGACGATTTTCTGCCTAGCCAAACCTAAGCTCACTTTAGCCTCCTCAACTACGCATTGTGTAGTGGAAAGCCTCATGATGCACCCTTACCTCCTAAAATTGTACAATCTACAATTCATACCTCTAGGACTACACATTTCATGGTAAAAGTGCCCAATCCCAGTAACTTAACCCCATGAATTATGTAATTAAGCCTCCCTATCAGTATTCTTCTATGCATTGTGCAATTTCAGTCTGTAGTTTTCCTTCCTATCTCTTGAAATATGCAACTGTTTAATCTACTAGCCCGACTCTCCCCTAAATTGCACATTGCGCAGTCACATAGGGCATGCCTACATCACTGTGACCCTCAACTATGAAGTCTTCCTTCCCATGCCTCTAATTTGTGAATTGAGTCACCACAAGCTTCAACACCTCAGTCTTGGACTGTAAAATGTGCACTGCACAATGCTTGAGCCTTTGTCCCAATCCAGTACTTGGTTCCAATTCAACAAGTTATTTTCATGAAGTATGATAGACTAGGAGTTTTTCAGGTTGATGTTGTCTTGTCATGTGTGATTTCTAATTGTAGGTACTGCATCTTCACATGATAGGGTAATGATCAAGGAGAAGGATAAGGAGAAGGATATTATACTAGAGGACACTTATGAAGCTGCAAAAACAAGTTGATCCTTGAACAATAAGATGAAGGAACGCGAGCTTTTATTAGAAGTTGAAGATCAAAATCATAGCAAAGGCTCCCTATCTTCAAGCCTTATGGATGAGGAAGAGGAAGAGAATGTATCATATCTCAAGAAGACAAAAAGATAACAACAGAAAGACGAGCTTAGCATTGCCACATCAGTATTATGTCCATGTCATGGATTGTCAAGGTGTCACTCCAAGGTGTCATTTGAGTCATCACTTTCCACATCATATCTAGATGTAGCCATGTAATTTTCAATAATATCGGAAATGTAATAAAAATTTGATGTCTAGTAGTCACCTATATAATGTGAAAATTCATGTAGACATCAAAGAGTGTCATGGAAATTTGAAAAGCTATATGGAAGCTCAACAGTCATGAGGGGAGTCCAAGAGGCAGAAAGGAGGTGGAGAGTCACCTCATTTTTTATATATACACCCTCAGAGCTCAAGAAAAGGAATTTCCAGCTTGGATCCTCTAGACAGGAATTAGAGAGGTAGATAGTTCTTTTGTGGAGAAAGTGATAGCTCTAATGCTCCATTATTGGACCTAGTGATGTCAATTGTATCAATGTATCTTGGAACTTTTGATTAATACTTGAAGCTCATTGAGCTAGTGCACTTTTATGAGTATGTCGTAAATTTTCTATGACTACTCTTTGAATGATTGTGATATATGTTGTTTTTCATTTCTACTAAATAAATTGAACTATTTTAGTGGCTTTGGTGCTTATCTTGTTGAATGTGTGTTGTACTTGCTTTAATGATCGTTACTTCTATGTGAAATATTGAACTAGGTGATTAATGATTCTTTCATATATATACTCGTTTTTATTTATTAGATTAGTACTATTACTCTTCTCTTAAAGGCTCACTTTCATCTCCCTTCAGTGGAAGAACCTTGATACATTTTACAATTGAAAATTTCACAAGGAATACTCACTTGTTCATTCAAAAGTACATGTATATTATTCTCTCATGCTAACCATTGCAGGTAATGCAAATATCAAAGAAAAATGTCAGTCGGACCTTATTTTCGTAAGGTCTCCTATACCAAATGGTAAGATGTCTAATTGGGAATTTTCATCGGGGGTACCCCTTTCATGTTGGTGGGTTCCAACACCATCAACAGGTTCACAGATTTAGATAACAATATCAGAATTCTAATTTGGTAAGTATTGTTACTAGGTACTTTAGTAAGAATCTCCAATCATCGTGCTAACATAATTTTTTCTTAGACTGAAGGGAATATTTTTTTCACAAGATATTGACCAAGAATCATATTTAGATCAATATTCTATTGGTAAAACTTTATAGTACACTAAAATTCGTTAACACATATTTCAAAGTCCTTACTGAATTTGTTAATGGAAAGGATTTCTCCATTGATATCCCTCACCCTTGTTCATACTAGTTTCTAATAGTAGCATGGGATTTCTCCAGACATGGAACAAGAAACCATATCCCCTATGTTTATTTGGGCATCCAAAATGTAGGATTTGTATCCTCTTAGCCAAATTTTGATTGAAATAATTTCTGAAAGAGTAATGCCCTTTATTTCTTGCTATATAGGAGCACATTGGATCATTCCTTGGTTGGTTATTAAGATTCCCTTTGGAATTCAATTTCAGGGTTTACTTTGGGAAGTGTTTATGTCAAGTATTCATCTGATGATGCCTCTTCTTATGAATGCAAAAGTTGCAATGTTTCTTTGTCTTTAATAAGATCTTTTGCAAGATTTCATAATGTATACTTTTTCTTCTTTATATATTGTTTTAGTTGTCTTATTTGGTGTTTCCTCTTCTTCCTTTTTCTACAGAGTTGAATTCTATGTTGTGGGTTTTTCTCTTTGGAGGAATATTTGGAGTACTCAAGAATTAAAGGGTGGTTGGAAGAGGAAAGAATAGTGAATTCATGTGGGTGTAATAATGATAGGGGAATAGATTATTATAAAGATTCTAAGGGATTCATCATGACACTAGGAAGTAATATGATCAATTTGAGTAGAGAGAGTCCTTTTCCTATGAATATCCTAGATAGATGTATTGGCTAATTATATTGGGAGTTCGGTAATTTTAGAAGAAAGATCATTAGAAGACATTGTTAGCATATTTATACATAAGAATTAAATATATAAATCAAAGTTTATGGTGGAATTTGTAGGGGATTATTGTTTAATAAATGATTCAAAATTAAAATATTCAATACTATATAACACTTCTGAATAAAAAACATAACAAGTATAAAAATATATTTGGTTAGTGTGCATTGAAAAAAACTCCAATATTTTCATACCTCTTCTCGATTTTTTCTTATGGAACTTTTTTCCCCTGTGACTTCTATTGCCATAGATGTAACATTTACTTTTTTCCTTGGAATAAAATGTTTCTTAAATCAAATTGTTTTCTTGAAATGTTGAGGAGGCCTAGAGAACTACTTTTTCTTGAGTTTTCCCAAAGTGCATGAATAATGACTAGGGACAAAGACATGTTTTGGTCTTTGCTTAAAACAAGCATAAACATAAGTTTCTCTCAATTGGTTGCAAATAGGTTGGTTTATGAATTTAGAATGAATCTTATGCTATTTAGAAGCCTTGAAATTTACACATGCATCCAACAATTTTTGGTGTAGATCTGCAAGAGAGTAACCTTCAAACATTTTCCCGTTCTCTTCAAATAATTTCCTTACAAGTTTGGGGATAGTCCCTAGCCATGATTGAACATAGTATCAAATAAATATAGGATTGGCTCCATCTCTAGATATATATAACAATTCTTACATCATGAATTTGGATTCATTCCCTAAAGAAAGAATTCACAATCGTTGGGAAAATATATATCATCATATTTTCTTTTATCTAACTTGATATCAAAACATAATTATGTATTGGTAGCATTGACAAGGTTTGTTAGTGACAATTGGTATCCAGGTCTTACACCTTCCCTAAGGATGTTATCCCTCTATTACTCAGGCATTTGTGTCCACAAATGGGAGAAGAGACTTGTGAATCCCTAAGTTCGCATTGTAACTAACATATATGTGTATATGTGTGTGTTTATGTGTATTACAAAAATCAAAGATAAACTAGCACCAATCAAAAGGAAAATCAATTACTATTGTCATGCTTTGGAAATAAATAATAAGATTCTGTTCAAATAAAATTATTTATCTAATGATAACTTTCACTTCGAATGGCCCTAATAAATGTTTGATGATAAAGATAGTTGTCCCATTTGGTTGGTGAACAGTTTTATGGTGTTTTGTTTTTTTACATATACATAATAAATGATGATATTTTATAAAGTTAGTCACAATGTGAATGTGAAGTGAAATAACATAGATTGACATGAAAGCATGATTTATCTACCAACAAACAATATTTATATTTTCTTGTTGAATAATTTTATCATTTTTTTATTCCTTAATAAGGGTAAGTGCAAGTTAATAATTCTCTTGCATGACTAGTTATCACAATGTCAATTTAAAATTGAAAGAACAATTTGAATTTGAACTATAATTTAATGTACAATAAAAACTACCTTGAAATGTTCTCCTAACCCACTCATGAATGAACAGAAAATATTCTAGGGAATGTAAAAGAACTATCATTTGAGAAAGCCCATGGATTGAAGCATATTTTAAAATCACCATAGTACGAGGTAACCACTAATCCACAAGGGATTCAAATTCTTAAGGAAAAGGAAGACTCCAGTGTTCACGTTATTAAATAAAAACCAATAATAGAAGGTTACAACAACCATGCTATAAAACGAACACATAAAAGGATGTCATGGTCATGTTCCTATAGGTTATAGAAAAGTATTATGATGCTTATTGTTTGTTGGTGCCAGTATATGCACTTCCATCAGGGGTCAAATCTACTCTTTGAATTTTCATTTTAGGTGTCTCAAACTGAATTTTTGATCATTCCACTAGGTCATGCCAAAATGGTCCACTGATGGTTGTCTTCTTCTTAGAAAATCAAAATTTCCCTCATGGCGTACATTTGTTGATCCATCTCCATGTTGCATTCAATTATGGTTTCAGTTATGTTATTTTTATAGTCAAGGTAGTTATGTTTCCATTAGGTCTTAGGGTTCATTGCTAAGGTCTTTCGATTAGCTCTTAGGGTTCATTTCCAAGGTCAAAAGAATAGTTTCAAGTGTAAATAAATGGCAGCAAAAGTATGAGGAAGACCAATAAACAAAGAATGATTGGTAGTAAGTCATGGTTATTGTACAAAATTTTTATTTCACTCATGTAATTTTCATCTCAAAAACATGTTTTTGAGATGAAAACGAAGTATTTTAGTTGATTCATATTTTTTGACGTAGTTCAAGTCATTTTATGTAATAAGTGTTCCCATAAGCTACCCAAGAATTTCTCGTTGTTGCAAGAAATGAAAACCATTGAAGAAATCAGTTCAATCAAAGCATCATCCACTTGAAAAGAGACAAAGAAAGAAAAGCATTGAATGAAGATTTGAAGACAAAGTAAAATTCCCAAGGAACATTATAAAGTGGGTTTTTTCTAAGGAAAAATCAAAATCACCATCTATATAAGATTTCAAAATCCTTTTTCAAAATTCATCATACTCATTTGACAAAGAGAAAGAAGAGAGTTGAAGGAGAGAATGGAGTTGAAGCGAATTTGTGGTTGAGCAAAGTGGAGGCGCTACGCATAGAGCAGGGAGAGCTGCGCATAGGGCAGATTGTGTAGGCACTGCACATAGAGCAGGGACTGATGTGCATACAGATAGAGCATTGTGCATAGAGCCTGTGTGCCAGTGCATTTTTGCACGACACTTCACATACAACCATAGCATTGCGCACCTGTACAAGCTGCTGTGTATAGGGCCAGAAAACCCTAAGGCTACCCTAACAACCATCTAAATCACTATTTTGCTACGTAGAGCCTCTAAGAAAGTAAGTATACCCCTTGAACCATACTCCTAGCACTCATTTCACGATTTTGAAATTTGTTTTCTATTTCTACTTTTAAACACTAGGTTGTCTAAAAACCCTCCCTACTTACCATATCCCTTATTCCCACATTATGCTATCAAAATCCCTCCACTTATCCCCTATACCGTAATCCCCAAAACAAAATCCGTACACCTATCCCCTATACCCTAATCCCCCAAACAAAATCCCTACACCTATCCCCTATACCCTAATCCCCCAAAACAAAATCCTTAAACCCCTATTTACTAAACAGACCATACCAAAAAATACCCTCCTTCTCACTCTCACATCATACATATCGCACCCTACATCGCACAAATTCCTCTCCCCTTCCCCTATCCCTATTCACCATAACTCACTTCTTGATTACCTTCTCTAGGGTTTCTGAAGTTTCAAATTCAAAAAGACATGGACAAAGAGGATAGAGATTATGAGGAGGAGGAAAACAATGGCAATGAAAGCATGGGAGATGAACCTTAGCATCAGAGAAAACCACATAAGGGAGGCAAAATTATCAGAGAGGAACAATCAAACATCAGAGAGTTACAGGCTTCTCATATGACTATCTCTTGTTTCAAGAATCTAAGGTGTTATGAGTTTTGTGAGAAGGTACAAAGATTTCAACATCATCCTGAGCTAATGAGGCTTTTTGTAGCCAATCTCCTTGATAACAAGGTAACTCTTTATGGGTGACATTTACAGTTTCATCCTCCATCATTGCCGATGCTACAAGGATTCTGAATGTGGGGGAAAAATGGTATAAAGCACAGGATTTGGATGAGCACTACTATTAGCCATATGTCAAGCCTAGCTATAGGAATGAAAAGAAGAGGACCTTTCCTTTCAAGTTCCTTGACGACAGGTATGGCCCTATGATGAGGATTATTATGAAGTATTTTACATGTGAGGGCAGATTTTCCAGATTATACACCTATCATATTATGCTTCTTATGCACTTCACAAGAGTAAAAGTGATGAACATATCATATTTCTTATTCATGAACATTGAGAAGATGGCCTATATTGTACAGAAAAATCCATACCCCCAAGAAATGAATACTATTTATCACTATTCCTTGATTAAGATGATTGTGCTACATCATTTCAACCTCCTCAACATCTCATGCGATACATTTATTTCCAATGACATATTCAATGGCTCTTAGATTCCTCCACCAGTGCCTCAAGAAGTATAAAATCCTTCCAGCAGTGCCAAAGTAAATAAAAGTAAGAAGGCTGAAGAGACTAAAGTTGTTGAGAAGCTAGAAACCTACACAACATATCAGACAGGGAATAGAATGTTGTTTACAACAGATAGGCAAGTGTTTACTCCACTTGATGTGGAAGGGGCCTTGCCTTTTCATCATCTCATAGGCAAATTCTTGCTCCACAAACTTTGGAAGGGGATTTTCCTTCTTCATCAACACAACAGGTACAATAGGTGTAGCAAGTGCATAAAGGGGAAGAAAAGATACTGGAGGAAAGCCTCAATGATTAAGAGGAAAGGGAATTTGATTTGATGGATCACAATGGATTAGAACAGCCACACATTCATCACGACATTGAAATAGTCAACTTGGAGGCTCAAGATGAGGCAACAAATGAAAATATAACCATAAGGGAAAAAGATGCACAGATCCAAGCACTAATGGACAACTTGGTGAGAGCTAAGTATGTCATTTCATACCTTGAGCAAGAGAACAAGCAGCTAAGTGACAAACAAGTCCTCATGGAGCTGGAACTTCTCAAAGAAAAGACATAAGGTGACAAAGGCAAAACAGTATTGCAAGAGGAAGAAACCTCGACCACCTTAACTACAAAACAAAAGATTGAAAAGGAGATTGAGGAGGATAGAGAAACATTGCTTGATAGGGTCAATTATCATTTGGAGAAGTTGTTACAAAGGTTCAACAGGGCCAATCAAATCATTAGGCACATGGCTCACCATTACAGGACCCAGAACAATATTTGTGCTAAAACAAGCACTCAAAGGCAAAAAGGAGGGTGATTGGCTCAGAAAATTGGCTCTATGCACAGCGGTAGTGGTGCTGCGATTTTCCTAGGGGCATCTAAATTGGAAATTCTCAGCATTTTTGGATTCAAAATGATGATTACATGCACCCTATGGATTTGCTAAGATTTTGGAGCAAAAATAGTCAACCAAAAGGTCAAAAGCACCCAAAAAATGACCTTTCTGCCCATGGTGTTGCACACAGAAGTAGTCTTGGGAGAATCAATTTTTGAGGGGAAAAATCAACTCCAAATGGGAAAATAAAGGTAGATTTAGAAACTAGATAGGACAATATTTCCAATGTGCTACCATGAGCTCAATTTGGACACCGGGAAGACCTCAAAAAATTTTCCTACAAAAAGTGTTGTGCATTGAGCTTGAGCACTACACATAGCACAATTTTGTGCTGAATTTTCACTTTATTGTGCCATGACTGTGATTTCGGATTCTCTTTCGTGGATGATGTTTTTACTGATGTAAATGGTCACTAGGCATGTAAATAGGATGGATAGTAGTTACTGGAAGGTAGATTCATTAGATCAAAAGTTATCTTAAGGACAAATGAATCAGTTTCCTCCCTTTTAGAGGCAAGTTGTTAGGTTGCCTAGATTCTAGTTTCTTGTTCATTTCTCGATGGATTAATTACTCATCCTAGGGATTCAACCCCTGAGGATGGGAGGATGTTGAATTAATGTCTATATATTCCTTTTCTTTCTCATTGTAAAGGGTTGGACTCAGTGGGGTGCTTATGTTTTGATTAGATATCATTTTGTACCGGTTATAGCAGGAGATTAATGAAAAATTGTAGCTATTTCTTTGGGATCCATGTGGTATGATGTTCAATTTAGTTTTATCTATTGTGATCGTATGTTATTTTTTTTAATTCATCAATCATTTCATTGGTTTTAAGTGGATGTTTTCAAGTTCATAGGAAAAACCCATAATTTTATGCTCTGTTTTCGGAATATATTCATAGTCTATGTTTTCTTTAGTTTAGGGAGAATCCATGTTGCTTACATGCTCTTTCTAGCTCCTCACCTATCTTGAATCACATCACTCATCAAACCCTAGAGCGTTGAGCCTTGTGCCTACCTTGCCCCATCGAACACCCCGCAATTTTGACCTAATTTCCTTGCCCTAACTGTTTGGCTCCTCATGATCCAACAAAACCCTTCAAAATCAAATCAAACCTTGTGCTACTATACCTATCCTAATATTAGTTTCTAGATCTAGTCAATTTGGCTGAGATCCTTACGGAAAGAGCCGGCCTGGCAGGGCTAGCTACTTGGCTAAGCGTGGTTTTCGGTTACCCTGGCATTGCCTTCCTTCAACCTGAGGTTCAATCCAGGTGCAAATATTGTCTATAAAAATTCAATTGAAGTTTTGATGATATAGTTGTAGATTACACATGCTAAAATAGGTAAGTGGAGACATAAGGCATACTGAAGAGGGGACAACATCATTTATGTAAACATTATTTCTTTAACCTTAATGGAGTTGAATGAAAATTTAAAATCTTATGCAACAAACTACCAAGTTAAAATCCAACTTGCTAAAACAAGTGCAAAGTACGACTAAAATTATTAAGGATATTCAAAGCTTAATATATGTATGTAAATAAATGGTTGAACATGTGCCATGAAATGTTATCGTGTAGACCACTTACTAGGGTATATGATTTACAATTAAAAGAATGATATCATAAATTTTATAACACTATGACTGTTAGATGAAGAAATATTTCAAATATCATTGGAAATTTTATGAATTTTCTTTTGAAATCACCCGAGAAAGGAGAAATCTTCTTTGTGAACGTTTCCTACCCAACTATGTGCCACGAAAAAGGGTTATACCATCGCTAGAATTATATGTTAGGAATGTACAACTTAGAGAATTTAACTCTTGGTTGTCAGTTGAAATGATGAGGTCAAAGGCTGCAAAGTTGTATAAGAATGAGGATATGAATGTGGAACTAGAGATAAGAGGAGAAGAAGATAGACTAGGTGGGGATTACATCATATTCAATCGATAGGAGATCTAGCTTCCTGCCCAATTATTGATATAATACAACGTTTTTGTATAATGTAGCATAGTCATAAGAACCTTTAGAATTGAATTATTCAAGGGTGAAAATATTATGGAAAATTCTAACAAAGTATATACAAATAGAAAATCCATGTTCAATTCTAATGCTCATGATAGATATCCACACATTTTGTTTATATATTGAGGGACTTAGGAGGATTTCCTGTAAATGAATGCATTGAAGTTGATTTTTCTCCTAATGCTATAGCTTGTTACATACTTAAGAAATTTGGGAGAGCATGACATTAATATTGAGATGAAAATATGGAAATAAATTGTCATGTTTTCAGGCTACCACTTGTTGGAGCATAAACAAACCCTAATAAAATGTCTAACACCCCTAATTTTTTAAAACAAAACATGATTAATATTTCCTGAATTTATAGGGTAATGTTACAAGCTCTAGTTCTTGATTGTTGTCATTTTCCAATATTTTTCCATCCATATTTTTAGCTTATAAATATTTGATTATTAGTTTTCTAGTCATGGATCAACTTGGGCCTTCGATAATATTTCAGTACAAGAATTTGGGTCTCACAAAAAATCCATTTATGAGGCTAGTTGATTTTATGTATAAGGTTTTTCACTAATGGTTAGAATGGATTCCACCTTGATAACTTGGCATTGCAACATTCGATTACCCTTCGATGTGTAGGGAAAATGGATTGCTATTATCATACTTGTTCAATACATTTCTTCCCCTTATGCCCTGCTACCTCCTCCATGACTCTCCAATTATGTGATGCATGCCCCTTGCATGTGTGATGTTGTGGGGATATCCCTATTAGCCTCCCATAGTTAAATGATATTTATTTGTGCCTTGAATTTTCACCTCAATAACCCAATGGTGTGATTTCCCATTATACCAATGGACTTTTGTGCTTGAAGCATTTATACATATCAATTTCATTTTCTCTTACCTAACTTATTGTGATTTTGAAATAGGTCATAACCACATGGTATGCTAATGTTATCCGTAATTTCCCTTGGACTCCTTCTTATCTTTATATCGCATCCGAACATACATGCCACTTCTTTCTCCTATGTGATCCTCATAATTCCATCATGTTGGATGTCATTAGCATCAAATATCACTATATTTCTCACCAAATGAGCGAATGAGGTATTTGTAATGGTGATATGAAGAGATATCCCTTCCATAGCCTTAACAAATTTTGGTGGGTTTATCAATGCATTAAATTGTGCCACATCACCCAAAAGGGCAAGGTAATGATGATGATATTTAACTCATGTGAAGGTGAGTGGATAAGAGTTTTTACTATGAGAAAAGAAGATAATATCACCATGAGGAGATACATGGGAATCCATATATTTGACATGTGAGTTCCTAGGTGGATCAATGATGTTGATTATTGAATCACTTGACAATAGTTTCCTTCAGAATATGTAGCCTTGGTTCTAAAGCACATCCTTTCCCTCATGATCATCTTTAATGGTACCAATTAACTCAAGAGAAGCATTCCCCTATCCAATTTTTATCACTAACACCTTGATCCTAGGATGAAGACATTGAGCTTATATAAACAAGCAATCCCTAGTGGGAAATGCAAAGGGATGAAACCCATCAGAAAGCTAAGGTGGTGGTTGTGGAATTTGGAAAGAATGAAAAGACAAGAAGAAATGGTCAAATATTCTCTTTGACTTGCAAATGGAGAAAAGAGAATAATGATTCTAGATAGGATATAAAATGGTTTTATTCATAACAACAGGTAAGGGATATGAGGAAGTCCATGTCCTTGCATTGAGGTAGAGCCTCTATTCTTAATGATATATTTTCTGGTTTTTGTTTTATATGTTCTCTCTAGGAAAAAATACATACATTATGGCTTGATGCATCTCATTGATAGGAAGAATGATGCTTAAGATGTTTCGTAGGTCCAACAACAAATGGGGGGATAAAGGAATTACAAATTTGATCTCGAAGAATGATATTTCTTGGAGAATGATGATATCATAATTCCCCTCAAAGTGGATATCTTATATAACTTTATCGATTCTCCCACTCTATGATACAATATTCCATGATCATACTTAAAATTATAGAGCGAGTGATGTATACCTCCACAACATTGACAATATCAATGATATTCTCCCATTATGTTCACCAGGAATACCAAGTCCCTACTATCATGATGTGTGTTTAATCCACCTGACATGTCTTCGAGATTTTAGTTGATCAAGCTTCCTCTATCTAGGGCCTTAAGGGAACTAATCCATCTTTCACCATGATACCTCATTAGTCTGATGATTCACTAGTCATCCACGTGTCATCTTTATAGACCCTTTCATAATGATACACTTTTAACTCTTCATGTCATATCATCATGATCACCCACTTTGTAAGCTACTCCAAAAATGTCACTATCACACTCAAACACCTATCCTTTACCCCACACCCAATGTCATTGCTAAGGGACCTACTTGAGGACTGTGCCATTGGTAAATTTTCACCTCACCATTAATTTTTTGTAATTTTCGTTTTAATCCCCTCCATGGGCACACTCAACCTTAAATCATGTTCCATTTGTATGGTGGAACTACATATTTACACTAGAATATCACTCTACTCTAAATTTGGGAATAACGTCTTAATTGTGCTATCATGAAACACTTCTATTTTCTAGATCATCAAAGAGTAGTCTCGTAATGGCTTAAAGGAATAATCGATACTTTTGTGCAAGAAGGTCATCCACAACAAAAACTTCCTTAGGTCAAGTAAGTGTACTTATCTTTTATCGGCCACGTTAAGGGAATTTTTTCATATCCTAATTGCTTTATGACTTTTCAATGGAATTCCGAAGTCTCTATCTTAATCAATTATGGTTCATACAATCTACAAGAAGGAGAGAGTCATGCTCAGACTAGCCTCCAAGAAAGGAAGAATTGTTAGAATAAGACCATCACAAGGCCAATAATGGAGAAAAGTAAGAACCCAGACACATGAATTCTTTTTGATACATCCCAAACAAATGGAGACACCCATCCCCCATGTAAATATGAAATTCATTAAACTATTCAAAATGATAAGCACTTGAAGAGTAAAGAGGTCGTGAAGGTCATCAACTTAGAAAAGAATAAAAGAAGAGAATATTCTTAAGGATAAAATAGATGGAATGAGATATGAGAATATCACTAATTCTATTCTCCATTTGATTTATACAAGGCAAGCCATTCTTCCACACATGGAAATGTTCAAATGGATTCTCAATCATGCTAAGAAAAAAAAATTGCACCATAGTCGATGATGGTAGGGTTGAATTGGCCCACTATAGGCACCCCAAAATGTCAAGGATATACAAGCAAATTTATCCTTAATAACGACTAGAAAAACCAATTTTTTATGCTTATATGAAATTATATCTATCATTGGAGGATGATTTATAGCATTGGTGGGGTGACCATAAACCATTGGATAGAAAAGATATGGATGTATGCCTAACCACATAGTTATGCCTATCTTGTAGAGTTACTATACCACTTGTCTATTTGATTTGAGGAGAAAAGGGCACCACCCACATCAAGTTGGAATGGGTTCCTTTTATTAGCTACATCATAGAGAAGCGAACATTTTTCAAACGGGCCATAATGTTTTCAAATAACTTAGGAAAATCCATTGTCTAATATTTTACGATGATGATGTCATCCCTTGGGGTAATAGTTTTGGAGGGAAAAGAAGAAAAATATTTTTTAATCATGTTTTTTATTTATATCCTTATAGGTTTACTCAAATTTCAATTGTGTATATTCATTGGATGGAGATTAAATTTTTCCATCCAATGGTTACCTTCTTTGTATACTGTATATTCACAATAAGAAAAATTCAAAAGACATGCAAAAATGTGTTTCAAACATGTTTTATCATGTATTTGGAATTTTTGACATTGTGAGTATACTCAAATGTATGAAAAATGGGTACTCATTGATGAAAAATCCATTTCCTTATCCAATAAATATACACACTTGAAATTTGAATAAACCTATAATGATATAAGTTAATAACTTATTTTTTTATAAAATCCCCAATCACATATTATTAACATCTTGAGTGGACATACTAAAGGCCAACTCTATGTCCAAACCTACAAATAACTCCTTCCAAAACTTGGAACTAAACTTTGCATTCCTATATGAGACAATATTCTTCAAAACTCGATGCAATCTGACAATGCCCCCAATGAAGACCTATTTTACATCACTCACTAAGAATGTGAACTTTATTGGAATGAAGTGTGCTACCTTTGTCAACTTGTCCACCACTACCATGATGGAGTCATGTTTTCATGTTGTCCTTGGAAAACCTATGATTAAGTACATGGAAATGGATTCTCATTTCCACTATGCAATCAGAATCAGTTGTAGTAGTCCACCGAGATTCTTACACTCTCCTTTCACTTGCTGACAATCCAAGAACCGAGCGATAAAATATGCTACATCTCTCTTCAAATTTGGCCAATAATATAATTTCTTCACTACTATCAGCATCTTCTAATAACCTGGGTGACTTAAATATGGTTCACATGAAACTCCCTCAAGATCACCTTCTTTAGCACATTGTTATCTGGCACATATATCATGTCCCTAAATATAATTAATACATCTGCTGTGAGATGATAGTCCACATCATGTGCACCTGAATACGTACATGTAATTGTACCAATACCTATACTTGTACATGTACCACTCCCTATACCTGTACCTATACCTGTACCACCACCTATACTTGTACCTATACCTAAACTCTACTACAACATGTGTAGAATCTCCATATAACTGACCTTCCTGCAAGATCCTATCTTGTAAATCTGTATCGTAGAAGGTTATAGCTTCTATGTGATAATTAGCGAAACTTTGACGTGTAAAATGGGCCTCCTAATGAAATTATTAAATAATAGTGGAAATAATAAAATAAGATTATCTTACATCATCAAATTTTAGAGGGGAAAAATGAAAAAACTATTTTTTCAACTCGTGTTTTCAACTTATGTCCCTATGGGTTTACTCAAATTTTGAGCGCAAACACTCGTTGGATGCAAAATTTGATTCCTCGTGGGAGGGGTACCCATGTTGCATACTTTTGATGTACCCTACTACACAAAAAATGAGAAATATATGAAAAACATGATTACAATCATGTTTTTCATGTATTTCTCATTTTTCATGTAGTAGGGTCCATCAAAAGTATGTACACATGGCACTCCTTGGCCGAGGAATTAAATTTTTCATCCAATGAGTACTCTCGCTCGAAATTTGAGTAAAACTTTAGGGACACAAGTTAAAAATATGTGTTGACAAAGAAGTTTTAATATTTTTTAATATTTTTACCTTTTTACTGGAAAAATGGTGAATCATCCCCCATGGTTGACATCATCATCTTGAATCCTATTGGTTCTTATAAAGTTTATTTTATTTGTACATTTTTCTTAGGAGGCCCATTTTAGACCTCAAAAGTCCCTTAATGTTACCTATATCTGCCTGCTAAGAGCATCTACCACCCTCTTCTCCTTACCTTTGATATACCTAATCTCAAAGTCAAACTCACTCATCATGGCCAACCACCGAGCCTACTTTCCATTTAGATTGGGTTGGTCAAATAGTTACCGCAACCCATTGTGATCATTCATCAATATAGACGTCCTGCACAAAAGATAGTGCCTCCACATATTTAATGCATGCATGATCATTACCAAATCAAGATAATGTGACAACTAGTTCTACTCATTCTCATTCATTTTTCATGACTCAAACCATACCACCTATCCATCCTTCATAAGGAATCCACCAAGTCCTCTCTTACAAGCATCTGTACATACTACAAAATGTTGTCCAGATCTGCAATATTTAACAATGGTGCATGTGTCAACAACTGCTTGAGCTACTAAGAATTGACCGCACACTCCTTTGTCCATTCAAACTTCTTACCTTTTCCTCTACAATGATGTGATAGGATAAACAATCTGCAAAAAGTTCGTGATGAACCTCCTATAATAACCTACTAACCCCATGAAAGATCTCACCTCATCCACATTCCTCGCAGCTATCCACTCCATGAGAGCTCTTACCTTTTCTGGGTCCACTGCCATGTTGTCCTTCGTAACCACATGTCCAAGTAATGTACCTTTGTCTAAAAGAAACTGCACATGTTGAGCTTAGATTACAACTTATTCTCTCTCAACAATCTCAACACTACTGCTAAATTCTCGTCATGCTCTTCTTTATTCTTATAATATACCAATATATCATCAATGAAAACAATAACAAACTTGTCCAAATATGGACATAACACACTAATAATCAAGCACATAAAGGTAGTTAGAGAATTAGTTAAGCCAAATGGAACTACAGTAAACTCATAACACCCATACCTAGTATGGAAATTTTTCTTGTACATGTGCTCTTCTTTAATGCATACTTGATGATATCCGGATCTCAAATCAAAATTCGAGAAAACTACTTCTCCCTTCAAGTGATCGAACAAGTCATCAATCATTGTTAATGAATACCTATTCTTTATGATTACTTTTTTCAACTTCCTGTCGTCAATGCATAATCTCATAGTACTATCCTTCTTCTTCACAAATAATATTGGTGCACCCCACGGTGATACAGTTGGCCTAATGTATCCCTTGTGCAACATTTCCTTCAACTGCAATTTCAACTTTACCATCTCAGGTTTACTCATCCTATAAGGTTCCTTTGATGCCAGAGATGCCCCTGGAACCAACTCAATAGAAAATTCCACTTCGCCGTGAGGTGGAAACTCTAAAATATCTACAAGAAATACATCCTAAAATGGTTGTAGAACTGGGTACTTGCTCAAGAAACCTGCATTCTCAACTTCCTTACCTTTGCCACTAGAAATGTGCACCATAAATAACACACACCCTTTCTTGCAACTATGATTGGTTTGCATAGCTGTAACCACTCTAACTTATTTTTCTTTATTCTTACCCTGCAAGACTCTTTGTTCTCCATTGTCATCTAAGCACTCAATAGCTTTTTCATAACAATCGTACTTGGTTCTATGAAGTTAAAACAATCCATGCCCAACAACATACTATATGATCCCAATGGTAATAAATTCAAATGTGGTGAGCCGTGAATACCATTCACATCAAATGTACAATCTCTTACCCAATGATGAACTCACTTCGTTGTACATGTAGTCAACTACACTAAATAAGATTATGCATGCACTTCCTTACTCAAACCACACTTATCCACCATCTCACGATTAGGATAACTATAATTAGATCTAGATTCAATCAAAATAGAAACAACTTAATCATGAAGCTTACCATCCATCTCAATGATAGATTCCCAATGGTATTCTTGTCTATTATCCAATGCTCTATAGATCCTAGGAATAATCTGTCCAACATCTCCCACTATTTTTTGGCTCCTGAGCACTATATATTTGCGGTCTACCACCCTGATGTTGTGGACAATATCTTTGAACTTTGCCACAAGTCCAACACTCTATAGGATTCCAGCTTGCATCCTTGTTCCGCTCCTTAGATCAAAGTCCCTATCCTCTCTATGATGCATTGAACTTCTTAGATGGTGTTGCATTCTCTTTATTACCTGCATCCTAAGATCTTCCTCTCTTCTTGTCCCATTTTCCTTTTTTATTTTCATTATATTTACACTTTTACTTAGTCTCAGATCTGTGCTTTGATTGCTCATAACAATTATTTAGCTTTTAGATGGCCTCCTCCAATGATCTAGGCTCATCGAACTCAGTCTTATCTCTGAGTACAATTGGTAATCCACTAATGATTCTCTAAATCTTGGCCTTCTCCACCTTGAGGTAAGACACATACCTCAATATCTCCAAGAACCTACTAGTGTGCTCCTCTTCTTTCATCGAACCCATCTTTAAGTCATAGAATTTTTTTTCCCTATCATCAAAGTATCTTTCTAATAGGTACTTCTAGAATAGTCTTTCGAATTCTCTCCATGTTAATTTCTCCTCATGAATACCTTTGGAATTCTTCACATCTTCCCACCAAATATCTTCTTTACCTTTGAGACTAAATGTAGCTATTCTAGCTTTCATGTTCTCTGAGATATCATGAAACTTGAAGAACTTATTCATGCCAAGAAACCATGCCTCTGTATCTTTTGACTTCTTCACCTCTCCATCAAATGTAGGTGGACTTTCTTTCTTAAAATAATCTGGTAAATATCCCATGTCACGTGTCCTATAAGGATGACAACAATTATGACAATAATTCCTATCAGAACCAGAACTAGACTACGACATGTGTCCATCACCTCTCCTCCCTGGAGTGTACGAGGGCCTTCCATCTCTAATCATGTATTCTCTATTCCAATTGTACTTACCATGAGACCTACTGCCATATGCCCCATTAGTTATGTCTTCTTGCTCATGAATGATCCAAAGGGGTTCCTATCGTTGCAATTCTGAAAAACTATGAAGTGTCACTACATTTACCTCTGCTTATTTCTCCTGTTCCTGCATGATTCGATCATTGTATGCCATACAACTCTTTATTTCTACCTTTAAGCTTTTAACTATGTCTACAAAATCAGGAGAGTGCCCAACACCATGTTGCTCATCTGATCCATAGGTAGAGTCTCGGGAACTGTACTCTAACATCTTGCTAGTCATCTTTGATATTATTTTTGTAAGGTATATCATGTCAGATAAACCAAATCACAATGAACCAACGTACCTTAGCGTAATCCAGTGAGGGTACCTCATCTACAAGATCAAAAAATCATCGTAATACATGTATAACATAATCATGAAATCATATAAAAATATAACACATAAGAATATAACCATATAACACATCGAAGGGTGCACTCCCTTCATTTCCTTATAACTCTAGGCAAAGTCATCCAGATTCTTTCTTAGCATGTCACATAACTCATTTTCCTGATGTGTAGAGAGAGGGGTTTATTTTCAATTTTCTTTCTAGACCAAAATATATCATCTTGACGTGAATAAGACTTGAGTCATCTAGGCACAAATCAGTCCAAGGGTTATCTTCAACTTTCTTTACTAAATCATCAAGAGATATCATGTTGGCGGGTTGATTCTGGAGGATTTGATCAATCGAGTCGTCTTCATCAGGTTTCCCCCCTCCTATAGTAGCATCTAGGGTACATATTGAGTAAGAGGTGGCAGAGTACACTTCATCTTCCTCCTCCTCTTCCAACCATGAAGGTAAGTCATGCTCTAGAGATGGTTCAGGAGGAGGGTATAAGATCATTTGTTTGGATAAATGCCCATTTTCAATGGTCATATTTCCAGCCCTACAAATTATGTAAGCCTCAATAGTGGCTAACCATGGCCTTCCAAGGATGAGAAGATAAACTTTGAACTTGGTATTAGGTTGGATAACTAAGAAGTTAGCAAGGTATTCCCAGGACTCAATGGATACCATTTCATCTTCAAGAAATCCCTTAAGAGCTACTATGGATGTGTTTGCAAACTGCAAGACTCTTGTGGTATTCCTTAATGATCCTCAGAGATTTCATTTAAACATAGTCTCCTTAGTCATCACATTGATGGAATCCCCAAGATAAATCAAGGTATGGGGGACAATGATACCATCGATGTGCACATATACCATAAGACTTCCAGGGTCTAGATACTTCACAAAAATCACTTGCTACAACATTAAGTCAGACAACTATCCAATGACATTAATGGTAGGGGTGTCTTTCTTTCTCTTCCTAATATGTTTGAAGCATTTCTCCTTAATTAACTTGTTATAGATGGGGACATCCTTAATAGCTTGGAGGAGTGGGATGTTAACACGCAAGTTTTTAAATTCACCAAGAAGTTCATTTTCTTCTAGGGCGTGCTGGATAAGATGGATTAATTTATTTGGAAAAGGAGGTAGATTAGCTTGAGGAACACTCTCATCCTTTTATTCTTCAAGCTCGTCAGGTGGATATAGAGGTTGATTATCTAGAAGCACTCTTCTAGACCTGAGGTTGATTACCTAAATTTCCACAACATAGGCAGTGTAGGATGTCTCTCCACTATAGACATGTTGTGATTGTTTGATGTTCAATTTTGGATTTTGCTGAGAAGGAATTTAAGGTTGCTTAGGTGGAACAGGGTGAAGGATATGTTGTTTAGATGGAGGTGGAGGAAGTAAGGCTAGAGATTGGTTGTATGGGGGTCTCCACCCGTATGATGGTGTATCCCGTTGAGGTTGTGGGGGGTATATGGCTGAAATGATTGATTGGCAGGTTGGGAATGGTATTAAGGAGCAAAAGACTAGGGAGAAGGTGTGGACTATGAAGGATGAGCAGGAGGAAACCAAGGGGAAATGGATGCATTCTATTTAGGGTTGTAATATGAATAGGACACCCCTTGCATGCCTTCCTAGTATGGTTGATGTCCTTGATGCCTCCTTTGGTTGATATAGTAGAGTTGTTGAGTCACACCTTCAATCCTTGATACACAACTTTCAATCCAAGCAGAGAAGGGCACTTGTTTGTGGAGTGGTTCTCCTCACAGATCAAGTAGATATCTATAAGATTCAATGAACATTCATTTCTAGGGTGCCTCCTGCTGCATCTAGGGAAAAAGATAGCTAAGGCTCTTTCTGCTCCCTCTTGCTTCCTATTGATCTGCATGGCATCCATTTATAGAGTAAGGGTATGAAACATTTCACTCTTAAAATCTTTCAACATGTTCAAAATTTCACTTCTGATGGATGTGTTGGAAGAGGATGAACTATCCAAAGCTTGACTACCCCTACCCTTCTTTCTGGGTGCCCTAGAATGGTTTTTGAAAACTGTCCTGATATCATCATAGGATAATTGGTAGATGTACCTTACCAACAACATGTTTAGGGTTTGTAGGAGATCTTCCCTTATCCCTCTAAGAAGGACTAGCCTCAGTGCTTCAGGATCAAGGGTGTATCTAGCCCTTTTGTAGTTGAGTTGGAACCTTTCCTCATAGTCTTCCAAAGACTCGGCATGTCCCAAGGTCATTCTAAATATTTCCTCCTTTGTGTCTTTAGGCCTACAATAATCCCTGTACTTATTATTTAAGGCTTGTTCCATTTGAGCCCAGGTAGTGATGTTTTCCCTAGGTAAACCCATGAACCAACACAAGGATGCATCCTTAAGGGTGGATGGGAGCAACTTTAGCATATGGTCATCAGAGGTATAATCATAAGTTCTACATATGACAACAAACTCAAACAAAAAGGTATCAAGGTCCTCTAAGGCTAAGCCATGGAAGTGAGGAAGGGAAGATGGGCATATGTTTTTCATCCTAGCATCTCCATTTGTTTCTCTAATGGGAAAGGACCCTCATTTATTTTTTCAGCTCCAATTTTGTTTTCAACTGCATTTCTATTTACAGCCATGGTATAGGTTGGTGGAATGGTTTCTTCTTCCTCTTCCCCAGTAAGCTCTTCAAGGAACTTTGGTTTTTCGCCCGATGGGTCCTCTAGCTCGCAGCCACTGAAAAAGTGGGAAGGTTGGCTGTTATATGGTGTGGGGGTATTTGGAAAAAAAAAACCTCCTAAGTTGTCTCTACTCCTATGAGGCATGGAAGATTTTTTTCTTTTCTTTTTTGTGTTTTTTCCAGAACTACTTGCAGAAGGGAAAGAAAGCAGAAATTGTAACTATCTATTGAATGAAAAATGAAAGGAAAGTAGGAATTGCATCTATTTACTGAATGTTAAATGGAAAGGAAAGCAGAAATCTCATCTACCTAGACACCTCCCCAATAATGATGCCAAAAAGTGATGAGCCCCAATATTGCATCAAGGATGTTGCAACTCCTAGGGTGACCAACTATACTTTACCAACCCGAGGTCCATACAAATGTCGAGGTGTCAGTACTATATGTACATCAGATGCAACAATCTACTCTCATCAATTTTCAATTGGGGCGATAGGCCACTATGGTTTTTCAAACCAGTGTTCTATTGACTAGAAGGAGGCTGACTAGTGACAGTGAATGTAAAGCTATCTTTAATGCAGAAAGTAAATGGTTGCCTATGTTAAGAAAATGAAAGTGTTGAATAGAAAGTGCTATGAAAATGACATGAAATGACCTAGCTAGGAATTAACACACATTACTTTGTAGAAGAGACTTAATTTACCCTTGCATTCTATCATCTAGTTATCTGGACTAAGTAAGAATGGAAAGTATCCTAACAATGCTAAGATTGATGTATGCATGCATTAGCTAAATATTGCAGAAAAGAGTCTTTTTGTTTCCAGTTTAGAAATGTAAATCTTAAAATAATCAAGTTGATCTTTTGCAGCGGAAGACGTTATGGGAAAAACTGGGCAAAAATGGCATTGAGGGGTATGGAGGTCAAGTTGAAGGCCTACGCTGGGCTCTAGTCATTATTTCTACCCAAAACAGTCTAAAACAAGTTGATACAGGGTTCCTTGTAGTTACTACAAGATGTCTTGTTTTACTACAGGAAAATTAGCGGAGAGTTGTAGGAATGGGGGAAGGTGAAAGGAAGCATTGGGAAGTTGGATGATGGTGGAATAAGGTATGGGGAAGGCGCACACTACCCAAGGATCACCCCAACTCTTTAGGATGGTTGGAATTTCTTAAGGTGCTTGTCCATGGTGGGCTACAAAATAGAAATTTGAATTGATGATTGGTAGGGTTTGGCGAGAGGTGGAGAAGAATTAGATGAGGCTAGTGGAATGATTTCTCCCTGCAAATAGGCAACTCCTACAACAAAACATATTCATTTCTTCATGTGCACAACTTTATGTAAATGTGGAAAAGATGAGTCGAATTTAAGAAACTGATTTATTGATGGTTAGTGGACCAACTCTATGGAATGGAATGCTTTCTAACCCATAGAAAACTTAAGAAACCAAAATGAAAATTGCAATTACTTCTAAGAAATCATGTACAATGACCTACCCAACAATGAACCTTAAGCTATGCAATAACCAAAAAATAACTCTCTCTTTGGGGCTGTGAGAGTGGGGCCTTCAAACCATGATCCCATGAGGGAGATGAGGATGAGGCCACTGTCACAAGATTTTTTGAAGTCTTTTCTTTCCCTATGATAACACTGATCTACTTCTCCAACTAAAGGAAGCAAAACTAACCAATCATTCAAAGACTTGCAAATTAAACAAAGCAAAAACCATTTTAGCAGCTAATCTATGATTCTAATCTAAGGATACATGTACAAAAAGAAGAAGAACCTCTGCTACTAGGGTTGGGCCCTAACCCAAGAGCTTCATCCCTCTGAGTCAACTCAGTGCTGGATAAAAGAAACCCTTTTCATTATCACCAAAATGTAAAAAATAACATGAGAATAATAGTCACAATATATAAAGCTCGAAGTTGCCTCTTGGCTACAATAAAAATTAGAATCCTAATGAGTCCTTATGCCTTCTTATTTATACAATTGAAAATACCAACAACTTCCTTAAAATTAGGGATGCTTGACTGCTTGTAACTTCGAGCTTATGAGATCTGGTGGAGGAATATTCAAGTGATTGAGGAGTTAAGGAGGGATACCCAATTCCCTAAAATCCCTCTTTCTTGTCTAATTTGAGTTCATGCACTTAAATTAGCCAAAAACTACTCCAAATCCTACAATTAATACACATTAGGCCACATGACATAACATCTCAACTTTACCCTTCTCACTAATTAAAATATAATAAAATATGTAAAGAAATGTGAGAAAAGTTGATTTTAATAAACTAGAGAGTGGCAATAAGGCCCATATAATTTACCTATTGATGAGCCTCTTCATCACCTTGATCACCCAATTTGTTAGCGACTTAGGAAATGTCACTATCACACTCAAACACCTATTCTTCACCTGACACCCACTTTCATTGCTAAGGGACTTACTTGATGACTGTGCCACTGGTAAATTTTCACCTCACCATTAATTTTTTGTAATTTTCATTTTATTCCCCTCCATGGGTACGCTCGACCATAAATCATGTTCCATTACTGTGGTGGAACAACATATTTACACTACAATATCACTCTACTCTAATTTTGGGAATAACATCTAAATTGGGCTTTGTCATGAAACACTTCTATTTTTTAGATCATCAAAGAGTAGTCTCGCAATGTCTTAAAGGAATAATCCATACTTTTGTGCAGGAAGATCATCCACAAAAAAGCTTCCTTAGGTTAAGTAAGTGTACTTACCTTTTATCAACCAATTTAAGGGAATTTTTTCATATCATAATTGCTTCATAACTTCTCAATTGCATTTCCAAGTCTCTATCTTAATCAATTGTGGTTCATACAATCTACAGAAAGGAGAGAGCCATGCTTAGACTAGCCTCTAAGAAATGAAAATTTGTTAGAAGAAGACCATCACAAAGACCAATAATGGAGAAAAGTAAGAACCAAAGCACTTGAATGCTTTTGGATACATCCCAAACAAATGGAGACACCAATCCCCCACGTTATTATGAAATTTATTAGACTATTAAAAATGATAAGCACTTGAAGAGTAAAGAGGTTGTTAAGGTCATCAACTTAGAAAAGAATAAAACAAGAGAATATTCTTGCAGATAAAATGGATGGAATGACATATGAGAATATCACTAAGTCTACCCTCCATTTGATTTCTACAATGCCAACCATTCTCCCACACAAGGAAATGTTCAAACATATTCTAAACCATGCTAAGAAAAGAAAAATTGCACCATAGTCGGTGATGGTAGGGTGGAATTGGCCCAATATAGGCACCCCAAAATGTCAAGGACATACAAGAAAATGTATCCTTAATAGCACCTAGAAAAACCATTTTTTAATGCTTATATGAAAATGTATCTACCATTGGAGGATGCGTTATATGATTGGTGGGGTGACCATAATCCATTTGATAGAAAAGATATGGATGTATGCCTAACCACATAGTTATGCCTATCTTGTAGAGTTATTATACCACTTGTCTATTTGATTTGAGGAGAAAAGGACACCACCCACATCAAGTTGGAATGGGTTCCTCTTATTAGCTACATCATAGAGAAGCAAACATTTTTCAAATGGGCCGTAATGTTTTCACAGAACTTAAGCAAATCCATTCTCTAATATTTCAAGATGATGATGTCATTCCTTGGGGTAATATTTTTGGAGGGAAAAGAAGAAAACTAATTTTTAATCATATTTATTTATTTATATCCTTGTAGGTTTACTCAAATTTCGATTGTGTACATTCATTGGATAGAGAATAATTTTTTCTATCTAATGGTTACCCACTTTGCATACTTCTCAGTAGATTCACATCAAAAATAGTTCAAAATACGTGCAAAATGTGTTTGAAACATGTTTTTTCATGTATTTGGAATTTTTGTCGTTCTTGGTCTACTCAAATGTATGCAAAATGGGTACTGATTAGATGCATAATCTATGTCCATGTCCAATGAGTGTACACACTTGAAATTCAAGTAAACCTATAACAATATAAATTGATAATACAATAAAAAATAGTTTTCTTTATTTTCTTTAAAAACTATAACTTATGTTTTATTATTTTACTACCATTTTATTGTTTTTCTTTTATAAAATCTATTTTAGACCTTAAAATTCTCGTACTAAATACCCCTATCCCAATCACATATTATTAATTTCTTCACTGCACAATAAAATTTGAAATTCAAATTATACACAAGTGCACAACATGAGAGAACAGGTAGCATGGCTGGAAAAATATTTTTACTCCAAACAACAGAAATAAAAAAGGAAAACAACATAAATGTTCCTTTGCACATAGAAATGGGAAACGAAGTAGTGTTTTTTTTCCTTGTGAACTCTTAACCTTTAGTAGAGGTTTGGTAAAACTCTTAACCTTGTGAACATTTAGATGGGCTAGCCTAGAAAGATTTGATGCGGAAATTTTGATTATACGTCCCTAGCCGCATCATTAAAAGTGCTGAACCACCAAAACGTTGCAATGACACGTACGAAACGTTAAGTAAAATTTGATGTGGACAATTTGATTGTATAGCCGAATCATTAAAAATGATGAACTAGAAAACGTTACAATGACACATATGAAACGTTATGTAAACGTTGTTGAAAGGTGAACCTATCAAATATCTTAAAGATAATGGGTGTGATCTATGGATTTGTATCGTAATCCACCCTACATAAGCCAAGATAAAATTTAATGCGCGTAAAGATCGAAGAGCCATAAAGCACCGGATTTGTACCGATTTCGCGTGGACGGTGACTTTTTTTAATTCCGGTTCCTGTTTTTGAATCTGAAATCAAGAGTATTTGAATATTTTTTCTAAATGCTGGACATTAACTTTGTATTTTCAAGAATCAATAAGGCACTTTTTAAATCAAAATTCTAAAACTGAACAACTATAATATAGATTTTCAAAAATTTCAACAGAAAAACGATTCTTTACTACGCAAAATCATTCCTATTTCAACTACTTTCTAGAAGGTCAAAGAAATTTTGTGTCCCAAAGTTCCACGGGAAAACGAAGCCCAAAGTTGAGACACAGATAGATAACCAATTAAATGACATCACTCGTGACGTCATGTGTGTTTCGGCTCGCCTTTTCACTTTGCGCGTTTTTCCAGATGTCATGCGTCCTGTTTAATTATCCAATATTGCTGAGGGTCAATAATCTTCCCATTGGAGAGCGGAGAGCGGCCAAGGACGGGTTGACCTTAAAATATATACGAAAATGGACCACAAATTAGAGGTCAGCATCAAAGGAGGTGGGTCGATATTTGGCATTATAGTCACTGAAATTGTTATTTCTCTCGACGCTAGATCATCTTAAATATCTTCCCGTACATGGTTGGAGGCTTATGATTCAAGTGATTTAAGGGTAGCAATGGTAATACCAATTTGGTAATGCGTCTGAGTACTGGATTCAATCTCCGTTCAGTTACCTAGTGCAGTAGTACATTACAGAGAGATTTACAGCGGCCATCAACAAGAAGCAGAGCTTTACACTTCGGTACTGCCCCTCTGGGCATAGAACCAGATAGATTATTATATTCTAGTCATGGAGTCGACCTTGAACCAGATGAGTAATGTATACGAGGATAAAGAACACAGCCAGCTGCCACCGGGGTTTAGGTTTCATCCGACTGATGAGGAACTGGTTACTTACTATCTCACCAACAAGATTTTGGACAGCACCTTCTCCAGTCGTGCAGTTACTGAGGCCGACTTGAACAAGTGTGAACCTTGGGATCTACCAGGTACATATAAGTGATGCATCACCATTATATGATATTTTATCATGAACTAGTACATAATTTTAATGGCATACTTTGCTTGAATTTTCTATTCTTACCGGCGAAGGAGAATTTATATCTTGTAAGTATTATGCTGTAACTAGTAATGATAACATGTGCGCAGCAAAAGCTAAAATTGGTGAGAAGGAATGGTACTTCTTCAGCCATAGGAACCGCAAGTATCTGAGAGGCCTTCGCGCCAACAGAGCCACAGAGACTGGATACTGGAAAACGACCGGGAAAGATCGAGAGGTTTTCACTTCAGGATCATCTGCACTGATTGGAATGAAGAAAACACTGGTTTTCTACAAGGGCAGAGCTCCCAAGGGGGAGAAAACCAACTGGGCAATGCACGAGTATCGTCTCCAAGGCAAATTCTCCAGTCAACCCCTCCACAAAAACTGCAAGGTACGTTGATATAGTTCAGTAACAGTATATACGTTCATATAGGTCTGAGTTTAGCAAGTAATATGATAAAAAAACTGAAAGCCCAAACCTGAATTAAAGTAAGTACATTCATCTAGGTAGGGGTTTAACAAATAATGCGACATAGATAAATAATACTACGTTTAGGTTTAATCTTTTTCCAATTTTATTGGCACTACAAAGTACAGTATCCTCCCTAAGGAGCTGTTAATATATACCTCTCCTGGTGCAACAGAAGAGAGAACTGAACACCTGATATGTAAATGATTGGACTTGGTGCAGGATAAATGGGTGGTGTGCAGAATTTTTAAGAAGAGGAGATCGATAGGGATGACGAGAAGTCAGGCATATAATGATCTACTGTGCTATCCATGCTTTCCTTCACTCCTCGAGTCCCCTTGCAATAACACTGCAGAGAATAATCGACGAACAAGATCTTCTGAAAGGCAATCCGGCACTTCTGCAAATGTTCATGATGTGTCCTGCAGCTCCATATCGATGGAACCTAACACTAATTCAAAGGTACACCATCTTCATCAGATTCGATGTGGCAAAAGCTCAAATTGTCCTGATTGTTCTGATCAACTATCTGAAATGGCTGGTTTCATGGACGAGTCTTCATATATGCACAATCTCATGCTAAACGCACTGAGGATTTATATGAATAAGATGTCCAGAGCTGCACAATTCTCAGAGCCCACCATCAGTTGTGATCGGATTAGTGCAATACTAGACCAGCAGCCAGGGATTCAACAGCTTCCAGGCCTACATCCCCGTACACTATACAATCAGCACATGCCTCTACCATCTCACTCTTCAAATTTCGGATTTTCCACAGATCCATATTTTCCTTCTTTCCACTCTTCAAACGCGGTTTCAAAGGTCCTGGTTGACCAGTCTGCAGGAATCCCAGTGGAGCCATTTTCTAGCTCATTAAGCAATAACAGTACTATGGGAGCTAATAATTCTGTTAACAGCCTTCAGTGGACTACCGATGGCTTCTGTCAAAGCATATTGGCTCAGCCAATTGAAGAGGCCGACGGGGATACGTGTTTGAGTCCATATATTAATAATGAAATGAATTTCTGCAATGCGTTAGATACACCACTTGATCAACGGAATTCTTCCGCAGCTCCTCCCGTGGACTTACATTCTGTCTGGAATAACAGAGAGCTTTTATTTTAATGGAACTTCAGAAAAGCATTTTCTATATATATGCATGATGAGCTGCTTGCTGCATAATGAGAGATGAAGAGTGCAGAATTCCAGGGGATTGATTAAAAGGAGGATATGGATTGAGGTGATGGTTTTGGTTTTTGTTTTCTCGCATGTTAGAATTGAACAAAAGATTCACTCTAAATGAGAACACAACATTTTTAGGGTGTGAAAATTTCTGATTCTTTAAGGGAGAGGGAAGACTTCAGACTTTGTTTATGAATTTTGAATTCGTTCTGAATGTGAGACATCTATGAAGAATGCACCGGCATCGTGTTTTGGGCCTCAAGAAAGCCTTACGTGAAGTCGAGTACAGTACTCACATTTTATATGAATGATGTAATTCTCCGGAGAAGATTTATAACACTTAAGTATGAGGAGACCATGTTCAGGAAGGTAACTATGCCAAAGGATTATGATGACTATTATGGTAACAAATTTAGTTAAAGTTATGATGAAATAGTTATAGATTTCCTATGGTGAAATAACTAAGTGGACACACGATGTTTGATTCCATGAATGAAAGTAGGTAATTGCTTAGTTAGAAAATATTTTTTCTAATTCAATGAAAATTTACAAATCCTTACAAGAAAAAATGGAAACTTAAAAAATGACTCATTAAAAAATTGAAAGAAACTACTAAGAAAACTAGGGAAATTATGATTTCAAGATATTTGTGTGAATAAACTATTGAGCATGTTAATGAAATGCTAGCTTATAGAACACCTAATAGGGTTTATACTTTATACTTCTTATAACAATGGTGGTTGAACATTATGTATCATAAACGAATAAATATTCTATAAATTGTATTTTAAATTTGCCCGAGAGAGGAGAATCTACTTTATGAACTTTACATACAAAAACTATGTGCTACAACAAAAGGTAAGATGCTCACTATACTTCTATGTTATGGATGAGCAACATAGAGCATTTATTCCCTCATTGTGAAATGAAACTATGAGGTTCATGCATAGAAAATGGTATAATGATGAGGAGATGAAATGGAATTGAATATATGAGAAGAAGGGGATAAAACAAATAGTGTTTGGGAAAGTCATTGTTAGTAGATATTAGATCTACTTGTTGACATGATGCTTAAGAGAAAAGAAAGATGTATTAGAATGTAGCAAATGCATCTAGACCTCTAGAAATGAAGTAATACTGGGTGCAAGGATGACGTGTAAAATGATAACAAAGGAGATAGAAAAAGAATAATCACATTGACTACCAATGTTGAAAATAACTCTCCACACATCAGTCTTATATATTGATGGCATTAGAAGGATTTCCTCCACTTGACTAGATTGAATTAGGTTTATCCTATTGTTGTACCCCAATCCATAATTGAGATAGTTGGGACAACATGAAAATTATATTGAGAAGGATATATGGAGATAAATTATTAAGTCACCACCCAAAGGATACTAAAACTTACTCTATAAATTATGATCTTAGAGTTGCATGTTTCATTGCACCAAAAAATATGGAGGAAGACATATATTAGCAGGAGTAGACAATAGTATATTCACCAAGAATATCCCATGGTTGCTCTTAGGCTTAGTGACAATATTTGTAGAAGTATAGACATCATCAACAATAACAAAAGAAAGATTATATTTAAAATAGTAGTATGAATAGATTCATAAGAAACAATAGAGGAGAAAATAAAATAAGAGAGAAAAAGACTAACCCAACTACTCACTAAGCAATAATCAATAGTTAACCATATTCTAATTTTTTCCCTTTTGCATGGGGACACACAAAACACTGTAGTGGGGGTAAGCTATGCACTTGGATTGGTGTTGTGGTCTCACCCTAACCTGCTAAGTAGATAGATAAGTTTCTATGTATGGAGTCCATCTCTAACAGATACGACCCATGTATTTGTGTGAAAGAAATAATTCAAAGAAGGCTTACTAGATGGTTCTACCTATTCGGAGGCTTACTAAAACAACTTTAGTCTTGCAAGAATTCATAAACATCCATGTGATATTTATTTTAGAGTCTCATAAAAATTCCCAGGTCATTTCATAAGCCCTCCCCATTCTTCTAAACCATTCTCCTTGGAAATGAGAAAATCTAGAAGGCTTACAAACTCATTGTCTTTTGCTAGTACATCTAAAGTGATCATTGCTCTTTTCAAGAGTGAAATGATAGATGCATTGCTCAGTAATAGTGTTGGAGGAGCAATGGAGCTCTGAAAATCGGTTTCCAAGGTCAATACTAAGTGCAAGGTTGGTTTCTTAACTAAGCTCAAGGGAAAAATAAGGTTGTAACTAATTCGCATAAAAAGGGGAGAGAAATTCGTTTCCATGCAAAGATAACCTTACTTGTTATTGTTAATGAAGGAGGAGATAAAGCTAAGGATACAAGAAGGATCTTTGTACTCTCAATGTATACATGTATTATTGATGCTTCATATTTAATATAGATCATTTTATTTATTTGTAAACACCATAATGAAAAGTTCATGTAATAAAAGTTAATAAAGGAAAAATAAGACCACGATTAAAGGATACGTATTCCAAGCTGAATGTTGGGCAAATATATCTTAGTGGGCATCACTAGATGTGCTTTTTGGCTAAGGAAAATTGGCAAAGGCTAAGGCAAAGGAATTAAAAGGAAAAAAGACATTTTGGCACATTTATTTATGAAAATAAAGGAAATTAGGAGAAAAGGAAGGTAAAAGGTCACAGGTTGCAGGTGAGGATGAAATGAAGGAAAATAATGGAAAATGAAGAAATTAGAGGTCTCATTCATAAAAAGGCTTCTGAGGATCAATTCATGGTTTTTGTCAAGTTCAAGTTTGGAGCTATCTCATTATTCTATTTGTCCCACTCTCTTGGTCATTTAGATTTTTCTTGGAGCACTCTAGTTTGGAGCAAGGAAAGAAAAACCATGTGAAGGAAAGGGAAAGGAAAGCAAGGAGCAAGGAAAGGAAAGTAGGATAAGGAAACTTCTGTAGGAATACTTGCAGGTAACCTTTTGCATGTGTGATTTCCTAGTTGGTTTGGACATGCATTGCTTTGCATGTTGGTGTATGGTTCTCTTGCTATCAGTGGCATGGTTTTGCCAGTTTATGGCGGTGGATTTCAGCCTAGCCTAGCCTTTTCCAAAGGCCATGGTGTGTTTGGATGTTGATTTCTATTTTTGAGTCTGGGAATTTTTGGATGGATTTCAGAATCCAGGGCGGAGGTGGCCTCAAGGTTCATTCCCATAGGCCTAGGAATCCCTTTACCGATTTTGGCAGGATACATGGTATCACCTGAGGGAGGTCTCTCGGTTTAGGGCCTAGTGATTCGGGTTTGGATTGCGATACAACCTAAGAGAAAAGGGGGACGAAAATTCCTCAATGATAGTGATGAATTCCGGATAGCATTCCAAGTTTTGTTTGGGTGCGACCAGAGCACTGATTTTGGTGTGATCACAGTTTGCTAAGGGTGGAGGTGGTCTAACCTATGTATTCCCTTGGTTGTTATTCGATTAGCTTTTCTATGAGATCTCACATTTATCCTTACAATATGGAACGATGGTGATTTGTTTAAAGAGAGATTTGGTTCAACCATGTCTATGGTCGGGTGGTAGGTGGAAGTCCTGAAGCAGGTAGATTTTCGAATGATTAATAAAAGATAAGTTATCTTACTTTTTAATTGATTTATATGTGGCTTTAATGGATGTCATATAACTTTTATATATACAGTTCTATGTTGGTTATAAGCATGTTTGAATGATTGGTTCATGTTAGGGTTATTTCACATATTTACTCGTAACTGCTAAATAGATGGATGCAAGACCTAATTGACGATGTAGTAGTTTGCTGGAGAAGGAGGTGATCATTCTCATTATGTTTCATAATTTGTTTCAGTCATTTATGCTCTATCTTGTATCCTAGAACTATAGGTTGCATTGATGCCATGTGTTTGATAGAATGTCACTCCCAATTGGGGATGCTTAGTCCTAGTACTAAGGGTGATTTTTGATTGATCATCATTGTCATTACGTTTTTAATGATTTCTAGAAGTTACAATAAGTTCGAGGAAGAGGCCAGGATTATGGGATAGAAAAATGTCTTAAATCCCGGGGTCACTAGCACAGAACTGGAAATTTTGGTCCATAGTCGCTGGCAGGAAAGCTAGTGAGAGTGCCTTTAGCTTTTTGACCGCTCCCTTGCCCATAGCATGAGATTGAATATGGCCTAAGAGGTGCAGAATAACAGTGGGAACCAAGGACATGATGTCTGAGTGTCTGACTTGTCCCCTGAGGGTTTTCTTGATCATGTTGTATGATTGTATGTGAGGTTTCATCGATTCCACTTCCTTAAGGTGACATAGGAGGTCGAATCTAATTGTAGTAGCATCTCTCCTCATCTTTACCCTGGTTGGCATGGTTACTTTGGGTAGACGTGGGAGGGGGTGTTACAGATTGGTATCAAAGCCTGGTCACACTCTCTTTGGGTTATATCTGGTGCTATAGATAGGGTTGAATGTGTTGATCATGCATGCATATCAGTTGTGTGTGTGGCTCTTACACTTGTGTTCCATGTGCTTGTTGCACTGCATCATATTGATCATGGTAGTAGTAAGGTTATTATGAGGAACTTGCTGTCAGTTTTATGGAATGCATCATCATGAGTATATAGCTGGTTATACAATTATATGCAACTTGATTACATCCTTGTACATTGGGTTGCATTATTTATTATTTGATTACATGCATCAGTCTTGTAGGTTGATTACAGGAATTGATCACTTATGATTGATTACATGCGGTTATTTGTATGTGTAGTTGATTAGGCATTGCTTATGTAGGTAGATGTCTGATGAGGAAATGTGCATACTGGAGTAATGGTTGTTGTCATGCATGAGGTTATATCATTCATTGTTGATATGGTCTTGAATTGATGACTGGACCCTGGTTAGTATGATGGTTATGCATTGATGTACTAATTGATATATGTCTAAATGTTATTATGGTTATGTTGGAGATGCATCATGCTTATTTGACGATATTACAGACAACGTATCCTCCTCGAGTATGCTAAAGTACGATTATTTATGGTGATTTGGTTAAACTGACATAGTATGCCTTTTAGGAAAGAGATTAGATGACTAGCAAGGTGGTAGACTACATACAATCTCCCTATGCATCAGATGGCAGTAGGGTGCGGGGTACTCTTCTGACTTGGAAAACAAATTAAGAATCCTAAAGGAAGAAATAAGCAATTGAAAAGTAGACAATGAAAAAATCATGCAGGAAAAAGAGAAACAAGCTGAGGTGAAAGTGATACTACTTTAAGGTTTGTCAAATTTGGAGTGACAGGGACCTCTTCAGATCAGCCATGGACATGAGGACATAATTAGTGGGGCATATGGCAGTAGGGCTCATAGTATACATAGGTCATATAGATCTGACACTATCAGAGATGGAGAGATGTTGGACACTCCAGAGAGGAGGGGTGACTAACACAAGTATTACTCTAGTTCTAGTTCCGATAGACATCATTATCGTCATCATTATCATCCCTACAAGTGGAATGATAGAGGATACTTGTCAGTTGCGTTCAAGAAGGAAAATCCACCTACCTTTGATGGAGAGATGAATAAATCTCAAGATGTGGAGGCTTTCTTGCTTGGCATGAGGAAATTATTTAGATTGCATGATTACTCAGAAAACATGAAAGAAAGGATAACCCTTTTCAATCTCAAAGGTAAAGCATATATTTGGTGGAAAGAATTGAAGAAAGTCAAGGACATACATGAGGATGATTTATCTTGGCATGCATTTGAAAGGCTCTTCAAGAATAAGTAATTGTCTGAGAGATATTATGATGGTAGAGTTAAGGAGTTTTATGATTTGTGGATGGGTTCTATAACAAATGAGGAGTATATTAGAAGATTTTTGGAGTTGTTGAAATATGTGCCTTAAATCAGAGAGAAAAAGGACAAGGTTTAGAGATTCATCAGTGGATTGTCAGTTGCATAAAGAGACTAGATTGAGTTCGATGAGCCTAGATCATTGGAGGAGGCCAACCAAAAGTTGAAGCATTATTATGAGTAGTTGAAGCATAAAGTTGAGTCAAAACATGACTTGAAGAGAAATGAAAAAGATAAAGTAAAATGGCCACCAAAGCGAGGAAGACCTTAAGATGGAAATGAGAATGATAATGCAGTTCCTTACAAGAGATTCAATATAGCTCAGAAGGGACATGGAGAGAAACAGGTTAGAGGCGGTGGTAGGGAACCATTGTAGTGTTGGATATGTGGTAGGGATCATCGTAAGAATTATTGTCCATAGTATCAGAGTGGTGGTAGACCCTAGATCTACGGTGCTTGGGAGGTGCATACAATTTGTGACATTGGTAATAACATTCCTTGGATTTATGAATCTATGGACAATAGGCAGGCGGATCATCAGGCATCGATCATTGAGATGAATGGTAAGCATTGTGATCAAGTTCTTTCTATTTTGATTAATATTGGATCTAACTATAGTTATAATAATAATGACATGGTGGATAAGTGTTGTTTGAGAAAATAAGTGCATGCAGAATCTTGGTTGGTACAATTGGCTACAGGTACAAAGAGGCAAGTTCACCATTGGGTAAGAGCTTAAGCATTTGACTTAAATGGTATGCCTACAACAGCATACTTGAATGTATTTCCATTATGTTCGTATAGTATGATTTTGGGTATGGATTAGTGATACCTTCAAAGAGCCAAAGTGGATTTCTTCGACAAGGCCATTGAGTGTGTGGATGATAGTGGGGAAAATAGGACCTTGCAAGGAAAGAAGAGCCCTACATCGGTGAGGATTTTTGCCGTTACGCAGGCTAAGCCTAGTTATAGAAAAGGTTGTGTGATGTTTGAAATATGCATTTCTAGTGATAAGGGTAAGGAAGTTGAGGATGCGGATGTGTTGAGTACATATCCAGTGTTCCAATAGTTTCAGGATGTATTTCCTGAGGACATTACAGAGTTGCCACCTCATAGGGAGGTAGCCTTTTCTATTGAGTTAGTGCCAAAGGTAGGTCCAACATCAAAGGCACCTAGTAGGATGAGCACACCTGAGTTGGTAGAGTTGAAGTTGCAATTGAAGGAAATGTTGTACAAACGATACATTAGATCGAGTGTATCACCTTGGGATACACCAATGTTGTTTGTAATAATAGAAAGATGGTACTCTTAGATGGTGCATTGATTACAGGCAGTTGAATAAGGTAACAATCAAGAACAAGTACCCTTTGCTGAGGATTGATGATTTGTTTGATTAATTGAAGGGAGAAATAGTGTTCTCTAAGATTAACTTGAGATCGAGATACCATCACATATGCATCAAGGAAGAGGATATCTTCAAGACTGTGTTTAGGACCAAGTATGGGAATTATTCATTTGTTTTTGTTTCATTTAGTTTGACTAATTCTTTATCTACATTCATGCATTTGATGAGTAGTGTGTTGCGCCCTTCTTTGGATAAGTTTGTTATTATATTCAATGATGACATACTGGTATCTTCTAAGAATGGAAAAGAACATGTTGAACATTTAGAAATGGTGTTGAGACTGCTAAGAGGGCATCCGTTGTATGTTAAGCTTAGCAAGTGTAGCTTCTTTCAGACTAAGGTACACTAGTTGGGACATGTTGTCTCTAAGGAAGGCATAGCAGTAGATCCATATAAGTAAGGATCATCATGGAATGGGAAGCTCCTAAGAATGTAGATGAGATGATATCATTCATGGGATTGGCAAGTTACTATAGGAGGTTCATTAGGAACTTCTCACACATTGCATATCATATCACATCATTGTATTGGAAAGGTAAGAAGTTTGAATGGATGGTGAAATGTGAAGATAGTTTTGAGTAGCTTAAACAGTTGTTGACACACACTAGTGCTAAATATTGCATATCCATACAAGGATTTTTTAGTGTGTACAAATGCTTGCAAGAGGGGACTTGGTGGAGTTCTCATGCAAGGAGGACATGTAATGTGTCGTGAGTCACATAAACTGAATGAGCACGAGAAGAATTATACAATGCATGATCTTGAGATAGTAGTGATTATAAATGCATTGAATATGTGGAGACATTATCTTCTAGGCAAGAGGTTTACATTAATGAGCGATCACAGTGGGTTGCAGTATTGTTTTTGACCAGCTGAATCTAAATGTCAGGCAAGCTAGATTGTTGGATACCCTTAGTGAGTTTGGCTTCGAGATCATATACATCAAAGGGAAGGAGAACCATGTTGTAGATGATCTTAGCAAGAAGGTACAGGTAAATCATATAGTATCTATAAGCTCTTATGGGACAAAGTTACGGGATAGGATCTTGTAGGCAGGACAGTGGGATGATAAATACATGGATATCATGCACAGGTTACAACAGAGTATAGGCATAGGTATAGGTTTAGGTGCAGGTATAGGTATAGGGGGTAAGGATGTAGACTATTGTCTCATGGTAGATGACTTGGTGAGGTTTCAAGACAAGTTCTATGTGCCAATTCATAGTGAGTTCAAGAATCTTATCTTGGGGGAGTTTCATGTGAAATGGTATTCATGTCATCCAAGATATTAGAAGACATTGACGATGATGAAGAAGATATAATATCAGATGAATCTGAAGAAGGAAGGGCAGAGTTCATGGCTAAATGTTTATACTGTCGACAGGTAAAGGCAGAATGCAAGAATCCAGGTGGTCTACTACAGCCTATTGCAATTTCGGAATGTAAATGGGAGATCATTTCCATGGATTTCATCATAGGTATTTCGAGGACAGTGAAGTAGCATGATTCTATTATGGTCGTGGTTGACAAGTTAAGCAAGGTAGCTCACTTCATTCCAGTGAATACTACATATTCAACCAACGGGGTAGCATAGGTGTTTATCAGAGAGATAGTGAGACTACATGGTTTTCCAAAGAAGATTGTGTTGGACAAGGATGCAAATTTCACTTACAAGTTTTGGAAGGATCTATTTGTAGGCTTGGGTACAGAGTTGGCCTTTAGTACAACTTATCATCCATAGAGAAATGGTCAGACAGACAGGGTCAACTAGATCTTAGAGGATATGTTAAGGATACGTGATGCACTGGTAGAGGAAATGGGAGGAGTATGTTACATTGCTTGAGTTTACATACAATAATGGTTATCACGAGTCATTGAGGATGAGTCATTTCGAGGAATTGTATGGACAGATTTGTAACACTCCCATCAACTAGAGTGATCCAATGAACATGGTACTTATTAGACCAGCCATGTTGATGGACATGGAGTAGGAAATGCAGGTTATAAAGAACAATATAATGACAACACAAGATATATAGAAGAGTTATGTAAATTATCACAAGGTGTTCAAAGAGTTTCAAGTTGGGGAGCATGTGTATTTTGCGCATCAAGCCCAAGAAAATCTCTTCGAGGTTTGGTTCATGTGCCAAGTTGGTACCACAATATTGTGGGCCTTTTGAGATCCTTTAGAGGATTGGACCAGTGGAATATCGACTTACACTGCCTCCAACAATGAAATTCCATTATGTTTTTCATATTTCATTGCTTAAGAAGTATATAAAGGATGTTGATCATCTTATTGACTAGTCTGTATTGCAGGTGGAGCAAGAGGGAGAGTTCCAGCCATATCCTAAGAGCATACTGTAGCAGAAACATCTCATGCTCAGGAACAGAGCCATACAACAAGTTAAAGTGCAGTGGAAGAACTGTGGGCCTAAATAAGCTACATGGTAAATGGCGGATCAGATGTGGGCCCTATATCCTTCATTTCTTGCCAGTTAAGGAAAAGCAGTTTTGGTGTGACGTTGGTTTACGTTTGGCATATGTTTTTTTGATGTTTTCATATTTGTATATGTATATATATATATATATGGATGTAAGTACCGCCATGAGCTAAGTTATAAAGCTCCAATAAGAGGTATGGTTTTTATCTTCTCATGATGTTTTCCTTTTAAGCTGGTTCTTCATTGTAAATATTGCAATGAGCTAAGTCATAAATCTCCATAGGTAATATGTTTTCTTTCTAGTAGTTTTGTTGAGGTCATGGTGTGGTTTAACACTGAGGATGGTGTTCCCCATGGGGCGGGGGGGTTGGGGGGGGGTGTTGTAACAACCCTCGTGAAAATTTCATGTAATAAAAGTTAATAAAGGAAAAATAAGACCACGGTTAAGGGACACATATTCCAAGTTGAATGTCCGGCAAAGATTGTTGAAATATGACAACAAAAATGTAATTATGGATAAATTTGTAAATTACTCTCAGTTATTTATTATAACAGAATTCATAACTAGAAGGAGTGACTGTAATAGAGGAAAAGCCGATATTAATTGGGTTAGCTCGAGAGGCTTGTATTATAGAGAATAATATTTGATTAATAGATATCCAATCCCTTGCTCTGCGGATGTTTCCTTGATACACTGTCAAGGTTTTACCACATAAATCATCTTGTGGTAATGTGTGTTTTCTTTTAAAAATCGGTTTCCATTTAGTTTTTCTTCCACGTATTTTTACTTTAGTGTTTGATCCCGTTTTATGAATTCAAGTTCGAGAAGTGGTATTAGAAGGCAGTGAGAGAAATCTATTGCGTGAGCCGTGAGAGAAATCTGTTGAGTGAGTGGTGAGAGAAATCTATTGCAGCCATGATATAAATCTGTTGCATCATCACCATTTGTTGATTACTGAAGAAGAAATCTACAAGCCCGTCTATCTGCCCTATGAATATAACACTACCAGCCCTTTGCGTTTAAAAAAAAACACTCGTTGTCCATTGCTTGAGCCATAATTTCGAGTTGCTGTGAAAACTAATGCCTGTGATTGCAATGAGTGCCCTGCTACAGTTTTGAAGGGATAAGGAGAGTCTGGTAAGCTGCAAAGGTAGCCACTCAACCCATTCTGAAAATCAAGGACCAATTGTCATCCATGTCTATTATAGAAAAAACTATTCGAAGCTTGCTTCCATAGACAGAGGTTGGTGAGAAACCACTATTGCTGTGTGAAGAAGATTTCTGCAAACTGCTGTGGAGAACCAATTGCAGCATCGTTTCTCACTATGAAGGTTGGGTAATTTTTTTTTTCCAGCAAAATTTGTTGAATAAATTCATTGAATTGAAGAAAAGAAAAATTTTCAAGAAACTGTAGTAGGGTTTCATTAAATTAAAAAAAAATTCCCAGAAAACTACTGTAGTGTTTCAGTAAATTGAAGAAAGAGAAAAGGGTTTCAGTAAATTGACTAAAGAAAAAAGGGTTTCAGTAAATTGAAGAAAAAGGAAAAAGACAGACAATTTTTTTTTGGGAAAGAAATATAATTCTGGAATCTCTTTTTTTTAAACAGAAATTGAAGGTTTTTTGTTCAGAACTTTACCCAAGAAACCAGAAAATATTGAAAACCCTAGTTGGAAGAAGGGAAACAAAATATTTTGATTTAATAAACCGAAAGACAAAAAACATAGGAGGAAGGGTTTGTAGGAAAGAAATGGCTAAAATGACGAATGCGAAGTTCGAGGTGGATAAATTCACCAAGAAGAATAACTTTGCTCGATGCAAACTAAAATTTAAGGATTTTCTTGTGCAACAAGGGTTTGACAATGAATTGAACGGGGTGAAGAAGAAATGTTCTAGCATGATAGATTTAGACTGGGCGGACTCGGATGCTCAATCTCTCAGTACCATTAAGTTATGCTTGGTAGATGAAGTTCTCTTCAATATAGTTGAAGAAACTTTAGCAGCATGTTTGTGGGGAAAACTGTAAACATTATATATGACCAAATCGTTAACCAATAGAATTTATCTAAAAATACAATTTTACAATATTCGAATGGAGGGTACAAAAATTGCAGAACATCTAAAAGTTTTTAATACACTTATTTGTCAATTGTTTGATATGGAAGTTAAATTTCAAGAAGAAGACAAAGCTATCACCTTGCTGTGTTCCCTACTTGAGTCATGGGACCACTTCATTACCTTTATTAGTTTGAGCACAACTGAGTCCTTGGAATTTGATTTAGTTGTGGGAGATTTGCTAGCTAAAGAAGTAAGGAAGAGGTCCAATGTTGAAACCTTTGCATCAGAAGCTATGGTAGCTAGAGGACGGTCAAAAGAAAGAGGGGATAAAAGAAGGGGCTCTTTTAGGTCTAAATTAAAGGGTAAGAAGTGTAAAGAAAAATGCTGGTACTGCAATCAAATTGGACACCTCAAGAAAGACTATTGGAAACGAAAAGAGTCTAAAAACCCAAAGAAGGAAGCAAATCAAGCTGATTCAGGTATGACAGATGAAGTTTTATCTACTGAAGCAATATGTCTGATAGATGAAACTTTACTTGTATGTAACGTCTCTTAGAATTTTGAAAGTTGGTTGTTAGACTCTAGTGCTTCTCATCACATGAGTCCACACAAAAATTGGTTTACTTCATATGAAGTTGTAAATGGTATTTCTATGTTTATGGGTAATAATATATCATGTCAAACTATTGGGATGGAAAATATCGGGATTAAAATGTATGATAACACAGTTAGAACATTAAATAATGTTAGACATGTACCTGAATTGAAGATAAAATTGATTTCTTTGGGAGTGTTGGACTCAGATGGTTATAAGTTTATAGGTCAGAATGGAGTGCTGAAAGTCTCAAAAGGAGCCCTAGTTTTTATGAAGGCAGAAAAAGTCAGAAATCTTTATAGACTCAATGGAATTACTAAGGTCAGTGAAGCAGTGATTGTGTCAGAGAAAGATGAAGGTACTCGCCCATGGCATCAACAATTGGGTCACATGAGCAAGAAAGGTCTTCAAGTACTGATGAATCATAAATTACTTCCTAATTTGATCTCCTTGAAGTTGGATTTGTGTAAACATTGTGTGTATGGAAAAAAGTGTAAACAGAGGTTTAAAATTGGAAGTCATAATAGTAAATAAATTTTGGACTATATTCATTCTAATCTATAGGTTGTATCGTATGGAGGTGCTATATTTTTTAATGTTTATTGATGATTTCTCCTAGAAAGTTTGGGTCTTTATGTTAAAAAAGAAAGCTGATGTATTCAATGTCTTTAAACAATTTAAAGCAATGGTAGAAAAAAGAACACACAAATTAATTAAATGTTTGAGAACTAACAATGGTGGTGAATTTACTTCTCTAGAATTTGAACAACACTGTAAGGACAAAGGAATTGTTAGACATAAAACTGATGTTTATACTCCTCAAAAAAATGGTGTTTTTGAAAGTATGAGTCAGACTCTTATGGAAAGAGCAAGAATCATGATCATCAATGCTCTTATTCCTAAAAATTAGCATTCAAAATTAGATCCAAAATCGAAATTTTACGTCTCTTTTGGGTGTGACTATTGGGTAAAAGGATATAGGTTGTGGGATCCTACTTCACGGAAGATAGGCATTAGTGGAGATGTAACATTTCATGAATCTTATGTTTTAAAATCAGATGTTGAAAGAATTGAATAGGAATAGGTATCGCCAAATCAAAAAATTCAGTCGGAGGCTAGACCTTTTTCCAAAAGTCGAAAGGAAGGAGAGGCTTCTGGAGGAAAAGGTGAAGAAGATGCAAAGGAAAATGTTGAAGTTTCAAAACTAGTTCAACAACCAGTCACTCTAAGAAGGTCTACAACGGAAAGAAAAACTCCCAAAGGGTATGAAGATTTTGCTTCATCTTTTTCATTCATTACTGAAGATGGGGAACCTTCTTGTTATCAGGAAGCAGTGGATGATACAAACAGTGAAAAATGGAAAATGGATATGGAAGAAGAAATGTATTCCTTAGCCAAGAACAATACCTGGGATCTTGTAGGACTTCCTCGAGGGAGAAGTGTTGTTGTATGCAAGTGGGTCTTCAAATTAAAATGGAAATTTGATGGGAGTATCGAAACATATAAGGCAAGGCTGGTAGAAAAAGGGTATTCTTAGGATGAAGTTATTGACTTTCATGAGATTTTTGCACCAGTTGTAAAACTTGTTTGTATTCGTGCTGTGTTGGCACTAACTGCATTACTTAACCTTGAGTTAGAATAGTTAGATGTTAAAACAACTTTCCTACATGATGATTTGGATGAAGAGATATATAGGGAACAACCAGAAGGTTTTGTACAAGGTCACAATAGAAGATTAGTTTGCAAGCTCAGGAATTCAATGTATGGCCTGAGGCAGTTCCCCGGGCAATGGTACAATAAGTTTGAATCCTTCACGGTGAGCTAGAACTTTATTAGAAGTGAGTATAATCATTGGGTATACTTCAAGAGTTTCAATGGCATATTCATTATCTTAGTTTTGTATGTTGAAGATATGCTTATTGCAAGAAAAAGCATGGAAAAGATCAACAGGTTAAAGGCTCAGCTATCTAGGACATTTGATATGAAGGAACTTGGAGCAACAAAACATATCTTACGCATGGAGATACACAGGGACAAGTAAAATGGTAAGATTTGGTTATCACAAAAGAAGTATGTGGAAAGAGTACTTGAAAAGTTCGGTATGAGTAGTGTGAAACCTGTTAATGTTCCATTAGCTTCCCATTTTAAGATTTCTTTGGTTTTGAGTCCTAGAACAAATGAAGAAAAGCAGTATATGTCTCGTGTACCATACGAAAATGTTGTAGGCCATTTAATGTATGTGATGTTACCTACAAGACCTAACATTTCACATGCATTTGGAGTTATTAGTAGGTTCATGGAAAATCCGGGTGAAGAACATTGGCGAGTAGTGAAATGTGCGCTTTAGTATTTAAGAGGCATAAGTGACCATTGCATCATCTTTAATGGTAGTGAAGGATTTGTCTGCGGATATGTGGAAACTAATTATACAGGTGCTTTGGACAAAAGGATATCTACTACGGGTTATGTCTTTACTCTTGCAGGTGGAGAAATTAGCTAGATGTCAAAGCTTCAAGAAACAGTTGTGTTGTCCACTAACGAAGTGGAGTATATAGCTGCTTCATATGCCAGTAAATAAGTAATCTAGTTAAAGTGTCTACTTGATGAGATTGGAAGGGTGCATGAGAAAGTGAATGTATTATGTGATATTTAGAATGTTATTCATTTGGCTACAAATCCATCTTATCACAACAAGACCAAGCACATTGATGTAAGGTATCATTTTCTGAGACATGTGATCGATGGTGCAAAAGTAGCTCTCAAGAATGTCCATACACAAGAGAATTGTGCAAACATATTCACGAAGCCAGTTACAGTTGAGAAGTTGTGGTGGTGTTTGGATTCTCCTCGCTTCCAAAAGAGATGACGAATGGGCATGGACAAGGGATTAGGAAAATTGTTGTCAAGGTGGAGTTTGTTGAAATATGACATAAAAAATGTAATTATGGATAAATTTGTAAAGTACTGTCATTTATTTATTATAACATAATTAATAACTAGAAGGGGTTATTGTAAGGGAGGAAACTGGCATATTAATTGAGAAATCCAAAGAGGCTTGTATGATAGAGAATCATCTTTGATTAATCGATATCCAATCCCTTTCCCTGTGGATGTTTCCTTGATACCCTGTCAACATTTTGCCACATAAATCATATTGTGTTAATGTGTGTTTTCTTTTAAAAATTAGTTTCCATTCAATTTTTCCCCAACGTTTTTTTCCTTTGGTGTTTAATCATGTTTTATGAATTTAAGTTCAAGAAAGATATCCTAGTGGGCATCATTGGATGTGTGTTTTGTCTTAGGAAAATCTGCAAGGCTAAGGCAAAGGCATTAAAAGGAAAAAATGTTCCATGTGACAAGGAAATTAGAGGAAAATAATGAAAAATGAAAAAAATCAAGGCCTCATTCATCAAAAGGCTTACGAGGATCAGTTCATGGCTTTTGTCAAGTTCAAGTTTGGATCTCTCTCATTATTCTCTCTCTCTCACTCTCTTTGTCACTTCGAGTTTTCTTGGCACACTCTAGTTTGGAGCAAGGAAAGGAAAAGTAAGAAAAGGAAAGGGAAAAGCAAGAAAGGAGCAAGGAAAGAAAAATTAAGCAAAGGAAAGGGAAAAGCAAGTAAGGAGCAAGGAAAGGAAAGCAAGATCAAGTAGCTTTAGCAGGAATGCTTGCAGGTAACCTTTTGTATGTGAGATTTCCTAGCTAGTTTGGACATGCATGGCTTTGCATGTTGGTGTATGGTTCTCTTATTTTCGGTAGGATGGTTTTGCCGATTTATGATTGTAGATTTCAGCCTAGCCTAGCCTTTTGCGGATGCCATGGTGTGTTGGGATGTTGGTTTCGGTTTTTGAACTTTGGAATTTCTAGATGGACATCGAAATCTGGGGCGGAGATGGTCTCAAGGTTCATTCTAAAAGCCCTAGTAATCCCTTAACAAGTTTTAGCGAGATACATGGTAAAGCCTAAGGGAGTTGTCTTGGTTTAGGGCCTATTGATCCAGGTTTGGATTGCAGTAAAGCCTGAGAGACAAGGAAACGAAAAATTCCTCAAGGATAGTGATGGATTCCGGATGGAATTCCAAGTTGTGTTTGGTTGTGATCAGAGCACAGGTTTTGGTGTGATCACATTTTGGTGAGGGTGGAGGTGGTTTAAACTCTAGATTCCCTTGGTTGTTCTTGGATTAGTTTTTCAATGAGATCCCATATCCATGCTTGGAATATGGCATGGGGGTGACTGGCTAAAAGATAGATTTGGTTTAGCAATGTCTATGGTTGAATGTTATGTGGAAGTCTTGAACCTAGTCAGATTTTCCTATGATTTATATGTGAATGTAATGATTGTCATATCTTTGATCTCTATTTGGTTTTATGCTCATTATAAGCATGCTGGAATGACTGGTTCATGTCATGGTTATTTCACATGTTTACTTGTAACTGTTAAATGGATGGATGCAATACCTAATTGATGATGAAGTAGTTCACTAGAGAAGGAGGTGATCCTTCTGGTTATGTTTCATATGTTGTTTCAACCATTTTTGCTCTAGTATCTTAGACCTCTAGGTTGCTTTGATGCCAAGTGTTTGACAGAATGTCAGTCTTGGTTGCGGATGCTCAGACCTAGTCCCGAGGGTCATTTTTGAATGATCAACATTGTCATTATGTTTTTAATGAAGTATGGAAGTTACAATAAGTTATGGGCTAGAGAAGTTAATTAAATCCCAAGGTCATTGGCATAGAACTGGAAATTTGGTCGAAAGTCACTGGAAAGCAGGCCTATGAGAGTGAGTTTAGGTTTCTAGCCACTCCCTTGACCATAGCATGAGAGTGACTATGGCCTAAGAGCTGCACAATAGCAATGGGACCCAGGGACATGTTGTCTGAGTGGCTGACTTGTCTCTTGAGGGTTTTGTTGATGATTTTGGATGACTATATGTGATGTTCCATCAATTCCACTTACTTAAGGTGACATAGGAGGTTGAATCTAATTTTAGTAGAATCTCTCCTCATGTTTACCCCGGTTGGCATGGATACTTTGGGTAGACCTGGGAGGGGGTGTTATGGATTGGTATCATATCATGGTTACACTCTATTTGGGTCATATCTAATGCTACAGATATGGTTGAATGTGTTGGTCATGCATGCTTTTCAGTTTCGTGTGTGGCTCTTACACTTGTGCTCCATGTGCTTTTTGCACTGCATCATATTGATCATGGTAGTAGTAAGGTTATCACGAGGAACTTGATGTCAATTTTATGGAATGCATTGTCATGAGTATATGACTAGTTATACAGTTATATGTAGCCTGAGTAAATCCTTGTACGTTGGGATGCATTCTTGTTTATATGATTACTTGCATCAATCTTGTAGGTTGATTACAAGAATTGATCGCTTATGCTAGACTGCATGTGGTTATGTGTATGTGCAGTTGATTAGACATTTCATATGTAAGTGGATAGTTGCATGAGGCAATGTGTATACATGAGTAATGGTTTTTTTCATGCATAAGTTCATAACATCCATTGTTGATATAGCCTTGCATTGATGACTTGACCCTAGAAAGTATGACGTTATGTGTTGATGCACTTATTGATATGTGTATATATGTTATTATGGTTATGCTGAACATGCATCACGTTGATTTGATGATCTTGCAAAAAAGGTATCCTCCCCGAGTATGTTAAGGTACATTCATTTATGGTGATTTGGTTTAGCTGACATAGTATGCCTTGCGGGAAAGAGACCAGATCAATAGCAAGGTGGTAGACTAAGTAAAATCTCCATGTGCATCAGATGGGTAGCGGGGTGTATGGAACTCTTTTGAATTGGAAAACTCATTAAGAATCCTGAAGGAATAAATAAGGAGTTACAAAGCAGACCATGACAAAATTATGCAGGCACAAGAGAAACAAGCAAAGGTGAATCCGATACAACTTCAAATTTTGTCAGTTTTGCAGTGACAGAGACCTCTTCAGATTAGCCATGGACATGAAGACATAAAAAATGGGGAATATGTCAATAGGTCTCGTAGTAGAAATAGGTCAGATAGATCTGACACTATCAGAGATGGAAGGATGTTGGACACTCCAGATAGGAGAGGTGAGAGATACAAGTATTACTCTAGTTCTGGTTCTGAAAGACATCATGATTTTCATCATTATCATCTGTATAGGAGGAATGATAGGGGATAATTATCGGATGAGTTCAAGAAGGAAAAGCCAGATACCTTTTATGGAGACATGAAGAAATCACAAGATGCGAATGCTTGGTTACTTGGCATGAAGAAATTATTTAGATTGCATGATTACTTAGAAAATAAGAAAGCTAGGATAGCCCTTTTCTCTCTGAAAGGTAAAGTAGATATTTGGTGGGAAAATGTGAAGAATGTCAAGGAGATACATGAGGATGATTTGTGTTGGCATCAATTTGAAAGGCTCTTCAAGAAGAAGTACTTTATTGAGAGGTATTACGATGATAGAGCTAAGGAGTTTTATGATTTGTGGATATGTTCTATGACAAATGAGGAGTATGCTAGCAAGATTTTTGGAGCTGTTGAGATATATGACCTACCTTAGAGAGGAGAAGGCCAAGGTTTAGAGATTCATTAGTGGATTTCTAGTTGCATACAAAGATCATATTGAGTTGGATGAGCGTAGATCATTAGAGGAGGCCATCCAAAAGATGAAGCATTGTTATGACTAGTCGAAGTGCAAAGCTGAGCCGAGACATGACTTGAAGAGAAAAGAAAAAGCTAAAGGAAAATGGCCACCAAAGTGAGGAAGATCTCAAGATGAAAATGAGAAAGATAATGTAGTTCCTTACAAGAGATTTAATACAACTGAGAGGTCACATGGAGAGTAGCAGATTAGAGGCGGTAGTAGGGAACCATTGCAGTGTTGGATATGTGGTAAGGATCATTGTGAGAGGGATTGTTTGTAATATCAAAGTGGTGGTAGAACCTATATCTACAGTGCTCAGGAGGCACATACAGTTTGTGACATTGGTCATAGCATTCCTCATATTTATGCAGTCATTGACAACAAGCAAGTGAATCATCAGGCATCGATCATTCAGATGGATGGTAATCTTTGTGATCAACTTGTTTCTATTTGATTTATCTTGGATCTAACTACAATTATATTACTCTTGACCTGGTGGATAAGTGTGGTTTAAGAAAAGAAGTGCATGAAGAATCTTGGTTGGTATAGTTGGCTACAAGTACAAAGAAGTGAGTTCACAATTACTAAGAGCTTATGAATTTGAGTTAAATGGTATGCCTTCAACAATAGATGCCAAGAACAAGAAGAAAACAATAAGAAAACCATGAATAACAAATAAAAGTACCGCACCACAACATAAGTGGAAGGGCCATGACGCATACATAATCAAATTTCAAATCAAGCATGAAAAAATCATAAAAGACTGAAAGCACAAAACTATCAACAAATTCCAAAACTCAATCCCATGGGTTCCCAATGCTTCAAAGGGAAATCCTAACTTGAGCCTTCTTCAAGATTTCATGACAGTCACTTTTTCCATGTAATCCCCTGCATCATAGTTCCATAAACACATAACTATAAATGATTAAATAAATATACAATATACTGATTGACTTACCTTGTTGTATGAAGCACATTCCCTTGTAATTGAACACGTACACATATTATTTATCAAGGGATTCTAATTCTATTGACGAATCTCGCTATAACTAGAAATAAACTATTATGGATTTTAAATGTATGTTCATGAATATAGAACATATCCACATAATGTCAGACAAAACCAAGGTTAAGAAGATTTCCTATATTCATGCAAAGAACTCATTCATTTGGAATTGTGGTTTCCAAACCTAGCCAAAGGAATTCTCACCCAATTCCTTTCTTTTACCTTTTCCTAGCTACAATTGAGTCTTATTATGTGTTATCCCATCACCGAGTTGTTAGTTATATAAAAAAATCAATTGTTATCTTTTCACATTAATACCAAGCATGTTTCTTGGAAAATTCTCACACATGTTAGTCACATGTTCCAAAGATGAAGGCATCATTTCAATTAATTTGAAATCATCCTTTACCAATAGTAACAACCATGTCATAGTCTCAAATCAACTCATACTCATTAGTCATAATACTAAAAATATCACCCACATTCACCCAAGTACATATTAGTTGTCTTAGCACACATTGTGTTAATACAATTATCTTAAAACAAGATATTTCCTTCATGCAATCTTATAGACAGATACTCATAACATGCAATTAATCAAACATTTGAACAACTTGTAAACATAACCTATTATTATACATGACCCACACTAAGGTAGAAGGAGGAAACTACTATAATGACCTGATCTCCAGTGTCCAATTATGGAAACGGGATCTCCAAAGATCTACTAAGTTTAACAACACTTTCCAAAACTTGATTTTCATTTCTCATACTTATTTCTCATTTCTCATTTCATTTTCATTTTCATTTCTCATAATCATGTCCCCTTTAGACATTGTAGACTTCACACCATGCCTAAGAGGGGAGTTATGTGAATAGTAGTCTAGTACTCTTCTCCTCATCTCTGATCTTTTATTTCCTGCAAACATACCATGTTAGAAAAATCAAATAGACGACATAATCAAACTCATACCTCATTGTATCTCAGGGGTGGCTATCACATATGCACAATTCAACCCATATCAATATGATACATTATCACAAATATATCGACCCCATTAGAGACATTTTGAGGTAAAAAATGGGCCTCCAAAGGAATATTATAAAATATTAGTGTAAATAATAAAACAAGATTAGATTCAATCATCAAATTTTAGAGGGGAAACATAAAAAACTACTTTTTTAACTTATCTCCTTATGGTTTTACTCAAATTTCAAGCAGGAGAACTTGTTGGATGCATAATTTAATTACTCATTTAAGGAGTACCCATGTTGCATAATTCTGACAGACCCTACTACACAAAAAATGAGAAATACATGAAAAAAACATGATTGCAATCACATTTTTCATGTCTTTCTCATTTTTCATGTAGCAGGGTCCATGAAAAGTATGGAACATGGGCACTCCTTGGATGAGGAATTAAATTATGCATCCAACGAATGATCTTGCTCAAAATTTGAGTAAAACCATAGGGAGATAATTTGAAAATACGAGCTGAAGAAGTTATTTTTCTACCTTTTTTATTTTTTAATCATTTTACTTTTTTACTTAAAAAAAGATGAATAATCCCCAATGGTTGACATAATAATCTTGAATCCTATTGGTTCTTATAAATTTTATTTTGGTTGTATGTTTTTGTTTTGAGACCTATTTTTTACCTCAAAATTTTTCTAATGTGTACCTGAATATCATAACCATGACCATTTTCACATGTCGATCCAGGTTAGCTTGATATATATAAAATCAAGATAGTAGTTGTAATGAACATAATCATCATGCATATGACTATAATGCATATAACAACAAGTTAACTATCATGCATGACTAACCGATACACGTGCATATGGCCACACTGATTAACTAGCATCTATCATGCAAGTGATCACAACAAGAATAGAATGACAGGAATGCATATAACCATAAGGAATGTAAAAACCACTAACCATCATACCTATATTCCAAACATACAAACCCATGGAAAATTTTAGGGGCTAATGTTCGTCGAGTGGGATAATTTTCCATGATTTTTCCACAAAAAGATTAGCCAATTTCCATTTTTTATAAAAGATTATTCACCTAAATTTTAGAATATAAAATTATTTTACCTTAAAAATCACCAACATTATATAGAGACTATATATAAAATAATTATAAATTTGAATAATTTTACAAACATATCAATAAACATTCTATAGTTTGCATATTAGGGGTTAGTGAGATTTTCCAATGCTTTTAAACTTCAAGAAAATTTTCCATCCTTAAAATTTTCCTTGAAACCTATACAACGATTTGTTGTTACCCCGAGGTCCAGTGCTGCAACCTTGATCTGATAATCTGCATATCCTACTCCATCTCATCCAACATATGAACATCATGATGACATAAACTGCATAATGACCACCGCAATGCATTCCTATCCTACTATGCATGCATAAACATATAAATTTAGCCCATCCAGTCCAAGTGTTTAAACTTGTAAGCTCTTATACCACCTTGTAACCACCCCTCCCACATTTAGCCAATTTCACAAGCCCGTTAGGGTATATATGGGATGAGAATAATTATGACATGACCTGACCTTCTAGTTCTAGCTAGGGAAGTGGGCCCTAAAAATTTACCACATACTAATGACAAAATAACATGGTGCAGGGACTACATATCACACGGGAGCTGAATAAAATCCCTAGGTTATTAATCCTCAATATGGAACATTGTTTCACTAACCTAGACCCACAATTGCACCCAAAAAGATGCATGCACATAGTTATGAGGCTATTACTACACTCATAAGCCTCGCTTCCACAGTTATGAACTAAACTCTTCAGTTATGAGCATGCAGTCCTAGTATTTGTTCCACCTTTTGAGGTCAGCCTCTAGACCACTAAACAAAACTTCTTGAAAATTTCTAGAATGCATTTGATAGCCCAATTAATAACTTATCAAAACATGTCAAGATCCATAGATCAACTACATCATATAACCAACAAATAACTACCATAGAAACCATGGAAACTCAATTATAACATCACCAACATAATCACTACAAGTATTCATAAATCATAATAGGAATATATCTCTTATTAATATATAAAAATTCCAACCAAGTTAGAGAATTCCATGTACCACCCAACCATATATTAGGTTGAACCAAATCTCTCTTTCATCCAACAACCCTCGGGCCATATTCCAAGCATGAGTGTGGGACCTCATGGAATAAATCAAAACAAAACAAACTAGGGCTTCTAGAGGCCAAACCACCTCAACCCTCAACCACAACGATTCCACCTCTATGGTCATAAATCATTAACACCAACAAGATCTGTCTCTACCGAAGTTGTTCAAGGCTCCATGAACTAGTAACTCAACCCACAATCTTCCAAAGCTCTAGAGTGTTTGTCCAACAACACTCTAGGGATGAGTAACTCAACCCACCATGGGCTCTAGAGAAACTTTCCCAACCTAGGCTCTGAGACTATTAACTTAACCCAATTTGTTCTAGGTCTTTCAAAGTGTTTATTCAAACCCACATCCATCGAGAACCTGACTACCAATCATAAGAACAACAAGTGGAGAAACCCACAACACTATGACCATCCATGAAATGGAAGGGCAAGGCTAAAACCATTGTCACTCCAATAAAATATCCATGCCAATGAAAAAACATAACCAAAAAATCACATGCATATACCATGCATCCATAAATAAGCAAGGAAATCACACATGCAACCTCTTACCTGTGAAACAATCTAGTTGTAGTTGCTAATCCAATTATCTCCTTGTTCTTTATTGCTTTCCTTTGCCTCCATTCTGCAATCAAAGTGAATTCCCAAGTGATCCAAGAATGCTCCAAGAATACCCTAAGTGTGCAAGAGTATGAGAGAATTGGAGAACGAAAATGAGAGATCCAAAACTGAACTCACAAAAGTTAAACTAGAAAAATATCGACTGACAAAATATATCAACTTATCCTCATAAGCCTTTTTATTATTAAAGCCTTTATTTTCTTCATTTTCCTTAACATTTCCTCTAGATTATATTGCATACAAATATGTGTCTCTTCACATTCCTTTCCTCATATTTCCCTTTACTTCATAAATAAAATTCCAATTAATGCAACTTTTCCTTTTCGAATTCCTTTGCTATTTTTTCTTCGCCACAAATAAATCGAAAGTGATCCTCGCTACAATATCTTCCCACTATTTAGCTTGGAATAAGTGTCCCATGACCTTGGTCTTAGTTTAATTACATGGAAAATCAACCAAGGGTTGTTACGAAAAATTTAGTGTCGATGGGTCCTATTTATCATATATAGATGTATTATACTTGTTCCCAAAGTTTCATGCACTGTCACACAAGTGATATCATTGTCATTGTAAAGTGTACATTAAGTGTCGCACTTGGAAGAGTATGTTGTTTTGTAGTCATATTAAAGAAACCATGTTGTTTCTCAGTGAAAAGTGTATAATGTTGTGTCATTAATGGTTCTAAGTGTGTGATCATGTTCAAGTCTAAATTTTGTCTCATATTGGCTTCAATGATCCAACACTTAGCCAAATTCTAGAATATTTTCTGCCTGAATAGCTTAAGCTCACTCTACCCTCCTGAACTGCACATTGTGGAGTGGAAAGACTCAAGCATGCACCCTTACCTCCTGGAACTATAAAATGCACAGTTCTTGTCTCTAAGGACAATACATTACACAGTCATGGTGCGCAATCTTGGTCGCATGACCCCCACAACTGCACAATTAAGCCTCCCTATCAGTATGCATCTATGCATTGTGTAATATCAGTCTACAGTCTTCCTTCCTAGTTCTCAAACTACGTAACTACATAATATACTAGCCTCCCTCTCTCCTAAACTACACATTGCATAATCATAGTGGGTAAGCCTACCTCATTTTCACCCTCTACTACGTAGTCTTCCTACCCATGCCTTCAATGTTGTGAGTTTCATAGTCACAAGCCTTAACACCTCACTCCTAGCCTCTAGAATGTGCACTCTACAATCCTTGAACCTTCCTCCCACTCCAGTACTCGGTTCTAGTTCAATAAGTTATTTTCATGAAGCATGTTAGACTAGGAGTTTTTCATGTTGATGTCGTCTTGTCATGAGTGATTTCCAATTGCAGCCACTACATCTTCACATGACATGATAATTATCAAGGATAACGAGAAGGAGACTATACTAGAGGACACTTATGAAGCTGCAAGAGAAATTTTATCCTTAAACAAGAAGACAAAGGGACACTAGATTACAAAAGAATTTAAAGATCAAGATCATAGTGAAGACTCCCTATCTTCAACCCTTATGGAGGAGGAAGAGGAAGAGCATGTATCATATCGAAATAAGAGATAAAGATAACAACATAAAGAGTGGCTTGGCATTATCACATCATTATTAAGTCCATGTCGTTAATGTCAAGTCATGGCTTGTCAAGGTGTCACTCCAAGGTCTCATACGAGTCATTATTTTCCACATCATTTAGGGATGTAATCATGTAATTTTCAATCATATGAGAAATGTGATAAAAAGTGTAAGTCCAGGGTTCACCTATATAATTTTAAAATTCATCTAGACGTCAAAGAGTGTCATGGAAATTAAAAAAGTTAGATGGAAACTCAAGAGCCATGAGGGGAGTTCAAGAGTCACAAGGGTAGTAGAGAGTCACCTCATTTGTTATATATACACCCTCATAGCTCGAGCAAATGGAATTTCACCTTGGATCCTCTAAACAGGCATTAGAGAGGGAGATAGTTCTTTTGTGGAGAAAGTGGTAAGCTCTAATGCTCCACTATTGTAAATAGTGGCATCCATTGTATCAATGTATCTTAGAAATTTTTCTTAATACTTGAAGATCATTGAGCTAGCGTGCTTTCATGAGTATGTTGTAAATTTTGTATGACCATTCTTTGAATGTTTGTGATATATGTTGTTTTTCATTTGTACTAAAGAAATTGAACTATTTTAGTGGATTTGGTTCTTATCTTGTCGAAGGTGTGCTGTACATTTTTTAATGATCGTTACTTCTATGTGAACTATTTCACTAGTTGATTAACTATTCTTTCATATGTATGCTCATTTTTATTTATTAGATTAGTACTATTAATCTTCTCTTAAAGGCCCACTTTTGTCTCCCTTCAGTGGAATAACCTTGATGAATTTTATAATTGGACATTTAACAAGGCATACTCACTTATTCCTTCAAAATTTCATGTACATTATTCTCTCATGCTAATGCTCGCATCCAATTCAAATCCCTAAGGAAAATGAAATTCTGACCTTATTTTTGGAAGGGATCCTATACTAAATGGTGCAAAATCTAATTGGGAATTCTCATCGGGGGGACCAACTTGTCTATTGGCAGGTTCCAACACCATCAACCGGTTCATGGATGTAGATAACAATATCTAGAATTCTAATTCGGTAAGTATTATTACTATGTACTTTAGTAATAATATGTCCAATCATCATGCTAACTTCATTTTTCCTAGAGTGAAGGCAATATGTTTTTCCAGAAAATATTGACCAAGAATCATATTTACACCAATATTCTATTGATAAAACTCTACAATACATTAAAATTCGTTAACACATATTTTGAAGTCGTTACTGAATTTGTTAATGGAAATGATTTCTACATTGATAGCCCTCAACATTTCTCATATTAGTTTCTAATAGTAGAAAGGGATTTATCAAGACATGGCACAATAAACCATATCCCTTATGTCTATTTGGGTATTCAACATGTAGGATTTGTATATTCCTGGCTTACTTTTGATGGAAATAGTTACTCAAAGAGTGATTACCTTTATTTCCTGGTATAGAGAAGCACATTGAATCATTGCTTGGTTTTGTTCCTAAGGTTCCCCTTGGAATTCAAATTCAAGGTCTAGTTTGGCCAGTGTTTCTGCCAATTATTTATGTGATGATGCCTCTTCCTCTGACTGCAAAAGTTGTAATGTTTCTTTGCCTTTAATAAAAATCTTCTTCAAGCTTTCTTAATGTATACTTTTTCTTCTTTACCTATTGTTGTAGTTGGATTATTTGGTGGTGCCTTTGCTTCCTTTCTCTACTAAGTTGATTTCTATGTGGTAGGTTTTTCTCTTTGGAGGAATATTTGGAGTACTTGGGAACGAAAGGGTGGTTGGAAGAGGAAAGCATAGTCTATTCATGGGGGAGTAATAATGATAGGGGAATAGATGATGTGAAAGATTCCAATGGATTCATCATGACACTAGGAAGTAAGATGATCAATTTGAGCATAGAGAGGCCTTTTCCTATTAATATCCTAGATAGGTGTATTGGTTGATAATCTATGGAGTTCAATCATTTTAGAGTAAGATCATTAGAGGACATTGTCAGCATATTTATACATCAGAATTCAATATCTAAATCAAGATTTGTAGTCGACTTTGTAGGGGATGATTGTTCAATAGAGGATTAAAAATTAGAATAGTCAATACTATGTAACACTTCTAAATCAAAATCATAACAAATATAAAAATCTACTTCATCATTGTGCGAGGAAAGGAATTCCAATATTTTCATACCTCTCCTTGATTTTTTCTTACGAAACTTTTTTTCCTAGTAGCTTCTCTTGCCATAGATGTAACATTATGTTTTTGCCTTGGAATAAAATGTTTCTTAAATGAAACTCTTTTCTTGAAAGGTAGGCAAGGCTTGGAGAACTGCTTTTTCTTTTCTTTTCACAAAGAGCATGAACAATGATTAGGGCCAGAGACATGTTTTCGATTTTTCATAAAACAACCATAACCGTAAGTTGTTTCTCTCAATTGGTTGTAGAGAGGTTAGTTTATGAATTTATAATGAATCTTATGCTAACTATAAGTCCTAAAATTTACACATGCTTCAAACAATTTTTGGTGTAGACCTGCAAGAGAGTAACCTTCAAACATTTTCCTTTTCTCTTGGAATCATTTCCTTACAAGTTCAGAGATCGTCCCCAACCATGATTGAACATAGTATCTTCTAAATATAGTATTGGTTCCATATATATATATATATATATATATATATATATATATATATGCATCATGCATTTATATTCATGCCCTAAAGAATATTGCATAATATTTGGGAAAATATATATCATCATATTGGCTTTTATATAACTTGATATCACAATAGAATTCTATATTGGTAGACATGACAAGGATTTGTAGTAGTAGTGAGTCTTCGGGTCTTGGACCTTCCCTAAGGATGTTATCCCTCTATTCCTGGGGTATTTGTGTCCACCAATGGGCCGAGAGACTTGTGAATCGACAAGTTAGCCTTGTAACTATATCTATCTATCTATCTATCTATCTATCTATCTATATATATATATATATATATATATATATATATATATATATATATATATATATATATATATTTGTGTGTGTATTACAAAACTCAAAGATAAATTAACTCCAATCAAAAGGAAAATCAATTACTATAGTCATTCTTTGTCAAGAACTAATAAGATTCTCTCCAACTAAAATTTATTTATTTAATGATAAATTTCACTTAGAATGGAAGTCCTTAAGAAATGTTTGATGTTAAATATAATTGTCCCATTTGTTTGGTGAATATTTTTATGTTGTTTTGTGTTTTTTACATATACATAATAAATGATGATATTTTATAAAATTAGTCACAATGTGAATATGAAACATCAATAACATATATTAAATTGGAAGCATGATTTATCTACCAACACAAAATATTTACATTTACTTGGTGAATAATTTTATCATTTTTTTGTTATTCCTTGATAAGGGTAAGTGCGATTTAATAATTCTTTCGCATGACTAGTTATCACAATGTAAATTTAAAATAGAAAGAACAATTTGAATTGGAACTATGATTTAATGTACAAGAAAAAATACCTTGAAATGTTCTCTGTTAGATTTGTGGGCCCTGACCCAGGTTCACCGTTAGTCAGCCAAACAAATCCATACACTACTGGCCCTTTCGGCATCAACCCGAAGATCGCAGACCGAAGTCTCACCCAAGGCAGTATGGAGGGATGCTGGAACCATCTTTTTGTATCATGAGATGGTCGTGATGTCGGTTTATACCCCTACTCCTGCCTTCGCGCAGGTCACTAAGCATTAGGGCTTATCGATCTACCCTCTACCTTGCCTTCAATACCTTCGCAAAGGTATAAAATTGACCTTCACGCATCCCTAACCAGCAGTTCAGGTACTTTTGCACTCTTATGATGATGTATTGTTTAGGTTCCCAAGTTATCTCAAGTGTTTTACTTATTCTACCAATCAATTACATTTATCGTTGCGTAAACTGATATTTTTACTACCATCCAATTAACAGATATAATCACATACATTCGCACATCAAATAAACATTGTAATATAAACCCAGATTGTAATACAATATAATCAGATGCATTAACAGAGACTAAATACACAGTAATTGAAAAATACTTCTCTTTATTGATATCTCCAGTTTAATATAGACTCTATCCACCCTATGCCCACAGCTATAGGGGTTGGCACACTCAGCGGCAGACTTCTACCGTAGGCCTCTACGCACTCAGCTGTAGAGCCTCTACCTACGTTAAGACCCAAAAACACTAGACTTCTCCAAGCTAGATCACTCTATAGAAACCATCTCAAATCTACTTCGCTACCAACTACTTAGAGCTTACTTACTTAGTTCCTTTTCATACAATCCCATGGTACACGGACCATGGGTAGATCTTTACAGCTGACTTGAGACTTTACAAAATAAGGGTGGACAAACCCTTTATGACTCTTGACACCTTTATGCTCCGTGACCACAAAATGAGGAGACTTTACAACTTTATTACAAAATTGTCCCAAAACATGGGCTTTTAGCCCCAAAACTGCTCTTGGGGGAACCCATTCCCAACAGGCCCCCAACACAGACATGGTGAGTCGCCCTCGAGTCTCTCTACGGGGGTGGAGATCTTGGCACAAAGACCTCCCAACTCAACCTATATGATTGCCATCTCGGCGGTGCACTGCACGGCTGCCTGCTTCACTTCTTCAACCAATTGCTTTGTCGCTAGTCCTGAATTGTTAGCCTGAAGCTTCTACTAAGTCACTTGTAAACTAGCAAGCTTTCCTTCAATGGAGGCAGTGACCAAATATGCCTCGTCCAACCAAGGCTTCAAGCACACCTTCAACACTGCCTCTTTATGCTGAGATGCATCTACCTATACCTTTAGTGTTTTGGCCTCCTATAACTTTGCAAGTCTCTATGTGAGGGTGATAGTGCATGTTGTTCCTTTCACTTCATCGTAGCATTGCTGCAATTCTCGCACCTCTATCTCCAGCCTCTTTACATTAGGATCTTCTTGCACACTAGTCAGTACATCGAACGACTATTCAAATAGCCTTGTGCAATCTGCTACTACATTATCTAATGCCACTATCACCTCTGTGACAACATTTGCACATTTTTCCTTTACTTCCGATGGAGTTGAAGGCTGGGCATTCAACTACAACTTTACAATCTAGACATTCAACTCTAGCTGAACCTTGGCCAACTCTGTGCGAGTGTTGCACATCCCCGTAACAAGTTTGTAAATGGGCTCCTCTACCGATTCTCCCTGCGAAATGACTAACTCTAGGACCATTCAACATGCTCCTGCATGGCCTGAACTATGCACTTGTTTTGGGTGGTTACGTCATTCATGATGGCAATGACAGAGTTTCATTGTAGGTCCATCTGCACATTATTGACCTTTTATTCACTGATCACCTGCAAAGCGCATTTTTCCTGGGCCTCATCTCCCCGATCACCCCATCCTGTAGTAGGTGGAGCACCTCACCAGGAAGCGCTACCAAGTTCAGCCCTACTCACTTGAGGGTGTTGACAATGGGCCTATCATCTTCAATCTCTCTGGTCAATGCTCCCTCCAGCAACACTATCTCTTGGGAGTCCTTTGCGTTCAGCATCCCAGTGGCTTCTGAAGTACTGATGGTTAGGTTGGTAGACGCTACGCCAGTCTGCAAAGCATGGATCTAAAACTCATGGAGACCTATCTAGATGGCCCCCAATGCTTGCTGCTACTACTACTCAGACTACTATAATACCTCCGCTGTGACATCCTACACTCTATCTCCAATGTCATTCAAATCTCCCTCTGTTAGGGTGATTGAGTCAAGTGACGTCTTAATGGCCTTGGATTTCTTCCACAACCCAAATTTTTCCTTTCCTCTTGGATGCTTGATACGGAACGATGCCGTCTACGGGTCCATTCTGCGCTGCTCTGTCTGCTCGCCCATTTCTTCCCCTGTTTCAGGCGATGGCGATCTAGGAGCTCTATCATAACCACACTCTACTCCACTTTTCTGCTCTTCTTCCTATTGTGTGGCATCATGCTCTGCCTAGGCCTTGGCATCAACCTCCTTCCTCCTCTTCTCAGCTAGTTACACCATCTTGAACTTGGCCTCCTCCTTTTTGTGGTGCACGGTGCACTTGATCAATCCCACCGCCGAGTCAGAGGTAGTGCGCCACACTGCCAGCCAGTGATCAAGAACTGCATTGATTGCATCAACAATTGCCAAGTAAGGCATGTCATAACACTTCTACTAAGGGTCCTTCCATGCCCTGATTGATATGTGGTGAAAGTTTTCCTTGAACTCCACATACTCCTACATTTTGTCAAAAACAGTAGGCGACAATCACAGCTTGCAGTTGATAGCCATGCATTTATTCATTTCCATCAAGATCTAAAATATCTTGTTATCCTTTATGTGCTAAGCATCCTTGGTCGCCCACAATGAAGCATACTTCTCCACTTCTAGCAAGTCTGGCACGACCAAGGGGAATTGACTGTCTTCAAGCAGCTCCCAGCCTACCAGCACAATGTACAACAAGAGCCACGCATAGTGGAAGGTCTTGCTGAGCTCTTGTCCCTCATGGCCGCTCACAAGGAACTCACCACGAAGATATCTGTTAGGACCCTATACTACTAGTGTAACCCCTTATTGTTATTAGTACATCCCCCTTATTATATTGTTGTACCCATGTAGTCCCCATATTATTACTATTGTGCCCCATAGAAGCCCACTATTGTTATTATTGTGCCCTTACATTATTATTTTTATGACGGCTGTGATTATATTATGACCCCTTACACTCCTATATATAGAAAGGCGGTATTTTCATTTGTATCAGCCAAGAATTGTTCATTTGTGTAATGTAAAGGAGGTTGCCCCCTCGAAGAGGCTTATTTCTAAGGTGTTCATCTATCTTTTCTATCTTTTTGTGAGCTGGTTTCATAACATCTGGTATCAGAGCTTTGGATTCTAGGGTTTCGCTGTTCCAAACAGGTCATCATGGAATTTGCGCTATAACTTTTATTCTGCAACATTTCAGATGCTAAAAAAAAAGCCATTTGGGCCGAAGTTGTTCTGAACCCCGGGTCTGAATTTCAGAGCTTTTCACGCTATACTTGTGGAGATATGATCTGAGGAAGTTGACCTTTTGCAGACTCCCAAACTAGATTCCAAACAGGTGACTTAGGGAAAATAGACATAACTTTTGGTTTGAGCATTAGATTGAAATTTCGTAAGAAATTACAAAAAGAGGACGCACTGTAGTTTCCTGTGTATATTTTTTAGATCCTTTTGATGCCCTGAAATTCGTTGCAACAACATCGAGGAAACCACCTGGTCCGGACCTTAGTGCAGCTCCTTTTCCATTTGGGATAGTGGCTCCGACTGGGGATAATGGGACCAGTTTCCCAAGAATTATAAGTAAACAGGATGGATGAATGATTTACGATATAAGGTGGTAATAAGTGAACAACTAAACTATAAGAGAAATATAATAACTATAATCTAATCTCGGGAATTATCGATTTGTAGAGTGCAGCGTTTGATAATCTGTGCTTAATGGCAGGCATATAGATGACTCTAACACTAAAGCATAGATGTTTAAATCATTTAAGATTGCTCTGCATAATTAGTTATGCAGAGTGATGATAGCGAATTACTACACTTAGTCATTTATATCATTGCTACACGCATGAGTAAAAGAGATAACAAATCACAAAACATTCAATAGTGATATGAAATGAAGATTTCCTGTTATATTGCACACATGTATTCAACAATAGCAAAGATAATAACACAGCAATTCATATAATAGAAAAGAGCACAGATACAGATAATAGTACCATGTAAGCTGTTTGATCAATCCAGTATATTAATCACTATGTCGCGGTCCTTCCTTCAAACCAGAAAGCATTCCAAACAAGTGACAGTAGTGCACAATTGCATAAAACAGCCTTCTAAGCAAAATTAAGAACCATCGGTCAAGTTTCACAAAAGGATATAGACTGAAGCACAATAGTGCAAACTTCAGCCTTTAAGTATTTTACAAAATTTTACGACCCTTTCCAAAACAATGAAAGGATCTATAAATACTATGCTAATCTAAATATCTAAATATCTAAAAACTGAAAAGCTACTAAATTGGCATTAACAAATATCATCTTCTTTTCTGGCGATCTGGCAGTCGGCGGCGATGCTTCATTCAGAGGTCTCTTTGCCTTTACTCCTTCGCTGACATATCGCCAGCATTGGCTCTACTTCTGGTGGAGTGTTGAGACGCGAAGTTAGCTGGGCGTCATATGTGGCATCCTGAATGTCGGAAATCAGGTATCGGAGGGCATCTGTTAAACAGTTAAGAGCCGACCTTTGAGAATGTGGTTTAATCAGAAAGAGCCAGTATGCATCGGCGGTTAAAGTATTTACTCCGGCGATTAACCGTCCTTGTTTCTCCAGATCAGGGTAATTTCTCTGCTCCAGCATGTTTGCTGTTGTTATGCTTCCAGGTGTGCACTGGGAAATCATGTTTGCCAGATAGAGTGTGTCGTTGACTAGATTGATCATGTTGCTGGCAATCATTTTACATCTTGAGGCCGCCCTCCACTTTCATTACCTGAGTGTTCCATTCCATGAAGAGTATGTCCTTGTATGTTACATGGATTCGGGACAAATTTGCCGCTTTCCCTTCTGGAGTGTCTTGCCACTCAATATATTCCGATATGTCATCTTCGGCCTGATCTAGCTTATTCCTGGCCTTTTCTATTTGCTCACACACTACTGTAGATGTTTCACATAATGACTCAACGTCAGCAAGTTGTCGGCACAAGAGTCTGATCTGAGATATTAATGCGCCATTTATTTGAGTTGCCTCTGCTCTGAAATCGTCAATACTCTGGGCGTCCTTGATACCTTCGAGTTCTGCCGATAGCTGAGTTATTTGTTCATCTTTAGATTTTATCATCAGCTCATTTGATGCTTTTAACTAGGACAATGCCTCTGATAATTCTTTTGCCTTCTGAACCTCACTTTGGTCTATCCTCTGTTTTTCAATTTGCAGCTGCTGGGTTAACAAATTGTTTTCCTGCTGTTGAGCCAGCAACTGCTCTTCTACCTGTGCTGCCTTATTTTTCGCCTCAATTACTTCTGCCTGCAATGCATATATTTCATGATCTTTAGTCTTCAACAGAAGACTTACCTCTAATGCTTTGTCAATAGTTGCTGCCGAATAAGCTCCCGCAAATTGCGACAGCTTAGTCAGATCTTCGGAGGGGTCTAATTCCCCCTTCCAGACCACATTGCCCGTGACTGTTTGCTCAGGAGAAATAGAAGGTTGATAAGGCCTTCGTCTTTTCCTAGAGCGCCTAACAACGGCTCTATGCTTTGGGCTGTAGAAAATATCTAGGGGAGGAATTTCTTCCACCTGGAGATCAATTTGATCGGACGGGTCTTGAGTGATTACCTCAACATCCTGTAAAATGGGTGGGCTGTTGGTTCCTTCTAGAACCTGAGAAGAAGTAGTATCGGGAGCATTACTTGTTTTAGAGGTGTCTGAGTCTTTGGAGGCTTCCTTACCACTGATAATGGAATCGAATTGGTTCCATTCCTTAATCAATTCAGGATCGGTGGAGATTTGCTCACATTGTTCTATGTGGGCTTTACTCTGTTCTTTTTCTTGTTCAATCCTCTGCTGTTCCTCAAATGCCTTCCGCTGCTGCTCCTCCTGTGCTCTCTGCTGCTGCTCCTCCAATTCCCTTTTCTGCCTATCTTCCAGTTCTTTCTTTGCTTTCTCTTCTTCTTCCTTCTTCCTCTGTTCCTCTATCTCTTTCTGTTTTCTTTGCTCTTGATCCTTTTGTGCCTTTTGCTGCCTTTCTATCTGCTCCCTTTTATGCTTCTCTGCCTGCAGCTTGTTTTGCCTTTCCTCCTGTTGTTTATCATACTCTTTAATTGTAACAGGAGGTGGATGTATCTGCTGCTGACCAGGCTCGCTTGAGGAAGATGCTGGGGTTGTGGATAATAAATCTAGAGGCAAAGTTTGCAACCTTTGCTTTCTAAGTTTATTAAATTCAGTTAACTCCACATCTTCGTATCTCATTGCAGCAAGCTGTTTGGTTTGGCTTATTGAATCGGCACCTGCGAACAGGTCATCAAAGTGATCTTCTTGATGGACAATCTTTGACAGTTTGGCCTGTTCCAGGGCAATGAAAGTAGTCTTGTTTGGATCATAGAGTCTGTTTGGGATAGAGCCCAGGGATATCATTTGGAGTTTTGTTGCTTCTTTTTCTGCATGCTTGTAATTCTGCAGCGTATAAACTCCAATTCTTAAAGGAAAAGAGGGCCATCCTCTCTTTTTCTCATCTTTGAGAGTTTGTGTGACACCCTCGGACATAATCTGGTAGGAGATTTCCCGGGCTAACAATTTGTCTGGGATGTATAGAGGCAGAACGTGTGGCCTAGCCTTGCTTCCAAAAACTCTAATATAGGTAAAATGCTCTTCCCCGAACCAATGCGCTACGGCTGGTAGGTCAAAAGAAGCTTCATAGGAAATTCTTGGGATGGGTCTGTCGAAAATAGAATAGTGGATGGGCACCATGAAACCATTGCAAATTTGATACAAATGGTCCTTGTAAGAGGGCTTCCATAATTTCCGATGGTACAAATGAATGGGTGTTGGATCATGGGTGGTCCATCTCCAACCAAGGACAGGAAACTCAGAATTAAAACACAGGGTATCCATAATGTAAGCAGAGTAATAAAATGGTGGGATTTTTCTTTCGGTGACTCTGGTTTTGGCTCTAAATTCACGAACAGCTATGACCAACTTATCAGACATAATAGTGGCCCAATCCATAATTGTACTATTGACAGCCGCTTCCATTAAGGGAACCATGTCAATATGGATATTAGCAGAGTCATGTAATCCCCACAATCTACACATCATAATCCCAGCATAGCAATAGGGAGAAGCCAAAGAAGCATTGGAGTACTTACCCGAACTTTCATGCTTGTGTTTGGCTGGGTTCTGCCTCCAATCTCGGCGGGGTTCGGATGTTGATTCATTCTCGTTCGCGAACACCAAACCTGGTAATGATAAACTGATCTATAAATTCAATGATCGCCTCAGAGTTTGCTGTCTTTAACGGAACTGCTTCTACCCACTTTGTAAAGTAATCGGTGGCTGTAAGGATATATTTGTGCTGCTTGGCAGAAGGTGGATTAATTTCTCCAATGATGTCCAATCCCCATTGTTCGAAAGGCTGTTCAATGTTGACTGGTTGCAAAGGGAAAGCTGGTTTTTGTTGTCTTCCACTGGAAGTTTGGCATTTGAGACATTTCCTTACATACTCGTGAGCGTCCTTAAACAAAGTAGGCCAATAGTATCCAGCATGAATAACTTTATGAGCTGTTGTATCAGCTCCAAAATGTCCTCCTGCTGGTCCGTCATGTAGCTCCTGCAAAACCTTTTGAGCCTTAGGTTTCTCAAGGCATCTTAATAGAACATAATCATAATTTCTTTTGAAAAGCACATCATTGATAATCAAAAAACTCTTAGCTTTCAATCTAATGGCCCTTTTGTTCTTGTAGGACAAATTCGTAGGTGCATAACCATTCTTTAAATAAAAGATCAAATCTGCATATTGAGATTCGGAATCGGGAACACTTAGCTGATTAACTTCTTGAGTTTGCTCTGTATCACTTGATTCCGGAATGTTAGATGCTCCTGCTAATATCCTGCAAAAACCTTGACCTTTAACAATCTTTGCTGGCTTTATTTCTAGGTCATATTCTTGGAGAGCCGCGACCCAATTTGCCCTTTTTTCGCCCAATTCTTTTTGAATTAATAGTTATCTAACCGCCGAGAAAGGAACTATCACTTTAGTATGGGTTTTTAAAAGAAAGGGTCGATAATGTTTGACCGCTTTAAAGACAGCAAAAGCTTGTTTCTCAACATCGGAATAGTTCAATTCGGCGCCTTGAAAGTTTGAACTAAAGAACGAGATGGGCGCTTCCAAATTGTCATCATTCAACTGGGTGAGCACTGCTGCGTAAGATAAGTCAGATGCAATGGTATATAATGTAAAATGCTTAGAAAGATTTGGAGTATTCAGAGCTGGGGCATTGATTATTGATTGCTTAATGTCATTAAAAGCTTGCTTTTCTTCTAATCCCCACCTGAAGGTTGAATTCTTTTTAATCATCGTTTGTAGTGGTAGTACAATCTGTGAAAAATCTGGAACAAATCGTTTAACGAAATTAATCTGGCCTAAAAACGACTGCATCGATTTTTTATTGTGTGGAAAAGGAATTTCAGAAATTTCCTTAATTCGATCAGGATCTACATAAATGCCATCCTTAGATACAATAAAACCTAAAAGCTTACCCTGGTTAAGAGCAAAGAAAGACTTTTTCGGGTTAAGAGAGATACCATGTGTTTTGCATCGCTGGAAAATCTGATTTAAATCATGCAAGTGATTATATCTCTTCTTAGAATATACAGTAATATCATCAAGGTAGACGACTACTGTTCGATTAATTAACCCTCTAAAGGTTGTATCCATAGCTCTCTGGAATGTCGCTCCTGCATTTATGAGTCCAAAAGGCATTTTTTGATATGCATAAGTCCCCCATTTTGTTCTGAATGTGGTTTTAAGTTGGTCATCAGGATGAACTAGCACTTGGTTATATCCTGAGAATCCGTCGAGAGAGGACATCAATTCAGATCCTGCTACCGATTGGAGGATCTGCTCCATAGTAGGCAATGGGAAGTTATCTTTCAAGCTTGCCTTATTCAAGTTTCTGAAATCGATACAAATTCGGATGTCGCCGTTTTTCTTCCTGACTGGTACCATATTAGAGACCCAGTTTGAGTGTCGGACAGGGAAGATAATCTTAGCTTTTAAAAGCTTATTAAGTTCCGACTTTATCTGGCTCTCCAAATTCGGGTGTATTTTCCTTAACTTCTGCTGGATCGGCTTCTGATTGGGAAGCATAGGAATAGTATGTTGTATGATAGATGTATCATATGTCTTGAGGTTGTCATAGTTCCAAGCAAAAACTTGTTTGTTTTTCTTTAAGAGTTTGATAAATGCTTCCTTTTCTTCTACAGAAAGTCCTAATCCTAAGTTGATATTTTGAGGAGCTTGATCTGTTCCCAAATTAATCAATTCAAACCTAAGAGTAGAGCTTTGGAGTTTTGTATTAATTACAGGTTTAAACCTGTCTTTAATGTCATAAAGGTCTTCGAGCTTTACTACAGGCTTAGGAATCGCGTTATCTTGAGATGTTCTTTTCATTTGAGAATCATGCTCATCTTCTTCAATGATTTGATTGTCATAGGACTTTTCAGAGGTTAAGAATCGCAAGATATCCTCGTCATGGTTGAAAACCCTCCAGTTATTGATGTTATCAGGAACTGAAGGTCTAAACATTAGTTCTATAGAAAATCTACCAAGGCTATAGTCTTCAGAAGGCAGAAGTTTGGAAGCTACGTTGGCTAGTAAATCGGCTGCTGAGTTCTGTGATCTAGGAATTGAGGAAATGTTGAATGCTGAGAAATGTGAAGTAAGATCTTGCACTAGCGATTAATAATGCTTAAGGTGGCTTGAAAGGCAATGAATTGCATTTCTTACCTGCTTAACAATGATCTCACTATCGCCGAATACTTTAATATATTGGACTTTAAGGTCGATTGCCTTATATAATCCCTGCACTAGAGCTTCATATTCGGCCGTGTTATTAGTTCACTCAAATTCTAATCTACAGGACAGCATTGTCTTTTCGCCTTGCGGACTAACCAAAATGCAACCTGCTCCTGAGCCCTCGCTGGACTTAGAGCCATCAAAATACAAAGACCAAAATAAAGGAGAATTAACAAAAATATTTACATCCTTTTGATTTTCATTAAAACATTTGGATAAATTGGTTTGTGAAAAATTTTCTACTTGAGATGTACAATGGTTAACTGAAAAAGGAGAGGGTTGGGCAACAAAGTTGCCAAAGAATGATTCTGAGGAATAATTCCCCAAAATGTTGTTGTTGAAGGCCACAGGCTGGTTTTCTTGTTCGAAATCGGTTACTGTGTGGGTCATGTGTTTCTCACGGTCGATCCTTATTTGATTTGGCTTACCCTTGTAGGGGAGCCACATATGTGACCAATCAGTGGAAATGTATCCATGCAGTTTTTCGGACCAATCTCTGCTCAAAATTAAACCGTAGAATTCAGGTATGTCAGCAATCAAAATATCTATTCTCTGTACAATTCTGGGATCAGCAGACAACCTGATAGTCACGGAATTAATTTCTCCTACAACCTGTACTTTGGTTCTGTCTAACTGTACAATGTGAATAGCGGACTTCTGGGGTTCTATGTTCAGTTTAGAACAAACTGAAGCTGGCATAATATTAGATGAAGCCCCTGAATCGATTAAACAGTTATGCAGATTTCGATTATAGATTTCATAGGTCAGCAAGAAAGGTGGAGTATGAGAATTGGATCTATCTCCGATCAAAACTGAATCGGTAGCTTCAACCATACCTGGAGGGGGTTGTCCTGAATCATTAGCAGCTTTTGAACTGGGAAGAGGAGAAGAGGGGACAGCGTTCAACTCTCTTAGAAGCAATTTCTGCTGATGTTTTAACTTACTAAGTTCAAACATGGTTATGTTTGCCTTAGTCTTTTTCATATCATCAACAATATTATACTCCATGGAGTCAGATACCACTAGTGTCTTAGATGTCGAAGGAGAATTAGAAGTTGAAGGCTGGTTTTGGGGAGCTGTTACAGGCGACTTCTTTGGGAGAACTTTTTCCTTTGGTGTGGCAGCACCTTCGCTTCTTTTCTTTGTAGTTGTCTGGGTAGGTTCAGAAGCGATTTTACTTCTTGTAGTAACAGGAAAGGCTTCTTCTTGATTCTCGGTGTCAGAGTTTAGGAGTATAAAATCCCACATGCCGTGGCATTCAACTACTTCTTCTTCATCATCTGTTTGGGAGGTTGTTTCCTCTTCCTCTTCTTCCTGTTCTGAGTCTGCATTAGATATAACATTGGGTGGCTTTGCTTCAGTTTTCTTGAAAGTCCTAAATGGTCTTTTGTTTGAAGTCTCGGCCACCTGTTTTTTAATCTCAACCATTTCATTAGACAATGTTTTAAGGACTTTTTGTAAACCTTCCATGTCATACGGGTCCTTTGGGGTTTTCTTCTTAGAATCCTCTTTAAATGAGACTTTTTTAGCTTTTCTATCCTCCAAGGCAGCTTTCTTCTCTAGAGCGTTGATGCGCTTCTCAACAGCAAGTGCTTCCTTCATATTTTCGGCTAAGGTAGGTTTGCCAGCCCTGTCAACAAAAATAGCTATGTTGGAAGGGAGGGCGGTAATATACCATTCGCTTCTAATTTGTTCACTTGGTTTTGAAGCGGTAGGGATTTTATTTAGGAGTTTATTAAATCGGGCATTAAACTCCTTTATTGGTTCCCTATGCTCTATTCTCAAATTGGAGAGGTCATTTATTAAAGTGGCTAGAGACCTGTCATCTCCATATTTGGTAAGGAACTGCTCTTGGCATGTGGCCCAGCTGGTAATAGAACCAGAAGGTAAGGAAAAGTACCAGGATCCTGCCGATCCTTGTAAGGTATAAGGGAAAAGCCTGACAACAACATCTTGCTCTGTCACTCCTTTTAAGTTAACTGCTAACATAAAATTGTTAATATGTTCTTCAGCTTGTGTTCCGTTATCTGGGTTAAATTTAGGCAACCATTTTTCAGGAGCATCAGGTAGATCATGCAATGGTCCGGGCATGTTGAATGCAACTGGCGTAGTCCATGGATCTGCCATTATGCTAGCGACAATAGTTGTTACTACTGTTGGGATTCCAGATGACTGAGAAGAAGAGATTGCTGAAGAGTGAGTAGTTTGAGATGCTGTAGTACCTAGTCCCTGATGAACAACAATGTGTAACGGAGGAGTGGATGGTTGACTTCGCAGATTAGGAGATGAGATGGAGGATATGGAAGAAAGGTCTTCACTATCAGATCCTTCAGTAATCTTTTTAGCCTTTTTCCTTTTCGGTAAAGGGAACTCAGTAGGTTCAATACCGAGTTTTTCGCTCTGAAGTCTGGTAAGTGGATGGGATAAGTTGAACTGCGAGGTCGCACCTTTTTGTGATACTTCAGATTTCTGAGGCGAAATCGAGAAGCTCTGAAGTTTATGGATAAGAGACTAAACTTCAGGGGATTCAAGACTTAATTTTTCTGAAATATGATGAGTGTGAGCAGTGGTGGTTGATTCCTCTTTTTCTCGATTGTGTGCCGGAGAACCAGCATGTGATTGAGAAGGAGGAGAGGATTTGGAGGGAGAATTACTCTTAGAGTGGCTTGCAGATTTGGGCCTGCTTGCCATTCACAGTCGATGCCCTCCTTCTAGCGCCAAAAATGTTGATGCCCCGAAATTCGTTGCAACAACATCGGGGAAACCACCCGGTCCGGACCTTAGTGCAGCTCCTTTTCCGTTTGGGATAGTGGCTCCGACTGGGGATAATGGGACCAGTTTCCCAAGAATTATAAGTAAATGGGATGGATGAATGATTTACGATATAAGGTGGTAATAAGTGAACAACTAAACTATAAGAGAAATATAATAACTATAATCTAATCCCGGGACTTATCGATTTGTAGAGTGCAGCGTTTGATAATCTGTGCTTAATGGCAGGCATATAGATGACTCTAACACTAAAGCATAGATGTTTAAATCATTTAAGATTGCTCTTCATAATTAGTTATGCAGAGCGATGATAGCGAATTACTACACTTAGTCATTTATATCATTGCTACACGCATGAGTAAAAGAGATAACAAATCACAAAACATTCAATAGTGATATGAAATGAAGATTTGCTGTTATATTGCATACATGTATTCAACAATAGCAAAGATAATAACACAGCAATTCATATAATAGAAAAGAGCACAGATACAGATAATAGTACCATGTAAGCTGTTTGATCAATCCAGTATATTAATCACTATGTCGCGGTCCTTCCTTCAAACCAGAAAGCATTCCAAACAAGTGACAGTAGTGCACAATTGCATAAAACAACCTTCTAAGCAAAATTAAGAACCATCGGTCGAGTTTCACAAAAGGATATAGACTGAAGCACAATAGTGCAAACTTCAGCCTTTAAGTCTTTTACAAAATTTTACGACCCTTTCCAAAACAATGAAAGGATCTATAAATACTATGCTAATCTAAATATCTAAATATCTAAAAACTGAAAAGCTACTAAATTGGCATTAACAAATATCATCTTCTTTTCTGGCGATCTGGCAGTCGGCGGCGATGCTTCATTCAGAGGTCTCTTTGCCTTTACTCCTTCGCTGACATATCGCCAGCATTGGCTCTACTTCTGGTGGAGTGTTGAGACGCGAAGTTAGCTGGGCGTCATATGTGGCATCCTGAATGTCGGAAATCAGGTATCGGAGGGCATCTGTTAAACAGTTAAGAGCCGACCTTTGAGAATGTGGTTTAATCAGAAAGAGCCAGTATGCGTCGGCGGTTAAAGTATTTACTCTGGCGATTAACCGTCCTTGTTTCTCCAGATCAGGGTAATTTCTCTGCTCCAGCATGTTTGCTGTTGTTATGCTTCCAGGTGTGCACTGGGAAATCATGTTTGCCAGATAGAGTGTGTCGTTGACTATATTGATCATGTTGCTGGCAATCATTTTACATCTTGAGGCCGCCCTTTCCGCTTTCATTACCTGAGTGTTCCATTCCATGAAGAGTATGTCCTTGTACACATGTCGGGGACAAATTTGCCGCTTTCCCTTCTGGAGTGTCTTGCCACTCAATATATTCCGATATGTCATCTTCGGCCTGATCTAGCTTATTCCTGGCCTTTTCTATTTGCTCACACACTACTGTAGATGTTTCACATAATGACTCAGCGTCAGCAAGTTGTCGGCACAAGAGTCTGATCTGAGATATTAATGCGCCATTTATTCGAGTTGCCTCTGCTCTGAAATCGTCAATACTCTGGGCGTCCTTGATACCTTCGAGTTGTGCCGATAGCTGAGTTATTTGCTCGTCTTTAGATTTTATCATCAGCTCATTTGATGCTTTTAACTGGGACAATGCCTCTGATAATTCTTTTGCCTTCTGAACCTCACTTTGGTCTATCCTCTGTTTTTCAATTTGCAGCTGCTGGGTTAACAAATTGTTTTCCTGCTGTTGAGCCAGCAACTGCTCTTCTACCTGTGCTGCCTTATTTTTCGCCTCAATTACTTCTGCCTGCAATGCATATATTTCATGATCTTTAGTCTTCAACAGAAGACTTACCTCTGATGCTTTGTCAATAGTTGCTGCCGAATAAGCTCCCGCAAATTGCGACAGCTTAGTCAGATCTTCGGAGGGGTCTAATTCCCCCTTCCAGACCACATTGCCCGTGACTGTTTGCTCAGGAGAAATAGAAGGTTGATCAAGCCTTCGTCTTTTCCTAGAGCGCCTAACAACGGCTCTATGCTTTGGGCTGTAGAAAATATCTAGGGGAGGAATTTCTTCCACCTGGAGATCAATTTGATCGGACGGGTCTTGAGTGATTACCTCGACATCCTGTAAAATGGGTGGGCCGCTGGTTCCTTCTAGAACCTGAGAAGAAGTAGTATCGGGAGCATTACTTGTTTTAGAGGTGTCTGAGTCTTTGGAGGCTTCCTTACCACTGATAATGGAATCGAATTGGTTCCATTCCTTAATCAATTCAGGATCGGTGGAGATTTGCTCACATTGTTCTGTGTGGGCTTTACTCTGTTCTTTTTCTTGTTCAATCCTCTGCTGTTCCTCAAATGCCTTCCGCTGCTGCTCCTCCTGTGCTCTCTGCTGCTGCTCCTCCAATTCCCTTTTCTGCCTATCTTCCAGTTCTTTCTTTGCTTTCTCTTCTTCTTCCTTCTTCCTCTGTTCCTCTATCTCTTTCTGTTTTCTTTGCTCTTGATCCTTTTGTGCCTTTTGCTGCCTTTCTATCTGTTCCCTTTTATGCTTCTCTGCCTGCAGCTTGTTTTGCCTTTCCTCCTGTTGTTTATCATACTCTTTAATTGTAACAGGAGGTGGATGTATCTGCTGCTGACCAGGCTCGCTTGAGGAAGATGCTGGGGTTGTGGATAATAAATGTAGAGGCAAAGTTTGCAACCTTTGCTTTCTAAGTTTATTAAATTCAGTTAACTCCACATCTTCGTATCTCATTGCAGCAAGCTGTTTGGTTTGGCTGATTGAATCGGCACCTGCGAACAGGTCATCAAACTGATCTTCTTGATGGACAATCTTTGACAGTTTGGCCTGTTCCAGGGCAATGAAAGCAGTCTTGTTTGGATCATAGAGTCTGTTTGGGATAGAGGCCAGGGATATCATTTGGAGTTTTGTTGCTTCTTTTTCTGCATGCTTGTAATTCTGCAGCGTATAAACTCCAATTCTTAAAGGAAAAGAGGGCCATCCTCTCTTTTTCTCATCTTTGAGAGTTTGTGTGACACCCTCGGACATAATCTGGTAGGAGATTTCCCGGGCTAACAATTTGTCTGGGATGTATAGAGGGAGAACGTGTGGCCTAGCCTTGCTTCCAAAAACTCTAATATAGGTAAAATGCTCTTCCCCGAACCAATGCGCTACGGCTGGTAGGTCAAAAGAAGCTTCATAGGAAATTCTTGGGATGGGTCTGTCGAAAATAGAATAGTGGATGGGCACCATGAAACCATTGCAAATTTGATACAAATGGTCCTTGTAAGAGGGCTTCCATAATTTCCGATGGTACAAATGAATGGGTGTTGGATCATGGGTGGTCCATCTCCAACCAAGGACAGGAAACTCAAAATTAAAACACAGGGTATCCATAATGTAAGCAGAGTAATAAAATGGTGGGATTTTCCTTTCGGTGACTCTGGTTTTGGCTCTAAATTCACGAACAGCTATGACCAACTTATCAGACAGAATAGTGGCCCAATCCATAATTGTACTATTGACAGCCGCTTCCATTAAGGGAACCATGTCAATATGGATATTAGCAGAGTCATGTAATCCCCACAATCTACACATCATAATCCCAGCATAGCAATAGGGAGAAGCCAAAGAAGCATTGGAGTACTTACCCGAACTTTCATGCTTGTGTTTGGCTGGGTTCTGCCTCCAATCTCGGAGGGGTTCGGATGGTGATTCATTCTCGTTCGCGAACTTCTCCACGAAGGTTCTGTTATAGACTAGCTCAGGTTCAGGCAAATGATACATCCGCCTCAGGTCATCAGGCTTGAAGGACCCGAAAATCCTTCCATCCCTTGTATGAAAAGTTCTATCAGTGAGGGTAATTTCCTCAATTGCCCAGCGTACCACATCAGTGTAAGGTAGGACCTGCTCTCTGGCTGCTATTCTGTGCAAAAAGGAGTCGGCCAAGTCTTTGAGAGTTGCCTCGGACTTCCTTTGTTCATCCACACTAGCCTCAGTCACTGTTTTTTTCGGTTGCTCGGCCTCTAACAGATTATATGTACCCTGCCATGTAGTGCTAGGAAGACCAGTGCATGTAGTATCTGAGATTAGGCCTTTCTTCGAAACTATAGCAGCTTGACCTGCGACAGGTGTTACAGTAGAACCTGCAGCCTTCTTGAATTTCTTTCCCATCATGTTCAGGCTTCTCTCGACAGTTGAATTCTACACAAATGCAAGAGAAATTGTAACAAGGAAATAACAACGACAATCCATAACGGGATAGATATATTACTTGAAGCGTGGCAAGATTAATTCTAAAAGTGGCTGCGGATCTAATGATTTGAGAAGGCACCGCAGATGCAATGATGGTGATTTTACAGCCTGCAGCTCCATAAATGACCATTACTTTGTTATTAAACCGAATGACCCCTTAAAGCGTGCAGCAGATTTTTCAAAGGTCTAATCGTAAGTGTTCGTTAAATCGAAGGGGCAAAGTTTTAAATACGCATGCATTACCTTATCCCTGCATTTAACGGCATTTTGAAATCTGTGCTTTTGTCAATCGGATTCAAATATAACTTTAAAGCTTTGAAACAATCAACTTTTACTAATTCTGGTCATCATTAAGCGTCATCACATCGCATCGGGGGTGTGAGTGATATTATCGTTTGGGAGAGATCTTGGCGAATGCCGATTGCGACATCGCATCGTATTAGCACGCGAACACATTCCTAGATGTATATCAAATGATTTGCTGACTACCGATAGCGATATCACATCGCATCGGGGAAAAAATCTGAGCGTCTTATGAAAATGTATGGGATTCCGCCGACTACCGATAGCGATATCGCATCGGGTCGGGGCTTAAAGCGTTTTTTACAAGAGGCAGCGCCGATAGTCGATCGTCGATATAACGTCGCATCGGGGTGTAAGATATGTGCTCTTTTTGTGTGTGCATTGAATACCGCCGATCGCCGATAGCGATATCGCATCGGAAAGGACCAAGGTAACATGCGATCTTGCGATTGCTTTTTCGGACTTAACCAAAAATTGCTTGTTATTTATTCAAAAAGGCTTTTATTCACAAATTCATTTGATTATCATACCTTTTTCGAACAAATTCATTAATGCCAATTAAAATTTTAAAAGGGACCCATTTCATATGTTAATTGTTTGTGATTAAAAATGTTATGAAATGGGGGGTTGTTGTAGGGCACAACAATTGGCGATTCGTTGGTAGAACCAGTTATCTCTGGACTGATAAACATACTTAAACTTTTTCAAATAGAATCTTTATAAGGGAAAGGAAATTTCTAATATAACTAGATGTCTATTGATTCTGAATAAAGCAGAATTCTTCTATTGACTTCCTCTTTTTATAAAGAAAATAAATGCATTTTAAGTTTTAAAACAGGTCTTTAATGGTTCATAAAGGTAAAACAGAAAACTTTTCCAAATCAGCTTTTAAAGTAAACTCCTCTGTCATAGGTAGAGCCTCTGCTGCCAGCAAACGTTTATAGTCTCGGCAGGGTTACCTTTTAACCATATTGTTGTCCATTGTTCCATTCACTTAAGAGTGTGACTAAACAAAATGAATTCAAAACATATTTTCACATTTTTGAATTTCATTTTCTTTTCTTCTTTGCTTAAGATAAAAGCCATTGTCCTGGTTTGGTGGCCAGATAATGACAATGCCACTCACGGGTAGTAATCAAACTGAACAAGCTGGCTCGTGATGAGACCCCTTGTCTTGAAATTTCAAGCCATTACCCTGTTTGACATGCAGTTTTGGTAATGTCAGTTAAATTATTTTCCTATGAACATGGTAAGCAGGCTTGTAATAAGACCTCTTATCTTTAATCTTTTATATTTTAGAATTACACTCTGAGTAATCATAAACTTTTGGTGAATGGGATGAACAACTGTCTCCTTAAGAGTAAATGGATGACAGGTTGAGAGTTAAAGATGATGAAGATGGATTAGCTCCTATTTTAATATAGATAACCTTTGGAGACCAGTTTTGAAAACCCAAGATGACTCATAGAACTACGTTCAGAGAGAAGTTTACAAAAGTTAAACTGCGATCTCAGAGTAGAAAGATATCTAATTTCCTAGAAATGATCTCTCTTGGTTTAAGACTCTATTATCCAAAAGCAAATATTGATAGTGCCTTAGCGAGACAACTTTTAACTACAGCAAAAGGTCAATGGAAGATATCCCACATCCTTATTTTCTACAAATCCTACAAACTATAAAAAATATCAAACTATAAAGAGAAGGGGTTACCTCCTCAATTAAAGAATTTCTTCAAGATTAGATCATTGAGAGGGAGAGAATCTCTCACCCCTGATAGATTTTGCAGTATAAAAGTGGAATGGCCTATTTTTTCACAGATCTGAAATGGTCCAAGCCACAGTTTCTGAAACTTGGAGTGTTTACCTTTGTCTTCATGGGCTTTGTCCCATTTCAGAACTAAATCTCCGACTTGGAATTGTTTAGGACTAGACGAGGCTAGATCAAAAGCTGCTTTAATGACTTGCTGATGTTTGGCGTGTGTAACCTTGGCCTTTTCCCTTTCCTCTTCAAGTTTGAGAATTTGATCATATCTAAACTGGATAGAGGAAGAAGGAGTTTCCTCAATAAATTGCACTAGGGCTAGAGATGGAAGAAGAAGATTGGTTGGTACAATTGCTTCTTTTCCATAGACAAGATTAAACAGAGAGGTTCCTATGGAGGCTTTCTGTGTTATCCTATCAGCCCATAATGCAAATACTAAGGATTTGTGCCAGTTCTTATGATTCTCTTCGATTGTTCGCTTAATAATTTTGATTAGATTTTTATTAGTTGATTCTGCTAAGCCATTCCCCTGAGGATAGTAATTAGCAGAATACTTTAATTTAAATCCTCTTTTGATAGCGAAATCAATCATTGCATTACCTGAGAAATAAGAAGCATTATCAAAGACAAGAGCGTTTGGAACACCAAACCTGGTAATGATGAACTGATCTATAAATTCAATGATCGCCTCAGAGTTTACTGTCTTTAACGGAACTGCTTCTACCCACTTTGTAAAGTAATCGGTGGCTGTAAGGATATATTTGTGCTGCCTGGAAGAAGGTGGATTAATTTCTCCAATGATGTCCAATCCCCATTTTTCGAAAGGCTGTTCAATGTTGACTGGTTGCAAAGGGAAAGCTGGTTTTTGTTGTCTTCCACTGGAAGTTTGGCATTTGAGACATTTCCTTACATACTCGTGAGCGTCCTTAAAAAAAGTAGGCCAATAGTATCCAGCATGAATAACTTTATGAGCTGTTGTATCAGCTCCAAAATGTCCTCCTGCTGGTCCGTCAGGTAGCTCCTGCAAAACCTTTTGAGCCTCAGGTTTCTCAAGGCATCTTAATAAAACAGAATCATAATTTCTTTTGAAAAGCACATCATTGATAATCGAAAAACTCTTAGCTTTCAATCTAATGGCCCTTTTGTTCTTGTAGGACAAATTCGTAGGTGCATAACCATTCTTTAAATAAAAGATCAAATCTGCATATTGAGATTCGGAATCGGGAACACTTAGCTGATTAACTTCTTGAGTTTGCTCTGTATCACTTGATTCCGGAATGTTAGATGCTCCTGCTAATATCCTGCAAAAACCTTGACCTTTAACAATCTTTGCTGGCTTTATTTCTAGGTCATATTCTTGGAGAGCCGCGACCCAATTTGCCCTTTTTTCGCCCAATTCTTTTTGAATTAATAGTTGCCTAACTGCCGAGAAAGGAACTATCACTTTAGTATGGGTTTTTAAAAGAAAGGGTCGATAATGTTTGACTGCTTTAAAGACAGCAAAAGCTTGTTTCTCAACATCGGAATAGTTCAATTCGGCGCCTTGAAAGTTTGAACTAAAGAACGAGATGGGCGCTTCCAAATTGTCATCATTCAACTGGGTGAGCACTGCTGCGTAAGATAAGTCGGATGCAATGGTATATAATGTAAAATGATTAGAAAGATTTGGAGTATTCAGAGCTGGGGCATTGATTATTGATTGCTTAATGTCATTAAAAGCTTGCTTTTCTTCTAATCCCCACCTGAAGGTAGAATTCTTTTTAATCATCGTTTGTAGTGGTACTACAATCTGTGAAAAATCTGGAACAAATCGTTTAACGAAATTAATCTGGCCTAAAAACGACTGCATCGATTTTTTATTGTGTGGAAAAGGAATTTCAGAAATTTCCTTAATTCGATCAGGATCTACATAAATGCCATCCTTAGATACAATAAAACCTAAAAGCTTACCCTGGTTAAGAGCAAAGAAAGACTTTTTCGGGTTAAGAGAGATACCATGTGTTTTGCATCGCTGAAAAATCTGATTTAAATCATGCAAGTGATTATATCTCTTCTTAGAATATACAATAATATCATCAAGGTAGACGACTACTGTTCGATTAATTAACCCTCTAAAGGTTGTATCCATAGCTCTCTGGAATGTCGCTCCTGCATTTATGAGTCCAAAAGGCATTTTTTGATATGCATAAGTCCCCCATTTTGTTCTGAATGTGGTTTTAAGTTGGTCATCAGGATGAACTAGCACTTGGTTATATCCTGAGAATCCGTCGAGAAAGGACATCAATTCAGATCCTGCTACCGATTGGAGGATCTGCTCCATAGTAGGCAATGGGAAGTTATCTTTCAAGCTTGCCTTATTCAAGTTTATGAAATCGATACAAATTCGGATGTCGCCGTTTTTCTTCCTGACTGGTACCATATTAGAGACCCAGTTTGAGTGTCGGACAGGGAAGATAATCTTAGCTTTTAAAAGCTTATTAAGTTCCGACTTTATCTGGCTCTCCAAATTCGGGTGTATTTTCCTTAACTTCTGCTGGATCGGCTTCTGATTGGGAAGCATAGGAATAGTATGTTGTATGATAGATGTATCATATGTCTTGAGGTCGTCATACTTCCAAGCAAAAACTTGTTTGTTTTTCTTTAACAGTTTGATAAATGCTTCCTTTTCTTCTACAGAAAGTCCTAATCCTAAGTTGATATTTTGAGGAGCTTGATCTGTTCCCAAGTTAATCAATTCAAACCTAAGAGTAGAGCTTTGGAGTTTTGTATTAATTACAGGTTTAAACCTGTCTTTAATGTCATAAAGGTCTTCGAGCTTTACTACAGGCTTAGGAATCGCGTTATCTTGAGATGTTCTTTTCATTTGAGAATCATGCTCATCTTCTTCAATGATTTGATTGTCATAGGACTTTTCAGAGGTTAAGAATTGCAAGATATCCTCGTCATGGTTGAAAGCCCTCCAGTTAGTGATGTTATCAGGAACTGAAGGTCTAAACATTAGTTCTATAGAAAATCTATCAAGGCTATAGTCTTCAGAAGGCAGAAGTTTGGAAGCTACGTTGGCTAGTAAATCGGCTGCTGAGTTCTGTGATCTAGGAATTGAGGAAATGTTGAATGCTGAGAAATGTGAAGTAAGATCTTGCACTAGCTTGATAATGCTTAAGGTGGCTTGAAAGGCAATGAATTGCATTTCTTACCTGCTTAACAATGATCTCACTATCGCCGAATACTTTAATATATTGGACTTTAAGGTCGATTGCCTTATATAATCCCTGCACTAGAGCTTCATATTCCTCCGTGCTTATTGCTGCACTCAAATTCTAATCTACATCTTCCAGCATTGTCTTTTCGCCTTGCTTCCTAACCAAAATGCCTCTATCCTTTCTGTTTTCTTTGCTCTTGACTTTTGTGCCATCAAAATACTAAGACCAAAATAAAGCTTCTTGCCAAAAGCTATTTACATCCTTTTGTTTTCATTAAAACATTTGGATAAATTGGTTTGTGAAAAGGCTCTACTTGAGATGTGCAATGGTTGTGAAAAAGGAGAGGGTTGGCAACAAAGTTGCCAAAGAATGATTCTGAGGAATAATTCCCCAAAATGTATCTGTTGAAGGCCACAGGCTGGTTTTCTTGTTCGAATCGGTTACTGTGTGGGTCATGTGTTTCTCACGGTCGACAATCCTTATGACATTTGGCTTACCCTTGTAGGGGAGCCACTTATGTGACCAATCAGTGGAAAGGCCAGGTATCCATGCAGTTTTGTTGGACCAATCTCTGCTCAAAATTAAACCGTAGAATTCAGGTATGTCAGCAATCAAAATATCTATTCTCTGTACAATTCTGGGATCAGCAGACAACCTGATATAACAGAATTAATCCCCTAACAACCTGTACTGGGTTATAGAGGGAGAACTGTCTAACTGTACAATGTGAATAGCGGACTTCTGGGGTTCTATGTTCAGTTAGAACAAACTGAAGCTGGCATAATATTAGATGAAGCCCCTGTCGAAAATAGAATAGTGGATGGGCACGATGATAGATTGCAAATTTGATACAAATGGTCCTTGTAAGAGGGCTTCCATAATTTCCGATGGTACAAATGAATGGGTAGTTCAACCATACCTGGGGGGTTGTCCTGAATCAAGCAGCAGGAAACTCAGAATTAAAACACAGGGTATCCAAATGTAAGCAGAGTAATAAAATGGTGGGATTTTCTTTCTGACTCTGTTTTGGCTCTAAATTCACGAACAGCTATGACCAACTTATCAGACAGAATAGTGGCCAACCATATTGTACTATTGACAGCTGCTACCATTAGGGAACCATGTCAATATGGATATTAGCAGTCATGTAATCCCCACAATATACACTCATAATCCCACATAGCAATAGGGAGAAGCCAAAGAAGCATTGGAGTACTTACCCGAACTTTCATGCTTGTGTTTGGCTGGGTTCTGCCTCCAATCTCGGAGCGATTTGGTGATTCATTCTCGTTCGCGAACTTCTCCACGAAGGTTCTGTTATAGACTAGCTCAGGTTCAGGCAAATTATACATCCGCCTCAGGTCATCAGGCTTGAAGGACCCGAAAATCCTTCCATCCCTTGTATGAAAAGTTCTATCAGTGAGGGTAATTTCCTCAATTGCCCAGCGTACCACATCAGTGTAAGGTAGGACCTGCTCTCTGGCTGCTATTCTGTGCAAAAAGGAGTCGGCCAAGTCTTTGAGAGTTGCCTCGGACTTCCTTTGTTCATCCACACTAGCCTCAGTCACTGTTTTTTCCGGTTGCTCGGCCTCTAACAGATTATATGTACCCTGCCATGTAGTGCTAGGAAGACCAGTGCATGTAGTATCTGAGATTAGGCCTTTCTTCGAAACTATAGCAGCTTGACCTGCGACAGGTGTTACAGTAGAACCTGCAGCCTTCTTGAATTTCTTTCCCATCATGTTCAGGCTTCTCTCGACAGTTGAATTCTACACAAATGCAAGAGAAATCGTAACAAGGAAATAACAACGACAATCCATAACGGGATAGATATATTACTTGAAGCGTGGCAAGATTAATTCTAAAAGTGGCTGCGGATCTAATGATTTGAGAAGGCACCGCAGATGCAATGATGGTGATTTTACAGCCTGCAGCTCCATAAATGACCATTACTTCGTTATTAAACCGAATGACCCCTTAAAGCGTGCAACAGATTTTTTCAAAGGTCTAATCGTAAGTGTTCGTTAAATCGAAGGGGCAAAGTTTTAAATACGCATGCATTACCTTATCCCTGCATTTAACGGCATTTTGAAATCTGTGCTTTTGTCAATCGGATTCAAATATAACTTTAAAGCTTTGAAACAATCACCTTTTAGGAATTCTGGTCATCATTAAGCGTCATCGCATCGCATCGGGGGTGTGAGTGATATTATCGTTTGGGAGAGATCTTGGCGAATGCCGATTGCGACATCGCATCGTATTAGCACGCGAACACATTCCTAGATGTATATCAAATGATTTGCCGACTACCGATAGCGATATCACATCGCATCGGGGAAAAGATCTGAGCGTCTTATGAAAATGTATGGGATTCCGCCGACTACCGATAGCGATATCGCATCGGGTCGGGGCTTAAAGCGTTTTTTACAAGAGGCAGCGCCGATAGCCGATCGCCGATATTACGTCGCATCGGGGTGTAAGATATGTGCTCTTTTTGTGTGTGCATTGAATACCGCCGATCGCCGATAGCGATATCGCATCGGAAAGGACCAAGGTAACATGCGATCTTGCGATTGCTTTTTCGGACTTAACCAAAAATTGCTTGTTATTTATTCAAAAAGGCTTTTATTCACAAATTCATTTGATTATCATACCTTTTTCGAACAAATTCATTAATGCCAATTAAAATTTTAAAAGGGACCCATTTCATATGTTAATTGTTTGTGATTAAAAATGTTATGAAATGGGGGGTTGTTGTAGGGCACAACAATTGGCGATTCGTTGGTAGAACCAGTTATCTCTGGACTGATAAACATACTTAAACTTTTTCAAATAGAATCTTTATAAGGGAAAGGAAATTTCTAATATAACTAGATGTCTATTGATTCTGAATAAAGCAGAATTCTTCTGTTGACTTCCTCTTTTTATAAAGAAAATAAATGCATTTTAAGTTTTAAAACAGGTCTTTAATGGTTCATAAAGGTAAAACAGAAAACTTTTCCAAATCAGCTTTTAAAGTAAACTCCTCTGTCATAGGTAGAGCCTCTGCTGCCAGCAAACGTTTATAGTCTCGGCAGGGTTACCTTTTAACCATATTGTTGTCCATTGTTCCATTCACTTAAGAGTGTGACTAAACAAAATGAATTCAAAACATATTTTCACATTTTTGAATTTCATTTTCTTTTCTTCTTTGCTTAAGATAAAAGCCATTGTCCTGGTTTGGTGGCCAGATAATGACAATGCCACTCACGGGTAGTAATCAAACTGAACAAGCTAGCTCGTGATGAGACCCCTTGTCTTGAAATTTCAAGCCATTACCCTGTTTGACATGCAGTTTTGGTAATGTCAGTTAAATTATTTTCCTATGAACATGGTAAGCAGGCTTGTAATAAGACCTCTTATCTTTAATCTTTTATTTTTTAGAATTACACTCTGAGTAATCATAAACTTTTGGTGAATGGGATGAACAACTGTCTCCTTAAGAGTAAATGGATGACAGGTTGATAGTTAAAGATGCTGAAGATGGATTAGCTCCTATTTTAATATAGATAACCTTTGGAGACCAGTTTTGAAAACCCAAGATGACTCATAGAACTACGTTCAGAGAGAAGTTTACAAAAGTTAAACTGCGATCTCAGAATAGAAAGATATCTAATTTCCTAGAAATGATCTCTCTTGGTTTAAGACTCTATTATCCAAAAGCAAATATTGATAGTGCCCCAGCGAGACAACTTTTAACTACAGCAAAAGGTCAATGGAAGATATCCCACATCCTTATTTTCTACAAATCCTACAAACTATAAAGAGAAGGGGTTACCTCCACAATTAAAGAATTTCTTCAAGATTAGACCATTGAGAGGGAGAGAATCTCTCACCCCTGATAGATTTTGCAGTATAAAAGTGGAATGGCCTATTTTTTCACAGATCCGAAATGGTCCAAGCCACAGTTTCTGAAACTTGGAGTGTTTACCTTTGTCTTCATGGGCTTTGTCCCATTTCAGAACTAAATCTCCGACTTGGAATTGTTTAGGACTAGACGAGGCTAGATCAAAAGCTGCTTTAATGACTTGCTGATGTTTGGCGTGTGTAACCTTGGCCTTTTCCCTTTCCTCTTCAAGTTTGAGAATTTGATCATATCTAAACTGGATAGAGGAAGAAGGAGTTTCCTCAATAAATTGCACTAGGGCTAGAGATGGAAGAAGAAGATTGGTTGGTACAATTGCTTCTTTTCCATAGACAAGATTAAACAGAGAGGTTCCTATGGAGGCTTTCTGTGTTATCCTATCGGCCCATAATGCAAATACTAAGGATTTGTGCCAGTTCTTATGATTCTCTTCGATTGTTCGCTTAATAATTTTGATTAGATTTTTATTAGTTGATTCTGCTAAGCCATTACCCTGAGGATAGTAATTAGCAGAATACTTTAATTTAAATCCTCTTTTGATAGCAAAATCAATCATTGCATTACCTGAGAAATAAGAAGCATTATCAAAGACAAGAGCGTTTGGAACACCAAACCTAGTAATGATGAACTGATCTATAAATTCAATGATCGCCTCAGAGTTTACTGTCTTTAACGGAACTGCTTCTACCCACTTTGTAAAGTAATCGGTGGCTGTAAGGATATATTTGTGCTGCCTGGAAGAAGGTGGATTAATTTCTCCAATGATGTCCAATCCCCATTTTTCGAAAGGCTGTTCAATGTTGACTGGTTGCAAAGGGAAAGCTGGTTTTTGTTGTCTTCCACTGGAAGTTTGGCATTTGAGACATTTCCTTACATACTCGTGAGCGTCCTTAAACAAAGTAGGCCAATAGTATCCAGCATGAATAACTTTATGAGTTGTTGTATCAGCTCCAAAATGTCCTCCTGCTGGTCCGTCATGTAGCTCCTGCAAAACCTTTTGAGCCTCAGGTTTCTCAAGGCATCTTAATAGAACAGAATCATAATTTTTTTTGAAAAGCACATCATTGATAATCGAAAAACTCTTAGCTTTCAATCTAATGGCCCTTTTGTTCTTGTAGGACAAATTCGTAGGTGCATAACCATTCTTTAAATAAAAGATCAAATCTGCATATTGAGATTCGGAATCGGGAACACTTAGCTGATTAACTTCTTGAGTTTGCTCTGTATCACTTGATTCCGGAATGTTAGATGCTCCTGCTAATATCCTGCAAAAACCTTGACCTTTAACAATCTTTGCTGGCTTTATTTCTAGGTCATATTCTTGGAGAGCCGCGACCCAATTTGCCCTTTTTTCGCCCAATTCTTTTTGAATTAATAGTTGCCTAACCGCCGAGAAAGGAACTATCACTTTAGTATGGGTTTCTAAAAGAAAGGGTCGATAATGTTTGACTGCTTTAAAGACAGCAAAAGCTTGTTTCTCAACATCGGAATAGTTCAATTCGGCGCCTTGAAAGTTTGAACTAAAGAACGAGATGGGCGCTTCCAAATTGTCATCATTCAACTGGGTGAGCACTGCTGCGTAAGATAAGTCGGATGCAATGGTATATAATGTAAAATGATTAGAAAGATTTGGAGTATTCAGAGCTGGGGCATTGATTATTGATTGCTTAATGTCATTAAAAGCTTGCTTTTCTTCTAATCCCCACCTGAAGGTTGAATTCTTTTTAATCATCGTTTGTAGTGGTAGTACAATCTGTGAAAAATCTGGAACAAATCGTTTAACGAAATTAATCTGGCCTAAAAACGACTGCATCGATTTTTTATTGTGTGGAAAAGGAATTTCAGAAATTTCCTTAATTCGATCAGGATCTACATAAATGCCATCCTTAGATACAATAAAACCTAAAAGCTTACCCTGGTTAAGAGCAAAGAAAGACTTTTTCGGGTTAAGAGAGATACCATGTGTTTTGCATCGCTGAAAAATCTGATTTAAATCATGCAAGTGATTATATCTCTTCTTAGAATATACAGTAATATCATCAAGGTAGACGACTACTGTTCGATTAATTAACCCTCTAAAGGTTGTATCCATAGCTCTCTGGAATGTCGCTCCTGCATTTATGAGTCTAAAAGGCATTTTTTGATATGCATAAGTCCCCCATTTTGTTCTGAATGTGGTTTTAAGTTGGTCATCAGGATGAACTAGCACTTGGTTATATCCTGAGAATCCGTCGAGAAAGGACATCAATTCAGATCCTGCTACCGATTGGAGGATCTGCTCCATAGTAGGCAATGGGAAGTTATCTTTCAAGCTTGCCTTATTCAAGTTTCTGAAATCGATACAAATTCGGATGTCGCCGTTTTTCTTCCTGACTGGTACCATATTAGAGACCCAGTTTGAGTGTCGGACAGGGAAGATAATCTTAGCTTTTAAAAGCTTATTAAGTTCCGACTTTATCTGGCTCTCCAAATTCGGGTGTATTTTCCTTAACTTCTGCTGGATCGGCTTCTGATTGGGAAGCATAGGAATAGTATGTTGTATGATAGATGTATCATATGTCTTGAGGTCGTCATACTTCCAAGCAAAAACTTGTTTGTTTTTCTTTAAGAGTTTGATAAATGCTTCCTTTTCTTCTACAGAAAGTCCTAATCCTAAGTTGATATTTTGAGGAGCTTGATCTGTTCCCAAATTAATCAATTCAAACCTAAGAGTAGAGCTTTGGAGTTTTGTATTAATTACAGGTTTAAACCTGTCTTTAATGTCATAAAGGTCTTCGAGCTTTACTACAGGCTTAGGAATCGCGTTATCTTGAGATGTTCTTTTCATTTGAGAATCATGCTCATCTTCTTCAATGATTTGATTGTCATAGGACTTTTCAGAGGTTAAGAATTGCAAGATATCCTCGTCATGGTTGAAAACCCTCCAGTTAGTGATGTTATCAGGAACTGAAGGTCTAAACATTAGTTCTATAGAAAATCTATCAAGGCTATAGTCTTCAGAAGGCAGAAGTTTGGAAGCTACGTTGGCTAGTAAATCGGCTGCTGAGTTCTGTGATCTAGGAATTGAGGAAATGTTGAATGCTGAGAAATGTGAAGTAAGATCTTGCACTAGCGATTGATAATGCTTAAGGTGGCTTGAAAGGCAATGAATTGCATTTCTTACCTGCTTAACAATGATCTCACTATCGCCGAATACTTTAATATATTGGACTTTAAGGTCGATTGCCTTATATAATCCCTGCACTAGAGCTTCATATTCGGCCGTGTTATTAGTGCACTCAAATTCTAATCTACAGGACAGCATTGTCTTTTCGCCTTGCGGACTAACCAAAATGCAACCTGCTCCTGAGCCCTCGCTGGACTTAGAGCCATCAAAATACAAAGACCAAAATAAAGGAGAATTAACAAAAATATTTACATCCTTTTGATTTTCATTAAAACATTTGGATAAATTGGTTTGTGAAAAATTTTCTACTTGAGATGTACAATGGTTAACTGAAAAAGGAGAGGGTTGGGCAACAAAGTTGCCAAAGAATGATTCTGAGGAATAATTCCCCAAAATGTTGTTGTTGAAGGCCACAGGCTGGTTTTCTTGTTCGAAATCGGTTACTGTGTGGGTCATGTGTTTCTCACGGTCGATCCTTATTTGATTTGGCTTACCCTTGTAGGGGAGCCACATATGTGACCAATCAGTGGAAATGTATCCATGCAGTTTTTCAGACCAATCTCTGCTCAAAATTAAACCGTAGAATTCAGGTATGTTAGCAATCAAGATATCTATTCTCTGTACAATTCTGGGATCAGCAAACAACCTGATAGTCACGGAATTAATTTCTCCTACAACCTGTACTTTGGTTCTGTCTAACTGTACAATGTGAATAGCGGACTTCTGGGGTTCTATGTTCAGTTTAGAACAAACTGAAGCTGGCATAATATTAGATGAAGCCCCTGAATCGATTAAACAGTTATGCAGATTTCGATTATAGATTTCATAGGTCAGCAAGAAAGGTGGAGTATGAGAATTGGATCTATCTCCGATCAAAACTGAATCGGTAGCTTCAACCATACCTGGAGGGGGTTGTCCTGAATCATTAGCAGATTTTCAACTGGGAAGAGGAGAAGAGGGGACAGCGTTCAACTCTCTTAAAAGCAATTTCTGCTGATGTTTTAACTTACTAAGTTCAAACATGGTTATGTTTGCCTTAGTATTTTTCATATCATCAACAATATTATACTCCATGGAGTCAGATACCACTAGTGTCTTAGATGTCGAAGGAGAATTAGAAGTTGAAGGCTGGTTTTGGGGAGCTGCTACAGGCGACTTCTTTGGGAGAACTTTTTCCTTTGGTGTGGCAGCACCTGCGCTCCTTTTCTTTGTAGTTGTCTGGGTAGGTTCAGAAGCGATTTTACTTCTTGTAGTAACAGGAAAGGCTTCTTCTTGATTCTCGGTGTCAGAGTTTGGGAGTATAAAATCCCACATGCCGTGGCATTCAACTACTTCTTCTTCATCATCTGTTTGGGAGGTTGTTTCCTCTTCCTCTTCTTCCTGTTCTGAGTCTGCATTAGATATAACATTGGGTGGCTTTGCTTCAGTTTTCTTGAAAGTCCTAAATGGTCTTTTGTTTGAAGTCTCAGCCACCTGTTTTTTATTCTCAACCATTTCATTAGACAATGTTTTAAGGACTTTTTGTAAACCTTCCATGTCATACGGGTCCTTTGGGGTTTTCTTCTTAGAATCCTCTTTAAATGAGACTTTTTTAGCTTTTCTATCCTCCAAGGCAGCTTTCTTCTCTAGAGCGTTGATGCGCTTTTCAACAACAAGTGCTTCCTTCATATTTTCGCCTAAGGTAGGTTTGCCAGCCCTGTCAACAAAAATAGCTATGTTGGAAGGGAGGGCGGTAATATACCATTCGCTTCTAATTTGTTCACTTGGTTTTGAAGCGGTAGGGATTTTATTTAGGAGTTTATTAAATCGGGCATTAAACTCCTTTATTGGTTCCCTATGCTCTATTCTCAAATTGGAGAGGTCATTTATTAAAGTGGCTAGAGACCTGTCATCTCCATATTTGGTAAGGAACTGCTCTTGGCATGTGGCCCAGCTGGTAATAGTACCAGAAGGTAAGGAAACGTACCAGGATCCTGCCGATCCTTGTAAGGTATAAGGGAAAAGCCTGACAACAACATCTTGCTCTGTCACTCCTTTTAAGTTAACTGCTAACATAAAATTGTTAATATGTTCTTCAGCTTGTGTTCCGTTATCTGGGTTAAATTTAGGCAACCATTTTTCGGGAGCATCAGGTAGATCATGCAATGGTCCGGGCATGTTGACTGCACCTGGCGTAGTCCATGGATCTGCCATTATGCTAGCGACAATAGTTGTTACTACTGTTGGGATTCCAGATGACTGAGAAGAAGAGATTGTTGAAGAGTGAGTAGTTTGAGATGCTGTAGTACCTAGTCCCTGATGAACAACAATGTGTAACGGAGGAGTGGATGGTTGACTTCGCAGATTAGGAGATGAGATGGAGGATATGGAAGAAAGGTCTTCACTATCAGATCCTTCAGTAATCTTTTTAGCCTTTTTCCTTTTCGGTAAAGGGAACTCAGTAGGTTCAATACCGAGTTTTTCGCTCTGAAGTCTGGTAAGTGGATGGGATAAGTTGAACTGCGAGGTCGCACTGCTTTGTGATACTTCAGATTTCTGAGGCGAAATCGAGAAGCTCTGAAGTTTATGGATAAGAGACTGAACTTCAGGGGATTCAAGACTTAATTGTTCTGAAATATGATGAGTGTGAGCAGTGGTGGTTGATTCCTCTTTTTCTCGATTGTGTGCCGGAGAACCAGCATGTGATTGAGAAGGAGGAGAGGATTTGGAGGGAGAATTACTCTTAGAGTGGCTTGTAGATTTGGGCCTGCTTGCCATTCACAGTCGATGCCCTCCTTCTAGTGCCAAAAATGTTGATGCCCCGAAATTCGTTGCAACAACATCGGGGAAACCACCCGGTCCGGACCTTAGTGCAGCTCCTTTTCCATTTGGGATAGTGGCTCCGACTGGGGATAATGGGACCAGTTTCCCAAGAATTATAAGTAAACGGGATGGATGAATGATTTACGATATAAGGTGGTAATAAGTGAACAACTAAACTATAAGAGAAATATAATAACTATAATCTAATCCCGGGACTTATCGATTTGTAGAGTGCAGCGTTTGATAATCTGTGCTTAATGGCAGGCATATAGATGACTCTAACACTAAAGCATAGATGTTTAAATCATTTAAGATTGCTCTGCATAATTAGTTATGCAGAGCGATGATAGCGAATTACTACACTTAGTCATTTATATCATTGCTACACGAATGAGTAAAAGAGATAACAAATCACAAAACATTCAATAGTGATATGAAATGAAGATTTGCTGTTATATTGCATACATGTATTCAACAATAGCAAAGATAATAACACAACAATTCATATAATAGAAAAGAGCACAGATACAGATAATAGTACCATGTAAGCTGTTTGATCAATCCAGTATATTAATCACCATGTCGCGGTCATTCCTTCAAACCAGAAAGCATTCCAAACAAGTGACAGTAGTGCACAATTGCATAAAACAGCCTTCTAAGCAAAATTAAGAACCATCGGTCGAGTTTCACAAAAGGATATAGACTGAAGCACAATAGTGCAAACTTCAGCATTTAAGTCTTTTACAAAATTTTACGACCCTTTCCAAAACAATGAAAGGATCTATAAATACTATGCTAATCTAAATATCTAAATATCTAAAAACTGAAAAGCTACTAAATTGGCATTAACAAATATCATCTTCTTTTCTGGCGATCTGGCAGTCGGCGGCGATGCTTCATTCAGAGGTCTCTTTGCCTTTACTCCTTCGCTGACATATCGCCAGCATTGGCTCTACTTCTGGTGGAGTGTTGAGACGCGAAGTTAGTTGGGCGTCATATGTGGCATCCTGAATGTCGGAAATCAGGTATCGGAGGGAATCTTATAAACAGTTAAGAGCCAACCTTTGAGAATGTGGTTTAATCAGAAAGAGCCAGTATGCGTCGGCGGTTAAAGTATTTACTCCGGCGATTAACCGTCCTTGTTTCTCCAGATCAGGGTAATTTCTCTGCTCCAGCATGTTTGCTGTTGTTATGCTTCCAGGTGTGCACTGGGAAATCATGTTTGCCAGATAGAGTGTGTCGTTGACTAGATTGATCATGTTGCTGGCAATCATTTTACATCTTGAGGCCGCCCTTTCCGCTTTCATTACCTGAGTGTTCCATTCCATGAAGAGTATGTCCTTGTACGTTACATGGATTCGGGACAAATTTGCCGCTTTCCCTTCTGGAGTGTCTTGCCACTCAATATATTCCGATATGTCATCTTCGGCCTGATCTAGCTTATTCCTGGCCTTTTCTATTTGCTCACACACTACTGTAGATGTTTCACATAATGACTCAGCGTCAGCAAGTTGTCGGCACAAGAGTCTGATCTGAGATATTAATGCGCCATTTATTCGAGTTGCCTCTGCTCTGAAATCGTCAATACTCTGGGCGTCCTTGATACCTTCGAGCTGTGCCGATAGCTGAGTTATTTGCTCGTCTTTAGATTTTATCATCAGCTCATTTGATGCTTTTAACTGGGACAATGCCTCTGATAATTCTTTTGCCTTCTGAACCTCACTTTGGTCTATCCTCTGTTTTTCAATTTGCAGCTGCTGGGTTAACAAATTGTTTTACTGCTGTTGAGCCAGCAACTGTTCTTCTACCTGTGCTGCCTTATTTTTCGCCTCAATTACTTCTGCCTACAATGCATATATTTCATGATCTTTAGTCTTCAACAGAAGACTTACCTCTGATGCTTTGTCAATAGTTGCTGCCGAATAAGCTCCCGCAAATTGCGACAGCTTAGTTAGATCTTCGGAGGGGTCTAATTCCCCCTTCCAGACCACATTGCCCGTGACTGTTTGCTCAGGAGAAATAGAAGGTTGATCAAGCCTTCGTCTTTTCCTAGAGCGCCTAACAACGGCTCTATGCTTTGGGCTGTAGAAAATATCTAGGGGAGGAATTTCTTCCACCTGGAGATCAATTTGATCGGACGGGTCTTGAGTGATTACCTCAACATCCTGTAAAATGGGTGGGCTGCTGGTTCCTTCTAGAACTTCAGAAGAAGTAGTATCGGGAGCATTACTTGTTTTAGAGGTGTCTGAGTCTTTGGAGGCTTCCTTACCACTGATAATGGAATCGAATTGGTTCCATTCCTTAATCAATTCAGGATCGGTGGAGATTTGCTCACATTGTTCTGTGTGGGCTTTACTCTGTTCTTTTTCTTGTTCAATCCTCTGCTGTTCCTCAAATGCCTTCCGCTGCTGCTCCTCCTGTGCTCTCTGCTGCTGCTCCTCCAATTCCCTTTTCTGCCTATCTTCCAGTTCTTTCTTTGCTTTCTCTTCTTCTTCCTTCTTCCTCTGTTCCTCTATCTCTTTCTGTTTTCTTTGCTCTTGATCCTTTTGTGCCTTTTGCTGCCTTTCTATCCGCTCCCTTTTATGCTTCTCTGCCTGCAGCTTGTTTTGCCTTTCCTCCTGTTGTTTATCATATTCTTTAATTGTAACAGGAGGTGGATGTATCTACTGCTGACCAGGCTCGCTTGAGGAAGATGCTGGGGTTGTGGATAATAAATCTAGAGGCAAAGTTTGCAACCTTTGCTTTCTAAGTTTATTAAATTCAGTTAACTCCACATCTTCGTATCTCATTGCAGCAAGCTGTTTGGTTTGGCTTATTGAATCGGCACCTGCGAACAGGTCATCAAACTGATCTTCTTGATGGACAATCTTTGACAGTTTGGCCTGTTCCAGGGCAATGAAAGCAGTCTTGTTTGGATCATAGAGTCTGTTTGGGATAGAGGCCAGGGATATCATTTGGAGTTTTGTTGCTTCTTTTTCTGCATGCTTGTAATTCTGCAGCGTATAAACTCCAATTCTTAAAGGAAAAGAGGGCCATCCTCTCTTTTTCTCATCTTTGAGAGTTTGTGTGACACCCTCGGACATAATCTGGTAGGAGATTTCACGGGCTAACAATTTGTCTGGGATGTATAGAGGGAGAGCGTGTGGCCTAGCCTTGCTTCCAAAAACTCTAATATAGGTAAAATGCTCTTCCCCGAACCAATGCGCTACGACTGGTAGGTCAAAAGAAGCTTCATAGGAAATTCTTGGGATGGGTCTGTCGAAAATAGAATAGTGGATGGGCACCATGAAACCATTGCAAATTTGATACAAATGGTCCTTGTAAGAGGGCTTCCATAATTTCCGATGGTACAAATGAATGGGTGTTGGATCATGGGTGGTCCATCTCCAACCAAGGACAGGAAACTCAGAATTAAAACACAGGGTATCCATAATGTAAGCAGAGTAATAAAATGGTGGGATTTTCCTTTCGGTGACTCTGGTTTTGGCTCTAAATTCACGAACAGCTATGACCAACTTATCAGATAAAATAGTGGCCCAATCCATAATTGTACTATTGACAGCCGCTTCCATTAAGGGAACCATGTCAATATGGATATTAGGAGAGTCATGTAATCCCCACAATCTACACATCATAATCCCAGCATAGCAATAGGGAGAAGCCAAAGAAGCATTGGAGAACTTACCCGAACTTTCATGCTTGTGTTTGGCTGGGTTCTGCCTCCAATCTCGGAGGGGTTCGGATGGTGATTCATTCTCATTCGCGAACTTCTCGATGAAGGTTCTGTTATAGACTAGCTCAGGTTCAGGCAAATGATACATCCGCCTCAGGTCATCAGGCTTGAAGGACCCGAAAATCCTTCCATCCCTTGTATGGAAAGTTCTATCAGTGAGGGTAATTTCCTCAATTGCCCAGCGTACCACATCAGTGTAAGGTAGGACCTTCTCTCTAGCTGCTATTCTATGCAAAAAGGAGTCGGCCAAGTCTTTGAGAGTTGCCTCGGACTTCCTTTGTTCATCCACACTAGCCTCAGTCACTGTTTTTTCCGGTTGCTCGGCCTCTAACAGATTATATGTACCCTGCCATGTAGTGCTAGGAAGACCAGTGCATGTAGTATCTGAGATTAGGCCTTTCTTCGAAACTATAGTAGCTTGACCTGCGACAGGTGTTACAGTAGAACCTGCAGCCTTCTTGAATTTCTTTCCCATCATGTTCAGGCTTCTCTCGACAATTGAATTCTACACAAATGTAAGAGAAATCGTAACAAGGAAACAACAACGAAAATCCATAACGGGATAGATATATTACTTGAAGCGTGGCAAGACTAATTCTAAAAGTGGCTGCGGATCTAATGATTTGAGAAGGCACCGCAGATGCAATGATGGTGATTTTACAGCCTGCAGCTCCATAAATGACCATTACTTCGTTATTAAACCGAATGACCCCTTAAAGCGTGCAGCAGATTTTTTCAAAGCTCTAATCATAAGTGTTCGTTAAATCGAAGGGGCAAAGTTTTAAATACGCATGCATTACCTTATCCCTACATTTAACGGCATTTTGAAATCTGTGCTTTTGTCAATCGGATTCAAATATAACTTTAAAGCTTTGAAACAATCACCTTTTAGGAATTCTGGTCATCATTAAGCGTCATCGCATCTTATCGGGGGTGTGAGTGATATTATCGTTTGGGAGAGATCTTGGCGAATGCCGATTGTGACATCGCATCGTATTAGCACGCGAACACATTCCTAGATGTATATCAAATGATTTGCCGACTACCTATAGTGATATCACATCGCATCGGGGAAAAAATCTGAGCGTCTTATGAAAATGTATGGGATTCCGCTGACTACCGATAGCGATATCGCATCGGGTCGGGGCTTAAAGTGTTTTTTACAAGAGGCAGCGCCGATAGCCGATCGTCGATATAACGTCGCATCGAGGTGTAAGATATGTGCTCTTTTTGTGTGTGCATTGAATACCGCCGATCGCCGATAGCGATATCGCATCGGAAAGGACCAAGGTAACATGCAATCTTGCGATTGCTTTTTCGGACTTAACCAAAAATTGCTTGTTATTTATTCAAAAAGGCTTTTATTCACAAATTCATTTGATTATCATACCTTTTTCGAACAAATTCATTAATGCCAATTAAAATTTTAAAAGGGACCCATTTCATATGTTAATTGTTTGTGATTAGAAATGTTATGAAATGGGGGGTTGTTGTAGGGCACAACAGATCCTAAGGTCAAAACAGTGACACATGGAGCTTCATACAATTTTGCTCTTCTGAAAAGGTATATAATTAGGTCATCTTAGGAGATTGTGCATAACTCTTTCTTGGAGAATCTAAATTCGCTCAGACTGGTGGAATTGGAAATAGGATGTAGAGGGCTACTACAAGTTGCAATTTTAGAAATTAGAGATCCAAAAGTACAGAGTTACAGTCGTTTCAATATCTAGCTCCGAAAATCAAGAAAAGGCAAGATGAGGAAGTTTGATGGCAAGGATCCGGTAAATTGGATACTTCAGATGGAGAAATATTTTGATCTACATGGTGTGCCACTATTACAAAAGGTATGTATTGCATATTCATATTTAGAACAAGATCAATTTTTATGGTATAAAGGGCTTTGTTCTCGTAAACAACTTTTTATGTGGTCAATTTTCACAGAGGAAATTATAACACATTATGAGAATACAAAGAGCAACACCTTCTTTAGAGAAACACCACAACAATTGGAAGAAAAAAGAGAAAAAGGGCTTTGTTAAAATTGTGATAGCAAATGCACTCAAGGTCATAAGTGTGCTAAGAAGAAATTATTTTACATAGAGTATGAAGAGGAGGAAGAAAAGGATCAAGAAACATCAAAAGAAGAGGATATACGCCATGACCCAACCCCAGAGAAAGAAGAAATGAATCCGACCATATCTTGTAAAGAATTGGCAAGAATTACCACTCCTAAAACTCTCAAGATAGAAGGACATATCAAGAAGAAAAAGGTTCAAGAAGTGAAAGATCACATCAAGAAAGAAGAAATGAATCCAACCATATCTTGCAATGCGTTAGCCAGAATTACCACTCCTCAAACTATCCAAATAGAAGGACATACCAAGAAAAAAATGTTCAAGAAGTGAAAGATTACATCGAGCATCAAGAAATGAATCTGACCATGTCTTGTAAAGCATTGGAAGGAATTACCATTCCTTAAACTCTCAAGATAGAAGGACATATCAAGAAGAAAAAGGTTCAAGTAGTGAAAGATCACATCGACCATCAACAACAAGTTCTCCAACTTTTAAAGGATAACGCTACTTTGGTACAGAATCGAATGAAACAATATGTAGATCAACATTGTAGTGAAATTTTTTTTGATGTAGGTGATTGGGTATTTTTACTGCTACATCTCAAGCAAGCTATTTATAAGAAGGAAATGTTGGCAATACTACATGCACTTAAGAAATGGAGACCTTACCAAATGGGAAGACACTTCAAGGTAAAAATGGATCATGATAGTCTTAAATACTTTTTAGAACAACTATTATCTTTAGAAGAACAGAAAAAATGGGTCACAAATATGTTGGGTTATGAATTTGACATCATCTATAGAAAAGGGAAGCAAATTTTTGTTGCAGATGCACTCTCAAGAAAGGATGAGGATGTGGAAGCATTGTTTTCTGCTATTTCTATTATCCAACCAAATTGGATAAACGAAGCAAGGGATGAATGGAAGAAGGATGAAAAAGTATGGCCACTCATTCAAAAGTTGCAAAAGATCCCAATCCAAATAATATTGCAAGAATCTGAAGAGGAAGGAAAAATCATATTCGAAACTGGAGCATTCATAGAAACAAGAACCCGACAGCTACAAAATCGATCAATTTCAAAGTATCTCATCAAGTGGAAAAACTTACCTGCTGAATATTCCACATGGAAGGACAAGAGTTTTATACAGAAGCATCAAGAACTCCTCAAGCGTTGAGGACAACACTTTTTGAAGGAGAGGGGCATGTGAGGCCCCTATACTACTAGTGTAACCCCTTATTGTTATTAGTACATCCCCCTTAGTATATTGTTGTACCCATGTGGTCCCCATATTGTTACTATTGTGCCCCATAGAAGCCGACTATTGTTATTATTGTTCCCTTACATTATTATTGTTATGTCGGCTCTAATTATATTATGACCCCTTAGACTCCTATATATATAAAGGAGGTGTTTTCATTTGTATCATCCAAGAATTGTTCATTTGTATAATGTAAATGAGGTTGCCCCCTCAAAGAGGCTTATTTATAAGGTGTTCATCTATATTTTCTATCTTTTTTTGAGCTGGTTTCATAACAATATCGCACCCAATTAAACTGAACTCTTTCTGTGCATTGGGTTGTTAGAGCGATGATGGGTGCTAGCACTTCATCTTTGCGACACTTCTGCATAATGTCTCCTGCCTAAATCTGCGTGGCCATCTTTACTACAGGATCACAAATACTCGAGATGGCATAGCCTGGCAGCTTCTTCACAAGCTTGAATTTCTCCTTGATGGCCTCCACGAGGGTATGCTCACCACATTTTCTGCCAAACATCATGGCCGGATTTTCCCCTATAAATGGTAGCCATGTGATCCTATGCATCAACATTTCAGTGATGGGTATCGGCTCCTCCATCCACAGACACCCATCACGCACCGAGCATATTAGCTGCTTGATTACCAATAATGTAATGGGTATGCAATTCTAGTACGACACCCATAGTAGGATGAGCATTCCCACCTTGTCTACACCCTTCAACCACTTCTGCAGTTCCAACACAGTCATCCCGGTGGTTGTATGAACAACGCGGTGCATTAGCTGGTCTATCGCCAATTTAGGGAACTTCTCAGTGTCAGATAAGTAACAGTCTTCCAATTTCAACAACGGAACCCGCCCCAAGCGGGGTCCTTCAAAGACAATCTCGTCTGGTAGTAGAGGTATGTGCAAGGTGACCTTCCTTTCGTCAATGTCCTTTAGCACCTTGGTCTTGCCCTCGACAAAGCGACGTATTCGAGAAACTTAGTAATAGGGTCATAACCCTCGACTTCAACATCCTCCAATTCCATCCCCATATCCTCATCATCCATCGGGATGTCCTCAATCTCTTCCTCCTCCAGTTCCAAGTTAATAGTTTTTCCCTTTTCTTGTGTTGTGGTCTTGTCCTTCTGTGGGTTTCTTCTAGGCGACGCATGCACCGGTGTCATAGCTTGCTTGCCTTTCTTATCCTCCATACTCTCCTTGGTCGAGGTAGGCTTTGGTCTAGGCATCCGTGGTGACTTGGAGATTTAGCTAGTACTTCTGCAACCTCCAAAGCATCTCCCTCTGCCTCCATTACAACTTCCGGAATAGCCCCCTCGGTTGTCACTGCTTAGGCATCCATAGCTCCTGATCCTGGGATAATGTCACAAATGATATTGCGGTCGAACTATGGAAATTGATCAAACACTATCCAATGAAGGAATTATTCGAAGAATTCACAGGTCATGCACGTCTGGGAGCTGACCAACTCAATGCTCAAAATGCTAAGTTCTTTTTGATGGGTAGCCGTATGTAATTTATAAGCCATTTTGAATTCAAATCCAACCGTTCCCCCAAAATTTTGTTCATTAATGCCAGATTGGCAGTAGATTTTCAAAGATATTACCCATAAATTTTGACTTAAATGCTACCCCCCCCACTCCATTTGGTCACGTTCTTATCGTCAAATCATGAATAGTGACTTTAACAGTCACTTTATAGCTAACCTGTGCATTTTTTCCCTAGGTAGCGTAGCTCTCTCCATGCTGTTGCGAACCTTGTGACATCTTCTCCTCCCGCGCAATCCCATGATCATGTACTTTCCCACCCCAAGCAGTGTAGTTGATAGTCCTATGCCTCCTTTTAGCTGCCTGGAGTGCTAAGACTATGCTACCTTCATATAGTCACCTGGCCTGATCACTGGTGTATGGCTTCAATCAATTGCCAACCTTTCTTGAGAAGGGATCTCCATTCAATTTAACTAACTGAACTGCTCCACCATCGATAATCTCCTTAATTACATAGGGCCCTAGCCAATGCATGATGAATTTCCCTGGAAATTTATGAAACTTGCTGTCATATAACAAAACCAGATCATTTACCTTAAAGGTGTGCAATTTAATGTGCCAATCACGCCATGCTTTTTCGTGCTGCTTTTGGAGCTGTTGGTGAAATCCAGCCAGAAACCTTTCTTCCTCAAGCTCGGCAAGATGCATGAGCCTCTCTTCCAAGGCTCTACGATCCATTATACTCATGAATGCTACTATGCGCAGACTAGGCACAATGTATTCCATTGGCATCACTACTTCAGCACCATATACAAGCCTGAAGGATGTCTATCTAGTCAACTTTTTGCACATCATTCGATAAGCTCATAGTATTGTAGGTATGTGCAGGTCCCAATCACTTCGTTGAGCATTGAAAACCTTGGTTAGTACATTCTCTAGTACCTTATTGAATGCTTACACCATCCCATTAGCCTGTCGGTTGTAAGGTGTGCTTTGCCTCGCGCACCACTAACTCCTTTTTCTGCTAGGTGGTGTAGCCTTCTGGGGCAGTTCCTATTGTTAGGAAGTGTATGATGTGTTCAAAGTGACCATCTGCAATGTGCACTGCAAAGAGATACGCGTCAGGAAATCCTTCCTCCAAATTAGCGGCTCTTCTCCCATTTTGATGCGCGACAGATGGTCTGGTCTCGCGTTCAATCATCTAGGCTTCACAATAAATTCAAAATATTTCTCCTTAAACAATAGAAACCACCTAAAGATTCTCCCCCCAAATGCAGGCTTATTGAATAGGTATTTCAATGTAGAATGATCTGTATACATCTTAAAATGTCCACCTAGCAAATAGTGTCTAAACTTCTGGAGTGCACATACCATGGCTAGTACTTCGCGCTCGGTGGTGGAATAGCTATTCTTAGCCTTGGATAACTTCCTGCTTGCAAATGCTATAGGATGGTACAATTCTCCTTTTCCAGCCTCTGCCAGTACTGCTCCTAGTGCTATACATGACGCATCTATATGTACATGAAACTCCTTCCAATCTGGGAAGACTAAAATCAGTGTGGTGACCATTTCTCCTTTTAGTACATCCAATATTTTCTGATAGTCCTTGTTCCAATAGAACATTACATCCTTTTTCAACAAATTCCCCATAGGCGTGGTGATTTAGGCATAGCCCTTGATAAACTTCCTAGAGTACCAAATATGTCCCAATGTTGCGTGCAATTGTTTCACACTCCTTGATGACTCTAGGTTAATTAGCACTACGATCTTCATGGGTTCTACCATCAATCCCTATCTACATATCACATGACCCAACAAAGTCCCAAAAGGGACACAAAACAAACATTTATTCAGATTGAGCACAATCTGGTACCTTCGACAAGTATATATCATTAAGTTCAAACTTGCCACATGGCATTTTACCAACCCAAACACAGTCCGGTCATCAAACTACACCTACATAAACTTATGAATGAAGTCTTTGAATGAAACAATGATTACACATGAAAAAATCACAGGCACATTCTTTAATCCAAAAGGCATTACGATGTACGGAAAACATCCCCATTCAGTCGCGAAGGTTGTCTTTCTTCTATCTTCAGGCGTGATTTTGATATGATGGTACCTAGAGAACCCATTAGTGAAGGAGTGAAATTCCTAGCAACCTACATTATCCAATACCTCATTAGTGAATGGAGTCAGGAAAGGATCATGCACAGAAGTGTCATTCAACTTCCTGAGATCTCCACATACCCTTATTTCATCCTTCTTCTTATTTTCCTATACCACCATTGGGCTCACCCAATCAGATTCAACTAAAAACTCAATGATGCCTGCCGTGAGCATCTTATCTAACTCTAAGTGGACCTTCTCCTTATACTTTAGATTGAGACGGTAAGGTCTTTGCTTAATCGGCTTCATGTCAGGTTTTAACATGATCTCATAATGTCCAGGTCTCCTATTATCCCCTTTAGCTCCGTAAACTTGGTAGGGAACAAATCCTGGTATTCGTGGATCAATTCAGCGACCTTAGCTACTATCACATCATCCCAGTAGTTTTGAATCTTTGAAAATTTGGGCTCTGCCTTTGTGCCAATATTTATCTTTTTAGTTTTCAGTGGCGCGGTTATATCAGGGTCCTTGATCAGTGGTCCCTCGACCTCGTGGTGACCCTTGGTTTCAAGGATATTAATCTTTCGGGGGTCCTCATCTTCTTCTTCTACAGTCATGTTATAGCATTCTAGTGCGTCGCTCAGCTAAGTAGTCCATTGAGGTTGAATCAGATCCAAAGGATCCTTCAGTATCCTAAAGATCATTGCTTTAACTTCTTGTAGCACTTCATCAATACAATCAAACTCATCTTTGAAGCTGAATGTCACTATGAACAAAATATCCCATTCTTCTATGCCATGGCGGAGCTCTGTCTCCAAGTACCAGTTCATCGAGATGACAGCCAGGGTGCAACAGAGCAAGCGCACCCATTCAGGTTGGGGCTCCACTCCAAAGGTCTTAGCCCATGCCAAGTGTTCACGCAGATCATCCTTCACATCATACTTGTCCATCACTCATACCTTTGGCTTTCCAAAGCATGTTCTCATCATCCTGCTATACTCCTGCCAATCATCAACTACCCTGGTGTGTACCCCACCATCTCGCGTACGTAGTGCACAATGCCCAATACAAAGCCTAGAAGTGTTGCTTCTCTGGTACTTCCATCTCAAATGCATCCAAAAACGCATCCACATCATTCAAGCCATCATAAGTGGGCAAATTTTTTACTTCTGATGACACACAACGTAGTGACCGGGTCACCATGTTATAGCTCATTGTAGCTACTTCATCTAGCTGATTCTACCAGCGCTCTAATTCTTCATCCGAGTCTGAGGTATAGGAACTCTCATGATCCCATGTAATTCATCCATCCGCTGTTAGATTCACCTAGTCTTGTTCTCGCACTGTTATCTTATATATGTAGTCAAAATGGCCATCGCTTTCGTAATCCCAGACTGGTTCAGTATAGCGCGATCCTTCTGCAGGATCTAGGGGTATTATTATTCGAAGCAATTTCTTTTCAAATATCATCTTTCACTTCTTTAGATTGATTACCTTGTTCATGTCAGTAGCCCAATCAATGCCAAGGAGTGCAGGGTAGGGGTTGTTGTCATCCATAATTTATATTACTTCGAAATAAACCAATGCGCTCACACCTTCAATATCTACAGTTACTCCCTAAAACCATCCCATGGGGATGATATTTTGCTAATTTTAGATCCTTAATTGAATCAGAGACCACTGTAGCATGGGTCTCCCCATCTGCTCTCAAGTCTGCATTGGAAAAATGTTCGCGTCTGACCCCATATCCATAATAACTTGATCCATTTCATATTCTCCTATCTATGTGCTGAGTCTCATCTCATGTCCTATCCTTGCCTTATGCCTACCAATCTTCCATACCATGTGCGGTTCACCTGGAATGTTTCCAGCGCATCTATTTATAAGTTCCTATAACCCCTTCATAGCCTTTCTATCACGCAACATCTTCATGCAGGTCTCTAGAAAGGTCATAACCATAGAAGGGACCATTTCCTGAACAGGTTTATCCAAGCTCCTTGAAGTAGAGGCCTCAATGAATCTCTTCTTTGCTTCCATGAACATTTCACGTGCGTGATCCAAATCAAATTCAGCCTCCTTCTTTGGAGCTTTGTGAACCCACGCATTGTCTTCAGGTTGTTTGCCTTTATTATCGCCCGTTGCAATTCCACTTCGAAGTAGTATATTCACATTCGGATCTTCTTCGCGAGGCTCAACCCTCATCATCTGTAGGTTTTGAGTCAGCTGCGTAGGTAGCACCCTTTTGTCACATATCCTTGCTATCAGTGTAGGACAGTCCTTAGTCTCATGATTAAACTGAGTCAAACATTTGCATGATGGACGCATTGGGTCAGTGCATTCATGGACATAGTGTCTTGGTACTCCACAATTGTAAGAGATCAGTTGTCCCCGACCTCTGCCAGGTCCTCCTCTACCTCGGCATCGTCCACACCCCTGAATGCCTGTCCACGCTATCCCAGTGCCCTGGTCAGGAGGTCGTGTTTCTGCCTGAACTCTATAGGTGGGTGTTCGATCCATCATCAATTCATAACTTTGATAATTGCACTCCTCATGCCTTATTGAGTTACAGAAGTTGCAAAATAGTTGTTGTCGTGTTTGTATAAACTTCTGTAGCAAATGACAATGTTATGAAACCAGCTCAAGAAAAGATAGAAAAGATAGATCAACGCCTTAGAATTCAGCCTCTTCGAGGGGGCAGCCTCCTTTACATTACATAAATGAACAATTCTTGGATGATACAAATGACAAAACTTGCTTTCTATATATAGGAGTCTAGGGAGTCACAATATAATCCATCCGACCTAACAATAATAATATAAAGCCACAAAAATAACAATAGAGGGATTCTATGGGGCACAGAAATAACAATATGGGGGTAATAGGGGCACAACAATATAAATAAGGGGTATAACTACAATAGTAATGGGGTAATCAGTAGTATTATAGGGACCCAAAATGCCCCTCTCCTTCAAAAAAGTGTTGTCCTCAACGCTTGAGTAGTTCTGGACACTTCTACATAAAATTCTCATCCTCCCATGTGGAATCTTCAGTGGATAGTTCTTCCACTTGATAAGATACTCTGAAATTGATCGATTTCGTAGCTGTCGAGTTCTTGTTTCTGTGACTGCTTCCAGTTCCAATATAATTTTTCCTTCCTCTTCAAGTTCTGGCAATATTGTTTGAATTGGGAGCTTGTCACCTATAACCTTATTTAAACATGAAACATGGAAAACTGGGTGCAATCGAGAAGCTGCAGGAAGCTCCAATTTGTATGCCATAGTACCAATCTTTTACAACACCTTGTATGGACCATAATACTTTGGTGATAATTTATTATCCTTCTTAGCTTGCTTTAGGGACATTTGCTTATATGGTTGTAGCTGTAGGAATACCCAATCACCTACATCAAATCTTCTTTCACTACGATGTTGATCTGCTTGTTGTTTCATTCTATTTTGTGCCAACACGAGGTTATCCTTTAAGAGTTGGAGGACTTGTTGTTGATGTTCGATGTGATGTTCCATTGCCTGAACCTTATAATTTTCTCTTAAATATGATGTGATGGATGGTGGTTGATACCCATAAAGTGCCATAAATGGGGTCAATTTTGTTGTTGTATGGAAGGAAGTGTTATACCACCATTCAGCCAGAGGCAACCATTTGACCCATTATGTCTTTTTATCAGATACAAAGCAATGAAGATATCCTTCCAAACATTTGTTTACTATCTCAGTTTGCCCATTAGATTGAGGATGATAAGATGAGCTATGAGCTAACTGAGTACCAAGACAAGAAAATAATTTTGTCCAAAAATTTCTAGTGAAAATGGGATCTCTGTCACTTACAATAATCTTTGGGTTTCCATGTAGCTTTTGAACTGTTTCCATAAATGCAATAGAAACTGTACTGGCTTTAAATGGATGTGATAATGCACAAAAGTGTGCATACTTGGTAAGTCTGTCAACTACCACCATGATGACACTCTTTCCCTCAGACTTGGGTAAACCTGTGATAAAATCCATTGAAACCTCCTCCCAATGTTGGCTTGGAATGGATAAAGGTTGTAATAGACCCGATGTCTTAATTGTTTCAACTTTATTTTGCTGGCAAACCAAACATTCTACCAAAAAATTTTGAATATCTGATTTAAGGCCATCCCAAAAAAATTCCTTCTTAACCCTGTGGTAAGTTTTTAAAAATCCTGAGTGCCCTCTTAAGGGAGAAGTGTGCAATTCCATAAGAATCTTTTTTTTTTTAGCTGGGAATTCTTACAGAGGTATAAGCGATCTTTGTACCCTAACGAATCATTTTGCCCGCTAAATGTATAAGAAGTACTGGAATCTTGTTGTAGCTTTTGAATAACTGCCCACACTTCTTCGACATTCTTCCATTCCTCCCTTGCTTCGTTTATCCAATCTGGTTGGATAATAGAAATGGCACACAACAATGCTTCCACATCCTCATCCTTTCTTGAGAGTGCATCTACCACCACATTTTGCTTCCCCTTTTTGTAGATGATTTCAAAGTCATAACCCAACATCTTTGTGACCCACTTTTGTTGCTCTTCAGAGGATAATCTTTGTTCTAAAAATTATTTAAGGCTATCATGATCCGTTTTTACCTTGAAGTGTCTTCCCATTGGGTAGGGTCGCCATTTCTTAAGTGCATGGAGTATTTCCAACATTTCCTTCTCATAAATATCTTTGCTTAAAAACTTTCCCTTGATTGGATGAATTTCAAAAGCAATGGGTCTTTCATCTTGCATTAGAACAACACCAATTCCATTTCCTGAAGCATCACATTCCACAATAAAGGTTTTTGTGAAGTCCGGTGTAGCTAAGACCGGTGCTTGGCACATTGCCTCTTTAAGATGTTCAAAGGCCTTTGTTGCTTCCGGAGTCCATGAAAATGAATCTTTCTTTAATAATGTTGTTAGAGGTGCTGCTATTCTCGCATAATTCTTAACAAACTTGCGATAATACCCTGTCAACCCAAGAAATCCTCGTAGATTCTTTATGGATGTGGGGATTTTCCATTCCTTAATGGCTTTAATTTTGCTACGGTCTACCTTAACTCCTTCATGAGATACAATATGACCCAAATATTCCACCTCCTGGACTCCAAAGAAACATTTGGATCTTTTTGCGTATAATTCTTTCTCCTCCAATAGTTGTAACACCCTGTCAACATGTTCAACATGATCCTTCCAAGACTTGCTGTAGATTAGTATATCATCAAAAAATACTAACACAAATTTTCTAAGGAATAGTTTGAAAATTGAATTCATCAAACCTTGAAATGTTGAAGGTGCATTGGTAAGGCCAAAAGGCATGACCAAAAATTCATAATGACCCTCATGAGTTCTAAATGTCATTTTCAGAATGTCTTCAATCTTCATTCTGATTTGATGATATCCCGACCGAAGATACAACTTGGTGAAGTAAATTGATCCATGCAATTCATCCAGTAATTCATCAATAACAGGAATGGGGAACTTATCTTTAATAGTGAGCTTGTTGAGCTCCCTATAATCCGGACACATGCGCCATGAACCATCCTTCTTGTGCACCAATACTACTGGAGTTGAGAAAGAACTCTGACTCGGTTGAATTATACCAGCCTCTAGCATTTCTGCAACCATACGTTCAATTTCACTTTTTTGGACATAGGGATATCTGTACGGCCTGATGTTTGGAGGAACACTTCCTGGAATCAGATGAATAGCATGATCATGATCACGCATAGGTGGGAGACCCTTGGGAGTCTCAAATACCTTGGAATGATTTTCCAGGACTTTTTGGAGATCTGGAGAAATAGATGATTCCAATGTGGAAACATCTAGCGAGCATAATTGTGCAATTACACCTCTTTGCTCCTTTTTTAGAAGCTTTGTCATACCATGAGAGCTGATTATCTTTCCTAGTTTCCCTGCAATACCCCTTAATTGAAATTCCTTTCCTTCTGTAGAAAATTTGATGAAAAGTTCTTGAAAATTAAAAGCTATTGTACCCAAGGATTGTAGCCATTGGGCTCCTAGTACAACATCCGCACCTCCCATTGGAATGGAAAGCATTGGGCTAGTCAATACATATTCTCCCATGGATAGCTTGATATTATGGCACTTTCCAGAACAATTTATTGTTCCTCCATTTGCAATCATCACTTGACATTCTGGTGCTGGATATAAGAAGCAATTCAATTCTTTTGCTACCCTACAATGAATAAAATTATGGGTGCTTCCTGAATCAATCAACACTATTGCCTTTTTCTTCTTGATTTGTCCTTCTATCTTGATGGTTTGAGGAGTGGTAATTCCCACCAATGCATTACAAGATATGGTCGGATTTATTTGTTCTTCATCTAGGCTTTGTTCCTTGAGTATATCTTCTTCTTTTGACCTTTCTTGCTCCTTTTCTTCTTCCTCTTCACAATCTATGTAGAATAATTTCTTCTCAGCACACTTATGACCTTTAGTGTATTTGCTATCACAACTGTAACAAAGCCCTTTTTCTCTTTTTTCTTCCAATTTTTGTGGTGTCAACCTTATAGGTTGTGGAAGACTAGGGGCAACAACACTTCCGTCTTTATAGTTGTGAGTGGTATGCTTCCCAGTTGCCATAATTTTGCTTTCCATTTTTCTTGCTAACCTGAATGCCTTCTCTAATGAATCAGGTTCCCAAAGATGAACATCATGTTGGATATTATCCTTTAAAGACCCTATGAACACATCAATCCTATGCTCCTCTAGAATATCTTTTACCCTTATGTTCAATTTTTTGAACTCCTCAATGTGCTCAATTACTAAACCCTTTTGTTTGAGACTTATCAATTGGCTAAAAAAGTGTTGCTTTTTGTATCTTCATAATGTGCTATCAATTCTTCCGTAAAAATTGCCCAAGTGATAAATTTCTTACGAGAGAAAAGCCATTGATACCATACAAAATGATTTGGTTCCAAATATACAGTTTCCATACGTACCCTTTGTGCATTTTGCACATTATTGAGATCGAAGAATTGCTCCATCTGTAATATCCATGTGGCGGGATCCTTGCCATCAAACTTCCTCATATCGATTTTTGGAATATGGTGATTCTTTGATCCAACATTATCATCTATGGAATCATGATTAACATTTCTTTTGTTCTCATCATGAGTTTCCTTTACTACCTTTTCACCATTAGTGACCCTTTCTTGTAGCAACTTCTTCAATTCTTCCATGTCTGTCTTCAAATCTGCCATGTCTCTCTTCAAATCTGTCTTCGAATCATCCATCTTAGATTCCATGCCCTTTATCTTAGATTCCACGCCATTTATCTTAGATTCCAAGCCACTTATCTTAGCTTCTGTTAGCTTTTGTGAGCGTGACATTTGTTGCACTTGTTCTTATAATTTTGATATATCATGTAGCATTTCTTCCTCTTCTTCATGAGTCATGCTAGAGATTTCAGGTTCCTTACTAGGTGTTTGCATTTTCTTTCCTCGAGGCATCAATTACTGATAATAATGCTTTAATATGCCCTTTGAATTCCGTTAAACCAAGCTTACACAAAAATTTAAAAAAAAACTACACACCATTTTTCACTTTATAGAAGCCTGATATTGAATCTGATGTATCTTTGTAATTTCAGATCATCCAATTCGGAAATTTCTACCTGTAGTAGCCTTCTGCGTCCTCTTTACAATGCCACAAGTCTGAGCCAAATTGGATTCTCCAAGGAAGAGTTATGTGAAATCTCCCACAGTGACTTGCTTTTGGACTGGTTCAGTAGAGCAAACTTGTACGATGTGCCACGAGTCACTGTTTCAACCTTTGAATCTAAAACACACATACAAGAAGCTACAGTCCATCCTTTTTCTGTACCTTCTTACAAAATTTCAATCCGATCCCCAGAAAGAAAGTTATGACGATTTTCCCCAGGTCACCTGTTTTGAATGTAATTCGAGAGTCTGCAAAAAGACCAACTTCCTCAGATCCTAGCTCCGCAAATATCGCGCAAAAAGCTCTGAAATTCAGACCCAAGGTTCAGCGCGCTTTCTTCTCAAACGGGTTTTTTTTGCGACTTCTGAAACATCACAAAAGAAAAGTTATAGCGAAAATGCCACGATGACCTGTTTGGAGCAGCGAAACCCTAGAATCCAAAGCTCCGATACCAAATGTTATGAAACCAGCTCAAGAAAAGGTAGAAAAGATAGATCAACGCCTTAGAATTCAGCCTCTTCGAGGGGGCAACCTCATTTACATTACATAAATGAAAAATTCTTGGATGATACAAATGACAAAACCTCCATTCTATATATAGGAGTCTAGGGAGTCACAATATAATCCAGTCGACCTAACAATAATAATATAAAGCCACAAAAATAACAATAGAGGGATTCTATGGGGCACAGAAATAACAATATGGGGGTAATAGGGGCACAACAATATAAATAAGGGGTATAACTACAATAGTAATGGGGTAATCACTACTATTATAGGGACCCAACATAATTATCATTCATATGTTTCCATGCTACTTGAAATATAGCGCACCGCAACATAGGCCCAATGTTCAGCCCTGGTTGGGATTCCGGCCTCAAAGGCATCGGTCCTCCTTCTGTAATATGGTTCTCAAATACCGAGTAGTGGTCTTTATCATGCCCATGACCTTTACAATTTAGGCACCATATCTCTTCGCGCGCCTCTGGTCGAACTATTATGTCCTGCTTTAGACTTTACATTTCGAGGCAAATATTTTGCAACTACACATGGAACTACCGAATCCCCAAACTCAAATCTTACATCAGCATTTCATGTAGTCTTATCAAAATCTCCAAGGCCTCTACCTGAGTCGTAATCTTTTGTTATGATAGTGCAACCCTTAGGTGAGGCAGGAGTGAAGCCACGAACCATTCGTGGTGTTGCCCATCCATTAAATTCATGTTAGCTTTGCATATTGTACACTTTAACCTCTAATCCAACTCCCAAGGTGTCTCACCTGGTTTCATCACGATTTCCTTGAACCCCACAATCGACTGCACCTTGGATTAGGCCAACTCAACTCTTTATTCAGCACGGTCTGGATCTCTGACAACGTAGCGTTTGGGTTATCATTAGAGTACTTGATGTACCAAGATAGGGGCGAACCTGTAAAGCACTAACCAACATCGCTTTCTTCATGTGATCATTTGTGATGCCCTAAGCTTCCCATACAGCTTTTACGACGAACCAGAACTGGTCTGGGTCCTCATTTCTGAAGCCCTTAAACAATGGAAGCTTCACTGAATTCACCATGTTGAACTGTGCTAGCGGTGGTGGTATGGGTGAAATCGCAGGTAACGATAGTGAAGGTGGACGTGGTGTAGGTGGAGGTGGTAGTCGCGGGAACCCTTCTTTTATCAACTAAACCGTACTTTGTGGAGAAGCCTACACTACTCAATCATCATCACTCAAATGTGGTGAAAATAGTGGGCTATATTCAGGACCGTTTCTTCCTTCATTCCTGTAAGTCTTTCCACTTTGCATAACTTCAAACATCAAGGTAGCTGCATAACCTACTTTTCGCACAATAACATCTTAATCCAAGTATTTAAAGACTTTAAGTACTTACCTCGCGCACCTTTGAAAAAGCACTGCTCCGCCTTGTTGTAATTGACTAAGGTATCGACCACGAATTTAGTCACAAACCCTCCTATGATACGATTGAGCCAATGATCGATAGCATGGGTGACCTTATCCTTAGAGGCTTCCAGTCTCTGCACTAACTATGGGGTGCAGAAAATAGGATCCTCAAGCCGCCACCTTCCTTGGCTATTTGCTAGCTTCGTGATCCACTCATATAACTCAAATGGTAAGGAACAGAAAAATATCTCATGAATTTTTGTATACAGGTACCTGTCTAGCCACTATTCTTTCTTCAGCCACAGATTTCTATTCTCCTACACTATGAATTTGCAGATATTCCTATCCTACCAGCCTTTGATCTCTTTCCTAGTTGGATTCCAGTGATACGACATCACATATCTCTCATGGAGATTTCGGTCTCGGCAACAAAATCATTTGTTGGCTTTGTGGGCTTTGACCCAGGTTCAACGTTAGTCAGCCAAACAAATCCCTACACTACTATCCCTTTCAGCATTAGCCCGCAGAGTGTGGACCAAAGTCTCACCAGAAGAAATATGGGGGGATGCTAGAGCTAAGTTTTTGCACCCTGAGATGCTTGTGATGTCGGTTTATACCCCTGCTCCTGCCTTCGTGTAGGTCGCTAAGCCTTAGGGCTTATCGATCTGTCCTCTATCCTGCCCTTTAGTACCTTTGTGAAGGTGTACGATTGACCTTTGTGTAGCCCTAATCAATGGTTCAGGTATTTTCATGCTCTTATGACAATGTATTGTATAGGTTCCCAAGTTATCTCAAGTGTTTTACTTATTCTACCAATCAATTACAGCTATCATCGTGTAAACTGATATTTTTACTTGGGTCAATTAACAGATATAATCACATACATTCACGCATCAAATAAACATTGTAATATAAACCCATATCATAATGAAATATAATCAGATGCATTAATAGAGACTAAATACAGAGTAATTGTAGAGTAGTTCTCTTTATTGATATCTCCAATTTAATACAGACTCTATCCACCCTACGCATATAGCTGCAGGGGTCCGCACACTCAACTGTGAACTTCTACCGTAGGCCTCTGTGCACTCAGCTGCAGAGCCTCTTCCAACGCTAAGACTCGAAAACACTAGACTTCTATAAGCTGGATCACTCTATAGAAACCATCTCAACTCTACCTTGCTACCAATTACTTAGAGCTTACTTACGTAGCTCCTTTTTATACAATCCCATGGTCTGCGGACCATGGGTAGATCTTTACAACCGGCTTGAAACTTTATAAAATAAGGGCGGACAACCCTTTACGACTCTTGACACCTTCGCACTCCGTGACCATAAAATGCGGAGACTTTACAACTTTATTACAAAATTGTCCCAAAACATAGGCTTTTAGCCCCAAAACAGCTCTTGGGGGAACCCATTCCCAATAGGACCTAACCTATTCCAAACATTCTTCTAACCCACTTATGAATGAAAAGAAAATATTTTAGGAAATGTAGAATAAGTGTCATTTGAAAAATCCTAGGAATTAAAACATATCTTAGACTCCCAAAAATAAGAGGCACCCACTAGTCCACAAGGGGTTCAAATTATTGAGGAAAAGGATGACCCCAATATCCATGTTATTAAATAAGAACCAGTAAGGTAAGGTTCCAACAGCCATGCTATAAATGGACACATAAAAGGATGTGATGGTCATGTTCAAGTAGATTATAAAAAAGTATTATGATGCCTATTTTCTATAAAAATTCAATTGTTGTTTTGATGATATAGTTGTAGACTTTCATGGTGAAGTAGGTAAGTGGAGACATAAGGCATAGTGAAGAGGGGACAACATCATTTATGTCCTCAAGAATTGCTAGGTAATTGCTTAGCTAAAAGATATTATTTCTTTAACCTTAATGGAGTTGAATGAAAAATTAAAATCCTAAGAAACAAAACTACCAAGTTAAAATCCAACTTGCTAAAGCAAGTGAAAAGTACCAATAAAATAACCAAGGAACTTCTAAGATTAATATATGTATGTAAGAATATGTGCCATGAAATGTTATGTTGTAGACCACCTACTAGGGTCTATGCTTTATAATAGAAATAATGATAGCATAAATTTTAGATTTAATGTTAGATGAATCTAATATGAAAAAATATTTTGAAGACCCTTGGAAATTTTATGAATTGTATTTCGATATCACCCTAGGAAGGAGAAATTTCCTTTGTGAACTTTTCCTACACAACTATGTGCTACAACAAAGGGTAATATGGTCACTAGAATTATATGTTAGGAATGTACAACTTAGAACGTTTATCTCTTGGTCATCAATTGAAATGATGAGGTTGAAGGCTTCAAAATTGTATAAGAATGAGGATATAAAAGTGGAACCATAGATAAGAGGAGAAGTAGATAGACTAGGTGGGGTTTGTAAAAATGATATTCAATCGATAGTAGATCTAGTTTCCTACATAATTCTTGAGAGAACACAAGGCTTTTGTATAATGTAGCATAGTATTAAGAGCCTTTAGATTTGAATTATTGAAAGGTGCAAAGATGATGGAAAATTATAACAAAGTATATACAAATAGAAAATCCATGTTCACTAGTAGTGCTCAAGATAAATCTCCACACATTTTGTTTATATATTGAGAGACTTAGGAGGATTTCTTATAATTGAATGCATTGAAGTTGATGTTTCTCCTCATGTTATACCTTGTTACATACATAAGACAACTCGGAGAGCATGAAATTAATATTGACAAGAAAATATGGAAATAAATTGTCATGTTTCCAAGTTACCACTTGTTGAAGTATCAACAAACCCTAATAAAATGTCCAAAATCCCTAATTTTCTAAAGTAAAACTTGATTAGTCTTTCTTGAATTTCTAGGGCTATGTTACAAGTTCTAGTTCTTGATTCTTGTCATTTTCCAATTTGTTTTCATCGTTATTTTTGTCTTATAAAGATTTGGTTCTTAGTTTTTTACTCATGGATCAATGTGGGCCTTTGATAATCTTTCAACATAAGGGTTTGGGTCTCACCAACTATCAATTTATGAGGCTAGTTGATTTTATCTATTAGTATTTTCACTAATTGTTAGAGTGGATTCCACCTTGATAACTTGACATTGCACTTCCTATTACTCATAGATGTGTAGGGATAATGGGCTTCTATTATCATACACATTCAATAAATTGCTTCCCCTTATGCCCTGCAACCTCCTCCATGACTCTCCAAATATGTGATGCATGTCCCTTGCATGCGTGATTTTGTGGGGTTATCCCTATTAGCCTCCCATAATTAATTGATATTTATTTGTGCCTTGAAGTTTCACCTCAATAACCCAATTGTCTGATTTCCCACTATCCATCCATATGTATGACCAATGGAATTTTGCGTTTGAAGAATTTATACATATCATTTTCATTTTCTCTTACCTAAATTATTGTCCTTTGGACATAGGTCATAATCACATGGTATTCTAATGTTATCTCTTATTTCCCTTAGACTCCTTGTTATATTTCTTTCCCATCCAAACAGTCATGCCACTTCTTTCTATTATGTGATCCTCATAATACCATCATGTTGCATGTCATTAGCATCACATATTCTTGCGTTTATCACCAAATGAGTGAATGAGGTAAGTCTAATGGTGGTATGAATAAATATCCCTTCCATAGGCTTAGCAAAGTTTGGTGGGTTTCTCAATGAATTGAATGATGCCACATCATCCAAAAGGGTAAGGTAATGATGATGTTATTTGATCCGTGTGAAGGTAATTGGATAGGAGGTTTCACTATTAGAAAAGAAGATAATACCACCATAAGGAGATGCATTGGAAGTCATATATTTACCATGTGAGAATCTAGGTTGATCAGTCATGTTGATTAATGACTCGCTTGACAATAGTTTCCTTCAGAAGATGTAGCGTTAGTTCTAAAGCAAATCCTTTCCCTCAGGATTATCTTTAATTGGATCAATTATCTCAAGAGAAGCATTCCCCTTCTCAATGTTCATAAAGAATGCAAAGCCAAGGAGAAATGACCAAATATTCTCTTAGACTTGAAAATGGAGAAAAGAGAAAGATGATTCGAGATAGGATATAAAATGGTTTCCCTCATAAGGACCCTGAGGAAATCCATGTCCTTGCATTGAGGTAGAATCCCTATTCTTATTGATATATTTTTTGTTTTTGATTTATATGGTCTTTCTAGGAAAAATACATGCACTATGTCTTGATGTGTCTCATTGATGGGAGAAATAGTGCTTCAGATGTTGCCTAGGTTAAACCACAAATGGGGGAATATAGGAATCAAAAATTTGATATAAAAGAATGATATTTCTTGGAGAAATGATGATTTTATAGTTTCCCTCAGAGTGGATATGTTACATAAATTTAACAATTATCGCAGTCTATGCTACAATGGTCCATGATTACGCTTACAGTTATAGAGTGAGTGATGTATATCTCTGCAACATTGACAATATCAATGATATTCTACAATTATGATCACCAAGAATACCAAATGCCTACTATCATGATGTGTGTTTAATCCACTTGACATGTCTTCGAGATTTTAGTTGATTAAGCTTCCTCTATCGAGGGACTTAAGGGAACTACTCCATATTTCAATATGATACATCACTACTTTGATGATTCACTAGTCATCCACGTCTCATCTTTGTAGACCCTCTCATAATGACACACTTTTAACTCTTCATATCATATCATCTTGATCACCCACTCTATTAGCTAGTCAGAAAATGTCACTATCACTCTCAAACACCTATCCTTCACCCCACACCCATTTTCATTGCTAAGGGATATACTTGATGACTATGCCACTGGTAAATTTTCACCTCACCATTACAATCTAGTATTTTTGTCTTAATCCCCTTCGTGGGCATACTCAACCTTAAATCATATTGCATTGCTATGTTGGAACAACATATTTACACTAGAATATCACTCTACTCTAATTTTGGTACTAAAGTCTTCATTGGGTTTTTTCATGAAACAATTTTATTTTTTAGATCATCAAAGTGTAGTCTTGTAATGGTTGAAAGGAATAATCCATACTTTTTTGAAAGAATATCATGACAAAAAACGTTTTTTAGGTTAAGGAAGTGTACTTATATTTTGTAAACTAAGTTAAGGACTGTTTTTCATATCTAAGTTATGCATTTCCAAGTCTCTATCTTAATTAGTTATGGTTCATAAAATCTATAAGAAGGAGAGAGCCATGCTTAGACTAGCCTCCATGAAAGGAAGAATTTTTCGAAGAAGACGATCACAGAGACTAATAATGGAGGAAGGTAAGAACCCCAACACATGAATGCTTTTGGATACATCCCAAGAGAATGGAGACACCAATCGCCCATGTTATTATGCAATTTACCAGATTGTCCAAAATGATAAGCACTTGAATAGTAAAGAGGTTGTCAAGGTCATCAACTTAGAAAAGAATAAAAGAAGGGAATCTTCTTGAGGATAAAATGGATGGAATGACATATGAGAAGATCACTAAGTCTATCCTCCATTTGACTGCTACAAGGCCAACCCTTCTCTCACACAAAGAAATGTTTAAACAGATTCTCAACCATGCTAATAAAATAAAAATTGCACCATAGTCAATGATGGTAGAGTGGAATTATTCCACTATAGGAACCCCAAAATCTTAAGGATATACAAGTCAATTTCTCCTTGATAACAACTAGAAAAACCATTTCTTGATGCTTTATATATAAAAACGCATCTATCATTGGATGCTTTGTAGGATTGGTGGGGTGACCATAAGCCATTTGATAGAAAAGATAGGAAAGTATGCCCAACCACATAGTTATGCATGTCTTGTAGAGTTACTATGACACTCGTCTATTGGATTTAAGGACAAAAGGACACCACCTACATCAAGTTGGAATGGGAACATCTGATTAGCTACATCATAGAGAAGGGAACATTTTTCAAATGGGCCATAATGTTTTCAAAAACCCTATGCAAATCCATTCTCTAATATTTCAAGATGATGATGTCATCCCTAGGGGTAACATTTTTGGAGGGAAAAGAAGAAAACTATTCTTTTTTATCATATTTTTTTATTTATATCCTTACGCATTTACTCAAATTTCAATTGTGTACACTCATTGGATGGAGAATAAATTTCTTCATCCAATGGTTACCCACTTTGTATACTTTTTAGTAGATTCACACTAAGAAAAAATCAAAATACATGCAAAGGTGTGTTTCAAACATATTTTTTTCATGTATTTGAGATTTTTGTCATTGTGGGTCTATTCAAATGTATGCAAAATAGTACTCATTGTATGCATAATCCATTTCTACATGCAACGAGTGTATACACCTGAAATTTGAGTAAGCTTGTAATGATATAAGTTGATAATACAATAAAGGTTGGTTTTTTTTTTAAATCATAACTTTTATTTTATTATTTTTATTACTATTTTATTAGTTTTCCTTATAAAATCTATTTTAGACTTCAAAATTCCCTTGCTAAATACCCTTGTCCCAATCACATATTATTAATTTCTTGAATTTGCATGCCAATAAAATTTGAAATTCGGAGTGCATACAACATTAAAGAATAGACATCCCTTGAAGAATATTTTTACTCCAAACAACAATGAAGCTTCATCAAAAAATAAAAAAGGAAAACAACATAAATGTTCCTTTTCACATAGAAATGGGGAATTAAGTAGTGTTTTTTTCTTTCTAACTCTTAACCGTAAGTAGAGGTTTGCTAAAACAACTTCCTCCCTCAATGTTGAAAATAAAATGTGAACATTTAGATGAACTATCCTAGAAAGATTTGATGTGTAAATTTTGATTATATGTCCCTAGCCGCATCATTAAAAATTCTGAACCAGGAAACATTACAATGACGCGCAGGAAATGTTAGGCAAAATTTGATGTGGACAATTTGATTGTATGTCTTGACTCCCTAGCAGAATCATTAAAAATGATGAACTAAAAAACGTTACAATTGTTAGGTTCCTATACCAATAGGAGTCATAATTTTGAATGGCTAAGGTTAAGCTTGTAATATGTACATCCCTTTGCTTTCTACAAATGTTTTCCATATTGAAAAATTCAAAAAATGATAAAAGGGTGTGTCGTAAAAGAAAAATCAAAGGAAAAAAAGAATAATAAAAGGTCCAAAAAAGTGAAAAATATGAACCCCAGAAACAAAAGACCATGAAAGTATGCAAGCCAAAATGCCACTACTATTTACTTTTATGCATAATAATGATTTTGTTTAGCTTGTTATTCATGCCACAATCCATGGTAATCAAACTATTTAATCTTGATTATGCCATGCTTTAAATTTGATGTCTATAGATAGAGAATAAAAGTCTGGCCAAACAGTGTAGCCTTGGCAGATAATTAGATAGCTAGAGTAAATAAAAGGAGCTCAACTGTTTAATCTGACCTCTTTGATGTAATAAGTTTAGATTTAGTTAGTTTACTATTGTAAAGAGAAAGAAAAATATTTGATAAGGGTTTGCTAGCTTAAATGCACCCTAATAAAGAGAAGAAAAAATGTTAGGATGAGTAGACAGGGAAGTAGAAGAAAGGTTGTAGAAGTATGATGATTGGTTAGACAAAAGCACATTTATCATCTTCCGTCATATCTTCCAGATATGAATGAATAATCAAGCATGAAAATGATTTAAAAAATCAATTAATTAACTTCCTCCATTCATTTTACCCCTTGACTTTACTAATTTCCCATAATAAAGTTCAAAGACCTACTTAAAACCTTTAAGTCAAAGAGGCTCAGAGCATTTCTATGAATTTTGGAGGGACTGGACCCTCGGCTCAATGGTTTATGTATATCAAGTACTAAATTCCCCTCATAAAAATTCATACCCCCTAATTTCCCTAGTAAAACCCTTTTTCCTAAGGTTAAAACACTATTTGCCTAGGGAAAGTAATCACCCCCATGGAAACCCCTTTTTCGCAAAAAACCCACAAAAACACATTACCCTAACTATAAATGTTAATATGTGAAAACATCAGAATTCATAAAAAGAGTATTTACTTATTAATTTTTCCCTTTTCCGTCCATTCATATTAATTACTAATTTATTATATTAAATCTCGATAATAAAACCCACTATCCCGTATGTATATAACTCCTACATATTAATTAAACCCCACCCTTTAGTTTAAATATAAACTATAATATATAGTCACCCCGACTGAAAACTCACTAACTAATCGATCTGTGATTATGTTAGGCAAAGTGCCATTTAAACCCTCAATTAATCACCCCAATGGCCTAATCACACGTTAAGCAATCATTAAACCCTAATATCGCCGCACTTAATTGCCCTTCGAGCCCCCCAATACCCTCCATGCAGCTTCCCTGCTCGATTATCATGTGATTGTCCCCTTCACATCCGACGACCCTCATCCATATCGGGCTAGCCCGACGTCTATCCCTTACCCGCCCAAAAAAGTGGTTTTTCCACTAGCTCCTGATGCTCTGTGTCAGCTGATGAGTGGAATCAGATGGACCCTCATGAAAACCACCTGACGCCCGTAAGTGGTGCGATGGAAATTGTTTACTGCCCACACTCTGCACGACAAAATGGCCATAGTTCATCCCGTACCCGCCAAAATTGATTTTTCGCGCATAAAAGCCAAAAAGCCCCAAATCATTCATTTTTTCTAAAATTTCAACGGTAAACGTCTACACGCATGCACATTGTTTGCAAATATTTGAAGCCATCAACTCACTTCCAATTGCACTCCAAAGACGCTGTACACAACCCAAACAACCTTGCAGCCTACACAGAGCCATTTTCGACCATTTGCAGTTTCTAGCCGCCCTGTTTAGAGCTAGTTTACCTCAATTCTAGGTGTTTAAGCCACAATTCACTCATAAACCCTATCAATTTCAAAACCAGTTACTATGTTTTCTTAGTTAAAGGTAAAAATTAATCGAAGATGCTCAAGCACTTAAACCCACTCTGTGTTGAACACCATTGCCCTAAAAAGAACACGGCAAATCACCTTCCCCATTCTCAAATCCACAAGAACTGAGAATGGCTTCCCCAATTGCCATGGATGTGAGACTTGTTTCTACACCCCATCTAGACCTGAACCACCTTCCCTTGGCAGATAAATATTTTTAGATAAAGGAAACCTCTGTCCAAGAATCACCGCTCAAAGTACACTGTTGAAGTAGGGATAGATACTTGAAACATGCTGATGAAATTGGTCTTTGGGATTCAAATTTTCCCAAGTACCAGTTCACAGAAGTCCACATTTTCAGAGAAATTTTCCACTACTATCATGCCAATTATATTCCTACTCAAACAATAGTCATGTCCCCAAACCAAACCATACTTTTCACCATCATTTATGAGTCTATAGATGAGATGCTACAACTCCAACGAGGGAAAAATCTAACTCCTCTTTCAATTGGAAGCTTATTAGACCAGTTCCCCAAGCTTACCATTGCAAAATTGGGAGAGATGTTCCAAAACTTCATCAGAGAAGAAAGGCATGTCCCAAAGGATCCTCCTACATATGTAAGTGCCATTTTTTCCCCATCGGGTTAGGACATTCTAGCCATGATATCTAGTGTCCTAGGTTATACCACCAGTGAATATATTGATGAAATTATCCTAGCTTTCATGTCCATCTACACTCCAGGGCAGCCTCCTGCTGTTATCTATGACTATGCCAAATTTATAGCTGACAGGATGCATGACCAATTTCTTAGAATGAGCAATGAGAGAGTCTTCAAATACTCCTCTGTTTTGTACCAGCATTTCCTATATTTCCAATCAGATAACTTTTCATTAACCCTGTTGAATCTTAATACAAAAGGTCAACCTAGATTAGTCATTTTCTGGAATCCGTTGGTCCACAAATATCACTCCCCATATTCATATGCTGACTTTATTTACATATTTGTACATCCAATTGTGATAATGTTGATAGGAAGCCCTCCTCCAATAATCAATTCAGACATAAAAAGGATCCTGCAATTGTCAAAACAATCCAAGGTAGGTCATTGGTACTTGTAGCAAAATCATACCTGTTAGTGTCAGTGTCTTCAGACTGCCATCAATGATCAAAATTCACTCTTTTCCATTCATATTAGGAGTGCCATTCTCAATGAGTTGCATTCCATTAGGTCATGGATCAACTGATGGCCGACACATTTCAGTTTTTCCCTCATGACACATATCTACTAACTCTTTTCATGTGTGATTCAGTCAATGGTTCAGGTCCAGGTTCATTTTCAGTTTATTTCATTAAATATGTCTTAGGTCTTAGGGTTATAGTCTCATTAGGTATTAGGGTTTCACCATGTCAAATTTTCAGTAACCATTGACTAATAATGGTCAACAGACACATGAGGATGACAATGATCATCAAGAAATTTTTAATATCATAATTTGTAAACTTAATGAGTTTTTCACCTCAAAACCAGTTTGAGGTGAAAATAGAGCATTGGTATTTATTTGTAAATTTCATGTAATTTTATCATTTCTCATATGTAATTAATGGTCTCATGCTGCTCCTGGTCACCTGCTGATATTTCCAAGTACATGCCACTGTAAAAGCAAAAGATCATAAACCATATGTTCACCTATTTCAAGCAAAAAATCAGGCATCCAAAAAATAGAGTATTTGAAAAAAGCCAATAGACATTATAAAGTGGGTTTTGAAGAATGAAAAATCAAAAGTTCCCAAGCCATATAAAGGGAATTTATCTCTCAAGTTATTTCAATGTTTGAGTTGAGGTTCATGAGCAAAAATGCGATTTTGAGGTGTTATTGAGCAAAGGGACTGATATTACTATGTTTTTGGAGAAATTTGCTTGCTGCTACCAACCAAAGCCCGACATTACACATAGGAGCGGCACTACGCACCTTGGTTTTTTCTTTTGTGTAATTTTGAACTAGCACTCCACACCTGGGAGAGTGTGCTACGCACCTAGAAATTGAGCTACAAATCATTACAAATTGCATCAAATCGCCTCAAAACTCCCAAATTCCTCCATTGCAAGTAAGTAACATCACTATTCTTGCTTAAAAGAATTGTTGCATTAGTCTTGGGTGGTTTTGTCACTAAATTGTCTCATATATTGTAAAAACATGCTCATTACTATAGTCCTATATCATCTTTTACTATTTCCCTAAACCCCATCCTCCCTTACATAATTCCCTAGACATCATTCCCTAAACTTTTCCCTAATTCCCAAACCCTATACATATACCCCAAATCCTACAATACTCCCAAACCCTACACTATTCACTAACTCTACTCACTCCCTACATCCCTTTCCCATTCTAGTTCACCCTCACCTGTTTTCCTATTCAAATCTCTTCATACTCATCTTACCTTCATTCACCAATCCACCACTCTTCATTCACCACCAAGAGAGACAACTGTACAAAAATGGAGAGGGACAGTGAGTATGAAATGGAGGAAGAAACCCATAGTGACAGTTCTAGGGAGAGAGACACCTAGGGCAGAAAGCCTCATAAGGGAGGAAAACATAGTAGAGAGGAACCCACTAGTTTGAGGGAGATGCAAGCCTGCCCATTTTCCCTTTCTTGTTTCATACATCAGTCATGTTTCAGTTTCTGCGAAATGGTGGAAAGGGTTAAATCCGATCATGAATTAGCAAGGTTGTTTGTGATACATTTGGACAACAATGAGGTAAACCTTGCTGGAGTTGCATTCACTTTGTCGCCAGTTGTCATTTCAGAGGCTATAGGTATTCCAAATGTGGGTGAAAAGTGGAACAAAGGTCAGGACATTGACATAGAATACTATGAGCCTTACATCAAGGCTAAATATCATAACGGACTCAAGAGAGTATTCCCCTTCAAATTCTTGGAGGACAGGTTTGTTCCATTGATGAATATTGTTAAGTTATGGTATGTTCTATGCTTATAACAATGTGCTTCTTTTCCTTATTATATTACACAGATTAGCAGTCGCATGTACATAAAGTAAAGTGCAGATAGAGCATTAAAAAATCGACAGAAAACAAGCCAAGACAAGAGACACAAGATGTGTCGGCTAGCCAGGGACAAACCCCACAATGTGTGGAGAAACCCTTTGATCAAATCTTCCTTTATCTTCAATAATTAAGCAGAGATAAATAGTTTAATAAATCTGATTCATATCAGTAGTAGCAAATCCTATATCAGTAGCATCAACATTAGCGGCTTCATCATCAAACTAGGGTAGACGATATCTCACAAATCGATGGTCAGATCGGCTTGATTCCACCACCAAAAGTTGTGGCTTACAGAGGAGGTTCAGATGAACCTATAGCATAGTTTAGATGAGGAGATCTTCTATTCCACGCAGGTAAAACTTTACTTCTACAATTGCAGCTTCAATTTTGGCAGCTTCGGGCTTCAAACTAGGGCAGTCGATATCTTGCAAACCGTCCGTCAGATTGACTTGATTCCACCACCAAAAGTTGCAACTTTTAGAGGAGGTTTAGATGAACCTACAACACAGTTCAGATGAGGAGATATTCTAGTCCATGCAGGTCAATCTTTACTTCTACAGTTGCAGCTTCAGTTTCAGCCGCTTCCAGCTTCACATGTGTGAGGGAGAGACCCTATTCTACGTAGTAGAGAAGAGACTCTTTTCTACGCAGTAGAGAGAGAGAGATGTGATGAGATGAGTGAGTCCAAATGAGGAAAATTCCTACTGTATTTATACACAATGTTGGTGTTTGAATAGATGCGACTGTTGGGCTTCTAAGCCTACATGAGTTGTAGGTTGGCTTGATAATAATTCCATAATAAAAAAAAATTCATATCTCCATGAATACTTATCGGAATCGGATGATATTTATATCATTCGTACACCTCTCGACGAGAGGAATCTAATAAAAATATTATTAGCCATGAATAAGATGACCCACATGAAGTTTTTCCCTAGTTTCCAATTTTAACACTCCCTCTCAACTAGGGAGAATTTCATCTGCAATCTATCTATCAATCGTTACTATTCATCCATCAAATGCACTACCCTATACAGCTTGTCCCTTGCCCTGCTTTGATCTATTCTGCCTGTTTTGCTTTGTCTTATTCTGCCCTGTACTGATTTGTATATTCTGCTCTGCTCTTGCATTGTTCTATTCTCCTCTGCTTTTGTCTAAATTTTGAAGAATAAGAAATGATCGAGGATGTATCATACTGAGTCAAAGTTAGTCTCAGAGTATGTACCACTGGTCCCAGACCATTCTCAACCAACCTGAGGTCAGCGTCATAGTGAGTACAACTCCGTTGGTCCTAGACCAGTATTATCCTCCACTAACTCAAAGTCAGTGTCAAATTGCGTACCACTAGTCTCAGACCAGTCTCAACTGAACTGAAGTCAGTTTCATAGTAAGTACCACTCCTACCACTGGTCCCAGACTAGTATCGTAGTCTCAGAGAGTGTACCACTGGTCCCAAACCAGTCTCAACCAACCCGAAGTCAGCGTCATAGTATGTACCACTCTCACTAGTCCCAGACTAGTACTGCACTGACATGAAGTCAGTCTCAGAGTATGTACCACTAGTCACAGACCAGTCTCAATTGACCCGAAGTCAGTGTTCTAGTATGGTACAACTCCTACCACTAGTCCCAAATCAGTATCATTGATCCCAATGGAGGTCACTAGCATAGGGAGTATGGTAGATACAATGATGCATCCATCGGTACTACTATGGTCCCTAACTTCATTTCCCTGCTCATTCATCAGATGAGAGGTACTTCCCATGAGTCCCAAACTGCATGGGTAGGACGCCTTGATAGGAGAACTAATCAATCCTGTCCTCATAGGAGAACACATCAATCCTACTACAATCTCCATGGAGAACACATCAATCCAGGCCTCACAGGAGAACACATCAATCCTGCTAAAATCACCATGGAGAACACATCAATCCAGGTGTCATAGGAGAACACATCAATCCTGCTACAATGTTGCCACAGGGTGTACATGTATACCACCAGGGGATTGTGAATCATCATGTGGTCATATGTTGCTCCAAGAAGCACCCCGCACCCCCTGGAGCTCCCAAAGCTCAATGCATCATACATGACCCTCAATGGAGGGTCTTTGAACAACTCCAAGTTGTTCTTGGAAAGTCATAACTTTTACTTTCCCAAGGGGTTTTGTCAGAATGTCAGCGACCTGTGCATCTGTACCGATATGTTGGAGCCTTATAGCTCCCCGCTGCACCATATCTCGAATATAGTGGTATCTGATATCGATATGCTTGGAGCAATATTCTCTGACAAATGAATCCCACTCTGGTTGTCACAAAGGATCACGATGGTATCCAATGTAAATCCAAACAGCTCACTGAAGAGCTTTCACAACCAAACTGCCTCACAGGAGGCCATGCTAGTAGCAATATACTCTTCTTCGGGTGTGCTCAAGGCCACTTACTTCTGCTTCCTTCTCATCCAGGATATAAAAGCAGATGCCAAGGAGAAACAACACCCATAAGTGCTCTTACGGTCCTCCACATTGCCTGCCCAATCAACATCTTTGTATCCAAATAGTCTCACATCTTCGGTAGTGTATCTTAACCCATAAGTGGTAGTGCCACGAATCAACCATATGTTGAATCAACCATATGTTCAACCATATGGTGGGGTTCAACCATATGTTGAATCAACCTGTTGACTGTGAAGCATATATCTGGACAGGAGTTCACTAAGAACATTAATGCTCCGACGAGTTGCTGATGCTCGGTAGCATTTCGTAAAACAGGTCCAACAGCACTAATGCTTAACTTCTTGAATTCAAGCTCCATCAGGGTAGTTACAAGCTTGCAGTCCACCATACCAAATATTTCCAATATCTTCACCACATATTTTCCCTGAGATAGGAAAGTTTCTTCTGGCTTCTACCACACTTCAAGTCCTAGGAAATAGTGCATCAGTCCTAGGTCCTTCATTTCAAATTCAAAAGCCAACTCCCTCTTACATTTGAGAATGAGAGGGTCTTCACCTATTAGAAAGATGTCATCCACATACAACACCAGTATGAGAGGTTTATCATCTTCAACCTTAAAGTAAAGGTTAGGATCGACTTCACTCCTAGTGAATCCCGGCTTCATCAAGTAGCTGCCGATCCTCTCATACCATGCTAAGGGTGCTTGCTTCAGCCCATAGAGAGCCTTCTTCAACCTGCATACATGAGATTTCGATCATAAATCTCAAATCCTTCGGGTTGCTCCACATAGACTTCTTCTTTGATCGAGCCGTACATGAACACGGTCTTGACATCCATTTGATGTAGGTTCCATCCTTGTGAAGTGTCAAGGGCTATGATCAAGAGGATGGTCATATATTTTGCAATAGGTGCAAATATCTCATCATATTCTTTAACTTCCTTTTAGGAGAAACCACGAGCAAAAAAACGAGCCTTATACTTTTCCGTACTTCCATCTGCTGCATGATTTATCTTGTAAAGCCATTTGGAAGTAAGAACTGTCTTGTCCTGGGGTCTAGGAACTACTTCCATGACACCATTCTTCATGATAGACTCATATTCTTTGGTCATAACATCCTTCCATACTTGATGCTTGACGGCATCTGAGAATGATGAAGGCTCATTTTGTATGATCGTGCTCATGATGGTCAGGTATCCCTGATACCTATTAGGTTTCTTACTTTCACGAAAGGTTCCTTGGGGCGAAGCATGTCCTTCAGCATCATTAAGTAGCCCCCTAAGCCATGAAGGCCTCTTCCTAGAAGAGGAAGGCTCATTTGGAGGAGGATCAATCAGATCCATGGGTTCTTCTACATCAGGCATTTATTCATCATCCTTTTCTTTCGGTTCCCCGGTGTCGACTTCTTGAGAGCTCCTCAAAGTTGGAAGATTGTTCACCTTACTGAGAGCCATATCTTCGTCAAAGGTGACATCATGACTAATTAAGACTTCCCTTTGACCAGCTACATAGATTCTATAGCCTTTATTATTTTCACCATAGCCCATGAAAATTCCCTTCTTTCTAGATGCACCCAATTTATTTCTTTTCTCTTTCTGCACATGAAAATATACAGGGCTTCGAAAAATTCTAAAATGAGAAACATCAGGTTTCTTACCGGTGAACTTTCCTTTAGGAGTCTTGGAACCCAATGCTTGATGAGGGCATCGATTTTGTACATATACGGCAGTGTTTGCAGCTTTAGCCCATAGAAGCTTCGGAAGTCTTTGGTCTTGTAGCATGGCCCGAATATCTTCCATAATCGTGCAGTTATTCCTTCTTGCCACATCATTTTGTTCAGGAGTATATGGTGTAGTAGTCTCCCTCTTGATGCCAGCCTCTTTACAAAAATCATGGAACTCATTAGATTCATATTCAGTCCCATTATCAGTTCTTAAGATCTTGATCTTCTTTTCGGTTTGATTCTCAATCAGGAATTTGAAGTGTAGAAACCAAGAGAACACTTCATGCTTCGTTTTCAAGAAGTATATCCAGGTCATTCGAGAATAGTCATCTATAAGAGTAAGATAATATGAATATCCTCCCAAGGAGTTCATGGGCATCATACCAGATATGTCTGAGTGAACTAGTTGTAATATATCGGACGTATTGCTTTGACTTGAAGGGAATGGTCCCCTTTTGAGCGTTCCTTCGACACATCCCAGAATTACACCTTCTTTCTCTACTTGGAATTTGGGCATCCCTGTTACCATCTGTCTTACATTGGGTATAGCTTTATAATGAAGGTGGGCAAACCTCCAACGCCAAAGTTCGGACTGAAGAGTTGTGTCACAAGACATGACACCTAGTGGACTTCCATCAACCTGATATAAAGAATCAACTCGAAATCCAAGAGTGAAAGCATCTTTAACATTGTTTTTCCATATATGTACCTTTCCATTGCTGAAGGTTACCTTGTAGCCTTTTTCTTCCATTGCCGAGATGGATACCAGGTTCTTTTTGAGATCACGTACATATAATACATCTTGTAAGTGAATCACATTACCTTGATTCAATTTGAGAGAAACATTGCCTACACCTTTCACGGGGTATTTCATGTCATCTCCAAGGACAATTTCCAGGTTGGTTTCTTTCTCTACCAGATTATGGAGTACTTCTTTGTTACCAGTGAAGTGTCTTGAGGCACCACTGTCAATGAGCCAAATTCCCATTGAGTCTGGAGGAGTGGAGGTAGATAGAGTAGCTGGTAGGTAATATTCAACCTGCTTATTGTGAACGGTGTTAAATTCATACCTAGAATTTCTAGCCTTCTTGAATGGTTGCCCTCTTCCTTGATTTCCAACATTCCTTTTACCTTTGCTGTTGGATTTTCCATTCCTTCGATTACCATGAGAGGGATTTTGATCATCGTCATGGTGAGAGTCCTTTCTATCAGGACATTCCCTTGCATAGTGACATGCTTTATTGCAAATGAAACATCATCCTTTTCTTCCACCCTTAGGTCCAGCCTTTGTTTTTGATTTAGACCTAGAATTATTTGTTTTCTTAGCATGAGAGGAAAAATTAATAGGAGGACCTTTAGGCAAGAGCATTTCTTGGTCTTCCACCCTTGTTTCTTCTTGAATGCATCTAGCCATTAATTCCTTGAAACTAGGAATTACATTATTGTTTAGAAGAGTAGTCCTGAACACGTACCATTTGAATGGTAATCCTCCAAGGGTTGTGAGTGCCATTTCTCTGTCAGTAATAGTCTCCCCAATAGATAGGAGATCATTCTTGATCTCGGTGATTCTTAAGAAGTATGCTTGCATACTCTCATCTTTACCCTTCTTGATTTCCCTCAGCTTATTTCTAAGAAGAAAAACTTGATTTGCATCATTAACTTTAAGTAAACTCACTAGTCTATCATAGATTTCCTTAGAGGTGTCTAGTTCAGAGATGTAGGCCACCAAGCGCTTGTCGATAGAGTCCCAGATGATCTTCTTCGCTTTAATTTCTCCATTCTTCCATTTGTTCCTGGTAGTAGGAGGTGCATTTGATGGAGGCTCAACAATATTTCATCTCACATGATCCAACACTCCTTGATCCTCAAGGGTTAGATAAATAGACATCTTCCATTCGTGATAGTCAACTTTCTCACGGAGCTTGTCTTCAGTAGGAAAGAGTGTTGATGACCCCATCGTTCTTTTAGGATAGCCTTGCCAATCTTCTCTTTGGTGATTGCTCTTGCTCTTGCTCAAGCTTTGTCTTCACCTCAGCTTTGATACTTCTATGCTTATAATAGTTTACTTATTTTCCTTATTATATTCCACAAATTAGAAATCACATGTACATAAAGTAAAGTTAAGATAGAACATTAAACGATGAACAGAAAACAAGCCAAGACAAGAGACACAAGATGTGGGAGCTAGCCAGGGACAAACCCCACAATGTATGGGGAAACCCTTTAATCAAATATTCTTTTATCTTCAATAATTCAGTAGAGAGAAATAATGCAATAAATTTGATTCATATCAGTAATAGAAAACCCTAGATCAATAGCATTAGCATTAGCGGCTTCATCATCAAACTAGGGTAGACAATATCTCACAAACCGATCGTCAGATCGGCTTGATTCCACCACCAAAAGTTGCGTCTTCCAGAGCAGGTTCAGATGAACCTACAATGTAGTTCAGATGAGGAGATCTTCTAGTCCATGTAGGTCAAACTTTACTTCTATAGTTGCAGCATCAATTTTGGTAGCTTCTGGCTTCAAACTAGGGCAATCGATATCTTGCAAACCGTTTGTCGGATTGACTTGATTCCACCAAAAAAAGTTGTGGCTTTCAGAGGAGGTTCATATGAACCTATAGCATAGTTTAGATGATGAGATCTTCTAGTCCACGCAGGTCAATCCTTACTTCTGCAGTTGCAGCTTCAGTTTCAGCAGCTTCCAGCTTCACATGTATGAGGGAGAGACCCTTTTCTGTACAGTAGAGAGAGAGAGATGTGATGAGATGAGTGAGTCCAAAAGAGGAAAAGTCCTACTGTATTTATACACAATGTTGGTGTTTGAATAGATGCGACTGTTGGGCTTCTGAGCCTAAATGAGTTGTAGGTCGGCTTGATAATAATTCCATAATCAAAATAAATTCATATCTCCATGAATACTTATCGGAATCGAATGATATTTATATGAATCCTACACCTCTTGACAAGAGGAATATAATAAAAATATTATCAGCCATGAATAAGATGACCCACATGAAGTTTTTCCCTAGTTGCCAATTTTAACAAAGATCATCATCTAGTACTTTACTTGTGAAGGCAAGTTATCCCGACTGTATGCCTACCACATTAGACTGTTGATGCATTTCACTAGGGGGAGAATGATGAATATCCCCTACTTCATGTTCAGAAACATAGAGAAGATGGCATTCGTTGTAAAGAATAAATCATACCCCTAAAATTTGACCAGCATCTACCAATACTCTTTGATTAAAATCATTGTTTTGCATCAGCTAAACCTTCTTAACATGCCATGGGAGACCTTCATTTCTCATGAAATATTCAAATGCCCTCAAGTCTTTTCATTAGTGCCTCATGAAGAACGTTGACCTTTAGGACATGAAAAGGTCCAAGAGACTGAAACTGTTGGAGTGCCAGTATTTGTGACATATGAGAGTGGCACTAGGAAACTTTTTGCAGCTGCGAGGTGAGTATTATATCCACAAGGTGTGGATGGAGTCTTGCCTTCATCTTTAGGCCACAAGAAAATGCTATCTCCACAAGGAGTAGAAGGGGCTTTGCCTTCTTCTTCAGCTAAATAGGTATAGGTTTGGGCAGCAACACAAGGGAAAAGGTAAAGGCAAGAGAAAAATGCATGAGAAGGATCCTATTGATGAGTAAGAAAGAGATTTTGACCTTGTTGATCATGAGGAGACACAAGAAGTGGATGTCATTGACTTGGATGCTCAAGATCCAAGGACTGTCAAAGACATGATCATTAAGGAACAAGAGGCTGAGATACAAGCCTTGTTAGTCAATTTACAGAGGGCTAAATGGGTCATCAAATATCTAGAGCAAGAAAAACAAACAATTGACCGACAAGAAAGTCCTCATGGAGTTGCAAATGATCAAGGAGAACAGGGAAAAGGCTAAGAAGGCAAAGGTCAAGTTGACCTTCATTGAGCAAGAGATTGAGAATGACTGGGAAACTTGGCTTGAAAGGGTCAACATAAACCTTGAAAGGCTACTTGAGAAGGCCAATAGAGACAAGAAGATGCTTCGCCACATGGCCTATCACTATATGACCCGAAACAAAATATGCAATATAAGGATGAGGAAGCTTAAGGCAAGGTTGAGGAAGGCCATGAGGAGAAAAAAGGAGCAAGAGAAGCTAAAAATATTGGCTGAAGCCTCACTAGCCCATCAAAGCAATTAATGATGGAGCCTTGTGCCAAATCTGGGCAAGTTTTGACAAATTTTGGTCATTTTCAATTTTTGGAATTTTGCAACACAGAAATTTGGCCTCAGTGGCGCTACTGTTTTGACTGGGAGACTTTTTGGAGAAATGGTTTGTATGTTTGGATTCAACACGATGAGAGCATCAATCCTTGAAATTTTCAGCAATTTTGGAGTAAAACTTGGTCACCTAAATGTCAAAAAACATAAAAAAATGACCTCTCTGCCTCTTTTTGGACACACAAGAAGTATCCTTGGGAGATTGCAATTTTGAGTGAGAAAATGAACTCCAAATGCCAAAATTCAAGATGTTCCAGAAACTAGATAGGAATATCTTTCCAATGGGCTATCTTGGGCTCAATTTGGCTAAGGGGAAGGCCTCCAAAATCAATTGAGAAGTGGCGTTATGCACTTGGTCAGTGGCGTTACGCATAGAGCCAGTTTGCTCAAAAATACAAATTTCGCCTAGTTTTTATACAAGTTGACTATTTCCCTCATTTTGGATGAATTTATGATTGTAAATGATGGTATGCTATGTAAATGTAATTGTAAAATGACCTTAGAGGGTAGATTCATCATTTTGAGGTGGTTTGGGGGTAAATGAATCAATTTCCATGGTTTTAGAGGCAAGTTGTTCCACTGCCTATATTCCTATTCCTTGTTGAGAAATGGTTGTAACAATCCCTTATCTCTTGGATTCGACACTTGATGGATAGCATAGGTGGTTTTTATGTCTATATTGTGTATTTTTTTAGTCATTAGCAAAGGTTGGACTCTCTTGGATGCTTTGAGATACATTGTACATCTCTATAGTAATTTGGCAATGAAGTAAACTAGGATTTGCAGCTATTTTTGTGGGATTCTTGTGGTAATGTGTTTTTGCATTGTTTCTACTTCTGTCATTAGTTTTTCTCATGTGTTATGTGTGCCAAAATCTAATTCATTCTTCTCAACTAAATGAAATCAAGATAGATAGGTAGAATACATTGGTAATAGTGCTCTGCATTGGGAATACATTTAGTTTTTGATGTTTTTAGCTATTTGAAGAGGAATCATGAGCTTTGCATGCCCTCCTCAGCTCCTCACCAGTCTTAGACCTACCATCTCACTCAATTCCAACTGCATAAACACTTACCTACCTTGCCCCACAGAACACCCTGCAATTCTGACTTGATTTCTTGGACCCAAGGTTGCCTGCTCCATTTGATCCAGCAAAAAAACCATCAAAATCAAACAAAAACCATAGAGCTACTATACCTAACCCAAAATCCATATTTTATTCAGTCATCTCAACTAAGATTGAAAAGGAGAGAGCCCTCTCCTGACCTGGTAGGGCTACCTACCAGGTTAAGCTTGGTTTGTGGTTATCCTAGGATTGCCTCCCTTCAGCCTGAGGTCAATATAAGCTCTAACAATACTGAGATCAAAATCTATGGTTACATGCTAGCACCATACAAGCTCCCAAAATAGCTCCCAATGAGGTTATTTGTTTTAGAGTACTACATGCAGATTATCAGTGCAAATGAAACAAACTTTGTCAATGCCAAGAAGAAGGCCAGCTTCAAAATAAAAGACCAATTAGGCCCCTTCATATGTAACTCTAGGGAAGTAGGTTGAGAAGAAAATTTGATATTGCAGAGCATGAAATTCCAAAGAAGTTTTGTTTGGAGATATGGCCCCTCGGAATTCATTACCAAGAAGAGATAAAAGGTCAAGCTAGGGATTTTCATCCACCATCCCATACCTGAGATTGAAGATTATGTCGACCAATCAGAATGGGTGGAAGGGTCATTAGTTGATCAGGACAACACTAGGGTAGATATAGAGAATTCTCTAATAGATCTGAAAAAATAACTTGATGAGGGTTATTTCATACAGGTGCTAGGAGAATCAGGTAGGCCAGACCAATAAGGGATACCAGATAAATCAGACATACCAGAGAAATCAGACAGACCAGAGAAAACCATGAGTACCCCTCCAGTTGTACAGGCTCCTCTAAATGAGGAGAAAGTCCTGAAGAGAAATAGGGAAGGGGCCACCACTTCAGCAAGGGATACTTCACAAACCTATGCAGAAATAAGTCGAACCAAAAGACAGAGAGTGAATCCTGTCTCTGAGCAAGAATACATAGAGGAGACAGTGGAGGTCACTAGCACAGAAGGAAATAGGAGCAGGCCTGCTACTCCATCTGGAGGCATACCAGAGCCTTCCACATCACAAACTAAGATGTTGGAAAGGCAAAAAAATGTTGACGTGTCTTCGTTCAGAATACTTGTAGATAAGGACCAAGACATCAAGGAATTATACAAAGAAATCATGTCTAGAAATGAGAGGCTTAAGGCCCAAAGATATGCCCAGTATCTGAAGACGACCCCCACTAATCAAACAAGGCTAATGTCAACCTTTGATGTTAAAGAGGGGAAAATGCAGATGACTTTCATCAAGCCAACCACTCAGAAGCCAAGAACAACATCAAATTTTAAGAAAGTGGATTTTGAAATACTGGCAAAGGATATTCATCCTATTGACCTGATTGAACTACATAAGCAAACAGGAGAGATGATTTACTCTACATTGACAGGGAAGGCCATTTCCTCCCACCAATTTCAGAACTCCCTAAAAAACATATCAACACAATTTCTGTTGGAGAAGGCCTCCTCATAGGCCAAGGATACAAGGATCAAGTCCTTAGAGGACTTAGTGATTGAATTGGTACATGATCCCAAGGATATAAAAGCACAGAACAACTATTTAAGAAGAAAAATGATGACATTGTTGCACTTAAGAAGCAATTAAAAGTACCCCAGCTGCATCATCCTCAAACTCTAGAAGTCTTAGAGAGTCAAATCAGACATGAGGAATTGATGGAATTGGTCTTGAAGCTAAATGATCAACGTAAGGAGACAGAGAAGGAGTTGGACAATTTAATTCAATCGAAGCAAAGTGACCTGGCCACAAATTCTAGAATTGTCAACCCCATAGTATCTATAGTACTTCCTTCCACACTAGCAGCATCACTAGCACCCACTGCTCCACCTGCCACAACATTGCCAGTAACAACAGAATCTACTACATCAACAGGTACACCAACAGATAAAGCAGTAGAACTTGTGAAAGCCATGGAAGATATGTCTATCCAAGCCACAGAGCTAAAGAGATTAAAGGAAAAGGTGGCAAGTTTGGAAACTGTCTGCAAACTTGCCCAACTTCAGCAAAAACAAGAAACGGAGAAGGCCCAGAGAATGGGTGAAAGAATCAAAATCCTGGAAAAGGATTTAACACTACAGAAACCTCTGGGAGAAACCAAAGAAATGCTTTGGGACAATATCATTGACTCTGTCAATGATATTTAGCCATCAATTTAAGTTATATTTGAGTAGATAGAATTAGTGAAGATAGCCACTGAAGCTATCCAGAAATTTAAGGAAGAATTGGGGGATAAACCTGAGGATGCAAATCGACTCATCCACTTCCTAAATAGCAAAAACAGATATGAGCTCCAAGAGCTTAACATAGAAGATAGGACTAAAGCCATTTTGGAAATAAGGAAGGTTCTTTCCAAAAGAAACCGTAGGCATAACTTAGAAGAGAAGTGCCATAACATGCAGGTAGCCATTGACAAGTTTATGGCTAACTTTCAGATTTTAAGGGACAAGGGTCTTCCCAGTCCTATGGTCATCAATGAAAAACTCATGACCCAATTGGACTATAGTGACAAACTCAGGAAATTGGCCAAGGAACAAGCCAACTCTTCGACTATTAAAGCTATGCCAATAGGGAAAGTATTATATGATACATTTGAAAATTTGTTTTTCATAGAACATGAGGTGAAACATTTATTCCTCACCAAACCAAATTTTGCAAAATACACAGAGGCAGATGAAATCTACAGAAGGATGCTAAATTTAAAGTTACCTGATTCAGAATGGTGGGAAAAAATGACAGATTTACTATGATAAATTTACATCAGAAAGTTACTGTATAGTAAATCTAAAGGCAGCCAGTGAAACAGGTAAAAGAAGTGCAGCAGGGTCAAAGAGTATCAGTTGAACGATGAAAGAAAAGAAGATTCCAGAATAGAAGTGCTACAAATATCAGCTAGCTGAAAGGGCTCCAACTCAACTGAAACAACTAGCAACATGACAATAAAAGGGACAACATGAAGTAGTTTAACATCTATCTCTATCTTCATGCAAGAAGATATTTTTATTCTGTAGATTAAGTCTCAAGTTGTTTTGAGATATTTTGTAAATATTTTTGTATAAATACTTCACATTTCGAAGTATGTAGGGTGGATTCGAAGACATTTCTATAGACTTTTTCTCTCAAATCAGAGTTCTATTGTATCAATGACTGGATTGGCTTGTTGGATCAAGGAATAAAGATCAGATATTTTACAGGATTCTTGTGTAAGGTGAAATAAAAATAAGTATTCTCTCATGTTCAATGTTGTTTTTCCTTATGTTTTTTCCATAATATTTTGTGTGAATTTCTAAAATCTAAATGTATATCAAGGAATGATATTTCAAAAATTGCTTAAATGCACTCTGTCTTGACTTCTGTACATTCAATATTTTCTCCTAAACTATCTTAGCTAGGGAATTCTTAACTGCTCCTTAGCTTTCGTAGTTTCTCCTCTAGTCTATAGCAAAGGATTCTTAATTACCCTTTGTTCATGATCACCCTCTGTTCTTCATTTTGATCCCAGTACAAGGATTCTTAAGTGCCCTTTCACCTTGGTTAGAATCACTTCACCCATTATGCCTAAATATTTGCCTTTTGCTTTGGTAGCATGCCCTGTGAACATTTTGTTTAATGATCTGGTCCAGTTATGCTATCCATTTGTTGACTCCATAGCCCAATGGCTTGAAGACCTAGCTCTATCCATCTACTCCAAGAATTCCATTACCCAACCTCCAAGTCAAAATCAAAACCCCATGAACACTAAGAACTAGCCTAAAATCCCATAAAAACAAAGCCAAATTATAAAGAGAGAGCCCTCTCTAGACTTAGGTTGGCTAGAGCCTAAGCCTAAGACATTGGTTTGTCGTTACCTCGGATGCTTCCTTCTTCTGATAAATTCTAAAGAAAAATTCTGAGTGATAACAATAATGACACGTATGAAACGTTATGCAAATGTTGTTGAAAGATGAATTTATCAAATATCTTAGGGATAATGGGTGTGATCTATGATTTTGTGTATTAATCCACCATAAATAAGCCATGCATGTGTGCATATAAAATTTAATGTGCGTAAAGATCGAAGAGCCTACAAAGACATTGGTCACTGGCCATAAAGCAACGAACTTGTAGCGATTTTGCCTAGACAAGGATTTTTTTAATTCCTTGAATGAGTTTGGTTTTTTTTCTCGAATTCGAAATTGGAAGTGTTTAATATTTTTTTAATAGTGTAAATAAATTCACCAATTAGAAAACTATAAGGTAAAGTTTCAAAATTTTCAACAAATACCAAAAAAACTATTCTTTACTCAACAAAATCATTGCCTATTTAAACTACTTTCTAAAAGGTCAAAGAAATTCTATCTCACAAAATTCCACTGGAAATTGATGGATAACCAATTAAATGACATCACTCATGACTTCATTTGTGTTTTGGCTCGTCTTTTCACTTTGTGCAGTGATGATGATTGCTTACTTGCCTGTTTTTCCCAGATGTCATGTGTCACTATTTCATTACCCAATGTTGGTTAGGGTCAATAATGTTCCCATTAGAGAGCCGCCCAAGAATGGGTTGACCTTAAAATAATACAAACATGGACCACAAATTAGAGGTCAGCATCAAAGGAGATGGGTCGATATTTCGAATTATAGTCACATAAATTGTTAGTTCTCTCGATGCTAGATCATCTTAAATATCTTCCCATACATGGTTGGAGTCTTATGATTCAAGTGATTTAAGGGTAGCAACTGTAATGCCAATTTGGTAATGTGTCTAAGTACTGGATTCAATATCCTTTCGGTTACCTAGTGCATTAGTACATTACAGAGATATCTTTATGAATCTATAGTAAGAAAAATCAAAGCTTTAGAATTAGAGTGACAGAGGCCATCAACAAGAACCAGAGCTTTACACTTCACTATAGTCCCTCTGTTGATAGAACTAGATAGGTTATTGAGTTCACCATGGATTCAACCTTGAACCAAATGAGTAATGCATATGAGGATAACGAACATAGCCAACTAGTTTTATCTGACTGATGAGGAATGCGTTCCTTCTTGTTTTTTTAACCATGTGCTGAATCGGTAACTGCCAGACCTAATCTAAGGAAGACCGAGGATTAATTCTCGTAGCTGTCACTATAACACCAAAAGTACATCCAACAACCTGCAAGTCGATATACTAATTTCTTATGATTTTGGTAAGAGCCAGAATTCACGAATAAAGAGAACCTACTCCTTGAGCCACACACCATAATAAGACACTACACTCAATAAGATAGATTTCAACCACCGTCTCACTACTTAATATCTCACCAACAAGACGTTGGACAACACCTTCGCGAGTTGTGCAGTTATGATGAATAATCGCTTTTAATGATACTTTGTAAACCATATAATTTATGTACCACATAAAAGTGTTTTGATATTTGTGTTGCAGAAAACATTTGGTGCTACTGATTTATTTGGTAAGTTTTTGATAATATGCATTTTTAATAAATTTTTATTAATTTAAATTAATTTTAAACTTCATATATATAGAGAGCATATATATAGAGAGTGTTGTATAGATACATGTTATATGTTAATATTATATTTAGTATTTTTGAATTTCTTTTAATAATTTAATATTAAAATATTTTAGTATTAAGAATTTTTTTATTTCAATAGTTTTATACATAAAGTTGATATCAAAATATTTTGTTTAAATTAAATATTGAGATAATTGTTAAAAAGCGAAAAAAATATTTGTATTATATAATTTTATCTCTAGTTTGCAACAAATAAATTAGATATTATAGAGCTAATTCATCAAAAATTTCACCATGATTTTGTCATTAATCTTTAATTTACAGCTTTAGTTAGCTTATATGTCTATTTCTCAAGTCTCTAAGAACATCGAAATATGCTTTGGATGGCATTATCTTCGATAATTTTCTTGATTCCTTTCATGATGCTTTCCATATATTTCACTTTGGGGGGAGACTTAATTAGATGATTCAAGAATAGGGGAAATTTCCCATAATTGTAAGTGTTTGCACCATAAGTGTTTCCATAATGTTAAGAGTGTCCGCCTAATGCTCTTTGGCTAACAAAATTTTGTGGTAGAAACCATATATCTAGATTTGATTATTTGTAATATGACCAAGAACCCAAAAACACTTCGTCTTCCTCAATCCCATAAAGTACCCCTCTCGCCACCCCTTAAATCTCTAATTTCATCTTAAACACTCAATGAATTATACATTTATTGGTCATATTGAGATGTAGGATTTTTATCTCTCACACACATAAAAGAAAAATAATTTATTAAGGTGAATATACATTGAAATATATTTTTTTTTAATATCATATACAAGTTACAGATTAGTTAGGAAAGAAATTAGAAATATTCCTCATATTTCTTTATAAAATGTCTCTAAATTTAATGTATTTAAATTTTAATTATTGCAAAATAAAAATAGCCATACAATAAATATATATGTGAGAGAGAGATAAATTCTTTATATTGAAGTTTTCCTTTTAAGTTATATTGCAATATGGTTGCTAAATAGTTTTAAGTTAGTTTTTAGATAATTTTATAAGAGATAAGCACAGGTAAATGACAATTTCTCAACAAGTTAGTTAAAATGTAAATAAAAAATAATAATTATATGTTGGTTTGGAAGAATGATTTAAGGTACTCTCACATAATATTTCTATTTGATTGGTTAATAGTTTTATTATTTTTCTTATTCTTTGATAAGGGCTAAGTACACTCAAATAATTATATCTCATATTAAGCTTTCTATATTGACTTGGAGGGATGGTTTAATATGCTAGAAAAAATAACTTTAAAAGGTCACCACACCTCACTCATGAACCAAAAACAAATATTTCAAAGACTAAAAAAGAAGTAACACTTTACACAAGCGAATGAACCAAACCATATTCTAGACTCTCCATAATAGGAGGAACAAATTAGTCCATAGGGTTTCAATTATTGAGAAAAATAAGGACATCAACAATCACACAATTAGATAGACACAATAGACACCGTCAACCATGTTATATAATGGACACTTAAGGAAGATGAGGAGACCATGTTCAAGAAGGTTATGGAAAAGGATTATGATGACTGTTGTGGTAAAAAGTTTAATTAAACATTTCCCATGGTGAAGTAGCTAAGTGGAGACACAAAGCATGATGAAGAGGAATCACACTAGGTAATTTCTTTGCTAGAAAATATTTTTTCTTTAACCTTAGTTGAATGAAAGTTTACAAATCCTTAGAAGAAAAAATTGAAAGTTCAAAAATAACTCATAAAAAAAAGTGAAAACAATACTAAGAAAAATAAGGAAATTATGATATCAAGATATTTATGTGAATAAACTATTGATTATGCTAATGAAATTCTATCTTATAGACCACCTACTAGGGTTTATACTTTGCACTTATAATAATAATGGCCTAAACTTCTGATTAAACATTATGTATCATAAATGAAGAAATAGTTCCAAAACCATTGGAAATTATATAAATTGTATTCTGACATCACCCAGAAAGGAGAATGTACTTTATGAACTTTAAGTACACAAATATGTGCTACAAAAAAAGATAAAATTCTCGTTATACTTATATGTTAGGGATGAGGAACATAGAGCATTTATTTTCTCATTGTAGAATGAAACCATGAGCTTTATGCGTAGAAAATGGTATAAGGATGAAGAGATGAAATGAAATTGAATATAATAGAAGAAGGGGATAGAAAAAATAGGGTTTGGTAAAATTATACTCAGTTTGATATTAGATCTAACTATTGAAAAAATGTTTTAGAGAAAACAATGATGTATTAGAATGTAGCAGATGCATCGGCACCTCTAGAAATGAAGTAATAATGGGTGCAAGGACGATGCAGAAATCGATAAGAAAGGACATAGAGCAAGAAGACTCACATTGACAACTAATGTTGAAAATAAATCTCCACACATCAAGCTTATATATTGATGGAATTAGGAGGATTTTCTCCACTTGACTAGATTGAATTAGATTTATCCTCTTGTTATACCCCATTCCATACTGGAGATAGTTGTGACAACATGAAAATTATATTGAGAAGGATGTATGGAGATAATTATTAAGTCACCACCCAAAGGATACTAAATCTTTCTCTATATCCTATGATCTTAGAGTTGAATGTTTCATTGCACCAAAAACTATTGAGGAAGACATATCTTAGCAGGAGTAGACAGTACTATATTCACTAAGAGTATCCAATGGTTGTTCTTAGACTTAGTGACAATATTTGTAGAAGTATAGACATCATCAATGACAACAAAATAAAGAGTATCATTAAAAATAGTAGTAGAAATATATCCATAAGAAACAACAAAGGAGAAAATAAAATAACGGGTTAAAAGAGAGAAAACGTCTAACCGATCTATTGACTAAGCAATAGTAAATAGTTAACCTTGACTTCCCAAATTTTCCCTTTTCCATGGGGACACACAAAACACTATAGTGTGGGTATGGTGGTCATCTGGATTGGTGTTGGGGCCTCACCCTAACCCACTAAGTAGATAGATATGTTTCTATGTTTGGAGTCCATATCTAATAAATAAGGCCCATGTATTTGTGTGAAATAAATAATTATAATAAGGATTACTAGAGGGTTCTACCTATTAGGAGGCTTGCTAAAACAACTTCAGTGTTGTGAGAATTCATAAACATCTCGGTGATATTGATTTTAGAGTCCAATACAAACTCTGAGGCCATTTCACAAGCCTTCCCCGTCCTTCTAAACCATTATCCTTGGAAATGAGAAAATATAGAAGGCTTAAAAGTCATTGTATTTTTCTAGTGCATCAAAAGTGATCATTGCTCTTTTAAAGAGTGCAATGAGAGATGCATTGCTCACTAATAGTGTCGAAGGAGCGATGGAGCTCTGAAAATGGGTTTGCAAGGTCAATACTAAGTGTGAGCTTGGTTTCTTAACTAAGATCAACTGTGAAAAATAAGGTTGTAACTCCTTCAAATCAAAAGGGGAGAGAGATTCATCACCATATGAAGATAGCCTTACTTGTTATTGTCAATGAAGGAGGAGATAAATATAAGGAGCTAGGAATGATCTTCATACTCTCAATGTATACATGTATTATTGATGCTTCATATTTAATATAGATCATATTGTTTCTCCTTCAAATGTAGTGTGTTCATTTCATCTGAATTTAGATTTTCATTATCTTAACTGATCTATATTAGATCTGAAATTATTTTCACCTTTGTATCATTTGGAAGGGAGTTCTTCGGATATTGTGTGCATGATACAAGTTGTGGAAGTATAGAAACATATTCATTGGCTATGAAAAGATCTCTTGCACCCACAATATGTCATAATCACACCCATCTTCAGAATAGGTACTTCCCCATCTGAACATGACCTCTTTCCTTGTTTGTAAATGCTTTAGTTGAATAGTATGGGGAGATAGAAGATGGTCAATCCTTTGACATATATAAATCTTTGGTAGATTTGTGGAGTTTTGACAATAGTAGGTAGTGGAGAAACACTAAGAGATTGAAAAACTAATTAAAAAAGCTGAAATAAGTCACCTCCTAGTGAGAGATATTTCAATTACATATAAATATTTAACCAAAAAAGTGACTTGTAATGATACAGGATAAAAATACTTTCAATTATCCATTGAATACTTGAGTAGTAATTTAAAAATTAAGAATTACTTATTTTCCTATGTAGCTCCCATGACAATATCCCACTAACAATCCAACTTAGACTTATGCCTAGACAACTAGAAAATTGTATTGAGAATGATTGACTATTAAAACCTCAACAATTCCATAACATTTTCCAAAACCTTTTTTTTGGTTAACACTTATCTCAATTGGTTTTTTATTTCTTTCTTGTTCCATTTTATTTCGTCTCAGCCCTATTTTGTCTTCGGAATAAAGAATCAACCCGTAACCTGATAACCAAATTTATTTTATACTCGGAATCAAGTATCAATGCGCAACCCGATCATCGTCTTTTAACACAAGGGCTCGTGGTCAGCGAGGCATCAACGACTGAGCCTAGCGGATTTTGTCTATCATGTTTTCCACTCACGCTTATAGCATAATCCGCAATCATAACTCGACACCGTGAATTCTCCTCCCTCCACGATGAAAATAAAAGTGAACATTTACATTGGCGAGCATTGACATATTTGATGTGAACAATTTTATCATATGGCCCTAGCCACATCATTAAAAATTTTGATAAACCACAAAACATTATAAGGACATGTATGAAACGTTATGTAAACGTTATTGAAAGGTGAATTTATCACATATCTTGGAGAGAATTGGTGTTCTATGTGATTTTGTATAGTTGTAATCCACCATAGATAATATTAATTAAATGAAGCATGTGTGCATTTAAAATTTATCGTGAAAAGATAGAGAAGGTTCCAGAGACAGTGGCCACTCGCCAATGCCATAAGACAATGATATCGAAGGTCAAAGGAATTTTATCTCCCAAAGTTCCATGTAAAGATGAAGCTCGAAGTTAAGAGACCGATGGATAACAAATTAAATGACATAAAGTGACATCACTCATGACGTGAGTTGTGATTTGGCTCATCTTTTCACTTTGAGCACAGGCTATGATTGCTTAACGACTGCCTTTTACATGGGTGGAGATGTCATGCGTCCTTGTTTCATCACCCAATATTGCCTAGGGTCAATAATTCTCCAATTAAATACTGCCCAAGGACAGGTTGACATTAACAATATACAAACATGGACCACAAATTCCACGCCATCATCAAAGGTGGCGAGTCTGAGATTTTGGATTATAGTAGCTGAAACTATTATTTTTCTCGGGGCTAAATGATCTTCAATATCTTGTAATGCATAGTTGGATGTTTATGCTTCAAGTGATTTAGTGTTTAGGGTTAGCAACTGTAAGTCCAATTTTATGTTTTCTTTAATGCCCATAGTTTTCGTTCTCGATGCATATAACCAGATAGAATATTATGGTTTCTCTTGACGATGGTTTTAAGGAGGTATTAAGTTCGCAATGGAGTCGAGCCTGAATTCAACGAGTAGTGCATATGAAGATGAAAAGCACAGGCAATTGCAGCTGGGTTTAGGTTTCATCCCACTGATGAGGAACTGGTTGCTTACTATCTCACCAAAAATATTTTGGAGAGCACCTTCTCTACTTGTGCAATTGCAGTGGCTGGCTTGAACAAGTGTGAGCCTTTGGATCTACCAGGTACATATAAATGATATATCACCATTATATGATATTTTATCGTGAACTAGTACATAATTTTAACGCAATAATTCGCTCTAATTTTCGGTTGTTACAGGCGAAGGAGAACTTATATACTGGAATTATTATGCTATAACTAGTGATGATAACATGTGTGCAGCAAAAGCTAAAATCTGAGAGAAGGAATGCTACATCTTCGGCCATAGGGATCACAAGCTTCTGAGATGCCTTCGCATCAATAGAGACAAAGAGACTGGATGCTGGAAAATGACCCAAAATATCGAGAGGTTTTTCAGTTCAGGATAATTTGCACTGATTGGAATGAAGAAAACACTGGTTTTCTACAAGGGCAGAGCTCCCAAATGGGAGAAAACCAACCGTGAAAATCATGAGTATCGTCTCCAATGCAAATTCTCATGTCACTCTCCCCACAAAAACTGCAAGGTACGTTGATATAATTTAGAAACAGTAAGCTCTGGGTTTAAGAAATAGTGTGACATACACAGAGCTGTAGAGCCAACTCCCGAATTAATGTTTTGATACTGGACCAGCCACCGGGGAATAAGCAGCTGCGAGGCTTACAGCCCCTATACTATACAATCCACATATGCCTCTACAATCTCACTATTGAAATATGGGATTTTCCACAGATCCATATTTTCCTTTTCTGCACTCTTCAAACACAGTTTCAAAGCCATTTTCTAGCTCTTGTGCACACCATAAAGCATTAAGCATAAAGCCTTAAGAAATAAATATGTTAAGGACCTTCACTAGACTACCGATGGACTCTATCAAAACATGTAACATCCCTCTGTTGTTGTAATATGGTTAAGATTACACTAAATTATGTTACATAGAATGGCCCAAGAGCTATGGAAAATACTAGACTTACTATGTAAGTGAACAATTATTAATGAATAAATACATGGGATGTATGTACTTAGAAATGAGACACCTAGACATGAGACTCTTGCCAAAGATAGCAAATAAAATCTCATTGGTAAATGAGATTGGATAATTTTTTCATGATAATATTTTAGATGAAATTCTAGATAAGCTTAATGGATGGGAGACGAAGATCCATTAAGTTGCTTAGCTCGAGAAATACGATAAGATTGGAAAAGCATAAAAGTTCCACTGGAGAAAAAGGAGTGCTTTTATGTAAAAGCCTAGGAAATGGGATAAGAAAATCTCCAAAAGTGGGACTCCGCTATAGGAAACATTATCATGAAGGAAAGATATTAAATACCTAGAAAATGGATCAACGAGGTTGTTGATGCTTGAATGGAAAGACCTTCTCCTCTCAGGGGTGAGCTCGAGGAATCTCATAAATTATCAACAAGAGGTATGGCATTTAATTTTTCATTTCCAATCTTTTAATATTATTTTTGTTACTCGAATTCGCAATGTCACTATCGATACATTAACAAATGTTTCTACTAGATTGTCACCTTTAAGGGATGGTTTTTTAGTTGAGATTGTTTATAGGCCATCTATTTTTGGCAACATTACTAACTTTTTCATTTTCCATGATGACAAACAAATAATGGACTTTATCGAGAATGTTGATGTATTCAAGCATGCAACTACCAATGAAGATGAGCATGAAAAAGCATTTTAGGGTTTAACATAAGCAAGAAAAGGAAACTCCATGGCGAAGGGTGTGGTATCACTAGAAAAGTTGTACAACCTACAAAATTTGTTTAAGGGGTCAACCAACGCAAAGACTCATAGCTCTACACTTTCACATGAACAAGTAAAACTTGTGATGGAAGAAGATATGAAGTATGTAAATCTCGGTGCTTCTTGCACACCTCAAGATCGGCAAGCATTTATCTTACTCTTTAAGTAGTATCGATATGTCTTCACGTGGATAGACAATGATATTAAGACGTATGACATGCAAATAATCCAACATGTAATTCTCATTAAGGAATGGGTCAATCCTTTCTGGCAGAAACTAAGAAAAGTTCATCCCATGATTGAACCTCTCATTTAGAAAGAATTAAGGAAATTGTTGGATGGTTGGATCAAATTTAAATTTCATCATTCAACATGAGTCTCTAATCTGGTTCCCATAAGGAATATGTCTGGGGAGATATGCTTGTGCGTTGATTTTCACAATTTTAACTATGCCCCGGACAAGGATAATTACGTAGTGTCATGTATCAAACAAATTTTGCAAATACTATAGGGTTAGAAATGTTGTTGTTGTTGAAAAATTTTTCTGGTTACAACCAGGTTCTGGTGGTGGATCTTGACAAACATAACACCACTTTTAGAATAAATTGGGGTACTCTTTTCTTCAAAACAATGCCTTTTGGACTTATCAATGTAGGAGTTACCTTCCAATGTGCTATGGATGTCGTGTTTCGTGGTTTGATTGGATAAAGCATTATGGTTTACTTGGATGATGTGACTGTGTTTTTGAAGAAGAGATATAATCACTCTCGTCATCTAAAGCAAACTTTTGAGAGATGTCGTGTTCATACGAGATATATATGAATCTTAAGAAGATCATTTTCGCAGTGTCCAAGGGAAATATATTAGGCCATATAAATATAAAGAGTTGGATTAAAGTGGACCTAGAATGGGTCAAAACTATTACTCAAATTCCCTTTCCAGTAAACAAGAAAGCTATGCAATCATTCTTAGGGAAAATCAATTTCCTTCGTAAGTTCATCTCAGACTAAGCACATATAGTAAAATTTTTATAGGAGATGATCAAGAAGGATGCAATCTAAAATTTGGATAAATGGGAAATTGATCCTTTCACCCCTATTAAGCAAGAAATCACAAAAGCTCAAACACTATATAGTCCAAATTTCAGCAAATATTTCCTGTTGTATACCTTCGCTTCTGATACTTTTCTCATAGTCATTCTAACACAAAAGGATGATCAAGATAATGAGTGTCCTATATCATTCACGAGTGCTGGATTGCAAGGACCTGAATTAAACCATCCCGCAATCTATAAGTACGCTTATGTCATGTATAAGGAGGTGAAACATTTTAGGCCATATATTTTGAAAAATCATGTTATCATCTTTGTACCTCACCCAATGGTTACATTATTTTTTGTTCAACAAGAGCAGGGTGAAAGCAGAGTGAACTAGATGATAAGATTATAAAAGTACGATCTTGATTTCAAGTTGATTCATACAATAAAAGCCCATGGTCTATGCGAGCTAGCAGTAGAAGTGGTCAATACACTAGAAGATAATTCTTTTGGATGGGAGTAGAAAATTGAAATGTATAACATTGAACAAGCTACCTGGACTGATGCATCCACCTCTTGGTATGTAGATGTGTCATAGTTTCTTGATCATGGAACCTTTCCCTCACACTTAACGAAAAGATAGAAGAGGTATACTTGACTCAAAGCTCTATCACTTTAGGTGTTACATAGAGTGCTTCTTTGAAAGTTCCATAATGGGGTCATGTTCAGATGTATAGAAGCACTTGATTCAGAAATGGTATTGCACAATATTCATGACAGACTAACTGGTGGACACTACACAGGTGACACTACCATGCACAATATTATGTTGGCCAAGTTTTATTAGCCCACGCTTTTCAAGGATGCTCATGCTTATGCTCACAAATGTATAGTTTTTCAAAAATGTGTTGGCCAAGATAGAAAGTCAACTTACCCATTGCATCCTATTGTTATAGAAGAACATTTTCGACAATGGGGATTGGACGTCACAGGTGAAATATTTTCAAACTCATCGACGAAACACCACTATGTTCTCATGACTACATATTACTTCACAAGGTGGACAAAAGCAGTTCCTTTGAAACAAGTGAATGATCATAAAGTCATCAATTTTCTTAGAAAAATATCATTGCCAGGTTCGACGTTCCTACATAACTTGTTTTCGGTAATGCAAATTATTTTCCATCCCTTAAACTTTATGATTTTCCATTAGAAAATTACATTGTATTGAAACATTCATATAATTATTATCCACAAATTAATTGTCTTGCTATGTCAACCAATAAAAATTTGATCTGCAGTATCAAGAAAAAAATTTAATCTAATCAAAGGAATTGGCACAATTCTTTGGTGAATACTCTATGGGCTGACTGTGTTACTACTAAACCTTCTCTAAAAACTTCCCCTTACTTTCTGGTTTATGGGAAAGAAGCCACCCTACCACTGAACATATATCTCCCAAACCTTCAACTTTCTCAAGAGTCACGGGGTAAGCCTTTTGTTGTGGTTCAAAGTAGGAAAAACACTCTTTTGAAGTTACATGAAGAAAGGAGGAAAGAAAAATGAAAATTTGTCATTCATCAAATTCATATCAAGTGATGGTTTGATAAGAAGTCTACGGGGAAAATGGAGTTCAGTGTGGGAAACTTAGTATTGAAGTGGGATAAATCTCATGAAGAGAAAGCGAAACACACTAAATTATAGTCCCTATGGATCAAGCCATTTGTTGTTCATGTTAAGCTTGGCCACTAGAATTATCATCTCTGATCTTTGGATGGATTCTATTCCTATCAATGGACAATATTTGAAATAATATTTAGAATAACAGCCTAGGGTTGTGCCCTACCCTATGTACATATTTATTTATATTTGTATGTTTCCTTGTCATGGTTAGTCTTTTCCATTGACTTTTGTGTTGTCCTTATGAGTAAATCCTTATGTAAAAGTGTTGTTTTCAGTTCCAATGCATGTGGCAAAATGAAGAAGGGATTGCAATACTACAACATTTGGATAACCTTTACACCTTCGCATTCATCCTGGTCCATTACTTTTTGTCTATTATTTTTCAATGGAAAATATGATCCTTGCATAAGGAAAGCTTTATGTGAACCAAGGCACCTATATCTATTCCGGGAACCACATTTCTACATTCGGTTATTTATGTTTCACTATTTTTCATGTTGATCCAATCAAGTAGAGAAGGAGAAGGGGAAACTATTAAGAAGAAAACTTATAGCAGGGGGAATATATGAGCTTCTCTAAAGGAATTACCTCTTTTTCCCAAAATAAGTCAGGATCCCTTATCCACCCCCATGAAATAATAAGTATCGAAACACATCTCTATAAATAAAACAAATAAAGGGTGAAATAAGAGAAATTCTTCCTGCACAGAGAAGTGAAGCAAGCAACTTTGTCGAGGTACTTACTAGGCTCACTGGTAGTGAATAAGTGCTTATGTTCTTATAGTGACTCTGCCATGGTACTGAATAGGAGCGCTGACAATGAAGCAACACTAGAGATGAAAACTAAGACTCTGAATATCTAAGTCTCATGAACTATATTACCCTTCTCATGAATCGAAACCATTGTGGTATAGCTAGCTTTATGAATGTGTCTAACCAGGAAAGGAATGGAGGGGACTATATCTATAATCAACTTAAGTGGGTAAGCCATAGTAATCCATACAATGAATCAATACTTCATGAAAATATAGACCCGAAATAGAAGTTTAGACTAAGGAAGAGAAGATGGAATTCTAGCAGTGTGTCGCCAAGGGTTCTCATTGCTACAACACCCTCCAATGCTTTGTCCTACATTGAAATTTCAAAGCCTAGTTTGACCTTCTAAGTCTTCCTTTCTAGTATTAAGAATCATCCCATATATATTCTCCACGTTTTCTAGTACCTCTGTCAAGAAAACTCGAGTGTCATATTTTGGCGTCGGAAGTGTTGCACATCACAAAGGTAGAGTTATGGTTCATTTCAAGGGGCAAAGGTAACCACCCCTCCCACATTTAATCAATTTCATAATCCCACTGGGGTAAATATGAGATGAGAGTCACTATGACATGACCCAACCTCCTAGTACTAGTTAAGGAAGTGGGGCTTATAAACTGACCACAAATTGATATCCTACAGGGATTACAAATCACCCAGGAGCTAAAGAAACACCCCAAGTGGTCAATCCATGAGTTGGAAACTTGTTTCTCTAACCTATACACACAAATTCACCCACAAAAAGTAATGCATGCGATTATGATGCTACAAACACACTCATAAGCCTAGATTTTAGCAGTTATGACCTAAACGCTTTAGTTTTGAGCATGTGGTCCCAGTATTTGTGCCACCCTTTTAGGCCAACGTCGAGACCACTACCCAGAGTTGAATGAAACTTTCCAGAATGCAATCAAAGTTACTGATGATGCTATTCAATCAAAACTCAAGAAAGAACATGAACCAAAAATGCTTAATCCATAACATACATTTCATGAAACATATGTAAAACATGTAAGCTATAGGCCATGAAAGCATATACACTCATAAACTAAGAGTCTTTATCTGATAATCACCAAGAAGGCTCTAAACATTCTCTGGGTAATTTTAGTAACACTTTTTAGTCTATTCATTCGTCAACCAATCAATAACTTATCAAAACATGTCAAGAGCCATAGATATATTACACCATATAACCAACATATAAACATCAAATAAGTAGCATAGAAACCATGAAAGCTCAACCATAAGATAACCAAAATAATCACTACAATTATTCAAAAATCACAGTAGAAAGATAACTCTTATTAATATATAAAAATGCCAACCAAGTGAGGGACTTCCATGTACCACCCAAGCATAGATTGGGTTGAACAAAATCTCTCTTTCAACCCATCATCCCCATGCCATATTCCAAGCATTAATGTGGGATCTTGTGGAATATACCAAAACAAACCAAACAAGGCTTCTGGAGGCCAAGCCACCTCAACCCTCAACCATAGTGATTCCACCTCTATGGTCATACATCATTAACACCAACCAGATCGGTCTCTATCTAAGTTCTCTTGGGATCCAAGGAATAGTAACTCAATCCACAACCTTTTAGGTCTTCAAGGACTAGTAAATCAACCCACCAATGGCTCCAGAGCATTTGTCCCAACATGGGCTCTAAGACTAGTAACTCAAGCTAGGTTGCTCAAGGGCTTCCAAATCATTTTTTCCAACCCATATCCATAGAGAACTTTAGCACCAATAAGAAATACAACAAGTGGAAAAACCCACAATACCTTTGTTATATCAGAAATGACAAGGCAATGATACAAACACTATCACTCCAGGAAAATATCCATGTCATTCAAAACACATAAACAAAATATCACATTCATATAACATGCATCTAGAAATCATTAATGAAATCACACATGCAACTTGATACCTACAAAACAATCTAGCTATATCCGTTGATCCAAATATTTCCTTGCACTTTCCTACTTTCCTTTTCCTTCTTTCCCCAATTTAATTGAAGGCCCAAGTGCTCTAAAAGATCTCCAAGAATACTCTAAGTCTGCAAGAGTATGAGAGACTGAGAAAATGAAAATGAGAACTCCATAAATGAATTCACAAAAGGCTAAACTAACAAAATCTAAAACAACAAAATATCAACTGAAAAGATCTAGTGATTGATCCTCAGAAGCCCTTTTATCATTGATGTCGTTATTTTCTTCTTTTTCTTCATTTTCCCTCTAATTTCTCTTGCATGAAAAGATGTGTCTCTTCACCTTCCTTTTCTCCCATTTTCCTTTATTTAATAAATAAAATTCCAATTATTGCCACTTTTCCTTTGTCACTTTCCTTAGCCATAAATAAACCGAAAGTGATCCCCACTACAATTTCATTCCACCATTAAACTTGGAATACATGTCCCATGACCTTCGTATTATTTTAATTACATGGAAAATCAACGTGGGGTTGTTATAACACCCCCCCCCCCCCCCCCGCCCCCTTAGGGGAACATCGTCCTCGGTGTTCTATGAGACATATGACTAGCAAACTATTGAAAACAAAACATATTGCCTATGGACCTTTATAACATACCTCGATGTCGTATTTACAATGAAATCCTTCTAAAACACAAAATCATACCTTATACTAGAGGATTATAACACAAATCATTATGGTATTTACAATAACAACCACAGATATAATCATGCACATTTGCTTCAACCGAGAATTTATCATATTGTTTATGTAGCTTTATAAGCTCTTCTCAATACAATATTTAAAATAATATACACATATACATATGCATATTTGCTTCAACCAAAAAATAAATGGATATGATGCTTACATCATTGAACAAGGAAATATAGGGGCTCACACGTCCACCCTCAAAAGTAGTACCAGGGATCACCTCCTTCCTACGAAGTCCAAAATCCACTACCAAAGTGAAAACTTGCATCTACTACCAAGTTTTATGATCCTTATGCTACTTGTTCTCTCAGTGAACAGTTATTGGCTCATTATTTCAGGACACACTCCCAATGTGCTCTTGATTCCATCTAGCAATGCTAATGACAAAAGTAAATTCATTCCCTAACCTTCCCTTCTCTGCTACGTAGCCCCTCAAGAAATATAGTCACCCCTTCCATGCAGTCACTCACCTTCCAATTTTCATTGGCATCCCCTTCTTTGCTATGTAGTCCCTAAGGTGATCCATCCCTTGGAAAGGTTTCTTTGCATTCGACAGTGCAAAAAACAAGTCATATCACTGCCTCAAAGCCATCATACCAATCATAACATGCCTATTGAAATAAATAGAAACTATTATCTACTAGTGTCCCACAATCGCCCTACTCTTGAATTCTTTTTCATCATACTATTGCATGTTGCAATTCCTTTCACAACTAATGTTAACATTCTTGTAGCTATTTCCAACCACCCAAACCAAGCATGTATACTATTTCTTATACTAAGCACATAAATTCAATTAAATTCAAAAGGAATAGTAATAAATTCAAATCGTACCTCATTGGTATCTCATCAATAAGGTACACCTGTAATTTTGTTTACTTCCTGTCAGAGTAAGTCAAACTATCTCTTTGATCAAATCATCATGTATAAAAATATCACATGTAGTTAGCTCAAATGAAACCATCATAAATTAGAATCATAGATCACATGCATAATAAAAACTGAAACATAATACTGATACTTATCCTTCAAATAATTATTTGCTTTTGCCTTTGTTCTTTATCATTTCCGTACATGCACTGAATTGGTTTCCAAACTCAGCAAGCATTGATTGCCTTTGTTCTCTTCAATCACATACACATACACACAGTGTACATCACAACACATACACCCACACATAGTGTACAATGCAATACATGCACCTACACCTGGTGTACAACATAACACATATAACTACACCCAGTGTACAACACAATACATACAGCTACAACTGGTGTAACAAACCCATGTTAAATTTCATGTAATATAGGTTAATAAATGAAAAATAATAATACCAAGGTAATGGGATACGTATTCCAAGTTGAATGTTGTGAAAAACAATATATAAGGTGTTGTTCCAGTTTATTATGGCTTAGGAAATTAGCATAGACATTGGCTAAGGAAAAGAGGCATTAGTTGGAATTTATTTATGAAAAATAAAGTAAAAAGGAGAAAAAGTAGATGAAAGGCCATAGATTTGCATGAGGAGGAAAATTGAAGGAAAATAGAGGAAATTGAAGAAAATAGAGGCCTCAATAAGAAAAAGGCTTATGAGGGTCAATTCATAGCTTTGGTGAGTTAAGATTTTGTTAGATGAGTTTTGGAGCTCTCTCTATTATCTCATACTATTGCACACATAAAACATTCTCGAAGAACTCTATCATTGGAGAAAACAAAGAAATCACAAAAAGGAATGTAAAGGACATGCAAAGAAGGTTGGATCAAGCAACCTAAACAAGAGGACTTTGCAGGTAATAGGTAGCATGTGATATTTCCTAGTTGGTTTGTGAATGCATGATACATGAATTTGTGTATTTGGTTCTTTTGTTGTCATTGGCGAGTTTTTTTCCTGTTTTGACAGTGGTTTTAGCCTTTCCTTGCCATTTTTGGATAGCCATGGTGTGATGGGATTATTTTCTTGGTTGAGCTTTGGATTACCAGACAATTTTGGAACCAGGTGAGGTGGGTTTAGGATAATTCCCAAGGGTTGGGGGTGGAGGAGATTTAATCTCCTGAAAGCCCTTGATATGTGGGTGGAAATAGGAAAAATACTCAAGATATTGGTGAAGAAACTATAAGGCATCCAAGCTTATCTTGGGCATTGTGATCTATTGATTAGTTTTGGTGAGATAATAGTAGTGTGCGGGTGGAGGTGGTTTAATCTTTGGGAATCCCTAGTTGTTTATGTCTTCAGATCCCACATTCATGCTTGGAATATGGCACAAGGGTGATTCGCTGAAATAAATATTTGGTTCAACTCAATCTATGGTCAGGTGGTACATGGAAGTCCTTAACTTGGTTGGATTTTGCATAAGTTAATATGAGTTATTTTCCTATTGCATATTATGAGCACTTGTACTTGTTATTATGGTGATTTGATAATTATTATGCCATGCTTAATAATTTGGTTATATGTTGGTTATAAGCATGGATATGAGTGAAAGCATGGATTTGGTTTATGCTTTTTGGCAAAATGAGGGTGCGTTTTAGTGAAAAACGGATGCTCAAGCAAGCAATTTTAAGCACTCAATCAAGCCATTTTTAAGTTCTTGATTGAGCATTAAAACTAACTCTCGATCAAGCTCCTGTGTAACCCCAGGTTAGGAGCTCGATTGATATTTATGGCTCGTTCAAGACCTGAAGCATGATCGATTTGTAAAGTAGGAAATTTTAAAATTAATGCACATATCAATAATGGTATGCAAACTTTAAAATTGTAAATATTTGATAGTTAAAAAAAATTACTAATTATATTTGAATAATTAATTAACAATGGCGTTGATTATTTTCTCATTACATTTCTAGCATTTTGATATGTATATTTGAAAAAGGATTCTATTAGACTTACAATTGAAATTATAATATTTTTATATTTATAATTTGGTAACTTAAAAACTAGCTTTTAATCTAAGAAAATTTATCAATTTTATTTTAATAAATATTATAATTTTTTATTTGAATAAGTCTAACTCAAAAAATTTGAATTTGAGGTTGTTGGAAATATATCTTTTATAAAATTCCTTGAAGAGTTAATAAACACGATTACCTCCATCATAAGCAGATATATTAAATTCAAACATATATATATATATATATATATATATATATATATATATATATATATATATATATATATATATATATATATATATATATATATATATATATATATATATATATATATATATATATATATATATATATATATATCCATTTTGTTCATGAGAAAAAATGAGTGCACTAATAATTAATGTAGTTGTAATAGTTGTAAGTTATAATTAATATAGTTGTAATGGATGCAATGGTATATCCGGTTACAAATCTCTCTCAACCTATAAAATGTGATTACACTCACTTATTCCTCACTCTACACAAGTGTGAAGTATATATAGAAATTTTTACTCCTGACTTATGTTTGCAATATGCATTTTTTAAATAATAAAAGCATAAAGAAATCATAAATTTTAAAATATTATTTGACTAATTTGAACCTTAGTAATCTAGATTGAAATGTGCATATGAAATTATTTTTTAAAATAATAATATTATTAAATTTACTTTAGTTTAGTTTGTTGTTATTTATTTATTTATTTATGATAGTTTGATTTATTTTTATTTAAACATTCTACACAAAAAAATTATAGAAAGATTAAGTATAAAAATATGTTATATTTAAAATCAAAACAATAAACAAATTATCATTTTAAGAATTTGAAAATTGAAAAAACAAATATTAAATATTTTATAGAAAGCTATCTATATATTATTATAATTATTTTACTTTTATTTGTAAAATAAAATTTAAAAAAAATAGATTTATAAGTAAGGAAAATTAGAGTTTGGAATACATTTGAATATTTAAAAAAAATATTTTTGTGGAATAAATAAATTTTATAAATCACTTAAAGACAAGTATTTAGAGCCTTTGTTTTTTCCTTTTCCTTTTTTTAGATAATTATGATAACTCAATCGTTCAAGCCTATAACTCGATTGAACCTCTGTTTAACAACATAAAGGGATCCATCAAGGGTTTCTTAAATGCTCGATCGAGCTATTTTAAATTTGAATTTCAAACACTCAATCAGGAATTTTAAGCACTCAATCAAGTTGTTGAGGGTCTAAAAATAAGGTTTTAGCTCCTCTTTTGCATATTTCTCCGCAACACCATTTTTTACCTTAGCAGACTCCAAGCATAATTTGTCCTTAAGTGGTGAAGTTGATCATGTTGGATTTGGGAAGGAATCCTCTATTCAATGGCATATGAGTTTTACATTTTTGAATTGATATGATATCCTTTATTTAATTTCTTTTAAACATAATGCTTGATTTTTTTTGGATAGTTTTAAAGGGGTTGAATAAAAAATCAATAACATAAAATATACACAACTAGAAATTTTCAAAAAATACCACTATCTTTGTTGACGAGTCCTCTTCAAAAGTTTACTCTCGATTTTTCAATTTATTTAAAGAGCTGAAAAAATCTTATGTGAACACATTTGTCTCCAAAATGAATTTGGAATATTGCTTCTTCAACTTCAAAAAATAATAAAAAAATTAATTTTGCACAAAAAAAATTAATATGAAAAACTTAGTTATGTATGTGTAGATTATGCTCATATATATCTTTTTTTTTTTTAATTCACATTTTAGACTAAGTTATCCTATGTGAACAGACACATACCATTTAAGTTTTCCGAAAAATTGCAAGGACATATATTGCATTTAATGGAAAAGTGAGAGATTATATGACACTAATTTTTTTGGAAAAATATGATTAGAACAACAACATAATTCTCCACATATTTTATTTTTACTCTGAATCAAAATTCACAATGCTTATATGAATTTTGTGGGATGCAATTGTGAATTCACCCATCTTCATGATTTCACCCATATGCAATGTACTCTAGATATGTCTTGTTTAGGATTTGATAAGTATTTGATGGTTAATGAATGCCTGAGCTAACAAGTATTATTGTTGATATTATGAGAGGGCGTTAGACCACCTTGGTGATTCACAAATAAGTTTCAGACTCCTATGTTCAAATATGCATTCATGACCTATAGATTACATGTTGACCATATGTTTGACGAAATGATTGTCATGATTAGGCCTAGTTACGTCATGTCATTGATCAATTTGTTTATGATTAGGATTATCTTCAAGTCATTTATCATTTTGGAAGTCTCAGGAAGTTCTGTTTAGTGGTATGGAGGTTGGCCTCAAATTAGGGCTCAGATCGCGAGACCACACCATCTTAACTAAGGATTTTAGGCTACAACAAAACTCAGGAATGCTTTTCCATGTCGTTGGAGGGTCACAACTACACTCATGTAGGCTTGTTCATTCAATTGAGAGTCCAGGTCACTGAAAAAGCAGTTCAGGTCAAGGTTGGGTCATATGGGGTGGTTATTTGGCCCTTGAGTGTCATCTAAGCCCTGTAGGATGTCAGTTTCTGGTCCGTAATTCTTATTTGTTGTCCCCACTTCCATAATTGAATATTTTAGTTCGGTTCATGTCATAATAGCTCTTTGTCTCATGTTTACCCTAGTAAATTGGTGAAATTGGGTAAATGTGGGTGGGGGCATCACAAATTAGTATGGAAACATGGTTCAAATACTTGGATTAGATAGGTTAGATGCATGTCGTTATGCATGCATTGTCAAGTTTATGGTTGTCATGCATGAGGTCATTGTACGTAGTTAGTGTTATCATGCACGATGTCAATATGTTGATATGATTATGTATATACATGTATTGTGCTAACTGGGTTGATTTTGTAGATTAGATAACCTCCACTAAACTTCACCGAGGTATGTTGATTATTTTTCTATTTGGTTATATAACATGGTAGGTTTGTAGGAATACGAGGGTCAAAGATGACTAGAAAAATGGCAGATTATAGTTCAAGAGGCTCTCCTTATAGATTAGATGAGTAGTATAGAGATGAGTATTCTCTTGACATAATATTTATCATGAGAAGTCTAAAGGAAGAAATTAGAAGTTGCAAGGAAGATAATGAAAGGATCATTCTGTCATAGGAAAGACTTGTCAGGGCACAAGAAAATAAAGAAACGATTCATGCAATTATCCTTCATAGTTTTTTAGATTTTCAGAGACAAGGACAACCATGGATTAGTTATGGACAGGAGGGCAAGACTAATGGGGCATATGGTAGAAGGTGTCATGGTGGGAACATATTAGAAAAATATGACATAATTAGGGATGGTAGGTTCTTGGATACACCTAGAAAGAGAGGCAGTGGATACAAGTTCTATTCTACTTGTGTTTCTGATAGGTATCATGGTGATCATCCTTATCATCCTTATAGGAGGAGTGAGAGGGAATATTTGTTGGATGAGTTCAAGAAATCCAAGCCACCTACATTCAATGGAGATTTGAAGAAACTAAAGTATGTAGAGGCATGGTTTCTTGGGATGGAGAAGTGCTTTGAGATGCACGGCTATACAGGGAACATGAAGGCCAAGATAGTTATCTTTAGCCTTAAAGGGAAAGCAAACATCTAGTGGGAAAATGTTAATCGTATCAAAGACATCATGATAGAGGAGTTGACATGGTGTGGGTTCAAAAGACTCTTCTAAAAGAAGTATTTTTTAGACAGGTACTATGATAGAAAGGCCAAGGCGTTCTATGAGATAAAGATGAGATTTATGACATATAAGGAGTACGCAACTAAGTTATTGGAGTTGTTGAGGTATGTTCCTTATCTTAAGGATGAGAAGATAAAATTTCAAAGGTTCATCAATGAATTTCCATTACCATTCAAGGATCATATTGAGTATGCTCATCCATGGTTCTTGGAAGAAGTCATTGGAAAGTTGGAGCACTATTATGAGAAATCGAAGCGTAAGGCTGGGTCTAGGTAGGGAATGGAAATACTAAATGAATGTGGCCACCGAAGAAGGGAAGACCTAAGGATGAAGGTGAGAAGGAAAATGTTTCTCCTTATAAGAAGTTCAATGCAATTTAGAAGGGACATGGATCTCAGCATGGAGAGCAGTAGAATAAGGGTAATGTTAGAGAACCATTACAGTGTTGGATTTGTGGCAAGGATCATTACAAGAAAGATTATCCAATGTATCAGTGTCGCAGACGTCAACTATATAGTGCTCAATAGGTGCAAACAGTTGGGGTTGTCGGACATAAAATTCCTTAGATTTATGTAGCATTTGATAACAAGAAGGCATATCACCAAGCATCCATTATTGAGATGGAGTGTAAGCTCTATAATCAAGTTGTTTCCATTTTGATTGACCCTCGATCAAATTATAGTTATGTTAAACCTGGACTGGTGGATAAGTGTGGTTTGAGAAAATATGTTTATGTAGAGCCTTGGTTGGTGAAATTGGCTATATTTACTAAGAAAAGAGCTCAATATTGGGTAATATTTTGTGCCTTTGAGCTGAATGGTATGCCTACATCAATGCACCTAAATGTGCTTCAATTGGGATCATATAACATGCTTCTGGGTATGGATTGGTTGTACCTATACAGGACTTAAGTGGATTGTTATGAGAATGCTATTGAGTGCTTGGATGATAATGGAGGAAAGAGAATCTTGCAGGGTAAGAACAAGCCTACATCAATAAGAATGGGCACAACTATGCAGGAAAAGCATAGTTGCGGGAAAGGGTGTGTATTGTTTGCAGTGTATGTTTCCAGTGTAAAGGTAAGGATCTTGAGGATGCATAAGTCTGGAACAGGTATCCGGTTTTACAGTAGTTACAGGATGTATTTCCAACAAATATTTCTGATTTGCCTCTTCACAGAGAAGTGAATTTCTATATTGAGTTGGTACTAGGAGCAACACCAACATCAAAGACACCTTACTAGATGAGTAGTCCAGAGTTAGTGGAATTGAAGTTGTAACTTAAGGAAATGCTTGACAAGTGATACATTAGGAAAATTGTGTCGCCTTAGGGTGAAGTAGTGTTTTTTGTGAAGAAGAAGGATGGTACTCTCAGGTTGTTTATTAACTATAGGAATCTAAATAAGGTGATAATTAAGAGCAAGTACCGGTTGTTGAGGATTGATGATTCATTTGATTAGTTGAAGGGAGTAGCATTATTCTCAAAGATTAATTTGATATGATGATATCAATAGGTACGCATCAAAGAAGAGGACATCTAAAAGACTTCTTTCCAATCTAGGTACCTTTTGGTTTGACAAATGTTCCAGCTACTCTTGTGTGTTTGATGAATAATGTTTTGTTTCCTTATCTAGACAAGTTTGTAATAGTATTCATTGATGATATATTGATACATTCTAAGAATAAGGAAGAGCATGCAAAACATTTAGTAGAAGTATTTACATTTCAAAGAGAGCATTAGTTGTATTCCAAGATTAATAAGTGAAGTTTCTTTGATACACAAGTTCATGACTTCAGACATGTTGTTTCCAAGGAAGGCATAACAGTTGATCTAGAAAATATCAGAGTTATCATGGAATGGGATGCTCCTCGAAATATGGATGAGGTCATATCATTCGTGGGGTTAACAAGTTATTACAAGCAGTTCATGAGGAACGTCTCACATATTTCCTATCCTATTACATCTTTGCAGAGAAAAGGAAAGAAGTTTGAATGGAGAGAGGAATGTGCAACCTATTTTGAGCAGTTGACGAAGTTTCTTACAAATTCTCTAGTTCCAAAGATTACAAATCCAGATAGAGTTTATGGAGTGTACAAATGATTGCAAGAGAGGATTTGGTGGAGTCATTATGCAAGAGGGATAGGTGGTATGCTACAAGTCAAGGAAGTTGAATGAGCATGAGAAGGATCATGTTAAACAAGATCTTGAGTTGGTAGTGATCATTCATGCATTGAAGATGTGGAGGCACTATCTCCTTAGTATGAGGTTTGTGTTGATGAGTGATCATAGTGGGATGAGATATGTGTTTGGACAACCTAATCTGAATGCTAGGCAAGATAGATGGTTAGCCACGCTCAGTGAGTTTAACTTCTAGATCTGGTACATTAAATTTAAGGAGAACATGGTTATAGATGATCTTAGTAGGAGAGTGTAGGAGAGTCACATTGCAACTGAGTACATATGGGAGAGATTTACAGGATCACATATTATAGGCAAGACAACAAGATGACATGTACCAAAAACATAGAAATAGGTAATAGAAGCAGGGTACATGTGAACATGATGTGGATCATCATCTCAATATAGATGGGTTGGTGAGATTTAAGGATAGGATATATGCATCAGACAAAAATGAACATAAGAACCTTATCTTGAGGGAATTCCATGTCAATCCATATTCAGGTCACCCAAGATATCAGAAGACATTGACAATTATGAAGAATTTCTACTATTGGTTGAATATAAATAAAGAGGTAGCTAAGTTCATCACAAGGTGTTTGTATTGTCAATGGGTAAAAGAATAGTGCAAGCATCCAATTAGTCTATTGAAGTCGATTTCAATTCCAGATTGAAAATGGGAGGTCCTTTCCATAGATTCAATCAAAAGTTTCCAATGGACATCTATACAACATGATTCCATTATGGTTGTGGTTGACAGGTTGAGCAAGGTAGCTCACTTCATTCCAGTCAAGTCTACTAATTTAGCTAGTGAGGTAACTCAGGTATTTATTAGGGAGATAGTGAGATTCCATGGTGTTCCCAAGAAGATTGTATCCGACAAAGATGCCAAGTTCAATTCCATTTTTTTGATGGAGTTGTTTGCAGGTATGGGGACATATTTAGATTTTAGTACAACTTAACATCCACAGATAGATGGACAGTGATCCAGGTGGCTCCAGAGAGACACACAGGACAAAGAGGGCTCAACAATAAAAGTGCTTAGATTATGCTTAAACTAGGACTATATCGAAGACCTCGTCGTCCTGATCGTGGTGGTGTGAACGGTTTGTCAAACCGAGCTCGTATGCCAAAGATAGAGCTCTTCAAAGTTTTACATGACAGGGGAAAAGTGGGGCCCACAGTGTGCCACATGGCATCCCAGTAAGCAAATGGGACCCACATGGAAGCAGCACATCAGCCATTGACACTTGGCATTCTCTCATTTGTCTCCTAAACCCGCATAAGAGGCAAAATAATTTTTAAATGGTTAATAAATAACCATATAATGAAATTTGTTTTAAAATATAGTTATTAAAATAACTATATAAAACAATCACACACATGGTTTTGGGATCGTCAATAACAAACCCTGCCGAACCCTTTTAAAACAACCTTATTACAAAATCACATTGCATATATATTTTAAGGCTGACGGCCATAACCTTCATCGAACCCTCCACAACTGTCGCACCCATTATCTATATCTATCTATCTATATATCTATATATATCTATCTATATATATATATATATATATATATATATATATATATATATATATATATATATATATATATATGTATGTATGTATGTATGTATGTATGTATGTATGTATGTATGTATGTATGTATGTATCGGTCGATCTTTGTGCCGATCGACAACACACCCCGATCACCAATATACATATCGCCTCGACACCTATAAACGCGTTGATATTTTTGGCACTGATCAAAGACATATATATTGATGATACTCCAAGGATCACATTGATATATATGCTGACGACCACACCAGCGCCGATACCAACTGCCAACCACCGATTGCAATAAATATACACGCCGCTAGTGTGTTAAGTGCAGGGTTTAAGGGGTGGGCCGCCCAAAATGGACCCGACCCCTATTTCGAATACATTGTTTGTTATAAAAATTTTATATGCGGGAAGGTGGGATTTGATCCCCCAACCTCTCCTTAATCATAAGCCTCTTTTAACCATTATGCCAACTACTTACCTTGGTGAATCCGCCCAAGGTTTTTCTATTTAAACAATCATTTTTCCCTCTACACACAGTTCGAGATAAAGAGAGACTGCAGGCATGGATTTTGAGGTAGAATACAGGCACAAATTTCTAGGCAGTGAATTAATTAATATTTTAATGCAGGAACCATGAATTTTGCAGGAGGGCAGAATTTTCACTTTGTGAGAAATTGACAAGTTTTATATGGTTTTTACACCTCTCATCGCCATGAACACAATGGTGCTATTCGTTTCTTCATCAGAGGTCTACATTTTCCAGCCATTTCCAGAATGCACGTGGAACCATGATTTAAGCAAATACAAGGAGCAAAACCATGAGCCATGAAATTTTCCCAAGGAGGTAAAATTTTGACATTCAAAATATAGTCAAGTTTATACTTATTTTTCATGGTTTTCCGCCAGGATTGTAGCGGCGAGATCAGATTCTCTATCCGAGTTGTAGTTTGCAGTCCATCCATGGAACAGAATCGTTGAGAAATCCTGGGGGAATCTAAAAGATTCCTTGAGCCCGCAATTCTCAACTTCTCAGAATTCAGATTTTGGACAGTCGATTTAGCATTACTTGACACCACAAATCTGATGGTGTCTTCAAATTTCTTATTCTAGTTCCTTTTCTAAGTGCCAGTGTAGATGTCCACATTCTTGTGCAAGCAACCATCTTCATGAGATCGATGCCTTGTGAGCAATGGTCTGAGCAGCCTGAGCAGTGAGACATCCACTTCTTCAGATGGCCCTTAGTCGTGAGGTATATGATGTGTTCATGTACTTCTTCATTCTGCATTATGTTGTCCAGATCCATGATTGATGTTGATGCAGGATCTTGTTTATTACATGTTGTCATCATTCCTTGCTTGATTTGATGCAGAATCTTCTATGTGATGTACTTGCTATCATAACTCATCATGTTATGCTTTGAGATACCTTGTTGTATGTTACTGGGATACTTTTGTTGTATTCATGCATGTGTTTTGCTTTGACATCACTTTTGTGCCATGTTGGCGGGATGCACACCATGCATGTTTTTGTGTCACACTGATAGGAGTCTTTTGATTGAGAGTTCTAGTTGTGGAACATCTCTTAGAGCCACTCCTACATGAGGGCATTCTTCCTTGTATGATCAAGACATCATATCTTGTGTACATCACCATTATTGACAGCACTTAATGAAACGACCTACACCATCTTGACACCGGGGCCTAGAGACGTAGTCCCTCCTGGACGAACTCCGTTATCAATGCTTATGTTTTCATGTGTTGATGATTGTCATGTTTCTCTTCTATACATCATGCAGATATATTCATTAATGTTCTTTTGAAAGAAATTTCTAACACATCACGAAAGTAAAAGGTCTTGGAAGGGTCCTTCTTCACACCCGACCTCGACCAGACAGATAGGTACGGTTAATAGGATTTTGGAGGACATCTTGCAGATGTATGTTATGCATCAACAAAGGAAGTGGGAAGAGTATCTTCCACTAGTAGATTTTGTGTACAATAATATTTGAGGATGTGTTCATTTAAGGCACTTTATGGGTAAAGTTGTAATACTCTCATCAGCTCGAGTGATCCAGTGAACAAGGTATTGATTGGAACAAGCATGATGGAAAAAATGGAATAGGAAATGTAGGTTATCAAGAAGAATCTAAAGGTAGTACATAACAAGAAGAAGAGTTATAGAGATTAGAATAGGGTGTTTAAGGAGTTTCAAGTTGGGAAACATGTGTACTTTCACATCAAGCCCAAGAGGAGCTCCTTGAGGATTGGGTCATGTGCTAGGTTTGCACCTTGGTATTGCGCGTATTTTGAGATCCTTGAGAATATTGGACCAGTGGCCCACAGACTTCAACTGTCGCCGACAGTGAAAGTACATGATTTTTTCCATGTTTCATTGCTTAGGATATATGTCTAGGATATTGGTCATGTGATTGACTTCTCTGTATTGTAGGTGGAGCCAGAATAATAATTCCAACCAAATCCTTAGTGCATGTTGTAGTAGAAACATATCATGCACTAGAACAAATAAATTGAGCATGTTAAAGTGCAATGGAGGCACTTTGGGATTGACGAAGCTAAATGGGACATGGTTGATAAGGTGTGGGCTAACTATCCTTCATTGTTAGTTAGTTGACGGAAATTATTTTTCGTATATGTATATATCTATGTATGTTTGTTTCTATAAATACCACAATGAGTTTTGTTATAAAGCTCCAATAGCCAGTATGGTTGTCATGTTCGCTTTTCTTTTTAGTATATTGTTATTTTAAATAATACATCGAGATAAGTTATAAAGCTCCACAAGCATTATGTTTTGTTCTTAGTGGTTTTTTGGTTATAGGTGACATAGAACACTGAGGATGGTGTTCCCCCAAGGGGGAGGGGTTTGTAATAGCCCCGGGAAAAAGTTCATGTAATAAAGGTTAATAAAGGTAAAATAATAACACCAAGGTATTCAGACATGTATTCGAAGATGAATGTTGGGAAAAACATCATAGTTGGTGCCATTTCAGTTTATTATGACTAAGTAAATTATCAGAGGCATTGAAAAATAACGGAAAATAAGAGAAGAGGGAGATGAAAGGCCACTGATTTGCATGAGGAGGAAAATTGAAGGAAAATAGAGGAAAATGAAGAAAATAGAGGCCTTAATAATAAAAAGGCTTATGAGGATCCGTTCATAGATTTTATAGGTTTAGCTTTTGTCAGTTCAATTTTCTACCTCTCTCTATTCTCTCATATTATTGCACACTTAGAGTATTATTGGAGCAATCTAGTATTGGAGAAAATAAACCAAGCAAGGAAAGGAAAGAAAAGGACAAGCAAGGAAAGTTGGATCAAGCAAATTTAGTGGGAGGACTTTGCAGGTAACAAGTTGCATGTGTGATTTCCTAGCTTGTTTAGGACTGCATGGTACATGCATTTGGGTATTTGGTTCTTTTGCTGTCATTGGCATGGTTTTATCCTAGTTTGGTAGTAGTTTCATCCTTTCCTTTCCATGTTTGGATATCCATGGTGTGATGGGATTCTTTTCTCGATTAAGCTTTGGATTTCTGGATGATTTGGAACCGGGTGAGGTGGTCTCAGGAAAATTCCCAATGTTTGGGGATGGAGGTCGTTTAATATCTAGGAAGGCCTCGATAGGTGGGTCATGACAGGAAAATTCATCAAGGTATTGCTGAAGAAACTTTGAGGCATCGAAGCTTGTTTTGGGCATTGTGATCTCTTGACCTCTTTTGGCAAGATTGTAGTAGCCTAAGGGTGGAGGTTATTTAATCTCTTAGAATCCATGGTTTTTTATGTCTTGATATATCACATTCAGGCTTGAAATATGGTATAGGGTGATTAGCTAAAAGAAAGATTTGGTTTATCTCAATCCATGGTCGAGTGATACGTGGAAGTCCCTAACTTGGTTATCTTTTGCATAAGTTAATATGAGATATTTTCCTATTTTATTCTAGTACCACTCAATGTACTTTTTATTATGGTGATTTGATAGTCTTTATGTCTAGGTTGGTAATCTGGTTATATGTTAGTTATAAGCATGGATTTGCAATGTACTATAGGTATGTCTTGTTTAGGATTTGTTAAGTATTTGATGGTTAATGAATGCATGGGCTAACAGGTGTTATTGAAACTATTATGAGAGGGAGTTATACCTTCCTAGTGATTCTTAAATAAGTTTGAGACTCCTACATTCATATATGCATTCATGACCCATAGATTACATGTTCACGATATGTTTGACAAAATCATTGTCATGGTTAGGCCTGGTTAGGTCAAGTACTTGGTCAATTTTTGTATGATTAACGTTGTCTTCAAGTCATTTCTCATTCTGTAAAGTATTAGGAAGTTCTCAGAAGTACTATGGAGGTTAGCCTATAATTGCGGGTTAGATCTCAGGACCGCAACTTCCCAACTGAGAATTTTGGGCTACAACCACACTCAAGAAGTCTTGTGCATGTGGTTTGAATGTCACAAGCACACTCATGTAGGCCTGTGAATGCAGTTGGGTATTCAGGTTAGTGAAAAAGAAGTCTATCTCAAGGTTGGGACACTTGGGTTGCTTCTTTGGCCCTTGAGTGTCATGTAAGCCCTACAATTTTGGCCCTTGAGTGTCATGTAAGCCCTACAATATGTTATGTTACAGTCAGTAAATCTTAGTTGTTGCCCCCAAATTTGTAACTAAATCTTGGAGGTTGGGTGATGCCATAGTAACTCTTTGTATTCATGTTTACCCTGGAATACTGGTGAAATTGGGTAAATGTGAGAGGGGGAATTACACCCGGTGTACAAAGAAATGCATATACGTACATAATGTACAACACAATGAATACACATGACACGATATGATGACTAAAAAATACACATAATTAAGTACCACATGTATACAACATAACATGTAAGACATGTACACAACACCACATGTACAAAATGTACACAACACCACATGCACAACATTTACACAACACCACATGTAGACAACACCACCTGTACAACATGCGCACAACATCACCATGTCCACAACATCGTCTATAGAACATGAACACAAAACCACATGTACAGAGCACCACCTGTACAACATGTGCACAACATCACATGTACACATCATCACATATACAACATGTACACAACACCAACTTTATAACATGTGCACAACACAAAATGTACAAAACACCACATCTACATAGCACCATATGTATAACATGTGTACACAACACCGCATGTACACAACACCACATGTACAACATATACACAACACGACATGTGCAACATTGATCTTGATTTAAAGAGGAACACAATAAAATACAGAGATAATCATAAAGATAGATATGAAACGGAAATAATACTTCATTTCATTACTGTAAAATACTGAAATATGCTTACAAACAGAAATGGAAATAAACCAGCTAAGGCGATGGTAGCTTATCTCTGAGAAGAGATGTGGTGGCTACATGCCTTTGAACTGTGTTACAATGAGGCTCGAATGCCTATTTATTGTTGAGAAACAATAGAAAACCCTTCACATTCCAAAACCTAACCCTAGAAGATGAAACGCCAAATTGTGGGCCCCGTTTCTTGGTAAGTTGGTACATCAAGTTCCCGGGGTCGCGAATTGGTCATATTATCTCTGTTTGACGCGCATGATAGCCCGTTGGAAAGATCTCTTTGAGGACTACGATGAAAAAGACGATTTTTTGATAGAAAAATCATTGGCGGTAGATTTCCCAAAAACGTCGTTTAGGGCCTCAAAGCGGCTCCCGAAGTTTAGGACCCGAAAAACTGCTAAAAATAGTAAACTGTGCTACAATTTAGGAAACTGAAAATATTGAAAGAGACAGTTGTGGGGGTCCAAATGGGATAGGTGGGTGGCCCCCAACATCCACCTAGATCATTCCTCCCCTCTTAGGAAGCAACGGTCCCCATTGCGTTGAGTTCCTCCCTGAGATGAGGAAGCTTCTGCTGAGCTAGATCGCTAGTGAGCTATTCTGCAATCTCTGATGTGTCCAGAAATGGTGGGAAGCGTGGTCGATGACGGTCCACATTGATCACTTGGTGCAATCGAAGGGATGGAGGAATACTGTGCTTCAAAGCATTGTTGCCCATAGTCTTGGTACTGGTGTAAGGACCATGTCGGAGTAGTCTGAGCTTCTGATGGGTTCTGGTAATGCATTCTTTCTGTCGATGCAACCAAACTTTGTTTCCCACCTGAGACTTGTGTGGTACCCCTGTGGTGAGGAGAAGTTGTTCCTATGTTTTTTCATGACTGTATCCATTTGCTGCTACTGCGTGGAGGAACCCTTCGCAGGGGTCATGGATGTAGCAACGATATTCCCCTTACTTTGGGAGTGAATCAGACAGAAAATGAATTTCCTAGTCTGGGAGATGAGCTTGCTGCCTTTCTTAGCAGTGATCAAAGAGGTGGAAGTAGGTGGGGCTAACTCCGCTATCCTATATAATGAATTATCCAAAGAATAATGACAGCGCGAGGCATTGACTCATACACAACATGTCGCCTCCACAAGTATGGCTGGCCTAATAGTACATTGCAAACATCCAGAGGTGTAACATCACACAATACCTCATCTGTGAAGGGCTTGATGTTGTAGGGAAGGTGACACTGTTGGCGAAATTTGAGATCTAGTCCTTCGTGAAGCCACCCGATACTATACGGCTGCAGGTGTGGTGTAGTCGGTAGGCCCAACCGCTTCATGACCTCTGCTGAAATGAGATTCTTTTGGCTGCCACCGTCAACAATGAATTGCAGCGGCAAACCCTTCACCCACATCTGTGAGTGGAAAAGACGTTCCCCTTCCTCTGGATCTTCGGGCTCATTTTTCTGGATCTTGGCGGTGGCAACGGTGGTGTTGGGCTCTGCATCAATGATCTGCTTCCCTTTGCCATTCCCCTTGTCAGGTTCTATCTCAGGGTCGGAACATGCATCTAATTCAGAAGCCTTCAACTCAGCCACCAGTGACTGCTTGGCCCGACACTCACTTGTGTTATAAGTGGGACTATTGTGGAACTCACACCACTTTCTTTTATCCTTCTTTGGCTTCGTGGTGTTGTTCTTTTCTTGTGGCTTCGAGGGGTTGTCTTGGGTCACTCCACCTTGGCTTTGTCCTTTGGGCTTCGGATTTGCAGATCCAAATTCTCGCTTCTTCTATTTGAACTTTTGCTCGATTTTGACAACGTATCAGTATGCTGTGTCGAGTGAGGAGATGTTCAAGAACTCCATCTCTTCCTGGATGTATCTGTGTAGGCAGCCGCGGTATTTGAGTACCAGATGCAACTCAGAATCTTTGATATCTAATTGTGTGCGAAGGGTATGAAAAATGTTTGTGAACTCCAGCACATCTTGGTCTCGCCCCTGCCGCAATGTGGTCCATTTGATGTATTTGTCCTCATAGCTTTTGACAGGGTAGTACTGCTCCTTGATGGCATCCCGAAAGTCATTCCAAGTGGGTGCGGCTGAAAACAGTGAGCCTGTACTTTCATCCTTTTTCTCGCAGTAGGTTTCCCACTAGTCCTTGACATGGGGGGCTGCTTTGAGAAGAGTGAAAACAATCTTTTCCCGACTTGAAAATTCATGAACAGAAAAATACCCATCTAGCAGATTTAACCATTTATCTATGGCATCTGGGTTTATTTGACCCTTGAATATGGGGATTTCAAAATTAACTTGTACCTTAAAGGGTGTGGCATTTCTAGAGTAGCTGTTGGAAGCCAATGCGTCGCCTCTGGGTAGCCGCTGAAGGATCTGGGCAAAGTTGTCCATCATCGCATTCCTTTATCGCTCGAGGGCTTCTTTGAGCAAGATTTTGATAGGATCTCCTGCCCTCATTTTTCTTCTCATCCGCCATGAGAGGTCGTCGAGATTTGCAAGGCTAGTCTTGCAAAGGTTTGACCCATTCAAGCCCTAACTCCTTATATCCCGACCTCGTTGGGGACATGCAAAGAAAAACAGAGAAAAAGCAGACCGCTCTAATACCACTGATTCAGATTTAAACAAGAACGCAATAAAATATAGAGATAATCAAAAAGATAGATTTGCAACGGAAATAATACTTCATTTCATTACTGTAAAATACTGAAATATGCTTACAAACAGAAATGGAAATAAAACAGCTAGGGCGATGGTAGCTTATCTCTAAGAAGAGATGTGGTGGCTACATGCCTTTGAACTGTGTTACAATGAGGCTCAAAGGCCTATTTATTGTTGAGAAACAATGGAAAACCCTTCACATTCCAAAACCTAACCCTAGAAGATGAAACGCTAAATTGTGGGCCCCGTTTCTCGGTAAGTTGGTACATCAACTTCCCGAGGTCGCGAATTGGTCATATTATCTCCGTTTGACACGCATGATAGCCGATTGGAAAGATCTCTTCGAGGACTACGATGGAAAAAATGATTTTTTTATGGAAAAAATGATTTTTTGATAGAAAATCGTTGGCGGTAGATTTCCAAAAAAACATCGTTTAGGGCCTCAAAACGGCTCCGGAAGTTTAGGACCCGAAAAACTGCTAAAAATAGTAAATTGTGCAACAATTTAGGAAACTGAAAAAAATGAAAGAGACAGTTGTGGGGGTCCAAATGGGATAGGTGGGTGGCCCCCAACATCCACCTGGATCAAACATATACACAACACCACATGTACACAACACCATTTGCACAATATGTGCACAACACCACATGTACAACATGTACACAACACCACATGTACATAGCATTACCTACACAACATGTGCACATCACCACATGTACACTACACGACATCTACAACATGTACACAACACCACATGTACACAACATGTAAACAACAACAATACTGCACATCCATAGACCACATTGTCTCTAATTGGAAACCTTGCTTATAGTGTCTTTCCCATGCCTTACTACATGCATCCACAACCCAAATTTTGGGTTAATGGTTCTTTCCACTATCCATGTTTGTTCCATCATGCTGTATAATGCGTTAGTTTCATTTTGTTGATGTATCCTTCAGAATTTCCTACCATAGCATAAACTTAGACATAATATTAGCAAATAATATCAAATCTTATCCACATGATATTAACCTCATAAATATTCCAAGGCTACTCTTCCAACTTCATTCCTTATAAAACAAAGAACCTATTCATGTCATTTGCCTACATAATTAATCATTCCTCCACAAGAATGATCCCCGCCAACCCTTTAAGACAAAAACATACATACATACATATATACATATACAAACATCAACATAATCACGATCACAACAAAATTACTAGTAAGGTAAAGGTTAAGAGAACTCGCTTTATCCATGCACAACATTGCGAACAACAATTCCCAACATAGCCAAGGAATATGATGCCTCAAATCCATTTACTTTACCTTTCATGTTACATTTTTTATGACGGTTTTGTCGTTGTCCATTATCCCAATGGACCCAACCAGTCCAACTAGCTACCATATTATTTCCTTTATCTGCCCTTATACATGCAACAAGCTTCATCTAGGTAGACTTATATTACCTGTTGGGTTTCATTCAAATCTCCAAAAGCTCCATTAACTTTCCTCTTTCCCCAACCAATTCCCAAGACCCTCTAAGCATAAAAGGAAATAATAAGAAGAAAACCATGAATAACCAATAACAACACGATGCCATAAAAAAAGTGGAAGGGCCATGCACCAAACATAAAAAAACTATAAATCAAGCGTGAAAAAATCACAAAAGAATGAAAACACAAAACTATCAACAAACAACAAGACTCAATCCCATGGGTTCACAATGCTTCCAAGGGAAATCTCAACCCGAGCATTCTTAAAGATTTCATGGCAGTCTCCTTTTCCATGCAATCCCTTGCATCATACTTTCATAAGGACATAACTATTAGTGGATGAATAAATATACAATATATTGGTTACCTTGTTGTGTGAAGCGAATTTCCTTGTAATGAAACACATACACATATAATTTTTCAAGGGACTCTAATTCTCTTGACAAATCTATCTAGAACTAGAAACCAAGTGTTATGGTTGTCAAATACATGTTCATGAATATAACACATATCCACATAATGTCAAACAAAATTAAGGGTTAAGAATACTTCCTGTATTCATGCATTTGGAATTGCACTTTCCAAATATAGCCAAAGGAATTCTCAACCACTTCCTTTATTTTACCTTTTCCTTGCTGCAATTGAGTTCTATTATGTGCTATCACATTACTGAGCTTTTATTTATATAAAAAAATCAACTATTATCTTGTCACATTAATACCAAGCATGATTCCCAGCAACTGTTCCCACGTGTTAGTCGCATATTCCAAAAATTAAGACATCGTTTCTATTAATTTGAAATCAGCCTTTACTAACACTAGGAACCATGTCATAGTTTGAAATCAAATCATAGCCATTAGTCATAATACTAGAACTATCACCCACTTGCACCCAAGTACATATCATTTATCTCGACAGATATTGTGTTAGTACAATCATCTTAAAACAAGATCATTCCTTAATGCAATCTTATAGACACATACTCATATCATGCAATTAATCAAACATTTGAACAACCTATAAACATAACCCATTATTTTACATGGTCCAAACTAAGGTAGAATAAGGAAGCTACAATAATGACCCAATCTCTAGTGTCCAATTATGGAAATGGGATCTTTAAATCTCTACAAACTTTAACCACACTTTCCAAAACTTGATTTTCATTTGTCATACATTTTGTACTTGAAAACATACCACAGAATCATGTCCCCATTACATTCTGTAGACATCACGTATGGCCTGTAAGGGGATTCATGTGAACTGTAGTCCACTACTCTTCTCTTCATCTATGATGTTCCATTTCCGGCAAACATATCATGTTAGACAAATCAAATGGATGACACAATCAAATTCACACCTCAATATAACTAAGGGGAGGATTTCACATTTGTACAAGTCATTCCAAATTAGTATGAAAAAGTATCACAAATTTATTGACTCCATTGGAGAAATTTTGAGGTCTAAAATGGGCCTCCAAAGGAATATTATAAAATAATAAAATAAGATTAGATTATGTCATCAAATTTTAGAAGGAAAAAATAAAAAAACTTCTTTTTCAACTCATATTTTCAACTTATCTCCCTATGATTTTACTCGAAATTCAAGCAGGAGCACACGTTGGATGCATAATTTCCTTCCTCATCCAAGGATGATATATATATGAAACTACTTGAGGATTATGATAAATTTTGCAAGTGATAAATTAGAGTTTTTTTAACCTTTTATATTAAATTCATAAACACATAAACATGAATTAAAACTTCATATTTTACAGAATATAGGAGATAACATCACCATAACAACAAAGACAAAACAACAAAATGATGAACGAATTCACCCCCACTGGGCTACATCTTTTGGTCCAGCTTCCAATGGTTGGGCCTCCTGCATTGTGATCATAAAAATGTTGTTTACATCAAGTTATAGTGCTCAAATAGCTTCAACAATAGCTCTAATGTCTTCAAAACTATAAAAGAATCCCCAAAAAATGAGAAAGTTATGATATCCCCAAAAAGGCCAAAAAATGAGAAGGTTATGATCTCCCTAAGTTTTTATGTTAATGGTTATACAAGACACACCTTCTACAAGCCATCCTACAATTCCGCCCCAAAAACCAGCAACAGAGCGACAATTGCACTAACTGTTGGCACCATTTGTGGCATCATTAGATTTTCCATTAGCCCCTTGTTTCAAAAATATCGGTCATGTCACGCCCATTTGACCACGTTGGGGGTTGAGTTTTTGGGACCTCTGTCTAGCCCTTGTCTCCTCCATGCCCTTAGTCACATCAAGGTCATATTACCCTAGGCTGGCCCCTCCCCAAAGTTGCATTAAACATAACTTTAAATATTGTTTTGTTCCTAATATAAAACAAGAAACATGTGTACTGTGGTTGGAATGAGGATTTGTTAACTTGCAGGAGGTCACGAGTTCAACTCCACCTGGGTGCTCTCTGTCCTTTGACAAATTTTTAGTGGCCACCAAGATGCCATGTGCCAGCCTTTGGTTTGTCCACCTCAACTCATCATCCAACCAATGAAGATCGACCACCTTGTAGCCAATGAAATCCTTCCAAGTGTCAAGCAACCATAGACCACTAAAATTTGATTTTTTAAACCAATCAGGAGAGGCCACGTGGAAGCCTTCCACTGTCCCAAAATGTATAGTTAGCTGTCATTTTTTTCCAAAATTCACATGTTTGACAAATCATTCAGAACTCGTTTCTAGGAGCATCCGATATCCGATATCACCGACATCTATTCAACCATATAGGTTTCAATCCATTATAGCAACTTTGAGTTTTGAGCATATTTTTGATCCACTGGATCACTCCTCCCCACTGGAAGCTTTTGGATCCCAAAAGCTCTTTATTACTAAATAATTAGATGAGGGTAAAACTCCCTCAACCTTCTAGTCTCAATGCATTGAAAGTTTCATGAATTAAAAAATTTGAGCTTTTCATGAAAACTGATCTTTTTCCTTGACTCTAGGGACCCTGTCTTGTTGTTGTAGTTAACATCTTTCTACCATTTCCTAGAATTTATAAAACAACAAATTGTCCTTTAAGGAACAAACATATTCCTTCCTCGATCGTCAATCGAAGGAAACTTAAAAAACTTGAAATTATTCTCACCTTCTACATTGTCAACAAGATGATGCTTAGCTTGTCTTGCCATCTACTTGGCTCGACTGTTGACAAAATGTGATCACCATGCACCATAACTTTTTGAAGAAAATAAATTCTGAAACCCACAATAAGAACTTGTGGAAACAATGCCCTCTTTGTCAAATTTATATGGCACTTGCTCTTTGACCTTTGCACTCTTTAGCACTGGCATCTTGTTCACATCACTATTCAACAATGATGTATGTTGTTGCAATTTTTCCTCATCTTGTTTACCTCTTTTATGAGGAAACATGTTAGACTTCTTAAACATATTATTACAAGCATTAGCAACATCATTGAAATCAGATTTTACATTTGATGCATTTCCTTGAAAGGCCTCATTCACAACATCTTGATGTTTGAACATTAACAAAGCAAAATTCTAAATAGCATTCACAATTCTCTTCATTTGTCCAGCTTGCATAAGAGGCAAACTCGTCTTCTTACGATGCACTCTAACTATGTACCCAATCCCATTCTTGAAAAGGTGATACTTATTCCCATGGCGGTTAAATATTTCTCTCATATCATAAAGATATGGTCTTCCCAAACCAATACCAGAAATCTCAAGACAAACTACGTCATGTTCAACTTCATCAAGAAAGTTTTCAGTGATTGCAAATCTAAGTATGCACTTCCTTGTCACTTGCAAGTTTTCGTTCTTACATATCCAACCTAAAGGATAAGGTCTTGGATATGTGATGGTTTCTAGATTTAACGTCTTGACTAAGTCTTTAGAAATAAGATTTTCTTCTGAACCACTATCAAATAGTGTGTCATTTTTGGTATGCTTTGAAATAACTCTAACATGGAAAATCTCAATTCTTGTTTCTTCATTTCGAGTATCATTAGGACAATTTGAATTAGTAGTACTTGCTATATCCTTACCTTTCAAACCCATCACTGTGATCTTGGTTTCATCTCTACAATCAAAACCTAAAAGATGTTCTATAGTTGTAGATGTTTTCTCTTTCTCCTTGTTTTTAAGCTTTTTGGGCCTCATCTCTAGATGCATTTTCCCACAATGATCTTCATCATGGCCATCTTTAAAATAATGTTTTCATGTGATTTTTTATTTCTCCATCTTAATGGAAGCATTATTTTTCCCTTTTCCATTATACTTACCCTTTCCCTTTTCTCCAGATTCAAAGGAATCCTCACTTTTCTCATCATAAATATTTTTCCCTCTTTCTTCTAGATGTGTGGTTTGTACACAAACTTCATATAAATTTGTGGGGTTAAACATGAGAATAGCGTGTCTTAGGTAACTATGTAAACCTTCAATATATTTTGACAAATTTTCTTGAGATGTCAAATATACACCCAATATTAGTGCTCTTCTCCTAAACTATTGAGTATAGCTTTGCACACTTTGTCCTTTTCCTTGCCTAAAATTTTTCCAATCCATTATAGATTTTTGCATGTATGATAAAGGATAAAAATTTCTTCTCAATGCAGCAACAAAATTATTCCAAGAGGTTAAGACCTTACCATGTTTTTTCATGTCCTCTTGTGTTTTGGCTTCCCACCAAATAAGAGCTGCACTTTCCAATCTTAGTGAAGCAAGCTAAATCTTGGTGTCATCATCCTTGATCCTTTGTATCCTGCAATACGCTTCAAGCTAACATACCCAATTATTTATTCTTTCACCATTTACCTCTCCATCATACATAAGAAAATAAAATTTTATGTCAAGTTTTAAAAATGGAGCTTTACCATGTCCCTTTGGAGAATGTGGAGGTGTTTGTGAAGGGCTTGTTGTGGAAGATGAAGATGGTGAAGATGGTGGTGAGGATGGAGGTGAAGATAATGGTGGTGTCAAAGGTGGTTTGTCACCATTCCATTTTGGAGGCTTGTCCTCATCTCTTCCTTTTCCTCCTAAAGAACCCCCTCCCTCTGGAGGCTTGGAGCCCTCACCTGGCAATTGTGTGTTTCTCTATTCATAGAGAAATTTCACCATTTGGTTCATGTCAAACAATGATTTTATTAAATCCTTCTCATCCTCTGACATATTATCAGGCGCTTGTTCATGTGGCATGCTTGTTGAAGCTTTAGGTATAGTTTGAAGTGAAATTTGAGGTGGGGATTGTGGAAAATGTGCTCTCCTTGTCCTTGTCCCAACTTGATGACCCGCAACCACAATATTTCCTTATCCTCTCTTGAGATTCAACCTTGTAAGCATTAGAAACAATTGCAAACAAATTAAACTCTCACAGCAACAAAGGACCTAAGCTCTAATACCAAACTGCTCTGTATATGAAACTGCTTGAGGATTATGATAAATTTTGCAAGTGATAAATTAGATATTTTTAATCTTTTATGTTAAATTCATAAAAACATAAACATGAATCAAAACTTTAGCTTTTACAGAATATAGCAGACAACATCACCATAATAGTAAACACAAAACAACAAAATGATGAAGGAGTTAACCCCTCCTGAGTTACATTTCCTGGTCCAACTTCTAATGGTTGGGCCTCTTGCATTATGATAATAAAAATGGTGTTTACATTAAGTTACAGTGCTCAAATGGCTTCAACAATAGCTTTAATGGCTTCAGAATTACCAAAAACCCTTGTCTATCCTCTTCTTCTCCCAAAAAGGCCAAAAAATGAGAAAATTATGATCTCGCCAAGTTTTTCTATTATTCGTTCTACAAAACACACTTATCTGCAAAATTTCCTACAATTTTACCCCAAAAATCACTAACGGAGTGACAATTGCACTAATTGTCGGTGCAATTTGTGGCCTCATTAAATTCGCCATGAACCCCTTATTCTGAAAATCTTAGTCACATGATGCCCATGCGACCATGTTTGGGGACAAGTTTTAGGGGCCTCTCTTTGTCCCTTTTCTCCTCTGCGCCCTCGATCACATCAGGTTCATATGACCCTAGGCTGGCCCCTCCCCAAAAATGTTTTAAACATAACTTAAATATTGTTTTGTTCATAATATAAAAAAAAGAAACATGTGTAGTTCGATTGGAGTGAGGCTTTGAGGTCATGGGTTCAACTCCACCTCGGTTCTCTCTGGCATTTGAATTTTTTTTAGTGCCCACCAGGATGCCACGTGGCAGCCTTTGGTTGGGCCACATGGAAATGTTTGGTTAGTCCACCTCAACTCATCATCTAACTAATAAAAATCAACCACCTTGTAGCCAATGAAATCATGCCAAGTGTCAAGCAACCATAGACCATTAAAATTTTAATTTTTAAACCAATCATGATAGTCCATGTGGCATCTTGCCACTGGCCCAAAATGTATAGTTAGCTATTCTTTTCTGCCAAAATTCGTCTGGTTGACAAATTGATCGAAACTCATTTCTGGGAGCATCCAATATCAAATTTCAATGAAATGAGTTGCGTTAGATTCAGATCACCAAAATCTATCCAACGATATAGGTTTTGAGAAATTCTAATGACTTTTATTACTGATCATATTTTTGATCTATCAGATCAAAGGAGTACCCCATGTTGCATACTTTTGATGGACCCTCCTACATGAAAGATGAGAAATACATGAAAAAAAGTGATTGCAATCCCATTTTCTCATGTATTTCTCATTTTTTGTGTAGCAAGATCCATTGAAAGTATGCAACATGGACACTCCTTGGATGAGGAATTAAATTATGCATCTAATGAGTGCTGCCACTTCATATTTGAGTAAATCCATAGGGAGATAAATTGAAAATACAAGTTGAAAAAGTAGTTTATTTATTTATTTTTATTTTTGAATATTATTACTCTTTTACTCCAAAAATAGTGAATCATACCCCATGGTTGACATCATCATATTGAATGTTATTGGTTTTTATAAAGTTTATTTTGGTTGTACATTTTTGTTTTGAGGCCTATTTTTTACCTCAACATTTCTCTAATGTGTACCTGAATATCATAACCATAACCATCTACACAAGTTGATCTAGATTAACACAATACATATAAATCAAGATCTTAGTCGTAATGAACATAATCATCATGCATATGACCACAATGTATATAAAAACAAGTTAACTATCATGCATGACCGATCAACGCATGTGCATATAACCATGCTGATTAACTAGCATCTATCATGCATGTGATCACAACAACCATAGAAGTACAAACATGCATATAACATTAAGGCATATAAAAAACATTAACCATCATACGTATATGCTAAACATATAAACCTATGTAACTATTTCTTTTACAGTGAGGTCCTGTGTTGCAACCTCACTATGATAATCTTCATCTCTTACTCCATCTTAGCCAACATATCAACATCATGATGACACAAACTACATAATAACCACCATGATTCATGTATAACCTACTATCAATGCATAACCATATACATTTATCCCATCCAGTCCAAGTGTTTAAACTTGAAAGCTATAATACCACCTTGTAACCACCCCTCCCACATTTACCTAGTTTCACAAGCCTGTAAGGTTAAACATGAAACAAGATTAATTATGACATGGCCTAACCTCCTAGTTCTAGTAAAGGAAGTCATTCCTAAAAAATAAACACATAATGACGATAAAATAACATCCAAAATGGACTATGGATCACCCAATAGTTAAAGAAACACCCCAGGTGATCAATTCCTCAGCTGGAACCTTGTTTCTCTGACCTAGACCCACAATCACACCCACAACAAGGCATGCATGTAGTTATGAGGCTATAACTGCTCTCATAAGCATAACTTCCATACTTATGACCTAAAATATTTAGTTATGAGCATGCGGTCCCAGGATTTATGCCATCTTTTTCAGGCCAACCTCCAAACACTACCCAAAATTGGCTAAAACTTTCTAGAATGAAATGAAAGGTACTGATGATGTTATTCAATCAAAACTAAAAAAGGAAATTGAACTAAATATTCCTAATCTAGAACAAGATATTTTTTCCAACATATGACAAATATGTAAGCTACATGTCATGAATGCATATATGTTCAAAAACTGAGAGTCTTCATCTAAAAATTACCAAGAAGGCTCTAAACCTTCTCTTTGTAGCTGCAATAACACTTGTTAGTCCATGCATTCGTCAACGAAGAAATAACTTATCAAAACATGTCAAGAGACACAAATAGATTACATCATATACACAAATAGGTTACATCATATAACCAACAAATAACTAGCATAGAAACCATGACAACTTAGCTATAACATCACCAACGTAATTACTACATGTATTCTAAATCATTATAGTAAGACAGATCTTATTAATATATATAAATGCCAACCAAGTAAGGGACTTCCACGTACCACCCAACCATAGATTAGGTTGAACCAAATCACTCTTTAAGTCAATCACCCCCCGATCATATTCTAAGAATGAATGCGGAATCTCATTGATCCAATATTCACCCTATGAATGACATGAGTTAAAGATTTATTAAACTAAGGTATTACAGACTCATGTGCTAGTGTTTGTTATGTGTTATTTAAGTAACGGATCGATCAGATTACCAATACACAAACAATAAAATGGAAAGACTGTAGAGAAATACAGTAAGCAAACATAAAGACACAAACAATTTTAATAAGGAGTTCACCCTATTCTCCAGGGCTACGTCTCCAGTGCAGCTTTCAGTGGTGGCCTTGTTTCACTGTGCCTTTGGGTAGAGAATTTACAATACAGGGACTCAAGGTGAGTTCTCTTGAAGTAGATTTGTTTGGCAGGGTGGTCTTTGGATTCCCACACCACTGGAGTACACAGACTCTTCTTCATCCTACCAGCTCTACGACCTTCTGGTCTACAATGGCAAGAGCCCAATGTGGTGCTCAGCCTGGACAGATCCTCTATGGGATGGATTGAATCTTCAAGCTCTCTAGTGCTTGATGCTGCTACTGATCAACTCGGCCCTCTGTCTCCTCTACTCTACTTTACTGTTCTCTATGTTCAGTCCTCCTCTCAGGGTTCACTGTTCCACTTCTTCCTCTCTCGACTTCTGTCTCTCTGTGTCTAACTCCACTCTCCTTAATTTGACTGCCTCCATTCATTGCTTTAACCATTTGATCCCTATGCTTGTTCGATTCCTCTTTCGCCTCTATTGATTCACCTTCTGCAGTTGCGCTTGGTGTTCCCTGTTCTGCGTCATCATCAGTGCTTAGGGAGTTGCCACTTGTCTTCCTCTAAACGACACCAGCATGCTTCGTTGGTTCATTTCTTCAGGTATGTCGTGGATGCATACTTCCTCCACCGTGGCAGTCAAACAGATTTAAAATCCCCTATAGAATGCGGCTTAATTCCCTGTCGTCTCTGCTTCTTCTATCAGGCGCGATCTCAGCCATCCGATATAGGCCCTCCAGATCCGACACCATATGCACATTTCGCGCGGTTGACTTGCTCGACTGATAGCACACGATCAACAACAGTTTTATCTCACCTCTGCCTTCCACGTGTCGATCGTTGTATGGAATCACTCTGTTTTCATCCAAAACCTCTTACCGTTTAAGGGCGCCTTCATCAAAACCACCGGTTTCCAGAGCATGGGTCCCGCCTTATACAATTAGCGCTTTTTCCCTGTTCCGCCCATGGTCCTCTAGTTCCCCCATGCAACCGAGTGCTCAGGCTTTTCCATTTTGGCCCTGTTCACCCAACACATCAAAAGTCTCCTCCATTTCCTGATCCGGGGTTCCCAGGGGCTAATTCAGCTTCCCATGCAGTCTCCATGGGCCTCAGTCAGCGCGCTTTGACCGAGGTCCTCGTCATTCCACATTGGACGCCATTGCCACTAGTTTAGGGTGTTTTTCATTGCTGTTCTGGAATTCTTTAGATATTTATTCGACTAGATACAATCATGGTTCTTTGACAGTCTTCTATGGATCCAATTCGGATCATGACCTTCCCACTGAAAAATATTTTGGACCACCAAAAGTTGGTTTTTAAGCATCGACTAAGTGAGGATACTGTTTCTTCACTTGTAAAATCTCAATCCACTTTGCGCTACTCAGCTTTGAACCTTTGAACCCAATCCTAAGGTACTCAAAATCTCCCCTCCACATTGTCCTCACCTTCCTATCCAACACTATGTCTTTGGATGAAAAATCGTGCTTTTCTTCAGTTTGGTGTCCATCAGTTCCCATAGACTCAACCAAAACTTCCCCACAAATCGGGTGTCTCGATCAGATACAATGGAAGTAGGTAATCCAAAATGAACCCATAAATGTTCAAAGAACAATTTTGCAGTCTATTCAGCTATAATCTATTTACTACAAGGTATCAAAATACACATTTTGCTGAACCTATCCACAACAACATATAGATAATCACGACCTTTCCTAGATTTAGGTAGTCCTCCAACAAAGTCCATGGAAACACTTTCACAAGGGTGAGAAGGAACTGGCAATGGAGTGTACAAGCCTGGTTTTCTATTGCTGGGCTTTCTTTTAGCACACATGGCACGCCCTCTTACATACCTAGAAACTGTCTCATTCATTTTTGGCCAATAGCAGAATCTTTGCAACTGTGCAACTGTGTTACTTACCCCAAAGTGACCTAATATCAGAGAAGTGTGTGCTTCCCTAATTATCTTTACTCTTTCGGTTTGTGGAATGCAGAGTTTCCCACAATGGTATAAGAGTCGTTCCTTTTTATGATAGTCCAATTCTTCTGCTCTTTTGCCTTGACCCAAAGTTGCATATACATCTTTAATTTCCATATCCTAAGCATATTGTTCTATGTAGATTTCATGTAGCATTGAATTATGCTTAAGTATGGTAGATGCATTTATAATGGGTCTAGATAACATGTCTGCAACCTTGTTATGTATGCCCTTTTTATATCTGATGACTAAGTGAAACTGTTGTAGAAACCCCATCCATCTATAATGTCTTGATTGTTGTAACTTAGTTTGGGAGTGTAGATATTGAAGTGGTTGATGATCAGTACGTATTACTGTCTCTTTTCCCATTAAATAATGTTTCCACTTTTTCACACTTTGAACTACTGCATACAATTCTTTATCATATGTAGGATAGTTAACTACTACAGGATTCAAAGTCTCAGAATGATAACATATGGGTTTACCATGCTGTGTCAACACTGCTCCCATGGCATAGTCACTGGCATCAGTTTGGATCTCAAATGGTCTTTGTAGATCAGGCAGTGCTAGTACATGTGTTGTACTAATTCTCTCTTTCAAGGTGTCGAAGGCTTTCTGATGTTTGCCTCCCCACTGAAACACCTTATTCAATCCTGTTAAAGCATGTAAGGGATCTGCAATCGAGGAGAAGTTAGAAATAAACTTCCTCCAATATTGTGCTGCTCCTAAGAAGCTTCTCACTTTTGTAGCAGACCTGGGTTTAGGCCAATTCACAATGATTGCCACTTTAGAGGGATCTATTTTCAATTCACCTCCCCCTACTATATGACCCAAGTAGTTTAGAGATGTTTTGTCAAATTGACATTTTGAGATTTTAACATAAAGTTTTTCTCTTTTCAAAACATCCAATGTCTACTTAACATGCTTTAAATGTTCTTCCCACGTTTTACTAAAAATCAGAATGTCATCCAGAAACAAAATAACAAAATCATCAAGAAAAGGTTTGAGTACATCATTCATTAATCTCATGAAAGTTGCAGGAGCATTGGTCAAGCCAAAAGGCATAACCAACCATTCATACAATCCCTGCTTTGTTTTGAAAGCAGTCTTCCATGCATCTTGCTCTGCAACTCTGACCTAATGGTATCCACTGTGCAAATCTAGCTTGGTGAAATAAACAGCTTCCTTCAATTGATCTAGAAGATCATCTATACAAGGGAGGGGATAGTGATTTTTGATTGTTATCTTATTCAGTGTTTAGTAGTCAATGCACATTCTCCAAGAGCCATCTTTATTTCTCACCAAAATGATTGGTGACCCACATGGTGATGTGATAGGCCTGATGAAGCCCTTTTCGAGCAACTCCTGCACCTGCTTCTTGATTTCAACATTCTCTAAATCAGACAACCTGTACATCCCAATGTTAGGCAATGGAACATCTTGCTACAAAATAATATCATGTACTATTCCCTTTTTGGGTGGCAGACTTTTAGGTTCTTGAAACAAGACATCATACTCTAAAACAACCTTTTCTATATCAGCTTGTTGTTTAGCATTACAGCCCTCAAATACATTGGTTTTATTAGGTTCCTTTTCCTTTACAACCATCAGTAAGAATTGTTTGAATGAATTAATAATTCTTTTCATCTATCCTGAGTTTATGAGAGTGTAATTATTCTTGAGCTTATGAGCTCTTACAAAGTATTTGAGTCCATCTTTGACAAGTAGATACTTGTTCTCAGCTCTATAGAAAATAACATTTTTATCATACAAGTAAGGACTTCCTAAAACAATTCCACATATATCCAAAGGAATTATGTCTAACTCAACCTCATCTACAAATGCTAACCCAAAAGAAAACTTGAGTTTGCATTGTCTAGTCACTTGTAGTTGTGCTTTATCATTCAACCATCCTAATGGGTATGGTTTCTTGTGAGGTGTAGTTGCTAATCCCAATTTCTTTACAATTGCTTCAGAAATTAAATTTACTTGTGAGCCACTATCAAAAAAAGTATCAATCTTTTGAATTTTGGAAATAACTCGAATATGGAAAAGATCATTTCTTTTTCTCTCATTTTCTTCATCAATAACAGATTGAGCATAATTACAAGTAGATGCTTTAGAATCTTATCTTTTACACCTGTGGCTGCTATAGTTTTTTCATCTCCCGAGTCTTACCCCAAATCTTTCTGAATAGCTGCAACTGTCTTCTTCTTCTTGCCTTCGGACTTCTTAGGTTGCAGCTCTCGATGCAGAATCCAGCAATGCTCATCATCATGCCCCTCCTTTTACAGTGAGTGCATGAAGCTTTGGCTTTCTATGTAGTGTTAGCCTTCCTTGCCTTCCACTTCTGTTTTCTTTTCTCCTTGCTCTTGCTTGCAGTGGGTTGGGATGGTCCCCCAACTTCTATATTTCCATTCTTTCCTCTAGCTTCTAGATGAGTAGCTTGTACAAATACCTCATCTATACTAGTGGGATTAAACATGAGGATGGTATGGCTCATGTAGTTGTGTAGACCACCAATGTACTTCAAAGGAGTCTCTGGTGAGTCTAATGAAATACCCAATATCAATGCTCTCTTTCTAAACTCTTGAGTATACCCTTGCACACTTTTCCCTTTCAACTTCCGAAGAGTTTTTGAACTCATCATGGCTTGTTGCATGTAGGCCAATGGATAGAACTAATTTTTTATTGCAGAAAGAAAGTCACTCCAAACAAAGATGGTCTTACCATGCCTTTTCATATCAGCTTGGGTTCTGCCTTCCCACCAAACCAAGGCAGTGCCTCCTAGGTGTAGGCTTGCCAGCTGAATCTTACTCTTGTCTGAGTTTATGTTTTGTACCCTACAATACACATCAATTTGTCTAATCCAATTATCCAACTTTTCAGCATTTAGCTCTCCATCATATATAGGCAAATCAAATTTAACATCTAACTTAATAAAAGATGCTTTCTTATTATGCACAAGGCTATTAGGAGGTGTGAGAAAGCATTCCTCTTTCCCCTTTCCTTTGGAGTTGTCATGGAAGTGAGACTCGTCTTCTTATTTATCTTGTTTAGAGCCTGATGCATCTTCCACCTTTTGCTTTCTAAAGTCTTTGTACATTTCTTCAACCATAGAATTTATAGCTAGGAAACTCTCGATGAATTGAGGATATGGCCCTACAGAACCTTCTTCTAACATTGTCTTTCGAGAATAGACTCTCCCAATTCCAGGATTAGTTTCCACCAATTCTCCTTCTCCTAATTTGAGCTTTGATCTTGTGAGCATTCAAAGCTAAACCAACACAAGCTTGTCTAACCTTACACCCTCGTGCTTTGATACCACTTGATCTGATATTCACCCTATGAATGACATCAGTTAAAGATTTATTAAACTAAGGTATTACAGACTCATGCACTGGTGTGTGTTCTGTGTTATTGAAGCAACGGATCAATCATATTGCCAATACACAGACAATAAAATGGAAAGACAGTAGAGAAATACAGTAAGCAAACACAAAGACACAAACAATTTTAATAAGGAGTTCACCCTATTCTCCAGGGCTACGTCTTCGGTCCAGCTTTCAGTGGTGGCCTTGTTTTATTGTGCCTTTGGGCAGAGAATTTACAATACAGGGACTCAAGGTGAGTTCTCCTGAAGCATATTTTCTTGGCAGGGTGGTCTTTGGATTCCCCATGCCACTGGAGTACACATACTCTTCTTCTTCCTACTAGCTCTGTGACCTTCTGGTCTACAATGGCAGGAGCCCAATGTGGTGCTCAGCCCAGACAGATCCTCTATGAGATGGCTGGAGTCTTCAAGCTTTCTGGTGCTCGATGCTTCTACTGATTAGCTTGGCCCTTTGTCTCCTCTGCTCTGCTTTATTGTTCTCTGTGTTCAGTCCTCCTCTCAGGGTTCACTGTTCCACTTCTTCGTCTCTCGACTTATGTCTCTCTGTGTCTAACTCCACTCTCCTTAATTCCACTGCCTCTATTCATGGCTTTAGCCATTTGATCCCTATGCCTGTTCAGTTCCTATTCTGCCTCTGTCGATTAACCTTCTACAGCTGTGCGTGGAGTTCCCTATTCGGCATCATCATCAGCGCTTAGGGCCACTTATCTTCCTCTAAAAGGCGCCAGCATGCTTCATCAGTTCATTTCTTTAGTTACGTCGTGGATGTGTTCATCCTCCACCGTGGCGGTCAAACGGATTTCAAATCCCCTCTAGAATGTAGCTTAATTCCCTGTCGATTCTGCTTCTTCCATTCGGCGCGATCTCAGCCGTCCAATCTAGGCCCTCCAGATACGACACCATACGCACATTTTACGCGGTTGACTTGCTCGACCGATAGCGCACGATCAACGACAATTTTCTCTCACCTCCGCCTGCGACGCATCAATCGTTGTATGGAATCGCTCCGCTTTCGTCCAAAACCTCTTACCATTTAAGGGCACCCCGATCAAAACCACCAGTTTCCAGAGTGTGGGTCCCACCTTGTATAATTAGCGCTTTTCCCCTTTTCCGCCTGTGGTCCTCCATTTCCCCCACGCAACTGAGTGCTCGGGCTTTTCCATTTTGGCCCTATTCGCCCAGTGATGTGTGATTGCGCTAATAGTGCATCAAAAATCACCTCCATTTCCCGATTCGAGGTTCCCAGGGGCTAATTCGGCCTCCCGCGTAGTCTCCATGGGCCTCGGTCAATGCAATTTGACCGAGGTCATCGTCATTCCACATTGGATGCCATTGCCACTGGTTGGGGGTGTTTTTTATCACTGTTCTGGAATTCTTTAGAGATTTGTTTGACCTGATACAGTCATGTTTCTTTGATAGTCTTCTATGGATCCAATTCAAATCACTCATGGAATAAACTGAAACAAACCAAACTAGTGCTTCTAGAGGCCAAACCACCTCAACCCTCAAACACAGTGATTCCACCTCTATGGTTGGACATCACTAACACCAACCAGATTGGTCTCTACCCAAGTTGTCCAGGGCTCCAAGAACTAGTAACTAGACCCAGAACCTTCCCGGGCTCCAGAGCGTTTGTACAACCAGAATCTAGGGACTAGTAACTCAACCTACCATGGGCTCCAAAGTCTTTTTCCAAGATAGGTTGTAAGACTAGTGACTTAACCTAAGTTATTCCAGGGATTTCAGAGTGTTTGTTCCAACCCACAACAATCAAGAACCTGAGCACCAATCAGAAAAACAACAAGTGGAAAGATCCACAACACCATGGCTATCCAAGAAATAGAAGGCAAGGTTAAAACCACTATCACTGCACAAAATTTCCATGCCAATGAAAACACATGAACAGGAAATCACATTCATATACCATGCTTCCAAAAATAAGCAAGGAAATCATAGATGCAACATGTTACCTTCCAAACAATGCAGTTGCAGCTATTAATCCAATTGCTTCCTTGTGCTTTCTTTCTTTCTTTACTTTTCCTTCGTTCTCCAATCCAACTGAATTCCCAAGTGCTCCAACAATGCTCCAAGAATACTCCAAGAATACTCTAAGTGTATAAGAGTATGAGAGAATGAGAGAATGAAAATGAGATATCCAAAACTGAACTGACAAAAGGTTCAAATGAAAAAAGATAAACCATTAAAAGCTCGACTAAAAAAAGCTAGCAACTTATCCTTAAAATCCTTTTTATCATTCATTCCTCTATTTTCTTCATTTTCCTTAAGTTTTCCTCTAATTTCCCTTGCATGAAAATATGTGTCCGTTGACCTTCCTTTCATCTTATTTTCCGATATTTCATAAATAAAATGCCAATTAATGACAATTTTCCTTTTCTAATTCCTTTACCAATTTCCTTAGCCATAGAAAAACCAAAAGTGATCCTCGCTACAATGTTTTCCCACCATTTAACTTGGAACATGTGTCCCATGACCTTGGTCTTATTTTAATTACATGGAAACCAACCAGAGTTTGTTACAACAACTTTGGTGTCGATGGGCCATATTTATCTTATAGACATGTATTAGACTTGTTCTAAAATTTTCATGGATTGTCGCACAACTGTCGTCACTGTCATCAAAAAGTGTACCCTAAGTGTCACACTTGGAGGAGTATGGTGTTTTTTCGTCGTATTAAGGGAACCATGTTGTTTCTAAGTGTTGAGTGTTTAATATTATGTCATCAATTGTTCTAAGTGTGTGATCATGTTCAAGTCTAACTCTGGTCTCATATCTTCTTCAATGATCCCACACTTATCCAAATTCTAGACAATTTTCTACTTGAGAAACTAAAGCTCACTCTAGCCTCCTAAATTGCGCATTACATAGTGGAGAGCCTAGAGAATTCACCCTTACCTCCTAAATCTACACAATATGCAATTCCTTCCTCCAGGGACTATGAATTGTGTGATCACAATGCCCAATCCTAGTTCCATAACCCCCATAACTACACAATTAAGCCTCCCTGTCAATCTCCTTCTGCACATTGCACAATTCTAGTATGTAGCTTGCCTTCCCAAATCTTGAACTATGCAGATGTGTACTATACTAGCCTCCCTCTCTTCTAAACTGTGCATTGCATAGTCATAGTGGGTATGCCTACCTCACTATGCCCCTTAACTAGGCAGCCTTCCTTCCCATGCCTCCAATGTTACAAATTGTGCAGTGACAAGCCTCAAAACCTCACTCCTAACCCTAGAATATGCACTGCAAAATCCTTGAGCCTTCCTCCCAGTTCAATACATGGTTCCAGTTCAATAAGTTATTTTCATGACACATGTTATACTATGACTTTTTCAAGTTGATGTCATCTTGTCATGAGTGATTTATAGTTGTAGGTACTACCTCTTCACATGACAGGGAAATGATCAAAGAGAAGGAGAAGGGGACTATACTAGAGGACACTTATGAAGCTACAAATACAAGTCGATCCTCGAACAAGAAGATGAAGGGATAATATATTGCGACAGAGTTTGAAGATCAACATAATAGTGAAGACTCCCTATCTTCAAGACTTATTGAGGAGGAAGAGGAAGAGCATGTATCATCTCTCAAGAAGACACAAAGATAGCAGCAGAAAGAGTGGATTTAGATTGTGACATCATTATTAAGTCCATGTCATAAATGTCATGTCATGACTTGTAAAGGTGTAACTCCAAGATTTCATTTCAGTCACCATTTTCCACATCATCTATGGATGTAATAATGTAATTTTAAATAATATGAGAAATGTAATAAAAGGTGGAATTCTAGGAGCCACCTATATAATGTGAAAATTCATGTGGACATCAAAGACTCTCATGGAAATTTGAAAAATTTGATGGAAGCTAAAGAGCCATGAGGGGAATCAACGAGTCACAAGGGAGGTGGAGAATGACCACGTTTATTATATATACACACTCATAGCACAAGCAAGATAATTTTCACCTTGGTTCCTCTAAACAGGCAAGAGAGTGGAAGATAATTCTTTTGTGGAGAAAGTGGTAGCTCTAATGCAGTTCCACTATTGGAGCTAGTGGTTTCCATTTTATTAAGGTATCTTCAAACTTTCACTCAATACTTGAAGCTCATTGAGCTGGTGCACTTTCATGAGTATGTCATAAATGTTGTATACTTTTTGAATGTTTGCGATATATGTTGTTTTTCATTTGTACTAAAGAAATTGAACTATTTTAATGACTTTGGTGCTTATCTTGTTGGAGGTGTGTTGTACTTTTTTAATGATCGTTACGTATATGTGAACTATTTCGCTAGTTAATTAATGATCCTTTCATATACATGCTCGTTTTTATTTATTACATTAGTACTACTACTCTTCTCTTAAAGGCTCACTTCTGTCTCCCTTCGGTGGAAGAACCTTGATACATTTTGCAATTGAACATTTCAGAAGGCATACTCACTTGTTCATTCAAAAGTACATGTACATTATTCTCTCATGTTAACCATCATAGCCAATGCAAATATCTAAGAAAAATGGCTATCGAAACATATTTTTAGAAAGGCTCCTATACCAAATGGTGTGAAGTCTAATTGGGACTTTTCATCGGGGAGGGGCATTCATATTGGTTGTTTCCAACGTCATCAACATGTTCATGGATGTAGATAACAATATTTGGAATTCTAATTTGGTAAGTATTCTTCCTAGGTACTTTAGTATGAATAGCTCCAATCATCATGCTAACTTCATTTTTTCCTAGAATGAAGGGAATATGCTTTTGCACAAAATATTGACCAAGAATCATATTTAGATCAATATTCTATTGATAAAACTCTATAGTATATTAAAATCCATTAGCACAAATTTTGAATTCCTTACTGAATTTGATAATGGAAAGAATTTCTCCATTGATATCCCTCACCCTTCTTTGTACTAGTTTCTAATAGTAGCATGCGATTTCTCTAGATGCGGTGCAGGAAACCATATCCCCTATGTTTATTTGGGCATAAAAAATGTAGCATTTGTATCCTCTTAGCCTACTTTTGATGGAAATAATTACTCAAAGAGTGATGCCCTTTATTTCCTAGTATAGAGGAGCACATTCAATCATTCCTTGGTTGGGTTCCTAAAATTCACCTTGTTATTCAACTTCAATGTTTACTTTGGCAAGTTTTTATGCCAATAATTCATTTGATGGTTCCTCTTCCTCTGACTATAAAGTTGTAATGTTTCTTTGTCTTTAATAAGATCTTCTGCAAGGTTTCTTAATGTATATTTTTTCTTATTTATCTATTTTTGTAGTTGGATTATTTGGTGTTTCCTTTGCTTCCTTTTTCTACTGAGTTCGTTTCTATGTTGTAAGTTTTTCTCTTTGGAGGAATATTTGGAGTACTTAGGAATGAAAGGCTGGCTGGAAGAGGAAAGCATAGTATATTCAGGTGAGTAATAATGATAGGGAAATAGATAACAATGAATATTATAAGGGAATCATTACGACACGGGGAAGCAAGATGATCAATTTGAGTACAGAGAGGTTTTCTCCTATGAATATCCTATATGTGTATTGGCTAATTATCTTTGGAGTTCAGTAATTTTAGAGGAAAGATCATTAGAATACATTGTTAGCATACTTATTCATAATAATTCAATATCTAAATCAAATGTTGTGGTGGAATTTTTAGGGGATGATTTCTCAATAAAGGATTCAAAATTAGAATATTCAATACTATATAGAACTTATAAATGAAAATCATAACAAATATAAAAATCTAGTTGGTGAGTGTGTGTTGAAAAAAATTCCAATATTTTCATACCTCTCCTTGATTTTTTCTTACGAAACATTTTTTCCGAGTGGTTTCTCTTTCCATAGATGTCAAATTTACTTTTTTCCTTAGAACAAAATGTTTCTTAAATGAAACTCTTTCCTTGAAAGGTCAAGGAGAAATGGAGAATTACTTTTTCTTTCCTTTTCCCGAAGAGCATGAACAATGACTAGGGCCAGAGACATGTTTTGGGTTTTTCTTAAAACAACCATAACCATAAGGTTCTCTCAATTGGTTGCAGAGAGGTTGGTTTATGAATTTAGAATGCATATTATGCTATTTAGAAGCCTTGACATTTACACATGCATCCAATACTTTTTGGTGTAGTTCTGCAAGAGAGTAATCTTTAAACATTTTACTTTTCTCTTCAAATCATTTCCTTACAAGTTGATGGATGGTCCCTAGCCATGATTGAACATAGTATCTTCTAAATATAGGATTGGCTCCATCTCTCTCTATATATATAACAATTTTTGCATCATGCATTTGTATTCATGCCTTAAAGAAAGAATGCACAATATTTGAGAAAATATATATCATCATATTGGATTTTATCTAACTTGATATCAACACAAAATTATATATTGGTAGCAGTGACTAGGTTTGTTAGTGGTAGTGGGTCTATGGGTCTTGTACCTTCCCTAAGGATGTTATCCCTCTATTCCTGGGGTATTTGTGTCCACCAATGAGCTGAGAGACCTATGAATCCCTAAGTTAGTGTTGTAACTAACGTATGTACACACACACACACACACACATGTGTGTGTGTGTGTGTGTGTGTGTGTGTGTGTGTGTGTGTGTGTGTGTTTATGTGTGTATTACAAAACTCAAAGATAAATTAACATCAATCAAAAGGAAAATCGAGTACTATAGTCATGCTTTGGCAAGAACTAATAAGACCCTCTCCAACTAAAATTTATTTATTTAATGAAAATTTTCACTTTGAATGGAAGTCCCTAAGAAATGTTTAATGTTAAAGAGAGATGTCCCATTTGTTTGGTGAATAGTTTTATGGTGTTTTATTTTTTTACATATACATAATAAATGATGATATTTTATAATGTTTGTCACAATGTGAATATGAAATATAAATATCATATATTGACTTGGAAGCATCATTTATCTACCAAGACACAATATTTACATTTGCTTGGTGAATAATTTTATCAAATTTTTTGTTATTCCTTGATAAGGGTAAGTGAAAGTTAATAATTACATGGCATGACTAGTTATCAGAATGTAAATTTAAAATAGAAAGAACAATTTGAATATTAACTATGATTTAATGTACAAGAAACAATACCTTCAAGTTTTCTCCTAACCCACTCATGAACAAAAATAAAATATTCTAGGCAATGTAGAAGAACTATCTTTTGAAAAACCCTAGGAATTGAAACATATTTTAGACTCACCAAAATAGGAGGTACCCACTAATCCACTAGGGGTTCAAATTCTTGAGGAAAAGGAAGACCCCGATATTCATGTGATTATATAAAAACCAATAAGAGAAGCGTCCAACAACCATTCTATAAAACAAACACATAAAAGGATGTGATGGTCATGTTCATGTAGGTTATATAAAAGTAGTATGATACCTATTGTCTATAAAATTGAATTGAATATTTGATGATATAGTTGTAGATTTTTCACGGTGGAGCAGGTAAGTGGAGACATAAGGCATAGTGAAGTGGGGACAACATTGTTTATGTCCTCGAGAATTGCAAGGTAATCACTAGGCTAAAAAATATTATTTCTTTAACCTTAATGGAGTTGAATGAAAATTTAAAATCCTAAGCAACAACACTACCAAGTTAAAATCCAGCTTGCTAAAACAAGTGAAATGTACTACTAAAAGTATTAAGTAAATTCTAAGATTAATATATATATATATATATATATATATATATATATATATATCTAAAGAAATGATTGAACAAGTGTCATGAAATGTTATCCTGTACACCGCCTACTAGGGTCTATGCTTTATAATTGAAAGAATGATAACATAAATTTTATATTGAATACTATGAATGTTATATTAAGAAAGATTTAAAAGACTCTTGGAAATTTTATGAATTGTATTTTGACATCACCCCAAAAAGGAGAAATATCCTCTTTGAACTTTTCCTACACAACTATGTCCTACAACAAAGGGTAATATGGTCACTAGAATTATATGTTAGGAATGTACAACTTAGAGAATTTAACTCTTGGTTTTCAATTGAAATGATGAGGTCAAAGCCTACAAAATTGTATAAGAATGAGGATATGAAAGTGGAACGAGAGATAAGAGGAGAAGCAGATAGACTAGGTGGTGCTTTGAAAAATCATATTCAATCAATTGTAGATCTAGTCTCCTACCCAATTCTTGAGAGAACACAAGGTTTTTGCATAATGTAGCATAGTCATAAGCACCTTTAGAATTGAATTTCTTAAGCGTGAAAAGATTATCGAAAATACTAACAAAGGATATACAAATACAAAATCCATGTTCAATTCTAGTGCTCAAGATTGATCTCGACACATTTTGTTTGTATATTGAGGGACTTAGGAGGATTTCCTGTAATTGAATGCATTGAAGTTGATGTTTCTTCTCATGCTATACCTCGTTACATACTTAAGACAATTGGGAGAGCATGGCATTAATATTGAGAAGAAAATATGGAAATAAATTGTCATGTTTCCAAGTTACCAGTTGTTGTAGCATCAACAAACCCTAATAAAATTTATGACACCCCTAATTTTCTAAAGAAAATATTGATCAATATTTCTTGAATTTCTAGGGCTATGTTACAAGCTCTAGTTCTTAATTGTTGTCATTTTCCATTTTTTTTTCATCTCTATTTTTGTCTTATAAAGCTTTAGTTCTTTGGTTTTTTGTCATGGATGAACGTGGGCTTTTGATAATATTTCATCAAAAGAGTTTGGGTCTCACCAACAATCCATTTATGAGTCTAGATGATTTTATCTATCACATTTTTCACTAATTATTAGAATGGATTCCAACTTGATAACTTGAAGTTACAACTTCCTATTACCCATCGATGTGTAGGGTTAATGGGCTTCTATTATCATACTCATTCCCTAAATTGCTTCCCCTTATGCGCTACTAGCTCCTCCATGACTCTCCAATTATGTGATGCATGTCCCTTGCATGTGTAATATTGTGGGGATATCCGTATTATCCTCCCATAGTTAAATGATATTTATTTTTGTCTTGAAGTTTCACCTCAATAACCCAATAGCCCGATTTCAAATTATCCATCCATGTGTATGACGAATGGACTTTTATCGTTGAAGCATTTATACATATCGTTTTCATTTTCTCCTACCTAACTTATTGTCCTTTTGACATAGGTCACAACAATATGGTATGCTAATGTTATCCCTCATTTCCCTTAGACTCCTTGTTATATTTGTTTCTCATCCAAACAGACATGCCACTTCTTTCTCCTATGTGATCCTCATAATTCCATCATCTTGCATGTCATTGGCATCAAATATCCTTGCACTTCTCACCAAATGATTTAATCAGGTATTTCTAATAGTGGTATGAAGAAATATCCCTTCCATAGGCTTAAAAAATATTGGTGGGTTTATCGATGCATTGAATGATGCCACATCATCCAAAAGGGTAAAGTAACAATGATGAGATTTAACTCATGTGAAGCTGAGTGGATAGGATTTTTTTCTATGAGAAAAGAAGATAATATTACCATAAGGAGATGCAAAGGAAGCCATACGATTCCCATGTGAGTTTCTAGGTGGACCAATGATGTTGATTAATGACTCGCTTGAAAATAGTTTGCTTCAGAAGATGTAGCCTTGGTTCTAAAGCACATCCTTTCCTTCATGATTATCTTTAATGGGACCAATTAACTCAAGAGAATAATTCCTCTTTTCAATGTTTATCATTGATGCCTTGATCCTAGGATGAAGACATTGAGCTTCTATAAATAAGCAACTCCTAGTCGAAAATGCAAAGGGATGAAACCCGTGAGAAAGCTAAGGTGGTAGTTGTGGCATTTGGAAAGAATGTAAAGGAAAGGAGAAATGATCAAATATTCTCTTATACTTTCAAATGGAGGAAAGAGAACGATGATTCTAGATAGGATATAAAATGGTTTCCCTCATAACCATAGGGAAGGGCTATGAGGAATTCCATGTCCTTGTATTGAGGTAGAAGCCCTATTATTAATGACATATTTTTTGGTTTTTGTTTTATATATTATTTCTAGGAAAGAATACATACATTATGGCTTGATGCATCTCATTTATGGGAGAAATGATGCTTAAGATGTTGCCTGGGTCCAACCACAAATGGGGGATATAGGAATCACAAATTTGATCTCGAAGAATGATATTTCTTGGATCAATGATGATTTTATAGTTTCCCTCAGAGTGGATATCTTATATAACTTTAACGATTCTAGCACTCTATAATACAATGATCCATGATCACATTTACAATTATAGAGTGAGTTATGTAGACCTCCACAACATTGAGAAGATTAACGATATTCTCCCATTATGTTCACCAGGAATACCAAGTCTGTATACCATGATGTGTGTTTAATCCACTTGAGATGTCTTTGAGATTTTAGTTGATCAAGCTTCCTCTATCTAAGGCCTTAAGGGAATTGATCCATCTTTCACTATGGTACCTCACTACTCTGATGATTCATTACTCATCCACGTGTCATCTTTATAAACCCTCTCATAATGACACACATTTAACTCTTCAAATAATATAATATTGATCAACCACTTTGTTAGAAACTTAGAAAATGTCACTATCCCACTCAAACACCTATCCTTCACCCCACACCCACTATCATTGCTAAGGGACCTACTTGAGGACTTTGCCACAGGTAAATTTTCTCCTCACTATAAATGTCTCGTATTTTCATTTTAATCCCCTCCATGGGCACATTCAACCTTAAATCATGTTCCATTACTACGGTGGGACAACATATTTACACTAGAATATCACTTTACTCTAATTTTGGAAATAAATTCTTAATTGGGCTTTGTCATGAAATTTTTCTATTTTTTAGATATTGAAGAGTAGTCTCGTGATGGCTTAAAGGAATAATCTAGACTTTTGTGCAAGAAGATCATCCACAAAAAAACTTCCTTAGGTTAAGTAAGTGTACTTATCTTTTATCAACCAAGTTAAGGATATTTTTCATATCCTAGTTACTTCATAACTTCTTAGTTTCATTTCCAAGTCTCTATCTTAATCAATTGTGGTTCATACAAATTACAAGGAGAGAGCCATGCTTAGACTAGCCTCCAAGAAAGGAAGAATTGTTAGAAGAAGACCATCACAAAGACTAATAATGGAGGAAAGTAAGAACACGAACAAATGAATGCTTTTTGATACGTCCCAAACAAATGGAGATACCAATCCCCCATGATATTATGAAATTTATTAGACTATTCAAAATGATAAGCACTTGAAGAGTAAAGAGATTGTCAAGGTCATAAACTTAGAAAAGAATAAAAGAAGAGAATCTTCTTGACGATAAAATGGGTGGAATGACATATGAGAATATCACTAAGTCTACCCTCCATTTGACTGCTACAAGGCCAACCATTCTCTGGCACATGGACATGTTCAAACGGATTCTCAACCATGCTAAGAAAAGAAAAATTGCACCATATTCGGCGATGGTAGGGTGGAATTGGCCCACTATAGGCACCCCAAAATCTCAAGGATATACAAGCCAATTATCCTTAATAATAACTAGAAAATCTATTTCTTGATGCTTATATCAAAATCTATCCATCATTGGAGGAGGCTTTATAGGATTGGTGGGGTGACCATAAGCCATTGGATAGAAAAGATAGGGAAGGATGTTGAACCACATAGTTATGCCTACCATGTAGAGTTACTATAACACTAGTCTATTGGATTTAAGGAGAAAAGGACACCACCCACATCAAGTTGGAATGAGTACCTCTGATTAGCTACATCATAGAGAAGGAACCATTTTTTAAATGGGCCATAATGTTTTCAAAGAATCTAAGCAAATCCATTCTCTAATATTTCAAGATGATGATGTCATCCCTTAGGCTAAAAGTTTCGAGGGAAAAGAAGAAACTAATTTTTTTTTAATCATGTTTTCTATTTATATCCTTACAGATTTACTCAAATTTCATTTGTGTACACTCATTGGATGGAGAATGAATTTCTCCATCCAATGGTTACCCACCTTGTATACTTCTGAGTAGATTCACACCAAGAAAAAATCAAAATACATAAATTTGCAAAAATGCGTTTCGAACATGTTTTATTATATATTTGGATTTTTCGTAGTTGTGGGTCTACTCGAATGTGTGCAAAATGTGTACATGTTGTGCTATTGGGATAGGAGTATTGATGGAGAATCTTTTTCCGCATCCAATAAATGTACAAACTTGAAATTTCCTTAAACCTATAACAATATAAGTTGACAATACAATAAAAGGTAGTTTTCTTTCTTTTCTTTCAAAAAATCATAGCTTTCATTTTATTATTTCTATTACTATTTTATTGTTTTCTTTATAAAAATTATTTTAGACCTCAAAATGTCCTTGCTAAATACTCCTATCCCAATAGCATATTATTGATTTCTTGAATCACATGTCACTAAAATTTGAAATTCGAAATACTCCTATCCCAATAGCATATTATTGATTTCTTGAATCACATGCCAATAAAATTTGAAATGTATATAAGTAGTATCCCTTGAACAATATTTTTACTCCAAACAACAATAAAGCGTCATCAAAAGGATAAAAAGGAAAACAACATATTGTTCCTTTGCAAATAGAAATGGGGAATTAAGTAGTGTTTTTTTCGTGTGAACTCTGACTTCAAAATAAAGAAAACAACATAAATGTTCCTCCGCAAATAGAAATGGGGAATGAAGTAGTGTTTTTTTTCGTGTGAACTCTTAACCGTAAGTAGAGGTTTGCTAAAAGCAACTTCCTCCCTCCAGGTTGAAAATAAAATGTGTACGTTTATATGGGCTTGCCTAGAAGGTTTTGATGCGGAAATTTTGATTATATGTCCCCAGCATCATTAAAAATGCTAAACTACGAAACGTTGCAATGACGCGTAGGAAACGTTATGTAAAATTTGATGTGGATAATTTAATTGTATCTCCTGACTCCCTAGCGGCATCATTAAAAATGATGAACTAAAAAACGACAATGACACGTATGAAAAGTTATGTAAACGTTGTTGAAACGTGAATTTATCAAATATCTTGGAGATTTCGCCTGGACGGGGATTTTTTTAATTCACAGAATGAGTTTGGTTTTTTTTTTTCCAAATTCGAAATTGGGAGTGTTTAATATTTATTTGAATAGTGAAAATAAATTCTTCATGCTGGAAAAGTTATAGAGCACCTAAAATTCTAATACTAAAACTAGACCAACTAGACAACTATAATGTAAATTTTCAAAATTTTCAACAAATACCAAAAAAAAAACTATTATTTACTCAACTACTTTCTAGATGGCCTATTTAAACTAGTTTCTAGAAGGTCAAAGAAATTTTGTCTTACAAAATTCCACTGGAAAACGAAGCCCAATGTTGAGAAAAGATGGATAACTGATTAAATGACATCACTCGTGACTTCATTTGTGTTTTGGCTCGTCTTTTCACTTTGCGCAGCGCGATGATTGGTTCCTTGACGCGTTTTCCAGATGTCATGCGTCGCTGTTTCATTGTCAATAATCTTGGAGAGCGGCCCAAGGACGGGTTGAGCTTAAAATTATAGTCACAGAAATTGTTAGTTCTCTCGAGGCTAGATTATCTTAAATATCTTCCCATACATGGTTGGAGGCTTATGATTCAAGTGATTTAATGGTAGCAACTGTAATACCAATTTGGTAATGCGTCTGAGTACTGGATTCAATCTCCTTTCAGTTACGTAGTGCAGTAGTACATTACAGACAGATTTCTATGCATCTATAATGAGAAAAATCAAAGCTTTAGAATGAGAGTGACACAGGCCATCAACAAGAACCAGAGTTTTACACTTCGCTACTGCCCCTCTGTGGATAGAACCAGATAGATTATTGAGTTCGCCATGGAGTCAACCTTGAACCAGATGAGTAATGCATACGAGAATAACGAACACAGCCAGCTGCCGCCGGGGTTTAGGTTTCATCCGACTGATGAGGAACTAGTTACTTACTATCTCACCAAAAAGATTTTGGACAGCACCTTCTCCAGTTGTGCAGTTACTGAGGCCGACTTGAACAAGTGTGAACCTTGGGATCTACCAGGTAATGTATCACCATTATATGATATTTAATCATGATCTAGTACATAGTTTTCTTTACTTTGCTTTAATTTTCTATTGTTACAGGCGAAGGAGAATTTATACATTGTAAGTATTATGCTGTAACTAGGAATGATAACATGTGTACAGCAAAAGCTAAAATTGGGAAGAACGAATGGTACTTCTTCAGCCATAGGGATCGCAAGTATCCGAGAAGCCTTCGCACCAACAGAGCCACAGAGACTGGATACTGGAAAACGACCGGGAAAGATAGAGAGGTGTTCACTTCAGGATCATCTGCACTCATTGGAATGAAGAAAACACTGGTTTTCTACAAGGGCAGAACTCCCAAAGGGAAGAAAACCAACTGGGCAATGCACGAGTATCGTCTCCAAGGCAAATTCTCGAGTCAACCCCTCCACAAAAACTGCAAGGTACGTTGATATAGATAAATAATATTACATTTAGGTTTAATATTTTTCTAATTTTATTGGCATTACAAAGTACAGGATATGTAAAATACCTCTTGTGGTGCAACAAAAGAGAGAACTGAACACCTGATATGTATATGATTGGACTTGGTGCAGGATAAATGGGTGGTGTGCAGAATTTTTAAGAAGAGTGCTGTCAGGAAGAGGAGTTCCATAGGGATGACGAGAAGTCAGGCATATAATGATCTACTGTGCTCTCCATCCTTTCCTTCACTCCTGGAGTCCCCTTGCAGCATGACTGCAGAGAATGATCAAGAAACAAGATCGTTTGAAAGGCAATCCGGCACTTCTGCAAATGTTCATGATGTGTCGTGCCGCTCCATATCGACGGAACCTAACACTAATTTAACGGTACACCATCTTCATCACATTCAATCTGGCAGCAGCTCAGATTGTCCTGGTTGTTCTGATCAACTATCTGAAATGGCTGGTTTCATGGAGGAGTCTTCATATATGCACAATCTCATGCTAAATGGTCCAAGGATATATATGAATAAGATGTCCAGAGCTGCACAATTCTCAGAGCCCAGGATCAGTTGTGATCATATTAGTGCAATACTAGACCAGCAGCCAGGGATTCAACAGCTTCCAGGCTTACATCCCCCTAGACTATACAGTCAACACATGCCTCTACCATATCGCTCTTCAAATCTGGAATTTTCCACAGATCCATATTTTCCTTCTTTCCACCCTTCAAACGTGGTTTCGAATGTCCTGGCTGACGAGTCTGCAGGAATCCCAGTGGAGCTATTTTCTAGCTCTTGTGCACATCACAAAACATTAAGCAATAACAGTGCTATGGTTGCTAATAATTATGTTAACAGCCTTCAGTGGACTACCGATGGCCTCTGTCAAAGCATATTGGCTCAGCCTATTCAAGAGGCCGATGGGGCTACGTGTTTGAGTTCATATATTAATCATGAAATGACTTATGTTGTCTGCAATCCGCTGGATACACCACTTGACCAAGGTGATTCTTCCGCAGCTCCTCCAGTGGACTTACATTCTCTCTGGAATAATGGAGAGCTTTTATTCTAATGGAACTTCAGAAAAGCATTTTCTATATATATGCATGATGAGCTGCTTGCTGCATGATGAGAGACGAAGAGAGCAGAACTCCAGGGGATTGAGTTAAAACGAGAATATGGATTGAGGAGATGATACGTTTAGCGAATAAGAGAACCATTTTAATTTGGAAGTACCTATTTCTTCTGATAGGGTTTGAACCTTTGAGGTGATGGTTTGGGTTTGGTTTTTGTTTTCTCGCATGTTAGAATTGAACAAAAGATTCACTCTAAATGAGAACACTTCTTCTTTTTTACGGTGTGAAAATTTTTTATTCTTTAATGGAGAGGGAGAAGTGCTTTACACTTCAGACGATGTTTATGAATTTCGAATTCCTTCTGAATGTGAGACTTCTATGAAGAATGCACCAGCATCAGGTTTTTGGGTCTTGAGTGAAGTTTTGGAACTTCTTAGATGTAGTTTGGAAAGATAAGAGTGAGGGTCAATCTCAATCTCAATCCATCGGTGATGATTCTTATTTCTCTGATTTCAAAAATAAATTATTATTTTTATCCTTCCTTTTATTGCTTGGATTTTCTGAAGTGATTATATGTTAGAGGAAATGTAAATTTTGTTAATATTTAGTAGAGTGTTCATTATGTTAAATAATACCTATGGTGAAGAATCGATTTTAATGACTACTTTGTAAACCAAAAATATAATTTATGTACCACATAAAAGTGTTTTGATATTGGTGTTGAAGAAAACATTTGGTGCTGCTGATTTATTTGTTTAGTGTTTGATAATATGTATTTTTAATAAAATATTTATTAATTTAAATTTATTGTAAACTTCAATTATATATATATTTATATTTTGAGTGCTGTATAGTTGTATGTTACTATTATATGTAATATTTTTTGAAATTATTTTTTTTTAGTAATTTATTATTAAGAAATTTTTAAGGCAAAAAAATATTTGTATTATATAATTGTATTTCTACTTTGCAACAAAGAAATTAGATATTATAGAACTAATTCATCAAAAATTTCACCTTAATTTTGACATTAATTTTTAGTTTACACCTCTAGTAAGCTTAATTATCTTTTTCTCAAGTCTCTTAGAACATGGAAATATGCTTTGAATGGGGTTACCTTCAATGATTTTCTTGATTCGTTTCATGATGTTTTCCATAGATTTCACCTTTGGGGGAAGGATGATGCAAGAATGGGGTACTTTTCCCATAATTGTAAGTGTGTGCACGAGAAATGTTTCCATAACGTTACGAGTGTCCACCTAATGGTATTTGGCTAAAAAAGTTGTTAGGTCCCTATACTACTAGCGTAACCCCTTATTGTTATTAGTACAACCCCTTTATTATATTGTTGTGCCCATGTAGTCCCCATATCATTATTATTGTGCCCCATAGAAGCCCACCATTGCTATTATTGTGCCCTTACATTATCATTGTTATGTCGTCTCTCATTATATTATTACCCCTTAGACTCCTATATATTAGAAAGGAGGTCTTGTCATTTGTATCATCCAAGAATTTTTCATTCGTGTAATGTCAAGGAGGTTGTCCCCTCAAAGAGGCTTATTTCTAAGGCCTTCATCCATCTTTTCTATATTTTTGTGAGTTGGTTTCATAACATTTAGTATCTGAGCTTTGGGTTCTAGGGTTTCGCTGCTCCAAAATGGTCTTCGTGGAATTGTTGCTATTACGTTTTTGCTATAAAGTTTTCGATGCTAAAAAGAAAAAACCCATTTGAGAAGATATCGTTCTGAACCTCGGGTCCAAATTTCAGATTTTATCATGCTATATTTTTAGATATATGATCTGAGAAAGTTAGAGATTTTGCAAGCTCTAGAATTTCATCTCAAACAGGTCATCGTGGATATTTCGCTATAATATTGTTTCTACAAAGTCTCAGACTCTAACATTAAAACTCATTTGAGCCAAACTCTTGATGATGCTCAAGGCCGAATCTCACATATTTTCTTGATATATTTTAGGAGATATAATCTGAGGAAGTTAGGGTGTTTGCAAACTCCTGAATTACATTCTAAACAAGTGACTTTGGGCAAATCGTCATAAGTTTCTCTCTGAGCAACAAATTGAAATTTCGTAAGAAGTTAGAGAAAGAGGACAGATCGTAATTTTATGTGTATATTTTTCAGATCCGAAGGTCGAAGCAGTGACACATGGCACGTTGTATAAGTTCACTCTACTGAAACATTATATAATTAGGTCATCGTAGGCGATTGGGTGTAACTATTTCTTGGAGAGTCAAATTTTGATCAGACTTGTAGGGCTAGAAAGAGGACTCAAAGGGCTACTGTAGAACGCAATTTTAGAACTTGGAGATCTAAAATCACCGAGTTAAAGTCTTTTCAAGATCAAGCTCCTAAAATCAAGAAAAGACGATATGAAGAAGTTTGATGGCAAGGATCTGGTAAACCAGATACTATAGATGGAGCAATATTTTGATACATGAGGTTAAATTGTTACAAAAGGTACATATTGCATCTTTATATTTAGAACCAAATCAATTTTCATGGTATAAAGGGCTTTTTTCTCGTAAAGCACTTGTCACATGGTCAATTTTCATGGAAGAAATGATAGCACAATATGAGGATACAAAGATTAACACCTCCTTTAGCCAATTCGTAAATCTTGAACAAAAGGGTTCAATGGCAGAGCACATTGAGGACTTTAAAAACTTGAATATAGGGGTAAATGGTATTCCAGAGAGGCAAAGGATTGATGTCATCATAGGGACTTTAAAGGATAACATTCAACATGAGTTTCGTTTCTGGGAACTTGATTCATTGGAGAAGGCATTCAGGTTGCCAAGAAAAGTTGAAAGCGAAATTATGGAAACATATAATCCCACCACTCATGACTATAATTATGGAATTGTTTTTTCTCCTAGCCTTCCACAACCTACAATGTTTATAGGACAACAATTGGAAGAAAAAGGAGAAAAAGGGCTTTGTTACAATTATGATAGTAAATACAATAAAGGTTATAAGTGTGCTCAGAACAAATTATTTTACATAGATTATGAAGAGGAAGAAGAAAACGATTAAGAAACATCAAAAGAAGAGGATATACACCAAGAACCAACCTTTGAAAAATAAGAAATAAATCTGTGCATACCTTATAAAGCATTGGCAAGAATTACCACTCCTCAAACTTTCAAGATAGAAGGACATATTAAGAAGAAAAAGGTTCAAGAAGTGAAAGATCACATCGAGAAAGAAGAAATGAATCTAACCATATCTCGTAATGCATTGTCCAAAATTACCACTCCTCAAACTATCAAGATAGAAGGACATATCAAGAAGAAAAATGTTCAAGTAGTGAAAGATCACATCGAGCATAAAGAAATGAATCCAACCATATCTTAATGCATTGGAAGAAATTACAACTCCTCAAACTCTCAAGATAGAAGGACATGTCAAGAAGAAAAAGATTCAAGTAGTGAAAGATCACATTGAGCATAAAAAACAAGTTCTCCGACTTTTAAAGGATAACGCCACTTTGGTGCAGAATCAAATGAAACAACAGGTAGATCAACATCACAGTAAAATAAGTTTTGATGTAGGTGATTAGGTATTTTTAGGGCGACATCTCAAGCAAGCTATTTATGAGAAGGAAATGTTGGCAATCCTACATGCACTTAAGAAATGGTGACCCTACCTAATGGGAAGACACTTCAAGGTAAAAATGGATCATGATAGTCTTAAATAATTTTTAGAACAAAGATTATCTTTAGAAGAAAAACAAAAATGGGTCACAAATATATTGGGTTATGACTTTGAAATCATCTACAAACAAGGGAAGCAAAATGTTGTTGCAGATGCACTGTCGAGAAAGGATGAGGATGTGGAAGCATTGTTTGTGTTATTTCTATTATCCAACGAGATTGGATAAATGAAGCAAGGGATGAATGGAAGAAGGACAAAGAAGTGTGTCCACCCATTCAAAAGTTGCAGAAGATCCCAAATCAAACAATATTGCTAGAACTTGACGATGAACGAAAAATCATATTGGAGCCTGGTGCAGTCACAAAAACAAGAACCTGATAGCTACAAAATCGACCAATTTCAAAGTATCTCGTCAACTGGAAGAACTTACCCACTGAAGATTCCACATTGGAGGACAATAATTTTATACAGAAGCATCAAGAACTACTCAAGCATTGAGGACAACACTTTTTGAAGGAGAGGGGCATGTTAGGTCCCTATACTACTAGTGTAACCCATTATTGTTATTAGTACAATCCTCTTATTATATTTTTGGGCCCATGTAGTCCACATATTGTTATTATTGTGCCCCATATAAATCCACTATTGTTATTATTGTGCCCTTACATTATTATTGTTATGTCGGCTCTGATTATATTATGACCCCTTAGACTCCTATATGTAAAAAGGAGGTCCTGTCATTTGTACCATCCAAGAATTGTTCATTCGTGTAATGTAAAAGATGTTCCCCCCTTGAAGAGGCTTATTTCTAAGGTGTTCATCTATCTTTTCTATATTTTTGTGAGTTGGTTTCATAACAAAAGTTCCTAGCAGAAACCATATATCTAGATTTGATTATTTGTAATATGACCAAGAACCCAACAACAATTTGTCTTCCTCAATCCCATAAAGTAGCCGACCCCTTAAATCTCTAATTTCATATTAAACACTTAATGAATTATACATTTAGTGCTAATATTAAGATGTAGGATTTTTCTCTCTCACACACACATATAAAATAAAAATAGTTTATTAATGTGAATATACATTGAAATATCTTTTTTTTTTTAATATCATATACAAGTTATAGATTAGTTAAGAAAGTAATTAGAAATATTCCTCATATTTATTTATAAAGTGTCTCTAAATTTAATGTAATTAAATTTTAATTATTGAAAATTAAAACTAGCCATACAATAAATATATATGTGTATATGTGTGTGAGAGAGAAATTATTTATATTGAATTTCTCCACGGTCCGGGTGGTTAATACGTATATAATAGACTCTACATGAAAGGGAGAATAGTTGGCCATATTATATACGTATTAACGAGTCGAGTGCCGGCTATCCCCCTCAACCGACATCTTCCCTCGACCTATAGGAAAGTCAAGCGATGGCGGCCCCTCGACCTTACTGCTTTGATAAGAGGATTCAAGTAATCTTCCAATATTGTTGGTGAATAGTTTTAAATTAGTTTCTGGATAATTTTATAAGAGATAAGGACAAGTAAATGACAATTTCTCAACATGTTAGTTACAATGTAAATACAAAATAATAATAATATGTTGGTTCGAAAGAATGATTTAAGGTACTCGCACATAATATTTCTGTTTGATTGGTTAATAGCTTTATTACTTTTCCTATTATTTGATAAGGGCTAAGTAAAAAAACATAATTCTATCTCATATTAAGCTTTATAGTATGGATGGTTTGATATGCTAGCAAAATTAACTTGAAAAGGTCACCACACCTCACTCATGAACCAAAAACAAGGATTCCAAGGACTACAAAAGAAGTAACCCTTTTCACAAATGAAGGAACCAAAACATATTCTAGACTCTCCATAATAGGAGGAACACATTAGTCCACGAGGTTTCAATTATTGAGGAAAATAAAGGCATCAACAATCACACCATTAGATAGACACAATAGACACCATCCTATAATGGACACTTAAGGAGGATGAGGAGACCATGTTCAAGAAGGTTATGGAAAAGGATTATGATGACTATTATGGTAAAATGTTTAGTTAAATATTCGATGATATAGCCATAGATTTCCCATGGTGAAGTAGCTAAGTGGAGACACAAAGCATGATGAAGAGGAATGACACTAGGTAATTGCTTAGCTAGAAAATACTTTTTCTTTAACCTTAGTTGAATAAAATTTTAGAAGTCCTTAGAAGAAAAAACTGAAAGTTCAAAAATAACTCATTAAAAAAAGTGAAATAAAATACTAAGAAAAATAAGGAAATTATGATGTCAAGATATTTATGTGAATAAGTTATTGAGTGTGCTAATGAAATGCTATCTTATAGACCACCTACTAGGGTTTATACTTTATACTTAGAATAACAATGGCCTAAACTTTGATTAAACATTATGTATCATAAATGAAGAAATATTTCCAAAACCATTGGACATTCTATAAATTGTATTTTGACATCGCCAAGAAAGGAGAATCTACTTTATGAACTTTATGTACACAAAAATGTGCTACAAAAAATGCTAAAATGATCATTATATTTATATGTTAGGGATTAGAAACATAGAGCATTTATTCGCTCATTGTAGAGTGAAACCATGAGTTTCATGAATAGAAAATGATATAATGATGAGGAGATGAAATGGAATTGAATATAAGAGAAGAAGGGGATAGAAAAATTAGGGTTTGGGAAAATTGTAGTGAGTTTGATATTAGATCTAACTATTGAGAGAATGCTTGAGAGGAAACAATGATGTATTAGAATGTAGCAAATGCATATACACCTCTAGAAAGGAACCTCCATAAATGAAGTAAAAATGTGTGGAAGGATGATGCAAAAACTGATAACATATTACATAGAGCAAGAAGAATCACATTGACAACTAATGTTGAAAATAAATCTCCACACATCAGGCTTATATATTGATGGAATTAGGGGGATTTCCTACACTTGAGTAGATTGAATTAGGTTTATCCTCTCACTATACCCCATTCCATACTTAAGATAATTGCGACAACATGAAAATTATATTGAGAAGGATATATGGAGATAATTTATTAAGTCACTACCCAAATGATACTGGAACTTACTCTATATCATATGATCTTAGAGATGAGTGTTTCATTGCACCAAAAACTATGGAGGAAGACATATCTTAGCAAGAGTAGATGATACTATATTCAGCAATAATATCCAATGTTTTTTCTTAGACTCAGTGACAATATTTGTAGAAGTATAGACATGATCAAGAACAACAAAATAAATATTATCATTAAAAATAGTAGTAGAAATAGAGCCATAAGCGAACAAAGGATAAAATAAAATAAGGGGTCAAAAGGGAGAAAAATTATAACCAAGCTATTGATTAAGCAATAGGCAATAGTTAACCTTGACTTCCAATTTTTTTTCCCTTTTGCATGTAGACACAAAAACACTATAGTGTGGGTATGGTGGGCTCGTGGATTGCTGTTGGGGCCTCACCCTAACCCCCTAAGTAGATAGATAGGTTTCTATGTATGGAGTCCATCTCTAATAGATAGGGCCCATGTATTTGTGTGAAATAAATGATTATGAAGGCTTAATAGAGGGTTTTACCTATTAGGAGGCTTGCTAAAACAACTTTAGTGTTGTGAGAATTCATAAACGTCTAAGTGATATTGATTTTAGAGTCCAATACAAACTCCTAGGTCATTTCACAAGCCTTCCCCATCCTTATAAACCATTATCCTTGGAAATGAGAAAATCTAGAAGGCTTACAAAGTCATTGTATTTTGATACTGCATATAAAGAGATCATTGTTCACTTTAAGAGTGCAATCAGAGATGCATTGCTCATTAATAGTGGTGGAGGAGTGATGGAGCTCTGAAAATCTATTTCCAAGGTCAATACTAAGTGTGATCTTGGTTTCTTAACTAAGAGAAAGGTCGGAAAAGAAGGTTGTAACTCCTTCAAATCAAAAGGGGAGAGAGATTCATCACCATATGAAGATGGCCTTAGTTGTTATTGTCAATGAAGGAGGAGATAAAGCTAAGGAGGAAGGAATGATCTTCGTAGTCTCAATGTATACATGCATTATTGATGCTTCCTCTTTAATATAGATCCTATTGTTTCTCCTTCAAATGCAGCATGTTCATTTAATCTGTGTTTAGATTTTTGTTATCTGAAATGATCTATATTAGATCTGAAAATATTCTCACCTTTGTATCTTTCGAAAGGGAGGTATTTACATATTGTGTACATGATACAAGTTGTGGAAGTAGAGAAACATCTTCATTGGCTATGGAAAGATCTCCTACACCCACAAGAAGTCATAATGACACCCATCTCCAAAAGAGTTACGTCCCCATCTCAGCATGACCTCTTTCCTTTTTTGTAGATGCTTTAACTGAATAGTATGCGGAGATAAAAGATGGTCAATCCTTTGACATATATAAATATTAGCCAGATTTGTGGAGTTCTTCACCTAAAAATAGGGAAAAATTATGACAATAATAGGTAGTGGAGCAACACCAAGAAATTGACAAACTAATAGAAAAAACTAAGATAAGTCACCTTATGGTGAGAGAGATTTCAATTACGTATAAATAAATACCCAAGAAAGTTACTCATAATTATACTAGAGGAAAATACTTACAATTCTCCAATAAATATTTGAGAAGTAATTTAAAAATTAATGAATTAGTTATTTGGCTCTTTAGCTCCCATGACGATATCCAACCAATTGACATGTAACCATCCAAATTAAACTTATCCGTAGAGAACCAAAAATTTGTATAGAGAATGATTAACTATTAAAATCTCAACAATTCCATAACGTTTCCTAAAACCGCTAATTTTCTCATGTAACACTTGATCTCAATTGTTTTTTACTGTTTTCATTTTCCATTTTATTTCGTCTCAACCCTATTTTGTCTTTGGAATAAAGAATCAACCCGCAACCCGATAACCATATTTATTTTTTCCTCGGAATCAAGAATCAACGCGCAACTCGACCATTGTCTTTTAATACAAGAGGTCATGGTCAGCGACGCATCAACGGTTCAGCCTCGAAGATTTCCTCTATTGAGTTTTCCACTCACGCTTAGAGCATAATCTACACTCATAACTAGACACCCTGAATTCTCCTCCCTCCATGTTGAAAATAAAAAGTGAACATTTACATTGGCGAGCATTGAAAGATTTGATGTGAACAATTTGAACATATATCCCTAGCTACATCATTAAAAATGTTGATAAACCATAAAACGTTACAATGACACGTTGAAACCTTATGCAAACATTGTTGAAAGGTGAATTTATCACATATATTGGAGAGAAAGGGTGCTCTCTGTGATTTTGCTGTTGAGATTTTCTGTTTAAAATAAAATAGGCAAAAATCTCAGTGTGTGACAACAATAGGAATTTGTTGCTAGATTAGCTCCAGGTTGTTGGGAGAGAGTTAATGCATCCTAAATTTGATGTGAGAGGATTTATGAGGCAGTTAGATTCTCCTTGCTATAAAATAGGTATCCATACAGATGGTTTGGGTGTGGTGAGAGTTTGTGAGGAATTGATTTATGTAATCTCCTATTTGATTAATAAAGATTGCCGATGCCTATGTTTGGTGGACGTAGCCCAGATTGGTTGGGTGAACCACGTTAAATTGTTGTGTCTCCTGTGCATAATTTATTTGCTGTGTATATGATTTTATCTACTATGCATCTTGGCTCCAACAATTGGTATCAAAGCGTAGGGATTGTTGTGGCGCTATATTGGAATTATGAGTGCGTGGTGTAGTTATGAATACAATGCGTTGTGGATACTGTAACAATGTTGTGAACATTTAACTACTTTGTGAATGCTGTGTAGACCAACTGTATTAGACAGTGTGCACAAATCAAAGCTCCTGGACTTGTTGGAGCTATACATTGCAATTGTAGGCAGCATCTACACGCTAGACGTGTTGTTACAATTATTAAGAGTTATGGATTGTTATGCAAGTGCGACATGACCTGCCAGCTTAAGGAGAAGAGACTTGATCGTAAAATAGAAGAACGAGGCAAGTGGAGGAGGTGCGTTGCTGCGTAGGTGAATGCGTTGACTGGTGGTGCGTGGACCTGCGTGGAGGTATTACCAGTGTCTGCGTGGAGGTATTTTTATTGTATACACAGTCACGTGTCGTCAACAATGGACAATGCAGTGTTGGTTTTAACATTATTTTTTTGAGAATCTATTGCAAAGGAAGTGTATACGGGTGGGACTTTGACATAGTTGCGACCTTGATGTGTTGGAAAGGCCATGGAAATACGTCTCAAATCCATCCTATGTTGCGGTGACCAAAGTATGTTACGGTGACCAAATGTTGAATCGATGACTCTATTCCTATTGCAGTGACCAAATGCTGAACCGATGATGTTGTTCCTATTGCGGTGACTAAATGTTGCGAGTACTTGTTTAAGTCCTGCGAAATCTCATCGCATGACCGACGATGCCATGGTTTTTTGGGATTGGCGCGGCTTATGCCACAACAGTAGCACCAACCAACTGACATGGCGTGGAAACGAATTTATTAAATGCGCCAATGTGCCCATTTTATCATTAGCGCGGTTCTGAAGGTGAAAATCGCGCCAAGTTTTTTTCCTTACACCAATTTTTTACTGGCGCGGATCATCACTTGATCTACAAGCGCCAAGTTTATTTTATGTTTTTGTTGCCTGCCAGTCCGATTACACTGTGTGTCAATTGTAATTTTGAAATACAAATAGCAAAGGCAATTGTACAATAAGGCATAGGCAATGTGTTATTTATTAACTTCTTTGAAATTGGAGATTCTTTGTTTTAGACGAGATGGCGAAAACTCAGAGTGCCCGATTTGAAATCGAGAAATTTAATGATAAAAATAATTTCGAGATCTGGAAAGTAAAGTTGCATGATCTTCTGGTACAACAAGGCGTGGCGAAGGCGTTGTTGGGCAGATCCAAACTGCCTTACCCCGTGACAGATGATGAGTGGAATGAATTGGATGGAAGAGCCTTGAGCGGAATTCGATTGTGTTTGGCTGATGATGTTTTATTCAACATCGTGTCAGAGAAGACTACAGCTGGTTTGTGGACGAAGTTGGAGAAGCTGTATATGACGAAATCCTTGACAAATCGGATTCTCCTGAAGTGGCAGCTATACAGTCTGCGAATGAAGGAAGGTACTTCCATTACTGATCATGTGAATGTTTTTAATACTTTAATGGTGCAATTAGAAAGCATAGAAGTAAAAATTGAAGCTGAGGATAAAGCCATAACTTTATTGTGCTCGTTGCCTGAGTCGTGGGATCATTTTGTGACATCTATAAGTCTTAGTTCATCCGAAACCATTGAATTTGATGATGTCATCGGAGCTTTGTTGTCTGAGGAGACCGGGAAGTGGTCAAATGCTGACACCTCTACATCAGAGGCAATGATGGCTAGAGATCGTTCTAGAGAAAGACGCTCTGGTAAGCGCAGCGATTCGCATTCAAAGTCCAAGGGGAAGAAGAGTAAAGTCAAGTGCTGGCTCTGCGGCAAATCAGGGAATTTGAAGAAGGATTGCTGGAAGCGACAACAAACTTCTAAAGAAGCTTCATCGACAGAAAAGAAGGAAGCGAACACGACTGATACAGGTTCAGCATCTGGTTCAGGTATGAGCGACGAAGTCGTATCAATTAATTTGTCAAATCATGATCAACATTGGTTGCTAGATTCCGGTGCATCAAACCACATGTGTATTCATAGAGACTGGTTTAAGACATATAGATCAGTGAATGATGGAGTTGTGTACATGGGTAATGATGTCACATCTAATATTGTGGGAATAGGGAGTATACAGCTGCAAATGTTTGATGGGACAACCAAAATGTTAACTGATGTAAGACATGTACCAGATTTAAGAAAAAATCTAATTTCACTGGGGGCACTTGATGCAAATGGATATAAAATTGTTATTCAAGGTGGAGTAATGAAAATTTACAAAGGTATTTTACTAGTAATGAAAGCTAAGAAAGTAGGAAATCTGTTTCAATTAGAAAGAAGAAGAGGGTTAGTTCATGTCTCTACGGTGTCTGAACATGACAATAGTTCCATTCGCCTATAGCATCAGAGGTTGGGCCATATGAGTGAAAGAGGGTTAAAGATTTTGGCTGATCGCAAGTTACTTCCTAATCTAAGATCTGGAAAGTTAGATTTCTGTAAACATTGTCTGTTTCGCAAACGAAGTAAACAAAAGTTTAAAACAGGCAAACATACTAGTAAAGGAATACTTGATTATATCCATTCAGATGTTTGGGGTCCAGCACCTACAACCTCGTATGGTGGCTCGTCGTATTTTGTGTCATTTATTGATGACTTTTCTAGGAAAGTATGGGTCTACATGTTGAAAGGGAAGTCTGATGTGTTTTCAGTTTTCAAGCAGTTTAGAGCATTGGTAGAAAACAGCACTGGTAGAACAATAAAATGTTTAAGAACTAACAATGGTGGTGAGTTTACTTCCAAGGAGTATGACAGCTATTGCAAGGATGCAGGGATCGAGAGACATAAGACCACGGTTAATACTCCTCAGCAGAATGGAGTTGCCGAACGCATGAACAGGACTCTTCTAGAGAGAGCAAGGAGTATGCTGAGTAACACCGGGTTGAAAAAGGAGTTGTGGACGGAAGTGGTGGCAACAACTTGTTATGTGATAAACCGATCTCCATCAACGGCGATAGGCTGCAAGATTCCACAAGAGGTATGGAAAGGACACCCTTGTGACTATTCTAAACTCAGAGTGTTTAGTTGTGATGCATATGCTCTAGTGCCTAAACATCAGCGAACTAAATTAGATCTGAAATCGAAAAGGTATGTCTTTGTTGGGTATGGTGATGGAACAAAGGGATTTAGATTATGGGATCCTACTACCCGCAAAATCATCATCAACAGAGATGTAAAGTTTGATGAATCCTCTCTTGTACAGTTAGATGTAGATAATAAATTAAAACAGGATGATGTATCTGAATTCCAGCACATTCAGTTTGACAACACTTCTAATGATAGTCATGACGACCATAGTTCAGATTCTAGACATGAACAGGTTTCAGAATCAGATTATGAACAGGGTTCAGATGGAGGACATGAACAGGTCTCAGATGGAGATCATGAAGAAGTTCCTACAGATGGTAGACAGCCAATTGTGGAAGCACCAGAAACATCCTTAAGTAGGTCTACAAGGATCAAACGCCCTCCGAGAAGGTATGATGATTATGTTACCTAAGTTGCTTTGACCGCTAAAGATGATGAACCTTTGTGTTATCAGGAAGCTGTAGAAGGTTCAAAGAATGACAAATGGAAAGCAGCCATGAAGGAAGAAATGATGGCCTTAGGTAAGAATGGCACATGGGATCTGGTTGAACTTCCCAAAGGCCGGAAAACTGTGGGATGTAAGTGGGTGTTCAAGGTGAAACGGGGTGTGAATGATTCAGAGGACAGATACAAAGCAAGGCTGGTTGCAAAAGGATTTTCTCATAAAGCTGGCATAGACTTTCATGAGATTTTTTCACCAGTTGTTAAAATAGTTTCAATTAGAATTGTGTTAGCATTAGTGGCTTTTCTTGATTTAGAGTTGCAGCAAATAGATGTTAAGACTGCGTTTTTACATGGTGATTTAGATGAGGAAATTTATATGGAACAACCGGAAGGGTTTGTTCAGCATCGCAATAAGAAATTTGTCTGCAGGCTCAAGCAGTCATTGTATGGTCTGAAGCAGTCACCTCGAAAATGGTACAAGAAATTTGATTCTTTCATGTTGAGTCAAAAATCTATAAGAAGTGAATATGATCATTTTGTTTACTTTAAGCAGTTAAGTAATGGCATGTTCATTATCTTAGTGTTGTATGTTAACGATATGCTTTTAGCAAGAAAAAACATTGAAGAAATCAACAGGTTGAAGACTCAGATGGCAAGGACGTTTGATATGAAAGATCTAGGAGCAGCAAGACAGATTTTGGGCATGGAGATTTTCAAAGACAGGAGCAATGGTAAGCTGTGGCTATCACAATAGAAGTATGTTAAGAAAATACTTTTGAGGTTTGGTATGAATAATGTGAAGCCTATGTCAGTCCCTTTAGCCTCCCATTTTAAGCTTTCTTCCAGTTTATGTCCTAATACAGATGAAGAAAAGGATTATATGTCTCGAATTCCATATGCCAATGTAGTAGGATGTTTGATGTATGCGATGGTTTGTATGCGAATAGATATTTCACATGTAGTTGGGGTTGTCAGTAGGTATATGGCAAATCCAGGTAAAGAACAATGGTCAGCAGTGAAATGGGTGCTTCAGTATTTGAGAGGCACAAGTAGTTATTGTATTACTTACAATAAGAGTAGTGAATCTGTTTGCGGATACGTTGATTCGGATTTTGCAGGTGATTTGGATAAGAGAAGGTCAACTTCAAGGTATGTCCTTACTCTTGCAGGTGGAGCTATTAGCTAGATGTCAAAGCTACAAAACATTGTTGCTTTATCCACTACTGAAGCAGAATACATTGCTGTTTCACATGCTTGCAAAGAGGCGGTTTGGTTGAAAGGTTTGCTTGGTGAGTTTGGTAGGTTACAGAACAACATCAGGTTACTTTGTGATAGTCAAAGTGCAATACATTTGGCTAAGAATCCGGCCTATCATAGTAAATCAAAGCATATTCCAATTAAGTACCATTTTGTAAGACAGGTTATCACTGAAAGGGGAGTCTCTCTTGAAAAGGTGCATACAAAGGAAAACTGTGCAGACATGTTCACGAAACCAGTTTTGTTAGAGAAGCTACGCTGGTGTTTGGCTTCTCTTGGCTTGTAGAAAAGATAAAATAATAAACAAACAGGGCATCAGGCTAATTGTTATCAAGGTGGATATTGTTGAGATTTTCTGTTTTAAATAAAATGGGCAAAAATCTTAGTGTGTGACAACAATAGGAATTTGTTGCTAGATTAGCTCTAGGTTGTTGGTAGAGAGTTAATGCATCCTAAATTTGATGTGAGAGGATTTATGAGGCAGTTAGATTCTCCTTGCTATAAAATAGGTATCAATACGGATGGTTTGGGTGTGGTGAGAGTTTGTGAGGAATTGATTTACGTAATCTCCTGTTTGATTAATAAAGATTGCCGATGCCTATGTTTGGTGGATGTAGCCCAGATTGGTTGGGTGAACCACGTTAAATTGTTGTGTCTCCAGTGCATAATTTATTTGCTGTGTATATGATTTTATGTACTGTGCATCTTGGCTCCAACATTTGCATCGTCGTAATCGACCATAGTTAATATTAATCAAACGAGGCCATGCAGGTGTGCGTTTAAAAATTAATTCATGAAAAGATAGAGAAGGTTCCAGTGACAATGCCCACTTGCCAATGCCATAAGACAATTATATGGAAGGTAAAAGGAATTTTATCCCCAAAAGATCCACGTAAAGACGAAGCCCGAAGTTAATACAATGATGGATAACTAATTAAATGAGATAACGTGACATCACTCATGACGTTGAGTCGTGATTTTGCTCATCTTTTCACTTGAGCAACAACTATGATTGCTGAACCACTACCTTTTCCATGTGTGGAGATTTCATGCGTCCCTATTTCACCCCCCAATATTGCCTAGGGTCAATAATTCTCCAATTAAAGAGTGGCCAAGGACTGGTTGAGATTAACAATATACAAAACATGGACCACAAATTACAGGCGAGCATCAAAGGTGGTGAATCTCAAATTTTGGATTATAGAAGATTTTGGATTAAGAAATGTAAGGGATTTTAAACCCATGGGAATAACATTAAATTTTACCATTAATATTAAACCTTAGGAACATAAACCCTAAGATTAATAAACCCAAAGAAGGAATACTATAAACCCAAAGGATTACGAACTTAGGGGGTTAATATTAAACCATAATATTAATATCATAAACTCAAGGGATTAATAAATTAATTGAATTAAAATTAAAAACATGAGTGATTATAAACCCATGGGAATAACATTATACCCTAGGATTAACATTAAACCCTAGGAATATAAACCATATGATTAATATTATAAACCATAGGATTAATATTATAAATCCAAGGGAATAACAATAGGCCCTAGGATTAACATTAAACCCTAGGAATATAAACCATATGATTAATATTATAAACATTCTATAAACCATGTGATTAAGATTATAAATCCCAGGGATTAATACTAAAAAAACAAGGGATTATAAGCCCAACGGACTAATATTAAACCCAAGAGATTAATATTATAAAACCAAGAGATATATACCCTAAGATAAATATTATAAACCTTAAAATAAACATTAAACCTGAAGAATCATATCATCAACATTACGATTAATGTTATAAATTGAGTGGATTAATAAACCCAGTGGATTAATATTAAAAATCCAAGGGATTATAAACACAATGGAATAACATTAAACCCTAGGATGAATATTAAACCATAGGAATATAAACCCTAAAATTAATATACCTAAGAGATTAATATTGTAAACCCTAGTATTAATATTATACTCTAGGAATATAAATCGTATGAGAAATATCATAAACCTAAGGCATTTATATTATAAACTCAATGGATTATAAACCCAAGGGACTAATATTAAACCCTACGATTAATATTATAAATCCTATCAATAATATTATACCCTGGGAATATGAATCCTTAGATAAATAAACCCAAGGGGCTCATATTATAAACCCAAGGCAATAGTAAAAACAAGGGATTAATACTAAAAACTCAAAAGCACAAAGGATTAATATTGTAAACCCAAGGTATATAAGCCCTAAAATAAATATTGTAAGCCCTAAAACAAACTTGGTTGCCCATAGTTGCTTTTCATATTGAGACAATATTTGTCACAATGTGATGTTGACCATGGTTGACCATGATTGGTTTTCATATTGAAAGAATATTTATCACAATCTGATGTTGGACCATGGTTGAGCATGGTTGACCATGATTGACCTTGATGGACCATGGTTGATTTTCAAATTGGTAATGTTTGTCACAATGCGACGTTGGACAATGGTTGACCATTGGTGACAATGGTTGTGACAATGTGACGTTAGACCATGGTTGACAATGATTGTGCATGATTGATTTTCATTTTGAGATAATCTTTGTCAAATTGCGATATTTGAACATGGTTTACCATGATTGAAGATGGTTGATGATCGTTCATTTTCATATTAAGAGAATATTTGATATAATGTGATGTTGGACCATGGTTGAACATGAACGACCATGGTTAATGATGGTTGACAATGGTTGAACATGGTTGATTTTGATATTGAGACAATCTAACCACAATATGACATTGTACTTTGGTTGATCATGGTTGACCATGATTATAAACCAAAGGGATTTATAGTAAATCCTAGGATTAATATTATAAACCCTACGAATAATATCATACCCTACCAATATGAACTCTTAGATTAATAAACCCAAGGGATTAATATTATAATCCAAAAGGACTAATAAACTCAATGGATTAACACTAAAACTCAAGGGATTATAAACACACAGAGAATAATATTAAACCCAAGGATCTAATATTATAAATCCTATCAATAATATTATACCCCGGCAATATGAATCCTTAGATAAATAAACCCAATGGGCTCATATTATAAACCGAAGGCAATAATAAAAACAAGGGATTAATACTAAAAACTCAAAAACACAAAGGATTAATATTGTAAACCCTAAAACAAACTTGGTTGACCATAGTTTCTTTTCATATTGAGACAATATTTGTCACAATGCGATGTTGGACCATGGTTGACCATGATTGATTTTCATATTGAAAGAATATTTGTCACAATCTAATGTTGGACCATGGTTGAGCATGGTTGAGCATGGTTGAGCATGGTTGACCATGATTGACCTTAATGGACCATGGTTGATTTTCAAATTGGCAATGTTTGTCACAATGCAATGTTGGACAATGGTTGACCATTGGTGACAAAGGTTGTGACAATGTGACGTTGGACCATGGTTGACAATGATTGAGCATGATTGATTTTCATTTTGAGATAATCTTTTTCAAATTGCGATATTTGAACATGGTTTTACCATGATTGAAGATGGTTGATCATCGTTCATTTTCATATTAAGAGAATATTTGATATAATGTGATGTTGGACTATGGTTGACCATGAATGACCATGATTAACGATGGTTGACAATGGTTGAACATGGTTGATTTTGATATTGAGACAAACTAACCACAATATGACATTGGACTTTGGTTGATCATGGTTGACCATGATTATAAACCAAAGGGATTTATATTAAATCTTAGGATTAATGTTATAAACCCTACGAATAATATCATACCCTACCAATATGAACTTTTAGATTAATAAACCCAAGGGATTAATATTATTAAGGAAAATTTTAAGGATGGAAAATTTTCTTGAAGTTTAAAACATTTGCGAATCTGACTAATCCCTAATATGCAAATTATAAATGTTTATTGATATATTTGTAAAATTAATCAAATTTATAATTATTTTATATATAGTCTCTATATAATGTTGGTGATTTTTAAGGTAAAATAATTTTATATTCTAAAATTTGGGCGAATCCTCTTTTATAAAATTGGAAATTGGCGAATCTTTTTTGTGGAAAAATCATGGAAAATTAGCCCACTGGGCGAACATTAGCCCCTAAAATTTTCCATGAATATTATAATCCGAAAGGACTAATAAACACAATGGATTAACAATAAAACTCAAGGGATTATAAACCCACAGAGAATAATATTAAACCCAAGGATCTAATATTAAAAACTCAATGTATATAAACCCCAAGATAAATATTATAAACCCTAAAGTAAACATGGTTGACCATCATTGACCATCGTTGATTTTCATATTGAGAGAATATCATAAACCCACGGGATTTAAATTAAACTCTAGGATTAATATTATAAACCTTGCAAATAATATTATACCTTAGGAATATGAACCCTTATATTAATAAACCTATGGTATTTATATCATAAATGTAAGGGAATGATAAACCCATGGGAATAATATTACACAAAAGGAATTAATATTATAAACCAAAGTCATATAAAGACTAAAATAAAGATTAGACCCTAATATTAATATAGGAGAAAAGGAAGGTCAAAAGGTCATAGGTCTCATGTGAGGAGAAAAATGAAGGAAAATAATGGAAAATGAAGAAAATAGAGGCCTCATTAATAAAAAGGCTTTTGAGGATCAGTGGGTAGGACTTGGTCAGTTCAGTTTTGGAGATCTCTCATTATTCTCTCTGTCTCATACTCTTGGTTACTTAGATTTTTCTTGGAGCACTATTGGAGGGTGTGGCATACTTGGATTCTTGGAGAAAGAAGGTAAAGGAAGATAAGGAAAGAGAAATAAGGCATCGGCGTCAGCAACTACATCAAATTTTCTTGTAGGTACCGAGTTGCATGTATGATATCTTCACTAGTTTTGGCATGCATGACACATGCATGTGGCTTCTTGGTTATGATATGTCATTGGCATGGAGGATGGCCGAGATTGACAGTGGATTGCCTAGCCTTTCCATTTCCTGGATAGCCATGGTGATTGTGGGATTACTTTTGTTTCTTTGTTTTTGTTGGTTCTCATGTTTCCTTAGCTTTGGTTGAGTTACTAGTGCTCAAAGCCCTAGTTGAAAAAATGCTCTGGAAGCCCTATAACAACTTGGATTGAATTACTAGTCCTGGAAGCCCTAGTTGGACAAACGCTCTCAAAGCCCTTGGTGGGTTGAGTTACTAGTCCTGGAAGCCTTGGTTGGATAAACACTCTAGAAGCCCTATATAATCTGTGGATTGAGTTCCTAGTTCTGGAAGCCTTGGTTGGACAAATGCTCTAGAAGCCCTAGAAATCTTGGATGGAAACCGATGTAATGGCAGTTTCAGTGATGTCCGACTGTGGGGTGGAATCACTATTTGATGGGTTGAGGTGGATGGCCTTTGGGAGACTTGAATGAGTTTTGATTGATGTGTTCTATAAGATCCCATATTCATGCATGGAATATGGCATGGGGGTGAATGGTTGAAGAGAGATAGTTCAACCATTCTATGGTCAAGCGGAATGTGGTAGTTCCATCTTGAGTTGGTTGATTTCATTCATTAATGAGAAATCCATTCCATTGATTTTCATGTGTAAAGGTACTGATGTATTCATGCATTTGATGGGTAATATATTAATTCTATTTTTGTTCCTATTATGCTACTTATATGCACATTTCATGACAATTGTTATGTATGGCTCTCATCATCTTTTTACTTGTATATGAATGGATAATGTGTTTATAAGTTAATGGAGGATAATGCAGTAAATGACATGAGGGAACAATGGTTCATAGCAATTCTCATATAAGTATGAGATCCCTACACTTAATTTTGTCTTTACACCTGTAGGTTACATGTTGATGATATGTTTGATGAGCTACATGTCATGGCTAGTAGGGGTGTGGTGATGATCTTGTTCATTTGATTTCTTATGCATCATTGTTTCCTTGCATACTTACTAATTCTAAGTGATCATTCCATTTTGGGAAGTGCCTCAGGCTCTAGGCCAAAAAAGGTGGCTCAAATCCCCGAATGATAGAAAAATAGAGTGTTAGTTTGAGACTTACTCGCTTGGGCAGTGTTTGGGAAGCGTTATAAAGCACCTCACCAGTGTCTGGGGAGCTTTAGTCCTGATACTAACGCACTTGGGTAGTGTCTCGGAAGCGTTATAAAGCACCTGGGTAGTGTCTAGGGAGCATTAGTCCTAATAATAACTCACCTAGGCAGTGTATACGGAGCATTACCTTGCCCTAAGTCTCTCAAACAATAGTAGGATCGAGCGATAGGTAGTCTGAGTGGCTTAGTTGTCTCCTCAAGGTTATTTGGATGATGTTGGATGACTATATGTGATGTTCCATCAATTCCATTTCCTTAAAGTCACCAAGGACATTGAATCTTATCATAGTGGCCTCTCGTCGCATGCTTACCCCAGCTAGTTGGTTGCTTGGGTAGATGTGGGAGGAGGGTGTTATAGAGTGGTACCAGAGCATGACTGCACTCTCCTTGGGATGTGTGTTGGTCATGGACTCATTATTGGTTGCGTATGTGTTCCTTATGCATGTAGTCCATGTGCTTGTTGCATTTGCATGGTGTTGATCATGGTTGTAGTTATGTTTCCATGTGAAGGTCAAATGGTTGTCGTGAAGTATGTATTCATGTGTGTATGGTCGAATATGTAGTATTAGGCACATTAGTGTTCACATCTTATAAATTGCACGTGAGGTGGTTGTTGTTGTCATGCATGAGGTCAGGGTTTATGTAGTTGATATGGTCATGCATTGATGACTAGACTCTAGCTAGAATGATGTGTATATGGGTTGGTACTAATTTTTTATGTGTGTATATGGAGCTATTAAGAATTTACGGTCTTGGTTATGATTATGCATGTATAGTAGGTCAAACATGCCTTGTGAAGTCATTGTATGTAATTTAGGTTATCATGATGTTATTGGTTCTTATGATGCTATTGTGTTGGCCGAGACAGAGTAAGAGTTGCAGATCATCATAATGAGGTTGCAGCATTGGACTTTGGGGTAAGATCATATTGTCATACATGTATCATATGTTCGGCATGAAGGTATGTTAGTTAATGGACTATTATATGCATTACGGTTATATACATTAGGTTTATGTATATGTCTTTTTCAGATGTTATGGTTACATACATGATAGATGATAGTTGATTAGTATAGTTATATGCACATGTCAAATAGGAATGAAAGAGAGTAACATGTATCCATATACATTGATTATTGTTGTTATATGCTATTAATGTGATGATTAGGGTTATTTCATTGAGAACTTGACATTGTAATTCAGATTGGTCATATGCATGATGGTTATGCTCATTGCATTGAAGATATTGATGTTATATGTATTGTGTTAACCTGGTTTGACCTATGCAGATGCTTATGGTTATGATATTCATGTATGAGTCAACATATTTTTGATATGGTTATGTACTAATCTAGATTGACTTTTCATATGTGTGAATGATAATTGTGTATGAGCTTATGATGTGAACATGTTAGCTAGTGACTATTATGGATATCCTCACCTTATTTATGGTTGAGCTTATATGTTGTGAGTTGTATCGTGCTAACTAGCTCTATTGTGAAGACGAGATTTCCTCCGCTAAGGTACACTAAGGTATGAGTTTTATTATGTCATATATTTGGCACTGAGTTGTTTGATTATTACGTCTATTTACTGTTTGAGTGTTTCGTTCCTAGTTAATTTATTTAACATGGTATGTCACTAGTTGGTGGAATGCTTGAAGAATTGCATAATATGAGTATGTGTTCAAGTGACCTTGTTTTCAGATGATGGTACTAATACATATGTGTTAAGATAGTTGATAGGAACTTGAATGTAGTAGGTGATAGTTTTAGTATTATGCCTAATGACTATGAGTTGATTATGGGTTATGACATGTTTATTATTCTTGATAAATGTTGATTTCAAATTGATATATTTAATTGTATTGATATTTGGAACATGTGGTTGACATGTGTGAAAAGTTGCAGTAAACATGCTTGGTAGTATCATGAAAAGGTAATAGTTGATGTGTTTACATAACTAACAGTTGGGTGATGTGACATCCCATCGTAAGCCTCGATTGTAACAAGGTAAAAGGGTAAAAGAAAGGAGTTAGGCAAGAGTTCCTTGGTTATGTTTGGAAACCCTAATTCCAAACGAATGAGTGGTTCACATAGAGGAAGTATTCTTAAACTTGATTCTATATGGCATTATGTGGATATGTGCTAGATGCATGAACTTGTACATGACAAGTATATTAGCTAGTATTTAGTTACAAGTGGATCTATCAAAGGATTGGAGTCCCTTGAGAGATGGAATGGATGTGTTCAATTGCAGGCAACGTGTTTGGCACAACAAGATAAGGTAATTGATGTGTTTTTATGTTTATTTGTACATTGATGACTATGTGTTTATGGAAATATGACGCAAGAGTTGCATGGAAAGAGAGGTTGCCATGAAATCTTGAAGAAGGCTCAGGTTGAGCTTTCCTTGGGAACAATGGGGATTGAGTCATGGTGTTTCTTTTTAGTCTTGCAAATTTGGTCTTTTGTTATTTTCTTGCGCTTTATTTTCATTTTGTTATCTCTAGTGCATGATCATGCCACTTTGTTGTAGAGTCATGTTGTTATTTGTTTTCTTGATTTTCTTCTCGTTTGTTTCTCATCTTGCCTTTTATGTTTTGAGCCTTGGGAATTGGTTGGGAAAAGGAAAAGTTGATGGAGCTCGGGGAGAGCTATTTGGTACCCAAAAGGTAATGTAAGATTCCAATGAAGCTTGGTGCATGAGTAAGCATAGTGAAAGGTAAGACTATGATAGTCGATTGGACTGGTTGGGTCCATTGTGGTAAATGGACGATGGCACTATAGTCATGAGAAAGGTAACATGAAAATATAAAGTAAATGGATTTGAGGCATCATATGCCTTGGATGTGCTAAGAACGATTATTCTCAATGTTGTGTATGAATAAAGGAAGTTCTCTTAACCTAGACCTTATGTTATCTAGTAATTATGTTATGTTCATCATTATGTTGATGTTTATATCTATATATATGTATGTATGCATATCATTGCATGATAGGATCATGATTGTTTATGATAACAGTTGTATATGTGATGGTCTAATAGGGTTGTCAAGGATCATTCTTGCGGGGGAATGATTGCCTATGTAGGAGAATGGAATGAAGAGGTCCCTTGTCTTATGATAAATCAAGTGGGAAGAGCAGTCATGCAAAATATATGAGGTCATTATCACGTGGTTATGAGTTGATATTATGTGATTATATCATGTCTATGTTATGGACAGGTTATACCGAGGGACACATAAGCGAAATGAAGGCAGTGTCGCCACAACATGCTAGGATAAGCATGAATAAGGCACTAGAAGAAAGGTTTCTTGGTAAGGACTGTGTGGTTTTGAATGTGTGGTAGTATTGTTGTGAATATGTTGTATATCATGTACATGTTGAATCTGTAATGATTGTGCAAATGCAGTATTGTGCATATGTAGTGTGTGTACATGATGTTTATGCAATATTATGCACAAGATGTTAGTATAGATAGTGTTGCATGAATGTTTCATATTCAGTGTTGGGTATATATTGTGTTATGTACATGTTGGATATACAGTGCTTTGTACGCATTGTATTGTGCGCATGATGGATATGCAGTGTTGTGTGCATATGGTGCTCTGTGCGTGTTGAATATGTAGTGATGTGTATGGATGATGCTATGTACATGTTGGATATGCAGTGTTATGAACATGTGGTGTTGCATGCATGTTGTACATGTGGTGCTATGTACATATCGTCTGGTTTGCATGATTGTACAAGAGGTACTGGGTGCATATGGTGCTTTGTACGTGTTGTATAAGTGGTGTTGTGTGCGGGTGGTTCTATGTACATGTCATACATGTGGCATTGTGTACATGTGGTGTCGCATATGTGTTGTGCATGTGGAAATATTTACATGTCGTATTGTGTAGACGTTGTACATATGGTGCAATGTACATGTGGTGTTGTGTACATGTTGTGTAGGCGGTGTCATGTACATGTGATGTTGTGCACACGCTGTGTAGGTGGTGTAGTGTACAAGTGGTACTATGTACATGTTGTGTTGTGGGCATGCGGTACTATATATGTGGATTGTGTAGTTGCGGTGTTGTGACATGCATACTTGTTGTGTTGTACTTTGTGTGGGTACATGTATTCTGTGGCGTTGTACATTGGGTATATATGTATGAGTTGTGTTGTATATCGAGTGTATGTGTATGCATTTTGTGGTGTCACACGTTCTATGCAGATGCATATGCATATCTTGTGATGTATATTGTGTATGTATATGTACATACACTGGGTGTAGGTGTATGTGTTGTATGTCATGTATAGGTGCATGTGTTGCATGGTGGTTGTATGTGTGTGGTGCACACTATGCGTATGTGCTCTTGTTGGAGGAGAAGGTGTTGGGTGTGGAAACCGATCCAGCGTGTGTATAGAAAGAACAAAGGCAAAAGTAAGGATCGATGAAGGATAAGTATCGGTATAATATTTTAGTTTTATTATGCATGTGATTTATGATTATGGGATATGATGATTATATATGATCTATGATTCTGGTTTATGATGATTACATGTGATCTATGATTTTGGTTATGATGGTTACATGTCATTTATGATTTTGATCTATGATGGTTATGTTTTGAGCTAACCTAACGAGATATTTTTATACATGTTGATTTGGTAAAACATGCTAGTTTGACTTGTTGTGACAAGAAGCAAACAAGATTGTAAATGTACCTTTTTTACGAGCTACCAATGACGTATGATGTGAATTTATTTTAAAACTGATGGAAGCTATGTGCATGATACAGGAAGCATGATCATGCCCATTTTGGTAGTTAGAATCAACTACAAGAATTAGTAGCAAATGAATTGAAGCATGCAATAATATGTTGGTAAAGCACTTTAGGAACAGGGCCATTGTGGGACACTGGTACCCAATAGTGTCCATTGATTTCCACGAGCATGCTATGATTGGTATGATGTGCTGATGCAAGTATATGCCTTGATTTTTGTATCTTCCGATGTGAAGGAAGCCTTGATAAGGGATGGACTGCCTGGGATGGGGGAACTAGCAGAACTTGGAAGGTGAGTGACTGCACGGAAGGCGTGACCAGATTCCTGAGGGACATTGTAGCAAAGAAGGGAAGGTCATGGATGGATTTTTTTTGCTCATTAGCACTGCCAGATGCAATCAAATTAACATTGGGAGTGTGCCTTGGAACAAAATAAGTCGGTAACTATTCACTAAGAGGACAAGTGGTGCAGGATTATAGTACTGGACATTATATGAATATTTGACCTTAGAGTCGATTATGGACTTCCTAGGAAGGAGGTGAATCTTGGTATTTATTTTAGGATGGAGGTGTGAGCCTCTGGATTCCCTTTCTGCAGATGTAGACATCATATTCTCTTTTTGCTGGTTAAGAAAATGTGTATATGTGTATATCATTGTAAATATCGTAATGAGTTGTGTTATAAAGCTCCAATATGTGGTATGTTATCACATTGTCATGAGGTTTTGAATTTGAGCAGGTCTTTCACTATAAATACTGCAACGAGCTATGTTATAAAGCTCCATGGGCAGTATGTTTTGTTTTCAACAGCTTTGTTGGTTATAGGTGTCATTGAACACTGAGGATGATGTTATCCCAACAGGGAGGGTTCTGTAGCAGCCCTTGTGAAAATTCCATGTAAAAATATATAAATGCCACAGATGATGGGACATGTATTCACAGTTGAATGGTGGGTGATCCTAGTGGGTGTTGATTCTATTTTTTATGTCTAAGGAAATTGGCTAAGGAAATGGCTAAGGTTTTGGAAAGGAAAAATGGCATTTTTGACACATTTATTTATCAAAATAATGGAAATTAGGAAAAAAGGAAGGTGAAATGTAATAGGTTGCATGTGAGGACGAAAATGAACGAAAATAATGGAAAGTGAAGAAAATACAGGCCTCATTAATAAAAAGGCTTTTGAGGATTAGTAGGTAGGACTTGGTCAATTTATTTTTGGAGCTCTCTCATTATTCTCTCTCTCTCTCTCTAATACTCTTGGTTATTTAGAGTTTTCTTGGAGCACTCTTGGAGGGTGTGGCATACTTGGATTCTTGGAGAAAGAAGGCATCAACATTAGCAGCTGCATCATATTTTCTTGCAGGTACCAAGTTGCATGTATGATTTATTCACTAGTTTTGGCATGCATGGCACATGCATGTGGTTTCTTGGTTATGATCTGTCATTGGCATGGAGGATGGTCGGGATTGAGAATGGATTGCCTAGCCTTTCCATTTGCTGGTTAGACATGGTGATTGTGGGTTTACTTTCATTACTTTATTTTTGTCGGTTCTCATGTTTCATTAGCTTGGGTTGAGTTACTAGTCCTGTAAGCTCTAGTTGAACAAACACCCTCGAAGCCCCGTAGCAACTTGAGTTGAGTTACTAACCCTGGAAGTCCCGGTTGGAAAAATTCTCTGAAATCCCTTGGTGGGTTGATTAACTAGTCCTAGAAGCCTTGGTTGGACAAATTCTCTAGAAGCCCTGTATAAGCTCTGGGTTGAGTTACTAGTTTTGGATGCCTTGGTTGGACAAACACTCTAGAAGACCTGGAAGGCTTGGGTGGAGACCAATCTGATGATGGTTTTGGTGATGTCTAACCATCAGGTGGAATCACTATTTGATGGGTTGAGTTGGATGGCCTATGGAAGCCCTAAATGAGTTTTGATTGATGTGTTCTATGAGATCCCACATTCATACTTGGAATATGGCACAGGGGTGAATGGCTAAAGAGATATTTTGCTCAGCCATTCTATGGTTAAGCATAACATGGTAATCCCATCTCTGGTTGGTTCATTTCATTCATTAATGAGAAATCGATTCCTTTGATTTTAATGTGTAAAGGTACTGATGTATTGATGGATTGGATGGCTAATATGTTTATTGTATTTTTGTTCCTATTATGCTAGTTATATGCACATTTCATGAGAGCCTCTATGTATGGATCTCATCATGTTTTTACTTGTATATGAATGGATAATGTGTTTATGAGTTAATGGAGGATAATCCAGCAAATGGCATGAGAGAACAATGGTTCATAACGAGTCTAAGATAAGTACGAGATCCCTACACTTAATTTTGTCATTTACACCTGCAGGTTACATGTTGATGACGTGTTTGACGAGATGCCTATCATGGCTACTGGCAGTCGGTTATGATATTATTCATTTTATTACTTATGTATCATGGTTTCCTTGCATCGTCAATAATTCTAAGTGATCATTGCATTATGGGCAATGTCTTGGGCTTTGGCCTGAAAAAGGTGGCTCAAATCCTGGAATGATAGCAAAACAGAGCATTAGTTTGAGACTAATTTGCATGGGAAGTGTATAGGAAGTGTTATAAAGAAACTTTCCAGTGTCTGGGGAGCATTATTCCTGATACAAACTTTCCTAGGCAATGTCTAGGAAACATTATAAAGAACTTGGCAAGTGTCTATGGAGCATTAGTCCTAATACTAACTCACCTCGATAGTGTCTTGGGAGCGTTACCTTGACCTAAGTCTCTCAAACAATAGTAGGACCCAATGATATGCAATATGAGTGGTTGATTTGTCTCCTGAAGGTTATTTGGATGATGTTGGATGATTGTATATGATGTTCTGTTGATTCCATTTCCTTAAAATCACCAAGGAGGTTAAATCTTATAATAGTGGCCTCTCATCGCATGTTTACCCCAGCTGGCCGGTTGCTTAGGTAGATGTGGGAGGAGGGTGTTACAATATTAAAAAGCCAAAAACAAAAAGGATTAATATTGTAAACCTAAGGTATATAAACCTTAATATAAATATTATAAACACTAAAACAAACTTGGTTTACCATGGTTGATTTTCATATTGAGATAATGTTTGTCACAATGCGACGTTGGACCATGGTTGACCATGATTGATTTTCATATTGAGAGAATATTTGTAACAATTTGACATTGGACCATGGTTAAACATCGTTGACCATGGTTGATTTTATTATTGACAGAATATTATAAATCCAATGGATTATAAACCCAAGAGATTTAAATTAAACCCTACGATTATTATTATAAATATTTTGAATAATATTATACCTTATGAATATGAACCCTTAGATTAATAAACCTAAGGGATCTATACCTTAAATGAAAGGGAATGATAAACCAATGGGAATAATATTTAACACAAAGAATTAAAATTATAAACCAAATCGATATAAACAGTAAAATAAACTTTAAACCCTAAGATTAATAGTATAACCCTTAGGATTAACATTATAAACCCAAGCGACAATATCGAAAACCCAAGGGAATAACATTAAAACTTAGGATTAATATTAAATCATAGGAACATAAACCCTAGATCAATAAACCCAAAGGATTAATACAATAAACCGAAGGAATTATAAACTTAAGGGATTAATATTAAACCCTCAGGTTAATATTATAAACCATAGGATTAATATTAAAACCTAGGAATATAAACCTATCATTAATGTTAGAAACCCTAGGATCAATATTATAAAACAAAGGGATTAATAAACCCATTGGATTAATACTAAAACCCCAAGGGATTATAAACCCAATGGAATAAAATTAGACCTAAGATTAATATTAAACCCTAAGATTAATATTATAAACCATAGGATTAATATTATAAACCCAAGCTAAAAATTCAATAAATCCAAGGAATTAATAGACTTAAGGGATTAATATTATAAACTCAATGTTATAAATTGAGGGGGATAATTTCAAACCCAAGGAATTAATATTATAAACCTAAGGGATTAATAAACCCAAAGGATTAATAGTAAAAACCCAAGGGATTAATAGTAAATGCTACAACATTAATATTAAATTGTAGGAACACAAACACTAAGATTAATAAACCCAAAGGATTAATAATATAAACCCAAAGAATTCTAAAGTTAAGGGATTTCTATTATTAACTCAATAGATGATATAGTGAGGGGGTTAATTTAAATGCAAGGGATTAATATTATAAACCTAAGGCATTGATAAACCCAAAGGATTAATATTAAGGACTGAAGGGATTAATAGTAAACCTTAAGATTAATATTATAAACCCTAAGACTACAAATTATAAACCCAATATTAAACCTTGTATTAAAATGCCCTAATATTATAAACCTCGTATTAAATCCAAGTTTTGTAATGTAACAATGCGACATTGAATAAGTTACAATGTAATGTAACATTGCGATAATGATTGTTAGACTAATTTTCATATTAAGACAATGTTTGTCACAATGTTATGATGGATACATTTTTGTACCATTCCAATATTATACTAATAAACCCTTGATATTATATGCCCAAGGGGCTAATAAACCCAAGTAAATAATATAAAACCCAAAGGATTATTATTATAAACTAAAGGGATATAGATGCTATCATAAATATTATAAACCCTAAAATAAACATTAAACATGAATATTCATATCATGAACCCTATCATTAATATTATAAACCTAATGGATTAATAGACCTAAGGGCCTATTATTAAAATCCCAAGGGAATAACATTAAACCCTAAGAATATAAACCCTAAAATTAATAAATTGAAGGGATAAATATTCTAAAGCCTAGTATTAATAATAAACCTTGCTAGTATAAACCCTATAATTAATATTGTGAACCCAAGAAATTTATGTTACAAGCCCAATGGATTATAAACCCAAGGAATTTATTTTAAACCCTAGAATTGATATTATAAACCTTGTCGATAATGTTATACCCTAGTAATATGAACCATTAGATTAATAAACCTAAGGGATTAATATTAAGATTAATGTTATTGAATTAGATTAATAAAATCATTGGATTAATATTAAAAACCCAAGGGATTATAAGGCCAAGGGAACAACATTAGACCTCAGATTAATATTAAACCCTAGGAATATTATTATAAACTCAAGACACTAATACTATAAATCCAAGGAATTAATAAATCGAAGGGATTAATATTATAAAGTGATGGGGATAATTTTGAACCCAATGGATTAATATTATAAACCTAAGGGATTGATGAACCCAAAGGATTAATATTAAAAACCCAAGGGATTAATAGTAAACCCTAAGATATTAAAATTAAATAATAGAAACACAAACCCTAAGATTAATAAACTCAAATGATTAATACTATAGACCCAAAGAAAAGATAGAAATTTGGAATAAATATCTGAGCAGAAACATTTGAGTATTGAATATTAAATCAACCCAAACATCAACATAGAAAATACAAAAGCATGGAGCGTGGAATAATGAAACAATGGTAAGGTTGATTTATTAACTCTTATAAATTTATCTCCGCTCTTTTTTTCTTTTTAGATTTCTCGCCCACTAAATGCATGTACATCCCTTATTAAAAAAATGCATGTACTTTGAAACTATTAGGCGCCATACATGTACATCGCTCAATCTAAAAAGTTGCAACAATATGTACAAAACATAACTCATCCCATATCAAAATGTCTAACACATGTCAAGCACATCCCTTTTTCTCTGCATAAAAAATATAGCCATATATTCTTATATCATCTGTCACTATTTATTTTCCTACAACTTCCACATCCAAACAATAGAAACACCAAAATACCTTACCGTCTCAATCAGGTTAATTCCAAGGAGTTTGATCAAGATTCTAATGTAACTAAACCTACTAAACTCAAAATCCATAATGCATACAAACATGGTTAATTTGAAAAGAAATAAAACTTCCAAAATTAAAAATTAAGTTGGGTAATCAAACATGGGCGATCAAAACATGAGGAGTTTCATCCAGAATCCAGTGTAGCTAAACTTGCAAAATGCAAAATCCATACAAATATGAGTAATTTGAAAAAGAAATCAGACATCCAAATTTGAAAATGAAGTTAAGTAATCCAAATTGGGTGATCCAAACATGAGAAATGAAAACGTTTCTCTTGAGAATTTGAACGGGCAACAATTTCACGTTTACATGGACACTACCGAATTGGAAACATTATAATATAACCTCAATTATGAAAGAAAATGGACATGTGGTTGGAATAGACGTTTCATAGTCTAATGATCCTTTCAATAATGGATACGTGTTTCAAAATAGGTTATGCACCCAGTTTCAATCAAGCGAAGAAAATTTTCATTAATCTCTATACCTGGTTAATAGTTAATGGAACAATAAATTTTTTATCATAATTTGTTTAAAAATTAATTTAAATAGGGCTTAATCACTTGATTTAGATATGCAAGGAAGTTATCTCCATCCATTTCATCCATTGATGTAGTGGCCATGGGGGCTTCACTTGGGGATCAATACCATATCACGTGGGTTCATATTGGGCTATATATATTAAAGAAACGATGACATAATATATTGATCATATATTAGGGGGTAAAGGGATTTTATATTGGCATGTATAAAAAATGGAGCTCAAATTTAATGAAAAATATAAAGGGGTATACAAATTATTAATGAAAAAATGGATATCTACACTATCCAATGAAAGTATGGGCTTTTTAAATTGGGAAGGTGTATTGGGTTCATATTGGTAGGGGGTTAAATAATGTGATTTTTGGAGGTGTTTTCCAATATGTGGTCAAATTAGGGGTATTTTTTAGTATGTCATGAATGCACATGATATGTCAGAGGTTGACTGAGTGAAGCCCCCGTGGTAGTGGCAACCACGAAAAATTTGAGCATTTTTTATTTTCAACCCTCTGATTGGAATTTATGATTAAAAAAATGATTAAAGTTCCCAATTCCAATAGGAGGGACGCCTACCAGTGTAATTAAATGAAACCATGCATGTGTGTGTTTAAAATTTAATACGAAAAAAGGTAGAGAAGGTTCTAGAGATAGTGTTCACTCGCCAATTCCATAAGATAATGATATGGAAGGTCAAAGGAATTTTATCTCCCAAAGTTCCACGTAAAGATGAAGCCTGAAGTTGAGACAATGATGGATAACTAATTAAATTACATAATGTGACATCACTCTTGACATTGACTCATGATTTTTCTCATCTTTTCACTTGACCAACCGCTATGATTGCTTAACGGCTACCTCTTCCATGGGTGGAGATGTCATGCATCCCTTTTCATCACTCAATATTGCCTAGGGTCAATAATTCTCCAATTAAATAGTGGCCAAGGATTGGTTGACATCAATAATATACAAAACATGGACCACAAATTAGAGGCCAGCATAAAAGGTGGTGAATCTAAGATTTTTTATTATAGCAGCTGAAACTGTTATTTTTCTTCGGGCTAAATCATCTTGAATATCTTGTAATTCATAGTTGGAGGTTTATGCTTCAAGTGATTTAGGGTTTAGCATTGGAAATTGTAATTTCAAATTTATGTTTTCTTTAATGCCCATAGTTTTCGTTCTCAACGGATATAACCAGATATAATATTATAGTTTCTCCGTACGATGGTTTTTAGGAGGTATTGAGCTTGCAATGGAGTCAATCTTGAATCTGACAAGTAGTGCATATGAGGATGAAAAACACAGGAAGTTGCAGCCAGAGTTTAGATTTCATCCCACTGATGAGGAATTGATTACTCACTGTCTCACGAAAAAGATTTTGGACAACACCTTCTCTAGTTGTGCAATTGTAGTGGCCGACTTGAACAAGTGTGAGCCTTGGGATCCACCAGGTACATATATATGATGTATCACCATGATATGATATTTTATCATGAACTAGTACATAATTTTGATGGCATAATTTGATTTCATTTTCTGTTGTTACATGCGAACGAGAACTTATATATTAGAATTATTATGCTATAACTAGTGATGATAACATGTGTGTAGAAAAAGCTAAAATTAGAGAGGAGGAATGCTACTTCTTAGGCCATAGGGCTCGCAAGCATCTGAGACACCATCATATCAATAGAGAAAAAGAGACCAGATGCTGGAAAATGATAGGGAAAGATTGAGAAGTTTTTAGTTCAGGATCTTTCGCACTGATTGGAATGAAGAAAACATTGCTTTTCTACAAGGTGCAGAACCTCCAAAGGGGAGAAAACCAACTGGTCAATTCATGAGAATTGTTACCAAGGAAAATTCTCTTTTCATTCACCCCACAAAAACTACAAGGTACATTGATACAATTTAGAACAGTATATACATTCATCTAGCTCTGGGTTTAAGAAATAGTGTGACATAAATCAAGTTGTAATGCCAACTTGTGAATTAATGTTTTGATATTGAACCTATAACCACGGATTAAGCAACTCCCAGGTTTACAGTCCCTATACTATACAATCCACATATGCCTCTGCCACCTGACTATTGAAATATGGGATTTTCCACAGATCCATATTTTCCTTTTTTGCACTCTTCAAACGTGCTTTCAAAGCCATTTCATAGCTCTTGTGCATTCCATAAAGCATTAATAAATAACTATGTTAACAACCTTCACTAGACTATTAATGGACTCCGTTAAAACATGTAACAACCCTCCATTGCTGTAATATTTTTATGATTTAACTGAATTTTGTTAGATAGAATGGTTGAAGAGCCACGAAAAATACTAGAAATACTATCCAAGTGAACAATTATTAATGAATAAATACACCAGATGTATGCAATTGGAAATGGGAAACCTAGACATGAGACTCTTGCCAAAGACAACAAATAAAATCTCATTAGTGAATGAGATTGGATAATTCTTTCATGATAATATTCAAGATGAAATTCTAGATAAGCTTAATGGATGGGAGAGGAAGATCCATTAAGTTGCTTCACTGGAGAAATATGATAAGCATGGAAAAGCATAAAGGTGTCGTAGGAGAAGAATGAGTGCTTTTATGGAAAAGCCTGGGCAACAAGATAAGAAAATATCGAAAAGTTTGGGATGCCGTGAAAGGAAACGTTATCATAAAAGAAGGATATTGAATACCTGGAAAGAGGATCAACAAGGTTGTTGATGCCTAGATGGAAAGAGCTTGTTAGCTCAGGGGTGAAAGGGAGGAAGCAATTCTTAGTTGGGTGGAAAATATGTGTGATATTTCCAAGTATTTCTAATGTGATGTGAATTAACTATTACTTATTATTCTTTTACTAGAATTGTTTGCATGTAAATTTTAAAATCTTGATCATTGTGTTATATGTTATCTTTGTGAAAGTGTGGAACCTTTACATTGAAACAAGTGGTTCAGTAACCATGTTTTCATGGAATGAAGAGTTAACTGTAGTACTTATTATTCATTGTTATGATGGATTATTTGAAATCAAAATAAAAAGGAAAAACTGTATTTGGAATAGCTAGAGTTGATCATTCTAAGGGTTCCAATTGATATTTCGTGTAGTGTACCAGGTATGGTTCTTTTCAAGTATACTGTTTTTTGTTAATGTGATTATGGTTTACTTAGTTACTGTGCATTTTGAACCTAAAGCAATCATATTATATGCACCTTATTAAACTATATAGGAAGAATGGAGATATAAATTATGGAAATGTGCATTCATGATTCTAACCAAAAGAACATAAAGATGCCGATAGTATGGGTCGATTTATTGAACCTAGTTACAATTTTATAAATTGGTTCCTTATTAGAAGTATGAGAGGAGAGTGTGTCAATTATACTTTATCGAATACCTAGAGATAGATTACCCATATCGAGTTGTAACAATGAAATAGATAATTGCTAGGTGAAATGGTTGGGAAACTTCAAATGATGATTACAACATAATTCTTTTCTTCCACGTGTGAAATTATAATAGTACCGGGTGAACATACAGATATGTAGTAACTATTTTAGTAGTTCATTCCAATTAGAAAAAGGGCTAACTATGAAATAGTAGAAAAATTACAAGTGGAGTTAACCTTTAGGGGTAATGGGCCGATAATCAGGCAATACATGTACTCATAATAATAGCAGAGGAAGCCTACTAGGAACACCTTTTTCACAGAAGTAGTGAAACACATTAATACAAAAAAACAAATAAAGAGAATAATAAACAACTAGATATACAAAATTTATTAGAAACAAGAAGATTTGGGTAATACCTACAACACTTGAATTTTTCAACTAACCAACATGGGGAAGAAGGAAATGTGCAACCAATTGGGTACAAAGATGGGTGCTACTCCAGTAAAGATACAAAACAGTTTCCCAATGATAAATACCATTGTAGTAGCCATATTAATTCGTGTTAAATGGAAAAGGAAAAAAAAAAAAAAAACTGCAATTGTGAAAATCAGGGGAGAAAGATAGAGTAGAAACTATTTATGAGGATTTAAATCGCCTTTACACAACTCATATGACTATCGGTATCGAACATTGGAAAAGTTAAAAAAACATGGGAGAAATTACATTGACTTCATTTGATAATTGAAATAAAAAATGTATTGAAATAGAAACTATGGCTACAACTATACAATAAAACAAAATCACCAAGAAACATAACATTACATGGAAAATTCAATTAAAATAGCTTGCAAATTACATCAACACGGCAATAGAAGTATAGTTCACTTACGATAGATTTGAACTATATACAAAAATAAAGTCATTGTTGCAACCTCAAAAGAGAGAATTACATTCCCAACTCGCATGGAGCAGGCTATATGCAAACTAGAGTTAATTAATACAATACCCATTATTTTTAACAAATGTTAAAAAGGAAAATTTCTCCTATTTCTGATTTCAGAGTAGTCACGGTACAAGAGCCATGTCAGGAAAATCAGTAACCAATGTTACACCCAAGAATGCCTCAGCTGAGCCTAAAAACAATATAAGAAGCCAAGGTGAATATACCGAACTAGTAAAGTGGTAGAGGAAGAGTTACATAACACCAACATGGTGATAGCTGAGTTAGCCTATATACATATATACACTACACCTAAAGGGATTGTGTAATCTACTGTTAAACATCACCAACCAGAAAGGTCAAGGTGGGTTACAGTGCTCAAGTCACAAAGAAAGGGGGATAATCCAACCTAGAAGATGACAATCGTTTATAGTAATGATGATGTCTTCTCATCCGAACTCACAAGGAGGCAAATGGAAGGGGTCATAGTCACCTAGAGGACAAAAGTTTCCAAAACATCATATCCTAAAACAAAATATGGAATTATGTAAGATGAAATTAGGATATGAAATAAGAACAAAAGAAAATTATGTGAACATTAAATCTTTTACCTTCTTAGGATGGAAAACTGTAGGAGTAGCCGCAGTTAATGAAATTCGATCCTGGCCATCCTAGAACAGAAAACCATAACTCTTTTTTTGGCTAGGGGTTTCTGTGTTGTGGTTCATTGGGAAGTTTTTCATTCCTCTCCCAATCTGCAAAATACCGGCCAAGATATAATAAGGGTACAAGATCTCTACGTTGGGAAGAATCTGCAGGATGCGAGCAACAACAACAGCTACCCAAGATGTTGATAGAAGGGTACCAATAATAAACTTTATGCAGACCTAGTAGTTCGATGGAGATTAAGATAAGATGAGGTAACCAAATATACATTTGGGAAAAACTAGCCTCCACCAAGGTATCAAAGCATAGAATAAATTCACAATAAAGTTTTCTTGGTAGAGTCGAAGTGTGACAATAAAATATGCATAGGTAGTTAGACTGACCTTAGGAGTAATGATTTTCGTACCACGAATACTGGCTTCCTGTAATAAGCATCGAACTTAAGACCTTGCATCCTAAAAAACCTGAGTTACATCATGAATTTGGATCCGCAAAATCAGTATTAACGAAAAATAGGGAGTAATTTGCCACATTGTCACACCATTCGTGGAATAAAAAACACACCAAATGTGGTAGAGTGTTTTCACCAAGTGGAAATCGGTGAACAAATCTGCACAAAGGAGCAAGGTTTTGATAGGTTAGTCACATATAAATAATTGGAAATCAAAATAAGTGAAAATTACAGTCATTACCAGAGCACGGGACTTACCAATGGCTAGGCACAAAGAGAGTTCGTGAAGAGGAAACAAAAATAGGGGTGCTAACTCATGGTGTAGAGCTAGGTGTGATTATCGTTGTGAAGGTAAATTGATATATCTCCTCCCTAGAAATACAGTTATCCTCCAATACCATCAATGGTATTTCCTTCCCGAAATAACCATAGATCGATTAATAGGAGAGAACTGCACAAATGAGAAGTAGAAAGACAAAGTTAAGGGTTAGGGTTTGCATAGAAATTCATCCACCTTTCGATTTCCACGCTCGATCAGAGACATTCACCAAATTTCAAAACTGAAAACCAATTTGACACCCATGTCACCAACACATGGTAAGGAATGCATGGAATAATGGGATGGCGACACAGTGGATGGGGTATTTCCTTTTGTATCAGTTGTCTCACGTAACCTAGAATAGTTGGAACGAAACATAAGATGAATAACAAATACAATTGAATAGTTTGATAAATACCCACCATAATACTAAGTTCCATAGTTCTTGAAAATCAATATTTGGGTTAGGTAGGCATGACCCATTAGCTCTCGGTAGAGTATGGAGATACGATAAAATTACTCCATCTAGGTTTCAAAGGACATGTAAAATCCACATAGAGACGTCGTAATTGGTTCGAAAACATAAGATGACTTTTAGTAATATAGGCAAGGAAAAAACTGTGCATATAAGTTGCCTAAATGAGAAATGTACACAAATAAGATGTGGAAATTTTATAGATACATAAGAATGACATACTCAACAAAGGTTGGATATTATATTTCGCTTTATATCACCTTACATTCAATAAAAATGAATTGACTCTTATGACGGTGAATGGATAAAACAAAGGGAATGAGGGTATAATGTTTAACAAATGGAAAAAATAAAAGTAAAAGAATTAGTAGTTGAAATATGGAGACGTGACAAAACATATTGTATCATCTTATTCAAGAGTTTGACGGGGCTACATGTTCGAGTTTATAGTCATTTTAAAAAAAATTACCTCAACAGATTTAAGATATATATATATATATATATAACCCCAACAGATTTAAGATTGATTATATATATATATATATATATATATATATATATATATATATATATATATATATATACATACATGTTATATCTTTTTATTATATTCAATGTAGAAGGAGTTATTTATCAATTTGTTATTAAAACGTTTTAATAATAATAATAAAATTGAATTTCGTTATATATAAAATTGATATTAAATACTTTTTATATAGTAATTATTGATATAAATATTTTAAATTTCTAATTTTCTTTTTAATTGGAAAGAGTGTTTGTATTATATAATTAAGAGTTTGATTCCCAACAAAAATATTAGGCATTATAAAGCTAATTCATTAATTTTTTTCAATTATTTTTACTTTTCAAATAAGAATACATGTTTTTCCTAAAGAGAATATATTTGAGCAAAGAGGTTTTAAAGGTGAATACCTTAGAAAATACTGGAGAATATATTTGAACAAAAAAAATACGTTTTTAATAGGTGAATACCTTACAAAAAAAAATTCTAATATATAAAGCTGCTAGGAAAATCTGTTAATAAACTTCATCAACCATTAGGGAATTTGGTAGGCACGAATTGACCATTAATCTTCAGTTAACATATTTTCAATTTACACCCCTAGTTAGCATACTTGAATTTTCTATTGAAGTCTCTTAGGACATGGAAATATGTTTTGGATATGGTATCTTCCGAAATTATTCTTTTCATGACAATTTCCATATATTTATCCTTTGGGAGGGAGAATTTGACTAGATGATGTAGGATTAGAAAAAAAGATCCCATAACTGTAAGTGTGTCCACTAGACGTTCTTTAGCTAACGGAAGTCCCTAGTAGAGACCATATATGTTTTCTTTATTATTTTTTATATGACTAAGCCCTCACTAACACCTTAACACTTTGTCATCCTCTAACCCATAGAGTACCCCGCCTCCTCCTGGGCCCCTTAAATCCATAATTTCATCTTAAATAATGAATGAATTATACATTTAGTGCTCATGTTGAGATGTAGAATTTTTTTGACTCACAAATATAATAAAAAATATTTTATTTATTGTGAATACACATTCAAATATTTTTTTAATACATCAAGTTACATAGAAGAAATTACACATATTCCTCACTTTTCGTTATAAAATATCTTTAAATTTAATGTATTTAAATATAAATTATATATATATATATATATATATATATATATATATATATATATATATATATATATATATATATATATATATATATATATATATGTAAACCTAATTGTTGAGCTCTTGTCTTTTCAAATAAAATCCTCTCGAAATTGAATTATTTATTTAATCATAACTTTCATTTAATTTAGTGTTCAATTATTTATTTAATCATAGGTTTAATTTAATTTAGTGTTGAAGTACTCAAGAAATTTAAACTTTAAGAAATTATCTATATTAACTTACTCTTTTTAAATAATCTTCCGAATTGGTTGATGAATAGTTGTAAATTATGTTTTAGATTATTTCATAAATAGACAAGAATAAGTAAATGATTATTTCTTAACAAGTTAGTTACCATGTAAATATGGAATAACAATATGTTATTTTAGAAGGATGATTTAATGTATTAGCCTATACTATTTCTTTTTGATGGGATAATAGTTTTATGATTTTTCTTATTCCTTTATAAGGGTCAAGTACTCTCTCTCTCTCTCTCTCTCTCTCTCTCTCTCTCTCTCTCTCTCTCTATATATATATATATATATATATATATATATATATCAGGTTAATATTTTTTAATTGACTTCGAATGATGGTTTAATGTGTTTAATTATTTACTTGAAAATATCACCATACTCCACTCATTAACCAAAACAAATATTATAAGTACTCCACTCATGAATCAAAATATATTGTAGACTCTCTATAGTAAGATGAACCCATTAGTCCACAAGTGTTATAATTATTAAGAAACATGAAGACAACAACAATCACACTAATAGTTTTTGGTTGATTTTTTGTATGAATAAAAATAAGACCAAGGTCACAGGATGCATATTCCAAGTTGAACGTTAGGAAAAACATAGTGATGGTTTGTCACCGATGATTGAGTTATGGCTATGGATATTGACAAGGACATTCACAAAGCTAAAGTGACAATAATTGACATTTTTTTTATGAAAATAAAGGAAAAATAAGAGAAAAGGGAGATGAAAGGTCACAAATTTGCATGAGAGGGAAAATTGAAGGGAAAATGAAGAAAATAGATGTTGCAATGATAAAAATGCTTGTAAGGATTAGTTGCTAGCATTTTTTTTCCATTTATTTTTGGAGTTATCTTCTATTCTCCCATTATCTCATACTATTGGACACTTAGATCATTCTTGGAGTGTGCTTGGATCTTTCTAGTTTCACTCGGATTGGAGAAAGAAGGCAAAGGGAAAGTAGGTAAGTGCAAGGGAACAAGTGGATCAAAAATTATAGATGGATTATTTTATAGGTAACAGGTTTCATGTGTGATTTCCTTACTAATTTATGGATGCATGGTATATGCATGTGATTTTCTAGTTGTATGTCATCATTGGCATGGATATTTTCCCCGATTGACAGTGGCTTTAGCCTTGCCTCACCATTTTCTGGATAGCCATACTGTCTGGGTTTCTAAATTCAATTATTTTCTAGTTGGTGCTCATAATTTCTTATTGATGTGGGTTGTAACAAACACTCTGGAAGCCTTGGAACAACTTGGATTTAGTTTCTATCTTGGAGCCTACATTGGGACAAACACTCTAGAGCCCTTGGTGGGTTAAGTTACTAGTCCCTAGACACAGTTTGGAAAAATGGTCTAAAGGGCTTGAAGGTTATTGGTTGAGTTAGTAGATCCTAGAGCCCTAGACAACTTCGGTAGAGACTTCTATAGTTGTTGTTAATGATGTCCACCTGGAGAGATGGAATCGTTGTGGTTGAGGGCTGAGGTGATTTGGCTTAGAGAAGTCCTGGCTTGTTTTTTTTTGGTTTATTACATGAAATCCCACATTCATTCCTTCAATATGGTGCATGGGTGATTGAATAAAAGATAGATTATGTTCAACACAATGTATGGCTTGGTGGTACGTGGAAGTCCTTGATTTGGTTGGTATTTTCATATGTTAATTTGAGATATTTATTTATTGTGATCTATGAGTATTTTTAATGATTATGTTGGTGATATTATGTCTGAGTTTCCATGGTTTTTATCTTGGTTATTTGTCGGTTATATGTTGGTTATGCGATTTATATTACTTATGGCTCTTGACATGTTTTGATGAATGTATGAAAGCTTAATGAATTCATGGGCTAAAAAATATTATTACAACTATTATGAGAGGAAATTAGACCTTCTTGGTGATTTTCATATAAGTTTCAGACTCCTATCATCATATATGCATTCATGGTCTGTAGCTTATATGTTCACCATATGTTTTCCAAAATGACTGTCATGGTGAGGCTTGGTTAGGTCCAGTTCTTGTCCATATTCTGTATGTTTAGTATCATCCTTATGTCATTTATCATTTTGATAAGTATTAGGCAGTTCTAGCCAAGCATATGGAGGTTGGACTAGAAATGTGGCTTAGATATCAATACCGCAGGCACTCAACTAAGTAATTTAGTTGAAAATCACATGGAGTAAGGTTTGCGATTGTGGTTGGAGGACTACAAATGCATGCAGACAATGTCAAGGATGTGGTTGCGAGTCTATGTCACCGAAAATCAGCCCCATATCAGGGTTTGGTTTCCTGGGATGGTTCTTAGGCCCCTGAGTGTTCATGTAGTGTTGAGGGATGTTGTGAGTTGTCAATTTGTGATTAGTTGTAGGCCCCGCTTCCTTAATTGAATCTTGGAGGTTGAGTCATTGTTGGATTGAATGGGCTCAGACCTAGGTTCAGAGTTAGCTATGCTAACTAACAAAACCCTACACTATCGGCCCTTTCAGCAACAAAATGCATAGCGCAAGCTACTGTAGTCTCGTTGAGGCAGTATTGGGAGATGTTCAAACCAATATTTTTCATATAAAAGGCTATGTGATGTGGCTTAAGGCGTTTTCTATAGTTTAGGCCTGATCTAACCTTTGCGAACCCTTATTCAATAAACTCAAGTGATTTTTAGTTAAAGAAAGTCATAAGCTTTGCGTAAAAATTTAATCATGCATGAAATAACATATAATAGTAGATCCAGAGCTTTGCAAAGTAATTAAGATAAAATACAGATAAATATCACTCAGTTGCGCATCAATATAGAAAATACAGAAGTGTATAATAATAGACATAGGATATAATTCAACTGCAGACTTACCAAGGTATCTGCACACTCAGCTGTAGGATCCTTCCTTTTCACCAAAACACAGAAATATCTACAATTACAGACTCAATAGTATGTCATCCATCAAGTGATTTCAATCCTTAGACTCACTAAGACATCTTTTTATACTCTTTTATATTACAATACCATGGTCCACAACCATGGGTGGATCTCGTAACAATACCAAAATATAAGGGGTTTTGACCTTCCTCAAACCCCTTGAATCCTTTGTGACCTTCCTTACTCGCACTTCACTCCTCAAAATGGGGAGACTTACAATATTTTAACAAAATTGACCCCAGGGACCTTGTCCCAACAGTCATGTCATAGTAACTCTTTAACTCATGTTTACCCTAGTAGGCCAGTGAATATGGGTAAATGTGGGAGGCGTGGTTATAGGTTGGTATCATAGATCCCATGTTGAACACTTGGCCAAGATGGGAAGAATGTTTTTTTCATGCAGGCATGTAAGTTGTCTATGTGTTCACATGCATGCATTGTGATGGTCACTGTTGTGGTATTATTCCATCATGACACTAGTATGATGTTGGTATGCTGAGATGATGAATATGTTTATATATATATATATATATATATATATATATATATATATATATAATGCTAATTTAGACTGATTTGTTCACAAGAGATAACCTCCCCTGAATTTCAATGAGGTATGTTGATCATTCTTATATTTGGTTTACCTTGCATGGTATGTTTGCAGGAAGAAAAATATCAAGGTGAGTAACATTCTAACAATCTCAAGTTAAAAGTTCATGTAATAAAGGTTAATAAAGGTAAATTATGACCAAGGCCATGGGACACGTATTTCAAGTTAAATTTTGGGTAAAGTATCCTAGTGGGAATCACTTATTGTTTATTATGGGTAAGAGGAAATTGCTAAAGGCTTTGAAAAGGGAAAAAGGCATTATTGGAATTTTATTTATGAAAATAAAGGAAAATAGGAGAAAAGGAAGGTGAAAGGTCACAGGTTTCATGTGAGGAGGAAATTGAAGGGAAATAGAGGGAAAATGAAGAAATTAGAGGCATCAATAATAAAAAGTCATCAAATCTTTAGTTTGGGACCTTTCGTTGACTGAGTTCTGGAATTAGTTCTAGAGAGGATAACAACAACAAGAAGATAAGGAAAACAAGCAAGGAAGAAAGGACAAGGAAAGGAAAGGAAAGCAAAGGAAATAAAGGATCAAGAAAAGAAAGGGTGGATCAAGTTGCTTCAGCGAGAACACTTGCAGGTAATAGGTTGCATGTATGATTTCCTAAGTAGATTTTGCATGCATGTTATATGAATTTGTTTATTTAGTTCATTTTTTGTCATTGGCATGGATTTTTTCATGTTTTGGCAGTGGTTTTAGCCTTGCCTTGACATTTCTGGATAGCCATGGTGTTATGGGATTCATTCTTGGTTGATATTTGGATTTTCATAAGGTTTTGGATCAAGATCAGGTGGTCTTGGGAAAATCCCAAAGGTTGGGGGTGGAGATGGTTTTCTCTAGGAATCCATCAACAGGTGGTGAGATGGGAAAATTCCTCAGGGCGTGTGAAGGAATTCTGAGGCATTCAAGATTTGTTTAGTTTTATGATCTTGGGTCCAATTTAGGTTAGATCAGGGCAGTGTGAGGGTGGACGTGGCTTAACTTCTCCATTCCCTTGTTTTTTATGGATCTTTTTATCCCATGCGATCCCAAAATCATGTTTGGAAAATGGCACGAGGGTGATTGGCTGAAAGAAATATTTGGGTCAAGCCAATCTATGGTCGGGTGGTAAGTGAAAGTCCCTAACTTGGTTGGATTTTTCATATGTCAATAAGATCTAATTTCCTCTTGTATTTCATGAGTATATGTCCTTGTTATTGTGTGGATTTAATGATTGTTCTATCAATGTTATTTATCTAGTTATATGTTGGTTATAAGCATGTTTCTATTATAGATTCAAGTTATGGTTATTTTCATGTTTGATTGATAAATTAATGATTAATGAATGCATGACCTAATAGATTATATTGAATGTATTGTGAGAGGGAACTAGTCCTTCCTCGTGAACCTTAGATAAGTTTCATATCCCTATGTTCAAATATGCATTCATGATCTCATGTTCGCTATGTGCTTGACGGAATGTATATCATGGTCAGGATTGGTTAGGTCAAGGTATTGATTGTGTTTTGTGTTAGAGGCTTTTCCTTATGTCATTTACCTTCTTGGAAAGTTTCGTCAAGTTTTGGGTAGTGGCCTGGAGTTTACCCTAAAAAGGTGGTACAAATTTCACGGTATCAAGCACAAAACTGTGAAAAAAATATTGCATTCACTCCCTTACAAGATTATGCATGTGACTGGAGGCTTTCAATCACATGGATGGAGACTTGTGCATGTGATTGGGAGTTAAGATCAGTGAAAAAGCAAGTTAGGTTAGGATTTCGGAACTTGGAAGCGTGGTTTAGCTCATGGGTGTCCTGTAGCACCTGAGGGTAGTCAATAAGGTATTTTTTTGTTGGATCCATTTCCTTAAAGTTATCTAGGAGGTTGAGTCATGTGATAGTAACCCTCAACTCATGTTTACCCCAGACAGGCCGGTTAAAGTGGGTAGATATGGGAGGAGGCCTTACACAGTGGTATCAGAGCATGGTTCAAAACTTCGACTAGATGGGCTAGATGCATGTTGTTATACATGAATTTTTATTTTTAAGGTTTCTATATGTACTATATGTCATGACAATGTGTTGGTATGTTATGAGTCTTACAATTTTACGAACATAGAGTAGGAGATGTAGATCATCAGAGTGAGGTTGCAACATTAGATCTTGGGGTAAGAGGAAAACATCATACAATTTTGTATCTTGGGTAGGCAGGTATGTTGGTTAATGGTTTTTATATATATTATGGTTATGTACATGCCTTTCATTCCATTTTTGTTGTGATTACATGCACGATAGATGTTAGTTGATCAATGCAGTCATATGCACATGCGTCGAGGAGTCATGAAAGCTAGTAACTTCTTGTTATATGCATTTTAGTCACATCAATGGAAGTCATGTTATTGATATTATGGTCATATTCATGACGATTATCGTGCTTATCTGGAATGACTTCTGCAGATGTGATAACATCCCTTGAGATAGATTGAGGTATGCATTGGATTATGCTGTCTAATGGTTTAGCTAACATGGTATGGTTACAGGTTGTTTGAATGTTGATTAATTCCTTGATATTGGTATGTGTCTATAATATTGCATGAGGGAATGATATTTCTTTAAGATGGTTATACAGACATAATATCTGTTGAGAGAGTTAATATGTACTTGAGTACAAGTGGGTGCTAGTTGTAGTAATTATGACTAATGACTATAGGTTGTTTGTTGATTATGACATGGTTGTTAGTCTTGGTAAATTTTGATTTCAAATTAATGGACATGATTTCTTGATCTTTGGGACATGTGACTGACATGTGTGAGAAGTTATACAGAAACATGCTTGGTATTAGCATGACAAGGAAATAGTTGATTAGTTTATATAACTAACATTTGGGTGATGTGACAATACAAATTAAAACTTGATTGTAGTAAGGTAAATAGTAAAAGAGACGAATTGGGTGAGAGTTACTTTGGCTATGTTTTGAAACCACAATTACGAACGAATGAGTTCTTTGTGTTGGCATTATGACACAGGTTTGGAACAAGTTTGGCTCTATGACATAAGTGTTGTCCTTGATGGCAACTCACTCAAATGGTAGATCACAGTTCAGGCTCTCAAAATGAAAGAAAATGAGGTATACGCAGGTTCCTCGTAACAAAGTCACATATACACACAGGTGTACCGATCAGAAGGCGTGTATACATATGCATGCACTTTCATGCAAAGAAAAGCGTGTACATGTGGGAAAACTTATGGTTGGTCCATGGTATTTAGTCCGACATATTTGAACCTATGGTTTTGGTCCTTGGTATTGCATTTAAAGTGTTGAACCCAAGTATTGGGTCCCTAGTATTTGTTTCTCAATGGTTTTGGACCATGGTTTGAGTAAGGCCTAAGACTATGAAAAGGGAAGGAGATCATTTGGCAAGGGTATGGACTTATGTGTTGAATATCTTGAGAGGAGCAAGATCTAGAATACTGGTGATTGGTTGGTGAGTTACAGCTAGATCTGAATCAAGGACGAACTTGAGCATTACATGATGGTTAAGATCTATTAATGGGTCGAGATCTCAAGGCTCGAATAGTAGTATCATTGTGTGATTTTGATCTATTATATTTGGCGCATGATTAGATCTATAAATCTGATAATCTGGGTATAACTGATGTCCGATTAAGTAAAAGGATAAATTATCTTTTATAGATCTATACGCAGGTTCGACACAGCAGAGGCGCGTATACATGCAGGTTAAGCAAGTGAAGACTGCATATATGCTTGCTGGCTTTGGCATAGCTGCGTATGTACGCTGGTTTCTATTGGTGAAGTAACGTACATCTCTTGAAATATATTTTAGCTGATTCTGTTTATTGCTGTAGTGTTCTGTGTTCAGAATTGGCGTTTGGTTACTGGTATTGTTTTCTGGTTTCAGCATTCTGAGAAGTTATTGTTTGATTCAGTATCTGTTTGTATAAAGGAGGTTGGTTAATGCAGATATACTTGACGTTTGATTGATATTCATGGATCCAGTCTAAAAATTTATGAAACGTGGTCCCTGGAAGAAAAGAGAAGGTAGTAGCCTTTTGTAGGTCAACACCTACGTACTAGTACCTCAGCTAGTACAAGAGCTAAGGGGGTTGTAGCTCCCTTCCAGGACAAGCTGGAGAACGAGAGAAGGTTGTAGCCTTCTGCAGGTAGCAGCCTCCGTGCTGGTATAAGACTGCACCAGTACAGAATCATTGTAAAAAGAAGTTTATAATTCAAAGAATATAGAGACATATTGCAGCAGGTGGTTTTCACCCACATTGGGTTTCCACCTTATATCTTGTGTTCTTTTGTGTGACTGTCTACTCTACTTTTCTATTCCTTGTTACTGTTATATGGTTTTGACACATATATTAATGATCAACATCTGAAGAATAAATTAAATTATAAGTCTGGAAGTTATACACGAGTTTCATTATTCAAAGTTGTGTATACACGTTGTTTCCATTAACTAAAGTAGCGTATAAAATTCTTTGTATAAATTGAAAAAGAATTTGACTTAATAATACTGATTCACCCTCCCTCTTAGTATTATTTCCAACAATTGGTATCAGAGCAGGTCCTTTAGGAGAAGCTTGATCGCTTGAAGGAAGATCTATCATCATGAGAAACTACGAAAAGGAAGCATCAATCAGGCCACCAATTTTTAATGGGAGAAATTTCGTCTATTGGAAGGTAAGAATCACTGCCTATCTTCAATCTCTTGGTACAGAAGTTTGGGATATTGTGGAAACAGGATACACATTTCCTTCAGCAACTCCTACAGATATGGCTGGTAAGAAGTAGTATGTAACAAATGCAAATGCTATCAATACCCTATCAGGGAGTCTATCTCAATCTGAATTCGTCAAGGTTATGCAGCTCAAAACCGCAAAACAAATATGGGACAAGATCGTTCTGAGCTATGAAGGAGATGATCAGGTAAGAAAAACTTCAAACTCTCAGATTTCAGTATGAAAATATCAGAATGTACAATGGTGAAAGTGTGGCTAACTATTTCCTTCATATAGATGAGATTGTTAATTGTATGAAAAGCTTGGGTGAAGAAATAAAAGAAGTTGTTTATGTTGAAAAGGTTCTGAGATCTTTGTCTCCTAAGTTTGATTCAAAAGTTTCTGCCATAGAAGAAAAGCAGAATCTACAGAGCCTTACAATGTCACAGCTGCACGGAATCCTAACTGCTTACGAAATTAGAAAAGGTGGACCATCAGACAGAAGAGAAGTTGCATTCAAAGCCTCAGGAAAAGGAGATTACAATGAGTCAGAACATATGTCAGAAGAAGAGGAAGAATCTAATTTTGTCAAGAACCTTCAATGGGGAACTGGAAGATTCAGAGGTAAGCTACCTTTCGAATGCTTCGCTTGTGGGAGAGTTGGTCATTATGCTGCCAAATGTCCTCATAAAGATAAACTTGAAAAAGGTAAGGAACCGGTTAGATGGAACAGAAAACAGAATGTAAGTAAGAAGAGCTATTATACACATGAAGATAGTGATGGATATTCAATTAGTGATGAAGATGAACAATGTAATGATTATAGACTTTTGATGGCTTTTGAAGATGATGATTTCTTGGACGCTATGGATTAAGAAGGTCTCTATGAAGAAATTTCTAAACTCAAAATTTGTTTAGAGGAAAAGAATATGATTATAGATATTCTGACATTCCAACTTGCTGAGAGAGAAAAACACAATGAAAAGTTAGAATGTGAAATTGTGGGACTTAGAAAAGATATTGAGAAAACAAAAGCTCTTAATATTAAATTTGATAAAGGATCTGAAACTTTAGATGAGATTATCAAAGTGTAGCATTCTCCTCTAATCAAGACAGGTCTTGGATATATTGAAGAAGCATCTCAAGCACAGAAGCAAGCACAAAAGCCATCCACCTCCAAAATTTATCTTGATGCAGCAAGGAGAAGTGAACAGGTTCACAATCCTCAGCAAAAGCATAATGCAAATTACCAGGTAAATCATGGACAATTTACCTCAAGAATGAACAAAGACTACTAGGTAAATCGAGGGCAATCTACTTCAAGGATGAACAGAAGCTACAACCAACCACATTTAAATCCTTCTCAATTTGCCTCAATAACGAATGTCAATAGAAACTACAATCATTTGGTTGGTAGATTTGATAATCACAGGAGTTTCTTCAATGGCCAATGTTTCTCTTGTCATAACTTTGGTCACAAAGCAGCTCAATGTGTTGCCTACAAGAAAATCATGACTAGAGAAGCTCAAAAACAAAGGAGTATGACTGGGATCATGAAAAGGACCTACAATAACTTTTCTGCTCTTGAGAATGAAGTAGAATGTCCTATTTGTAACAACTTCAATCATGAAGATTCTGAATGCAGGAGCAAGTTTCAGCAAACAACTCAGAAGGAGCAAGTTTCATTGAGTCCCAAAACATGGAAAAAGAAAGAATTGCAACTAGAAAGATGTGGGATAACCTTATATGAATAAGGACAGGAAAATTAGTGGTACATCGATAGTGGATGCTCAAAACATATGACAGGTGATAAAGATAAACTTCAGCCATATAGTGCAGCGTTAGAAAAGGAAAAGAAGGTCTCATTTGGAAATGACACCCCTGCACTCATAAAAGGTAAAGGTTCTATTCTTTTGAAAGAAAAGGTCAAGGCTGGAAATGTTATGTATGTTGATGGCTTAAAGTGTAATTTATTAAAGGTCAGTCAAATGTGTGATTAAGGAAATGAAGTAATATTTCGATCAAATGAATGCATTGTTCGTGAGCTTGATACATGAGAAACAGTGACCAAAGGCATAAGAACTCCAAATAATTTATATATACTCAACGGAGGACAACAGCAATGCTATCTAATAAAGAATGATGAACATTGGCTATGGCATAGAAGATTAGGGCATCTAAGCTTCTCACAGATAAGGAAAGCATGCAAATATCAGGCGGTTCGTGATCTACCTGACATCAGAATTCTAGACAATACAATATGCAAATCATGTCAATTTGGTAAGCAAACTAGAACTAATTTCCCTGAGAAGGAAGGATCAGCTAGCAGACCACTTGAACTTGTCCATACTGATGTATGTGGTTCATCTAGGAAAAGGTCACCTCGAGGAGAAGAATACTTTATATTGTTCATTGACAACTTTTCCAGGATATGTTGGATAGGACTTATGAAGCATAAAGATGAAGCTTTCAAAAAATTCAAATCATTAAAAGATTTGTTGGAGAAAAAATCAGATCACATAATCAAATGCCTCAGGTCTGATCGAGGAGGAGAATCTACCTCGGATGAATTTTTTGATTTTTGTGAAGAACGTGGAATAAGAAGGGAATTCTCTACTGCAAGGACTCCTCAGCAAAATGTAGTGGAAAGGATGAATAGAATGATTCAACAAATGGCTCGTGCTATGCTTGATGAGTCTAGAACTCCCGCAACCTTTTGGGGTGAAGCCGCATTTGCTGCAGTTACTATTCTCAACAAGACAAATATCCGGGTAAACAACACTCAGACTACTCATGAACTTTAGTATGGTAAGACTCCCACAGTAAAATACTTCAAAATTTTTGGAAGCAAATGCTACATCAAGAAGATTGATGAAAATCTTGGCAAGTTTGAACCTAGAGCAGATGAAGGCATTCTTCTTGGTTACTCTCCCCACAGCAAAGCATACAAGTGTTACAATAAAATACTGGGAAAAATTGTTGAAAGTATTGATGTAGTGGTTGATGAAGAAGGAAACACCCCTAGGGAGGCAAACTCTAAATATTTCGAAGATGATGAGGACTATCCATCAACATCAAATCAGATTCATGATGAAGAAGAAACCGATGAGGCACCAGAAGAATAGATAAGGATAGAAGAAAAGACTCCATCCAGGTACGTTCAGAAGAATCATCCAGAATCTCAAATTTTGGGGCAGAAAGAGGTAGGTGTACAGACAAGAAGAACCATTTTAGAAGCTTCAAGCTATCTAGCATTGCTCTCCTACACTGAACCACAAAATGTAAGAGAGGCATGCAAAGATGAATGCTGGGTCAAGGCCATGGAGGAAGAACTTGAGCAGATTGAAAAGAATAACACTTGGGAGTTGGTTCCTAGACCAAAAGATAAAAATGTCATAGGAACAAAATGGATATTCAAAAACAGGCTGAATGAAAATGGAGATGTTATTAGAAACAAGGCTAGACTTGTTTGTAAAGGGTATGCTCAACAAGAAGACATAGACTTTGAAGAAAATTTTGCACCAGTTGCTAGACTTGAGGCCATAAGAATGTTCCTTGCTCTTTCTAGCTTTCAGAAGTTCAAAGTATTTCAAATGGACGTGAAATCTGAATTTCTGAATGGAGACTTAGATAAAGAAGTGTATATTGAGCAACTAGACGTGTTTATCCTTGGAAATGATCCAAAACTTGTATGCAGACTCAAAAAGGCTCTCTATGGCCTCAAACAAGCTCCAAGGGCTTGGTATTATCGTTTGGATAAGTATCTCCATCAACAACTTTTTACAAAAGGATCAAGAGATAACAATCTATACATAAAAATTGACAATGATAAGTTGCTAATACTTGTTGTGTATCCTGATGATATCATCTTTGGTAGCAATGAAGAAGACATGAGTCAAAACTTTGCCTTAGTGATGCAAAAGAATCTGAAATGTCCCTGCTTGGTGAGCTCACATATTTTCTTGGTTTACAAGTCCAACAAAACGAAGATGGCATTTTCTATCACAAACCAAGTATCTCAAGCAGATCTTGAAGAAATATGGGATGGAGGATTCGAAACCAGTATGTACCCCTATGGTAATAGGATGTAGCCTCAGTGCAAATGATGAATCAGCAGTAGTACATCAACCAACCTATAGAGCCATGATTAGTAGTCTACTCTGTCTAATAGGTACCCGACCAGACATTATGCACGCAGTGGGAATAGTTGGAAGGTTTCAGGCAAATCCAAAGGAAACTCATCTTCAGGTAGTTAAGAGAATTTTTAAGTATCTTCAAGGAACTCAAAACTATGGCTTATGGTATCCTAGAGGTACAAATGTCACACTTCATGCATATATAGATGTGGTTTGGGTAGGAAGCGTGGATGATAGAAAAAGCACTAGTGGTGGTGCATTCTTCATGGGTCCTAGATTAGTATCTTGGTTCAGCAAGAAACAATGTTTTATTGCGTTATCTACAACTGAAGCAGAATATGTAGCTATTTGCATCTTGCTACACACAACTCCTTTGGATGATTCAAACATTGCAAGACCTTCAAATCACTTGTACTCCACCTATCTCCATTTTTTGTGATAATACATGTGCAATCAGTATTTCAAAGAATCCTATTATGAATTCAAAGACTAAGCACATACTGATCAAGTATCATTTTCTTCGGGAACAAGTGCTTGAACAAAAAGTCAAACTGGAGTATGTTCCCTCTAAGGAACAAGTTGTTGATATCCTCACCAAACCACTGCCCAGGGAGACATTTGAATACCTCAGACAGAAGTTGGGGGTAGTTGATGCATCATCTTGTTGTTGAATCTTGTTTGTTTCAGAGAAAAGTGGTTTTGCGCGAGTTGAATGAGGAGGATCCGCGTACATACACCGATTTATGAAGGTACAGTCATGTATATGTTGGTTTGAAGAAAAGCAGTGGGGCCAGGCTCAAGATGAAAAGAGTCTGATATGGGTCTGACAGAGACCATCTGGCACAGGTTCAGGGGGAGCATATATTCTTCTAATAATGCATTGTTGGAATTATCTTAGAAGATCTTGGTTCAAATTCACAGTTGGTTTGATTTCAGGTAGAATAGGTGCAGAAGGAGAACATGGGTGTTGGTCTGAATAATGATTCACAAATGCTGCTCATGTTAGTTTTTGAAAACTGTCAGAGTCTTGTTGTAGATATTTTGTCTCTATGTCTTATATTCCTTTTATCAAGGTCATGTAACAACGTATTTTGTTTTCCCCACTATGCCTGGGATGAATGATGTAATGTTCTTATTTTATCATGCATTCCCACTTGGTTGGGTGAATGAGTCAATACTGGTATATTCCCATTTGATGGGAGATGGATGTATGTATGAGTCTTTGGTGATAGTAAGGTCATTTATGATGTATAAATTCATGTTTCTTTTATAGAACATCTTCTTGCAGACCTTGCCTACAAGTCAGGGGGAGCTTGGATAGCACAGCAAAGCAGAGAATTCAGCATGGACTGAAGGGGAGCATAACCCTTTTCCCTTGATGTCAAAGGGGTAGAATGACTTTGAGTGAATTTGGGTTGTGATCAAGTCCAAAGCGGGAGATTTTTGGCACTAAGACATAGGTTTGGAACAGATTTGGCTCTATGACATAAGTGTTGTCATTGATGGCATCTCACTCAAATGGCAGATCACAGTTCAGGCTCTTAGAATGAAAGAAAATGAGGTATATGCAGGTTCCTCGTAACAAAGTCGCGTATACACATGGGTGTACTGACCAGAGGGTGCATATACGTATGCATGCACTTTCATGCAAAGAAAAGCGCGTACATGTGGGAAAACTTATGGTTGGTCCATGGTATTTAATCTGACATATTTGAACCTATGGTTTTGGTCCTTGGTATTTCATTTAAACTGTTGAACCCAAGTATTGGGTCCCAAGTATTTGTTTCTCAATGGTTTTGGACCATGGTTTGAGTAAGGCCTAAGACTATAAAAAGGGAAGGAGATCATTTGGCAAGGGTATGGACTTATGTGTTGAATATCTTGAGAGGAGCAAGATCTGGAATACTGGTGATTGGTTGGTGAGTTACAGCTGGATCTGAATCAAGGAGGAACCTGAGCATTACACGATGGTTAAGATCTATTAATGGTTTGAGATCTCAAGGCTTGAATAGTAGTATCATTGTGTGATTTTGATCTATTATATTTGGCGCATGATTAGATCTATAAATCTGATAATCTTGGTATAACTGATGTTTGATTAAGTAAAACGATAAATTATCTTTTATAGATCTATACGAAGGTTCGACACAGCGGAGGCATGTATACACGCAGGTTAAGCAAGTCAATACTATGTATATGCTTGCTGGCTTTCGCATAGCTGCGTATGTACGCTAGTTTCTATTGGTGAAGTAGCGTACATCTCTTGAAATATGTTTTAGCTGCTTCTGTTTATTGCTGTAGTGTTCTGGGTTCAGAATTGGTGTTTGGTTACTGGTACTGTTTTCTGGTTTCAGCATTCTGAGAAGTTATTTGTTGATTCAGTATCTGTTTGTACAAAGGAGGTTGGTTAATGCAGATATACTTGATGTTTGATTGATATTCATGGATCTAGTCTGAAAATTTATGAAACGTGGTCCCTGGAAGAAAAGAGAAGGTAGTAGCCTTCTGTAGGTCAGCACCTACGTACTAGTACCTCAGCTAGTACAAGAGCTAAGGGGGTTGTAGCTCCCTTCCAGGAGAAGCTGGAGAACAAGAAAAGGTTGTAGCCTTCTGCAGGTAGCAGCCTACGTACTGGTATAAGAGTTCACCAGTACAAAATCATTGTAAAAAGAAGTTTCTAATTCAAAGAAGATAGAGACATATTGCAGCAGGTGGTTTTCACCCACATTGGTTATCCACCTTATATCTTGTGCTATTTTGTGTGACTGTCTACTCTAATTTTCTGTTCCTGGTTACTGTTATATGGTTTTGACACATAGATTAATGATCAACATCTAAAGAATAAATTAAATTATAAGTCTGGAAGTTATATGCGAGTTTCATTAGTCAAAGTTGCGTATACACGCTGTTTCCATTAACTAAAGTAGCATATACAAATCTTTGTATAAATTGAAAAAGAATTTGACTTAATAATACTGCTTGACCCCCCCTCTCAGTATTATTTTCAACACTTTGCATACAAGAAGTATTATTACCCTTTATCTTCTTTCACATTATGTGGATATGTTTTATATTCATGATCATGTATTTGATAGGTATAATAGTTGGCTTATAGTTATGGATGGATTTTTCAAGGAATTGGAGTCGCTTGAGAGATGATATATGTATATGTTTAGTTACAAGGAAGTCTGCTTGGCACAACACAGTAAGGTAGCTGGTAAATTGGATATCTATTTATGCACTTACAACCATGTGTTTATGGTAGTATGATGGAGGGCAGTTACATGGTAAAAGAGATCCATGAAATCTTGAAGAAGCCTTGGGTTGAGATTTCCTTTGGAAGTATTGGGAACCCATGGGGATAGAGTCATAATGTTCATTTCTACTTTCATGATTTTGGTCCTTTGTGATTAGGTTTCCTTTGATTTGTAGTTTTGTTTGTGTTGTTGGCATTATGGCACAGGTTTGGAACAGGTTTGGCACTATGACATAAGTGTTGTCCTTGATGGAAATTCACTCAAATGGAAGATCACAGTTCAGGCTCTCAAAATGGAAGAAAATGAGGTATACGCTGGTTCATCTTAGAAAAGTCGCGTATGCGTATGCACGCACTTTCATGCAAAGAAAAGCACATACATGTGGGAAAATTTATGTTTGATCCATGGTATTTAGTCCGACATATTTGAACCTATGGTTTTGGTCCTTAGTATTGCATCCAAAGTGTTGAACCCAGGTATTGGGTCCCTAGTATTACTTCTCAATGGTTTTGGACCATGGTTTGAGTAATGCCTAAGACTATAAAAAGGGAAGGAGATCATTTGGCAAGGGTATCGACTGAAGTGTTGAATATCTTAAGAGGAGTAAGATCTGGAATACTGGTGATTGATCTATGGTGCATTGCTGAATCTGAACCAAGGAGGAACCTGAAGCACTAAAGATGGATACATTCTACTAATGAATCAAGATCATAAGGCTTGAATAATAGTATCATTATAAGATGTTTGATCTGTTATATTTGGCGCATGATTAGATCTATAAATCTGATAAACTAGGTATAATAATCTCTGAATACTTGAAAAAGGAGAATTATCTTTTATAGATCTATACGCAAGTTCGGCACGGCACAAGCGCATATACACGCAGATTCAGCAACTAAAGAAAGCGTATACGTTGGTTGGCTTTGATACAACAGCATATGTACGCAGGTTTATGCATAGTGAAGTAGTGTACGTTTCATGAAATATGCTTTAGCTACTTCTGTTTATTGTTGCAGTGTTCTGGGTTCAGAATTGGTGTCTGGTTACCGTTAATGTTTCCTGGTTACAGCATTCTGAGAAGTGTTTGGTTGATTCTATATTGGGTTGTACAAAGGAGATTGTTTGTTGCAGATATACTTGATGTATAATTGATGTTATTCATGGATCCAGTCTGAAAATTTATGAAACGTGGTCCCTGGAAGAAAAGAGAAGGTTGAAGCCTTATGTAGGTTAGCACCTACGTACTGGTACCTTAGCTAGTACAAGAGCTAAGGGGGTTGTAGCTCCCTTCCAGGAGAAGCTGGAGAATGAGAGAAGATTATAGCCTTCTGCAGGTTGAAGCCTGTGTACTGGTATAAGACTGCACCAATATAGGATCATTGTAAAAGGAAGTTTCTAATTGAAAGAAGATAGAGACATATTGCAGCAGGTAGTTTTTACCCACATTAGGTTTCCACCTTACATCTTGTGTTCTTTTGTGTGACTGTCTGCTCTATTTTTCTGGTCACTATTTATATGATTCTGACACACAGCTTAATGATCAACATCTGAAGAATAAATTAAATTATAAGTATGAAAGTTATACGCGAGTTTCATTAACCAGAGTTGTGTATAAACGTCGTTTTCACTAACTAAAGTTGCGTATACAAATTTTAGTGTAAATTGATCAGATTTTTATAATACTGATTCACCCCCCCCCCTCCCAGTACTACTTCCAACAATTGGTATCAGAGCAGGTCCTTCAGGAGAAGCATGACCGCTTAAAGGAAGATCTATCATCATGAGAAACTACGAGAGATAGGCATCCATCAGGCCACCAATTTTTGATGGGAGCAACTTCGTCTATTGGAAGGTAAGAATCACAACCTATCTTCAATCTCTTGGTACAAAAGTTTGGGATATTGTGGAAACAGGATACACATTTCCATCAGCAACTCCTACACATACGGCTGGTAAGAAGTAGTATGAAACAAATGCAAAGGCTGTCAATACTCTATTGGGGAGTCTATCTCAATTAGAATTCATCAAGGTTATGCAGCTCAAAACCGCAAAAGAAATATGGGACAAGATCATTCTGAACCATGAAGGAGATGATCAGGTAAAACAAGCAAAACTACAAACTCTTAGAATTCGATATGAAATTCTCAGAATGCACAATGATGAAAGTGTGGCTAAATATTTCCTACATATAGATGGGATTGTAAATTGTATGAAAAACTTGCGTGAAGAAATAAAAGAAGTTGTTTTGGTTCAAAAGGTTCTAAGATCTTTGTCTTCTAAGTTTGATTCAAAAGTTTCTGCCATAGAAGAAAAGCAGAATCTACAGAGTCTTACCATGTCCCAGCTACAGCGAATTCTAACTTCTTACGAAATGAGAAAAGGGGGACCATCAGATAGGAGAGAAGTCGCATTCAAAGCCTCAGGAAAAGGAGATTAGAATGAGTCAGGATATATGTCTAAAGAAGAAGAAGAATCAAACTTTGTCAAGAACCTTCAACGGGGAACTGGAAGATTCAGAGGTAAGCTGCCTTTCAAATGCTTTGCTTGTCGAAGAGTCAGTCACTATGCTGCAAAGTGTCCTCATAAAGATAAACTCGACAAAGGTAAGGAACCGGTTAGATGGAACAGAAAACATAATATAAGTAAGAAGAGCTATTATACACATGAAGACAGTGATGGACTTTCAAATAGTGATGAAGATGAACAAGGTAATGATGATAGACTTTTGATGGCTTTTGAAGATGATGAATGCTTGGATGCTATAAATGAAGAATATCTTTATGAAGAAATTTCTAAACTCAAAATTTGTTTAGAAGAAAATAACATGATTATAGATACTTTGACATTCCAACTTGCTGAAAGAGATAAACACAATGAAGAGTTACAATGTGAAATTGTGGGACTTAGAAAAGAAATTGAGAAAGCAAAAGCTCTTAACCTTAGATTTGCTAAAGGATCTGAAACTTTAGATGAGATTATCCAAGTACAACGTTCTCCTCTAATCAAGACAGGTCTCAGATATTCTGAATAAACGTCTCAAGCACAGAAGCCATCCACCTCCAAAAGTTATCTTGATGCAGCAAGGAGAAGTGAAGAGGTTGACAATTGACAACAAAAGCATAATGCAGATTACCAGGTAAAGCAGGGACCATTTGCTTCAAGAATGAACAAATATTACCAAGTAAATCGAGGGCAATCTACTTCAAGGATGAACAGAAGCTTCAATCAACCGCAAGTAAATCATTCTCAATTTGCCTCAAGAAGGGATGTCAATGGAAACTACAATCAGTTGGTTGGTAGGTTTGATAATCGTAGAAATTTCTTCAATGGCCAATGTTTCTCTTTTCATAACTTTGGTCACAAAGCTGCTCAATGTGTTGCCTACAATACCATTATGGCTAGAGAAGCTCAAAAACAGAGTATGACTGGAATCATGAAAAGAACCTAAAATAAATTTTATGCGCTTGAAAATGAAATAGAATGTTCTCTCTGTAACAACTTTGGTCATGAAGATTCTGAATGCAGTAGTAGGTTTTGGCAAACAACTCAGAAGGAGCCAGCTTCATTGAGTCCCAAAACATGGAAAAAGAAAGAAACGCAACCAGAAAGATGTGGGATAGCCTTATATGCAGAAGGATAGGAAAACCAATAGTACATCGACAACAAATGCTCGAAACATATGACAGGTGATAAGGAAAAACTTCAGTGATATAGTGCCTTAGAAAAGGAAAAGAAGGTCTCATTTGGAAATGACACCCCAACATTCATAAAAGGTAAAGGTTCTGTTCGTTTGAAAGAGAAGGTCAAAGCTGGAAATGTTATGTATGTTGATGGCTTAAAGCATAATCTATTGAATGTCAGTCAAATGTGTGATCAAGGAAGTGAGATAATATTTCGATCAAAAGGATGTATTGTTCGTGATATTGATACAGGAGAAACAATGATCAAAGGCATAAGAACTCCAAATAATTATACGTTCTCAAGGGAGGACAACAACAATGCTATTTAAGCAAGAATGATGAACACTGGCTATGGCACAGAAGATTTGGGCACCTTAGATTCTCTCAGATAAGGAAAGCATGCAAATATCAGGAGGTTCGTGATCTACCTGACATTAGAATTCCAAACAATACAATTTGCAAATCATGTCAGTTTGGTAAAAAAACCAGAGCTAATTTCCCTAAAAGGGAAGGATCAACTAGCAGGCCACTTGAACTTGTCTATACTGATGTATGTGGTCCAACTAGGAAAAGATCACCTCGAGGAGAAGAATACTTTATATTGTTCATTGACGACTTTTTCAGGATGTGTTGGATAGGACTTATGAATCATAAAGATGAAGCTTTAGAAAAGTTCAAATCATTCAAAGCCTTGGTGGAAAACGAATCAGATCGCAGAATCAAATGCCTCAAGTCTGATTGAGGAGGGGAATTTACCTAAGGTGAATTTTTTGATTTTTGTGAAGAATATGGAATAATAAGGGAATTTTCTACTGCAAGGACTCCTCAACAAAATGGAGTAGTGGAAAGGATGAACAGAACGGTTCAACAAATGGCCCACTCTATGCTTGATGAATTTGGAACTCTCGCAACCTTCTGGGGTGAAGTCGCATTTGCTGCAGTTACTACTCTTAACAAGACAAACGTCCGGGTAAACAGCACTCAAACTCCTCATGAACCTTGGTATGGTAAGAATCCCACGGTAAAATACTTAAAAAATTTTGGAAGCAAGTGCTGAATTGAAAATACTGATGAAAATCTTGGCAAGTTTGAACCTAGAGTAGATGAAGGCATTCTACTTGGCTACTCTCCCCACAGCAAAGCATATAAGTGTTACAATAAAAGACTTGGAAAAATTGTTGAAAGTATTGATGTAGTGGTTGATGAAGAAGGAAACACTCCTAGGCAAGTAAAATATGAAAATCTCGAAGATGATGAGGACTATCCTTCAACATCAAATCATATTCATGATGAAGAAGAAACTCATGAGGCACCAGAAGAATAGATAAGGATAGAAGAAAAGACTCCATCCATATATGTTCAGAAGAATCATCCAGAAACTCAAATTTTGGGGCAGAAAGAGGCAGGTGTACAAACAATAAGAACCATTTCAGAAGCTTCAAGCTATCTAGCATTGCTCTCCTCCACTGAACCACAAAATGTACAAGAGGCATGCAAATATGAATGCTGGATCAAGGCCATGGAGGAAGAACTTGAACAAATTGAAAAGAATAACACTTGGGAGTTGGTTCCTAGACCAAAAGATAAGAATGTCATAGGGAACAAAATGGATTTTCAAAAATAAGCTGAATGAAAATGGAGATGTGGTTAGAAACAAGGAAGGACTTGTTTGTAAAGGGTATGCGCAACAAGAAGGTATAGACCTTGAAGAAACTTTTGCACCAGTTGCTAGACTTGAGGCTATAAGAATGTTCCTTGCTCTCTCTAGCTTTCAGAAGTTCAAAGTATTTCAGATGGACGTGAAATCTGCCTTTCTGAATGGAGACTTGGATGAAGAAGTATACATTGAGCAACCAGATGGGTTTATCCTTGGAAATGATCCAAAACTTGTATGCAGACTCAAAAAGGCTCTCTATGGCCTTAAACAGGCTCGAAGGGCTTGGTATTATTGGTTGGATAAGTACCTCCATCAATAAGGTTTTATAAAAGGATCAACTGATAGCAATTTATATATAAAAATTGACAATGATAAGTTGCTAATACTTCTTGTGTATGTTGATGATATCATCTTTGGTAGCAATAAAGAAGACGTGAGTCAACATTTTGCCTTGGTGATGCAGAAAGAGTTTGAAATGTCCATGCTTGGTGAGCTCACATATTTTCTTGGTTTACAAGTCCAACAAAAAAAAGACAACATTTTTCTATCACAAAGCAAGTATCTCAAGCAGATTTTGAAGAAATATGGGATGGAGGATTCGAAACCAGTATGTACCCTTATGGTGACAGGATGCAGCCTCAGCGCAAATGATGAATCAACAACAGTACAACCTATAGATCCATGATTGGTAGTCTACTCTATCTAACAGGTACCCAACCAGAAATTATGAATGTAGTGGGAATAGTTGGAAGGTTTCAGGCAAATCCAAAAGAAACTCATCTTCAGGCAGTTAAGAGAATTTTCAAGTATCTTCAAGGAACTCAAAACTATGGCTTATGGTATCCTAGAGGTACAGATCTCACACTTCATGCATATATAGATGTGGATTGGGTAGGAAGCATGGATGACATAAAAAGCACTAGTGGTGGTGCATTCTTCATGGGTCCTAGATTAGTATCTTGGTTCAGCAAGAAACAAAGTTTTATTGTGTTATCTACAACTGAAGCAGAATATGTAGCTATTGCATCTTGCTACACACAACTCCTTTGGATGATGCAAACATTGCAAGATCTTCAAATCACTTTTACTCCACCTATCTCTATTTTTTGTGATAATACAAGTGCAATCAATATTTCAAAGAATCCTGTCATGCATTCAAAGACTAAGCACATACCGATCAAGTATCATTTTCTCCGGAAAGTGCTTGAACAAAAGGTCAAATTGGAGTATGTTCCCTCTAAGGAACAAGTTGCTGATATCCTCAGCAAACCACTACCCAAGGAGACATTTGAATACCTCAGACAGAAGCTGGGGTAGTTGATAGACCATCTTGTTGTTGAATCTTGTCTGCTTCAGAGAAAAGTGGTTGTACCCGAGTTGAATGAGGCGGATCCACGTACATAAGCTAGTTTATTAAGGAACAGTCGCATATATGTTCGTTTCAAGAAAAGTAGTGGGGACAGGCTCAGGATGAAAAGAGTATGATATGGGTCTGACAGAGACCATCTGGCACAAGTTCAAGGGGAGCATATATTCTTCTAATAATGCATTGTTGGCATTATCTTAGAAGATCTTGTTTCAAATTTACAATTGGTTTGATTTCAGGTGGAACAGGTGCAGAAGGAGAATATGGGTGCTGGTCTAAACAATGACTGACAATTGCTGCTGATAACTGCCATAGTCTTGTTGTAGATATTTTGTCTCTATGTCTTATATTTCTTTTATCAAGGTCATGTAATGGCCTATTTTGGTTTCCCCTCTACGCCTAGGATGAATGATGTAATGTTCTTATTTTATCATGTATCCCCACTTGGTTGGGTGGATGAGTCATTTCTGGTATATTCCCATTTCGATGGGAAATGGATGTATGTATGAGTCCTTGATGATAGGGAGGTCATTTATGATGTATAAAGTCATTTTTCTTTTATAGAACATCTTCTTGCAGACCTTACCTACAAGTCAGAGGGAGCTTGGACAACACAGCAGAGCAGAGATTTCAGCATGGACTCATGGGGAGCATAACCCTTTTCCCTTGATTTCAAAGGGGGAGAATGACTTTGAGTGACTTTGGGTTGCCATAAAGTCCAAAGGGGAGATTGTTGGCATTATGACACAGGTTTGGAACAGGTTTGGCACTATGACATAAGTGTTGTCCTTGATGGCAACTCACTCAAATGGCAGATCACAGTTCAGGCTCTCAGAATTGAAGAAAATGAGGTATACGGTGGTTCATCTTAGAAAAGTCGCCTATACATGTGGGTCACCGATCAAAAGGTGTGTATGCGTATGCACGCACTTTCATGCAAATAAAAGCTCGTACAAGTGGGAAACATTATGTTTGATCCATGGTATTTAGTCCGACATATTTGAACCTATGGTTTTGGTCCTTATTATTGCATCCAAAGAGTTGAGCCTAGGTATTGGGTCCCTAGTATTGGTTCTCAATGGTTTTGGACCATGGTTTGAGTAAGGCCTAAGAATATAAAAAGGGAAGGAGATCATTTGGCAAGGGTATCGACTGAAGTGTTGAATATCTTATGAGGAGCAAGATCTGGAATACTGGTGATTGATCTATGGTGCATCGCTGAATCTGAACCAAGGAGGAACCTGAAGCGCTAAACATGGATAAGTTCTATTGATGAATCAAGATCATAAGGCTTGAATAATAGTATCATTATAAGATGTTTGATCTGTTATATTTGGCGCATGATTAGATCTATAATTCTGATAAACTGGGTATAATAATCTCTGAATACTTGAAAAAGGAGAATTGTCTTTTATAGATCTATACGCAGGTTCGGCACGGCACAGGCGTGTATACACGCAGGTTCAGCAACTAAAGAAAGCGTATACGCTGGTTGGCTTTGATACAGCTGCGTATGTACGCAGGTTTATGCATAGTAAAGTAGCGTACATTTCATGAAATATGCTTTAGCTACTTCTGTTTATTGCTGCAGCGTTCTGGGTTTAGAATTGGTGTCTGGTTACTGTTAATGTTTTCTGGTTATAGCATTCTGAGAAGTGTTTGGTTGATTCTATATTGGGTTGTACAAAGGAGATTGTTTGTTGCAGATATATTGATGTATAATTGATGTTATTCATGGATCCAGTCTGAAAATTTATGAAACGTGGTCCCTGGAAGAAAAGAGAAGGTTGAAGCCTTCTGTAGGTCAGTGCTTATGTACTAGTACGTCGGCTAATACAAGAGCTAAGGGGGTTGTAGCTCCATTCCAGGAGAAGCTAGAGAATGAGAGAAGGTTGTAGCCTTCTGCAGGTTGAAGCCTACGTACTGGTATAAGACTGCACCAGTACAGGATCATTGTAAAAAGAAGTTTCTAATTGAAAGAAGATAGAGACATATTGCAGCAGGTGGTTTTTACCCACATTGGCTTTCCACCTTACATCTTGTGTTCTTTTGTGTGACTGTCTGCTCTATTTTTCTGGTTACTGTTTATATGATTCTGACACACAGATTAATCATCAACATCTAAAAAATAAATTAAATTATAAGTATGCAAGTTATACGCGAGTTTCATTAACCAGAGTTGTGTATACACGCCATTTTCACTAACTGAAGTTGCGTATACAAATTTTAGTGTGAATTGATCAAATTTTTATAATATTGATTCACCCCCCCCTCAGTATTACTTCCAACATGTGTCTCATGGATGTCCATTCCACTTTGTTTTGGTTTTGTATTGCTATTGGGCTTTTAGGGATTTCTTCTTGGATTATTTTAGTTCTTGACTTTTATGTTTTGAGGTATTTGGGAATTGGTTGGGAAGGTGGAAGTTAATGGAGCTAAGGGAGCGTTGTATGGTATCCAAAAGGTAATGTAAGACCCAGATGAAACTCGGTGTATGTATACGGGTAGCTAAGGGTAAGGATATGATAGCCAGTTGAATTGGTTGTGTCCAATGGTCTAAATGGGCGATAGAGAGATAGTCATTAGAAAGGTAACCAAGAAAGGTAAGTTGAATGGATTGAGGAGTCAAATGACTTGGTTATGTTAGGAACTGTGGTTCTCAACATTGTGCATGTTGTGCATGGATAATGGGAGTTATCTTAACTGTGATCATATGGTATCTGGTAATTAAGTTGTGATCGTGATTATACCAATGACTATATATATATATATATCTGTGTGTGTGTGTGTACATTTAATTGTATGATAGGTTGTTAGGGATGCAGGTGAATGGCATGAGAAGGTTCTTGTTATCAAGTGGGAAGAGTAGCCCTAAAAGATCTATGAGGTTAGTATCATGTGGATATGATTTCATATTATGTGTTTGTACTATACCTTTGTTTATGTTAAGGATAAGTAATGTTGAGGGATACATCAATAGAATGAGAGAAATGTGATCTATGGCATGCTGGGATAACCATAGATGGTGAAGAGACACTAGAAGAAAAGTTATCTGGTAGAGGCAGTGTAACCTATTGATGTCTGGTATTATTGTTGTGTATATGGTGTACCTGTGATGTTGTGTATATATGGTGTTATGTACATGTTCTTTATGCATTTGTTGTAGTGACTACAACCATCCTCCAAAATATTGACTTAGCCCATTTTGGAGGCTCCATACCAACCTTACATAACACTTTGTCTTGCTTCATCAAGTACATAAGCTTCAGTGTTTTTCATGCACAAAGGTAGCTTGTCGAGCATAGCTTGATGCATTCCCCTCACAGGTTATTAACTTGGACTTGGCCCAGTTGTAGGCTGAGCAACTTCCCTAAGAAAATTGTGCATTTCTGGACTAAAACCATCCTTCCCTCCATAATTGTGCAATTCTGCTAGCCAACACTCCCAACAGAAATTGGGCATCCCCAACAAGTTTTCCCAACCCAAAATTTGTGCAGATATAGGCAACAGTTAGCTGCTCTGCCCAGAAATTGAGCAAATCTCTTGGGCAGTCAGCCCAGCTGCCAGCCAAAAATGGGCATTTTTCTCAAGCAATTGAGCAACTGCATGCATGAGCAGTCTGGTTGACCAGTGTCACCTGGGACCAAGGAAGCTTGATTTGCATGCATGCATGATTGGTTCTTCCTGGAATAGAATAAGGAAACATGAAAAAGGCATTCCGTGAGTCAGGGAGCTATTTTTAGCAGCCAAGGGTTACATGCAAAGTTTTCTTAGAAGTTTCCCTCCAAGTGTTTCTTTTTCCTAGATTTGTGGCATGCGCGTCATGAGCCCAAAATTATTTATTCAACACATCATAGGTCATTCTTTCACATTAATATTTGATCTATGACATCCTATAGCACATCCAGGACTCTTAGACACATTTGGCTCAGCTATTCACATGTAAGTGGTCTCAACTTTTCTTTTTCAACATTTTCGTCGCTTTTTGCATATTCGCTTGTATGAGTGTTGTTTTCTTGATTTATTTGAACACTTTTTGTCATTTACATGTATACTAGCTTTTCCTAGCTTTGTTTCAGTTTTCATTGCTATCTCACTGTTGTCGCATGCATGAAACTATTTTGCACGAACATTCGCCCAATCGGGGAATCGCTTCACTCACATGCATGTTTGATCTGTTTGTTGAATATTTCATTAATTTTTTGCATGCACTGACAAGCACTTCTACTATCACTTAGTGCCTCCATGCATTCACTGTCATATTTTCTTTCAGCTGCCCGTCGACGAGTCAGGCCAACCTTGGCCCAGACTTTGACTCACCGAGACAACAATGTGCAATTTCAGGAAGGAAGGCTCTGCCTTCCTCTCCAGAAATGTGCATTTTTTCCCAGAACTGGCCTCCAAGACTGTTTTGCACATTTTTGGAGGACAGTGACTGCTGGCACAAGAAATTGCGCAATTTAGTCCCTAGGCCTGGAGTCCTTCCCAGTTGGAATTGCGCATTGCCCAATCCAAGCAGCCAACAGCTAGTCTGGATTGCGCATTGCATATATCTAGTAGCTAGCATTTCCTCCCAAGAAGTACAAACTACCTTTTATGCAGTTATGGTAGCTAGTCACCCAACTTCTCAGAAGAAATTGTGCAATCTTGCTCATCAGTTTCCCAGGTATGTTTTGTCTCATTCTGTGGAATTTTCTTTTTTTCGCTGACAGATTTCTTTCCATGCATGCATCTTATCTCCATTTCTTTCAGGTGGTCATTTATGTCAATTTCTTCCAAGAGAACAGGATCTCACGACACTGCTAGAAATGCAGCTGAGCAAATGTCCTCTAATCTGTGATCTATGAAGATACAAAGGTGCATCTAAACAAGTACATCAAACTAAAGTGGAAAGAAGTTAATGAAACTTTCATAGGAACATTTTGGGAAGACGTCGAAGACCTTCATGTGTAAATGAACTTTCACAAGGCCAACTTGTACCTGATTGCATGCAGATATCCCATGTTCGCATGCGCGGACATGATACACTAGATCGTCTCTCACACTGATCCCGAGATGATGACCTTGTGCAGTGTCAGTGGGACAAAGCTTGCGACCTTCTGTGAAAATGATTATGATGAGATGTATCAGATGTCAAAGCTCGTGATTGTCATGGAGACTACATTCAACTTTCCCAACAACAATGCTAACTCTAGAGGCATTCTGAAGGATTGGGTAAATGAGCCAGCTTGTTTCGGGATGACACCCAACCAGGTCTACAAGACAAACATAATGAGGAAGGCATACCAATACTTGATCTTATTTTCTTGTCAATTGTATGGTTAAAGAAGCACGGAAACCTTCCCACAGAGTTGGTTGGTTACATTGGACCAAGTGGCTAGAGAAGGAAAACCACGTAACTGCTCCTGCATACTAGCTCATCAGCTGAACGAGCAAGTCACAAAGGCTCGACAGTGACCCAAAGGTATGCATGCAGAGATTTACAAGTCTGCCTACATCCTAGATGTAGTCTATGCCCGACAAGAGTTCCCAGGCTTAGAGTGGGCATGGTCATTGGCGGAGACTACTGTGAACATAGATTTCAAGTTGTTGTCCGAATGGATCTTCAAAGAAGTAATCACACGTTTGTTCGATCATTTTTTCGTCCCTTTGTACAAGATGATATTCAAACAAGATCCATCCTCCATGTCAAAGGAAGCAATAGAGGAATTGATAGGAATTGTAGATTAGTATGCCTCACCGTCTCACACTTTCATCTGAATGTTCAATGCAGAGAAGCCTCTGCATGTTCTGCCAAAATTTTCCTTTGATGTACATGTCATGCAGGAAGTAACCTATCACATATCGGTAGGATTGATGGCTAGACTGCAGCGGAAGAAGAAGGCACCTTGGCCCACTCTTCCATTGTGGATTGGGTTATATGAGATCCAGAGTATCGAGCAAGCAGATGTCGAGGCAAAACTGATGAAGAAATACTTGTTTGAACTTTGAAGCTATAATATGTATGACCTACATTGCATTGTGAAGGATCACTACACGAGAGTTCAGTTCAACGGTATCCATGGGGAGTTTCATTGGGTTGAGGAGGACCCATGGAGATATTTCTATAGCTTCTCTAGACCTAATGAACTATTCAAATTCATTGTGGATTGGTTAGTGAAGCAGTATGAAGCATCATCATGAAGAGCACCAACAATAGCAGCAGCAGTAGTAGTGGAAGCAGTGCCAAGCATACCAGTGCGTGACAAAGGGAAGAGGAAGATTGTCAATCGCATGGAGGAGGAGAAAAGCTACAAGTTTCAAGCAGATCCACTTGTAGAGAAAGAAGCTATGGCTATAGAGGCAAAGAGGCAGCAACGCGACAAGTGAATCGCATGAAGGCAAAAGAAAAACAAGAGAATGGAATAAGCAGAGAAGGAGTTGCATTAGCTAAGAGAGCAACTCTGAAAGGAACCGGAGTTACACAAATAGGAGAGGGAAGCACAACAATAATAGATATAGCAGTCAGTGCATCATGTGAAAACAGACAAAGCAATGCCCATACAGGTAGTTGATTCACTTGAGCAGTTACCATCAGGCGAACAGGGTGAACCATCACAGGGGAAGGACTTTTCTCATGAGATAGAACATACACTTCAACAGTTGGATGAAGACATGGAGTAGTAGGAGTTGGAATAGCACACCGAACTCATTCGTCACAACAAAGAGGTCGACTCACCCACTTCAATCCATGTAGAAGAAGAGCAAGTCTGAGATGACCAAGGAGGCATTGAGATCCTTGGTGATCATCTTGTTTGATGAATCCCAACATAAATTTGTGTAGTATCATAGACTGTCAACTCTGGAGGATCAAACATCTCCTGTGAAAGTTGAAGAACAAGTGATCGTGACTGATGTACGAAAGCATCTAGCTGCTTTTGCTAATGCAACCAGAGTGTATGCCAAAGCCACTAGCTCAAGTGTTCATTTTCTTATTGCTAAGAATGAGTGAATTGCGAAAGAACTACAGGTAACCAAAGCAAGGAGGAGACTTGGTGACAGTGTCCACCAAAGCTGAATTGGAGAAGGCAATACTAGATGAAGTATTGTACCTTGACACAGTTATGTGAGCATTGTACTGTAAGTTTGGTACTGTGCATAAGGTGGTCATCCATCTCAATGTATGGCAACAGTGATGTGCTAGGATAGTACGCATCTTGATGAACATACATGTTTTTTTTTTTATGACATGCAAACATGGACGATGAAGTACAAGGGAGCCCCACTTCACTTGTCAAATATGGTGAGGCCAAATATATTTGAGCTGAAAGCAAATATCTGGAGTCAAATCGGGAACTATGAGGACCTCCCACAACTCATCACTAGCATATAGGCTTCCCACGCATGAGTATTCAAGAGCATGGATCTTGTGGTGCACACACATGCGATTACATCACTTGGGACCCTCACCCTAACAAAGACCAAGAAGTAGGTTTGACTAGAGCTTGACTCGTACTTCAACGAGTTGATATGCATCGCCACGAACCCAGACTTACCTATCAGTGCAAACATCATGCACAAGTATGTTACTGGTTCAGCCACATTAAAGACAGTGATGTGCATTCTTTTAGATGAGTTGGACAGAGAAGCCCGAGTAGTGTACATGGATGCTATGGAGGCGAAGGTTAGGTTTTAGATGAATGTCACCATGGAACATACAGACACTATCAGCGACTATAGAGCTTAGCATCAATATGTTACTATTGATCAACATGAGGATGTTGAGCAGTTGGACTTCTATAGTTGTCTAAGTTAGAGTGAAGTCTAGTCTGGATTTCTCAAGCCATTGTGTTCACATGGGTACATGTGCATTATAATGTTGAGTCATGTCAAGTGTAAGTGAAGTGTCAATAATAAATGTAACAGTCATAGAGTAAGTGAAGACTCATGAGGGTAGTTGAACAATCACAAAGGGGAATGTCAAGGGCCACCCCAACCTTTGCTATAAATAGTCCCTCATAACTCATTTTATAGGTTTTTGGTCAGCCGAGCTTCCGATAAGACTATCTTCGAGAAAGCTTGGACAATATTGTAATGCACCTTGGATTCTCCACTACACTGAGCTATTTCATCTCTTTGGAGTAGTAAAATGTGGTTGTAACACTTCACTATTGGGGCTAGCATGTTTACATGGATTTATTGTATTATTGGGACTTACACTTCTTTATATAATAAGAGTGATCACATTTTCATGCATATGTTATTGTTGTAGTTGAACTGCTCTGGTTTCTTAGCAATATATGTTGCTTAACTTACGTATTTGTGTATGAACTGTGTCGTATGAAATTATATGAATCCTGGTGCAAATGTGTTGTTGGTTTAACCATCACTTTGGATTGTCAACTGATATGCTCTCTAGCTTGTGATGGATCTTAACTCATGTGTTCCGTTCTCAGCTAAGTGCTGCTACAGGTTGCTAAGGGGCGCACTCATCTCACCCCCCATGTGTTAGAATGTCTCATTCACCTTCCTTGACTCACTACAGCGGTCACACCCTTGCTATTGACAGAGTTATCTTACTTTCCTCTATGCGACATCGTGGTCAAGGCATTACCTTACAACCCACTGTTGGGACTCCTACACCAAATGGTCTGAGTTCCAATTGGGACTTCTTATCTAGGAGATCCCCTTGACATTTTGGCAGGTCTAGCACCATCAACAGGAGTGCAATGTACAAACGAAGTTGCGCGCATGTTGTATGTGTGGTATTGTGTACATATGGTGTTGTGCGAATGTTGGATATTTGGTGTTATGTACTTGTGGTGTTGTGTGCATGATTTTACATGTGGTGCTATGTGAATACAGTGTTTTGTACATGTTGTACATGGAGTGTTCTGTGCATGTGGTGTTGTAAATGTCGTGCATGTGGTATTGTGCACATGTGGTGCTATGTACATGTCATGCATGTGGTGCTATGTACATGTGGTGTTGTATACACATTGTGCAAGTGGTGCTGGGTAAATTAGGTTTTATGTACACATTGTGTAGGTGGCGCTTGTAACACCCTCCTCACACATATACCTAAGTAACTGGCCAACAAAGGTAAACATGTGACAAGAAGTTACTATGATATGATTCGAAAAACCTTCCACATGAGCAACAGGACTACCGAGAACCATCCCAACCACTTAGGTAACAATTCCTTTAGTCACACTAAGTTTTTTGCCATGAAATCCCTAGACACTCACTTTCCATGGACAAGCATGCATCCAGGAGGCTCTAGACATTCCCACAACATGGGTATGCATGTGTTTCAGAACTTTTCTGCCTAGTGATGTGCCTGTGTCTCAAGGATTTGATCTAGTTTTCTAGGTCCATAGCCCATGTCACTTGCCATAACTCAATGAAACTTTTAGTAACAACGGAATAATAATCCACATATAGTTATTTAAACTAAAACTTAACTAGAACCCTACTAGTCATGACATACATTTAGTCAAACATATCACAAATATGTAATCTAGAGGTTTAAACAACAGACCTGAGCGTAGGGGTCTCATACTCATATGAGGATCAGTAAGAAGCATTTATGATTCAATCTAGGCAATAATCCATGCCAATGATAGAATATGATGAATAACCCACATGCGTGTGCCATGCATACCAAAAATAGTGAGGAAAACATACATGCAATTCTGCACGTGCAAGAACAACTCATTGTAGTTGTTGATATTGATGTCCTCATGCGCTTTCCTTCTCTTCATTTGGCTTCTTGCTCCAAAAATCCAAGTATGCCACACTCCTCCAAGAGTTCTCCAAGAAAACTCTAAGTGTCCAAGAGTATAAGAGAGAGAGAATAGAGAAAAAGATCCAAAACTGAACTTACAAAAGGATGTGAACTGATCCTCATAAGCATTTTTATTAATGAGGCCTTTATTTTCTTCATTTTCCATTATTTTTCTTCATTTTCCTCCTCACATGCAACCTGTGACCTTTCACCTCCCTTTTCTCCTAATTTCCATTATTTTCGTAAATAAATGTGCCATCTTTCTAAATCCTTTTCCATTTCCTTTTCCAATTTCCTTAGCCATTATCAATCACCGGTGATCTCAATCACTATGTTTTTTCCCAAAATTCATCTTGGAATAAGTATCCCATCAATCGTGGTTATTATTTTTCCTTTATTAACTTTTATTACATGGAATTTTCACCAGGGTTGTTAGAGAGCCCTCCCCCTTGGAGGAACATGTCCTCAGCATTCAACAACACCTATAATCAAAAAGGATTTTGTAATAAAAACATACTATCCTTGGAGATTTATAACTTATATTGTTGCAGTATTTACAATGATCATATCGCTGAGAAGAAAACGAACATGACAACATAAAAGGTATAACATCATAATGACATGACACCCATACCACTTATTAGAGCTTTATAACATATCTTAAGGTGGTATTTACATCCATATATATATGCAAATATACCAAAAATCACCAAAACATGTAGCAAAAACATATACCAAGACATATACCTAGACATTTTCTCAACCAATGAATAAAGAAGGATACATAGCGCGCATATGATGAACCATCTCCCATGTAGCTTCATCAGGCCGCAAGTGCTTCCATTTCACTTTAACCTACTCAATTTCTCATATCTAGAGCATAAGCATCTTTCTATACAAAATATATTGTCGTTTCGAAACATGATCCAATCTGGAAGCACCTATTCTTCAATTTCATGTGCAAGTACACCTATTCCCTAACTTGGAACTCCTTGAACAACCTATTCCAATATATATAGATATTTTTCCTATCCTATGATGCTTTCGTGTTCTTCTTGATTGCCTACATTTCTTGTTCAATTTATGCCATTATATTTGGTCCCATTAATGCCCTTTTAACTATCACTTCAGCTAATGGGAGTATTGTAACTTTGCCATACAATGCCTCAAACATACTCATCTTCAAGGATTCCTCGTACCCATTGTTATAAGTGAACTCTACTAGTGGAAGGTACTATTCCCACTTCTATTGTTAATGCATCACATATGTCCTCCACATGTCCTTCAATATCCTGTTGACCCTCTTTCTTTGTCCGTCTATCTACGGATAATACCCTATACTAAAGGAGAACTCTTTTCCCAAACCTACAAATAACTCCTTCCAAAACTTGGAAGTGAACTTTGCACACCTATATGAGACAATGTTCTTCAAAACTCCTCCAATCTGACCATGTCCCCAATGAAGACCTATTCTAATTCACTCGCTGAGAATGTGGACTTTAATGGAATGAAGTGTGCCACCTTTGTCAACTTGTCCACCACTACCATGATGGAATCATGTTGTCATGTTTTCCTTGGAAAACATGTGATAAAGTACATGGAAATCTCCTCCCATTTCCACTATGGAATTGGACTTGGTTGTAGCAGTCCACCTTGATGCTTACACTCTGCCTTCACCTACTGACAATCCAAACACCAAGTCATAAACTATGGTATGTCTCTCTTCAAATTTGGCCAATAATATAATTTCTTTACTACTATCACCATCTTCTAATAACTTTTGTGACCTGAGTATGGTTTGCATGAAACTACCTCAAGATCGCTTTCTTTAGCTCACTGTTATCTAGCACATATATCATGTCCCTAAATCTAATAAATCCATCGAATGTGAGATGATCGTCTGCATCATGTGCACCTACATTTGTACCTATACTTGTACCGCTACCTATACTTGTACATGTACCAGTTGTTGTATTGGTACTTGTACCACCACCCGTACCTGTACCTGTACCTAAACTCTGCTGCAATGTGTGCACTATCTCCATATACCTGACATCTTGTTGACCTTCTTATAAGATCCTATATTGTAAATCTTTCTCGTAGAACTTCATAGCTTCTATGTGATCATTAGGGGAATTTTGAGGTCTAAAATAGGCCTCCTAAGTAAATTATAATATAATAGTGGAAATAATAAAGTAATATTATCTTACATCATCATATTTCAGAGGAAAAAAAGGCAAAAGTAGTTTTTAAACTCATATTTTCAACTTATCTCCCTACGGGTTTACTCAAATTTCAAGTAGAAAATCTCGTTGGATGAAAAATTTGATTCCTCAGCCAAGGGGTGCCCATGTTGCATACTTTTGATGGACCTTACTACACAAAGAATGAGAAATATATTAAAAACGTGATTGCAATCATGTTTTCTCATGTATTTGTCATTTTTCGTGTAGTGGGTTCCATCAAAAGTATGCAACATGGGTACTCCTTGGATAAGGAATTAAATTTTTCATCCAACGATTACTACCACTCCAAATTTGAGTAAAACTTTAGTGCGATAAGTTAAAAATATGAGTTGACGAAGTAGTTTTGTTATTTTATTATTTTTAAATATTTTTACTTTTTTACTCCAAAAATGTTGAGTCATCCCTCATGGTTGACATCATCATCTTGAATCCTATCGGTTCTTATAAATTTTATTTTGGTTGTACATTTTTCTTAAGAGGCCTATTTTAGACCTCAAAAGTCCATTAATGTTACCTGTATCTACTTGCTAAGAGTATCTACCACCCTGTTCTCCTTACCTTTGATATACCTAATCTAAAAATCAAACTCACTGATCATGGCCAACAATTGAGCCTTCTTTCCATTTATATTCGGTTGGTCAAATAGTTACCGCAACCCACTATGATCATTCATCAACACAAACCTCCTTCACAGAAGATAATGCCTCCACATATTCAATGCATGTATGATCATTGCCAGATCAAGATCATGTGTCAGGTTGTTCTCATCATGCTCATTCAATTTTCATGACTCAAAGCATGCCACATATCCATCCTTCATAAGGACTCCACCAAGTCCTCTCTTGCAAGTGTCTATACATACTACAATTTTTTTTCTAGATTTGCAATATTTAACAATGGTGCATGTATCAACAACTTCTTGAGCTGCTAAAAACTGATGCACACTTCTCTGTCCATTCAAAATTCTTACCTTTTCTCTGCAATGATGTGATAGGATAAAAAATATATGAAAATTTCCGGATCAACCTCCTATAATAACCTACAAACCCCATGAAAGATCTCACCTCATCCACATTCTTGGCAGCTATCCACTCCATGAGAGCCCTTACCTTTTCTAGGTCCACTGCTATGTCATCCTTGGAAACGACATGTCCCAAGTAGTGTACCTCTGTCTAAAAGAAACTGCACTTACTGAGCTTAGCATACAACTAATTCTCTCTCAACAATCTCAACACTGCTGCTAAATTTTTGACATTCTCTTCTTCATTTTTAGAATATACCAATATATCATCAATGAACACGATAACAAATTTGTCAAAATATGGATGCAACACACTATTAATCAAGCACATAAAGCTAGTTGGAGCATTATTTAAGCCAAATGGAACTGCAACAAACTCATAACACCCATACCTGGTACAAAAATTTGTCTTGTATATGTCCTCTTCTTTAATGCATACATGATGATATCTGGCTCTCCGACGAAAATTTGAGAAAACCGCTACTCCTTCAACTGATCGAACAAGTCATCAATCCTCGGTAATGAAAACCTATTCTTGATGGTTACTTTTTTCAACTTCCTCTGGTCAATGCATAATCTGACAGTGCTATCCTTCTTCTTCACAGATAATACTGGTGTGCCCCATGGTGATACACTTGGCCTAATGTATCCCTTGTCCAACATTTCCTTCAACTGCAGCTTCAACTTTACCGACTCATGTTTACTCATCCTGTAAGGTTCCTTTGATACTAGAAAAGTCCACTTCCTTGTGAGGTGCAAAATATAAAATATCTGCAAGAAATACATCTTGAAATGACTGTAGAACTAGGTACTTGTTCAAAAAACTTGCATTATCAACTTCCCTACCTTTGTCACTATAAATGTGCACTACAAATAACACAAACCATTTCCTACGACTATGATTGGCATGCATAGTTGTCACCACTCTAACTTATATTTCTTTATTCTTACCCTGCAAGTCTCTTTGTTCTCCCTTGTCATCCAAGCACTCAATAGCTTTTTCATAACAATCCACCTTGCTTTTGTGAAGGTAAACCAATCCATGACCAACGACATAATGTATGATCCCAGTGGTAATACATTCAAATGTGATGAGGTGGGAATATGATTCAAATAAAATGTACAATCTCTTACCCAATGATGAACGCGCTTCTTTGTACATGTAGCCAACTACACTAACTAAGATTCTGCATGCACTTCTTTACTCAAACCACACTTATCCACCATGTCAGGATTAACATAACTATAATTAGGTTGGGGGTCAATCAAAATAGAAACAACTTAATCATGAATCTTACCATCCATCTCAATGATAGATTCTTGATGGTATGATTGTCTGTTATCCAATGCTTTATAGATCCTAGGAATAATTTGTCCAACATCTCCCACTTTCTGTGCCTCCTGAGAAATATACATTTTGGTCTACCTCCCTGATGTTTGTACAATCTCCCCTGCGATGATCTTTGCCACAATTCCAACACTCTATAGGCTTCCAGCCTGCATCCTTGTTCTACTCCTTAGATCAAAGTCCCTGTCCTCTCTCAGATGCAGTGAACTTCTTAGATAGTGTTGCATTCTCTTCATTACCTGCATCCTAAGGTCTTCTTTTCTTCTTGTCCCATTTTCCTTTTTTATTTTCATTATCTTTCCACGTCAACTTAGTCTCAGAGCTTTTATTTGATTGCTCATAACAACGATTTGTCTTTCAGATTGTCTCCTCCAATGATTTAGGCTCATCGAAATCAATATTATCTTTGAATGAAATCAGTAATCCACTAATGATTCTATAAATCTTGGCCTTCTCCTCCTTGAGGTAATCCAATACCTCAATAGCTCCAAGAACCTGCTAGTGTGCTCCTCATATTTCGTCGATCCCATATTTAACTCATAAAATTATTTTTCCCTCTCATCAAATTATCTCTCCAATAGGTACTTCTTCTGGAATAGTCTTTGAAATTCACTCCAAGTTAAGTCATCCTCATGAATATCTCTAAGATTCTTCACATATTCCCACCAAATATCTACTTTACCTTTGAGATTGAATGTAGCTATTCTAGCTTTCATTCTCTTTGAGAAATCATGCAACTTGAAGAATTTATTCATACCAAGAAACTATGCCTCTACATCTTGTGACTTCTTCACCTCTCCATCAAATTTAGGTGTATTTTCTTTCTTAAAATCATTTGGTAAATATCCCATGTCACTCCTACTGTAGTGATGATAAAGATGACGACCATAATGTCTTTCAGAACCATAACTAGACTAGTACATGTGTCCATCACCTCTCCTATCTGGAGTGTCCAAGGACCTGCCATCTCTAATAATTTCTTCTCTATTCCACCTGTACTCACCATGAGACCTAATGCCATATGCCCCATTAGTTATGTCCTCTTGCTCATGACTAATCCAGAGGGGTTCCTATCGCTGCAATTTTGAAAAACTCTGAAGTGTCACTACATTTAGCTCTGCTTATTTCTCCTATGCATGTATGATTATGTCATTATATGCCATACACCTCTCTATTTATGCATTTAATCTTCTAAGTGTTTCTACAATATTAGGAGAGTTCCCAACACTATGCTACTCATCTGATCCATAGGTAGAATCTCGATAACTGTAGTCTACCATCGTGCTAGTCATATGATCCAGAATGGATCTTGAAAGACAAGTCAGAGGTTCACCATATGTTGACAAAAAAGGTGGAAAAGTTTTTATCGACTTGTGTAGAGGTTGATTGTCTCAATTGTCTACGAAATTAGTGCCAAAACAAAGGATTCGATGCACTGATTCTGACGATGTCTCCATATTTCTGTTTGGCTTCCCGGTGATGGAGAAATCACCCATAAAAGTTGAAGTGTTGCAAAGGGCTTTAACATCCATGTGATGTTTCTAAATACCGACATGAGGCATCAAGTCAAACTCTCATTTAACACACATCTCCAGTGAATGGTAAGCAATAGATGTTGATTAATGTTTGGCACATATATATTTGGCAAGTATAAAGGTCAAGTTACGTTCGCAACGAGGTCAAACATCACATTAAAGTTTCATTTAATAATGCTATGAGGACAATAGTGTTATGTTGGGCACATTATTAAAATGTGAAAGGCAAAGTTATATGGTATGTTTATAAACCATATCATAAAAATGTGAAGTCAAAATTATCTCAAAGAAAAAACCTTAGTGCAAAGGTTGAAATGGTTATGTCGCATTTAAAAAGAAAATCATATTCAAAGTTTATATGGCAAACTACATGTTGTTAAGGTGGGCACATATGTAAACCTTCGTGGAAAATGTATTCGATACATTTTAAAATGGCATATAAACTATGTGCTATAGACTTCTATTATGTCGCATATAAAAGCCATTGAAACAAATGAAACTTCAAGGTTATGTAAATATATGCAATAGAATAACTATTCGTCCACATCAAAGGGAAGAATTATTGTTACGTCCACATCAGCCCATTCAACCTCAATCAACAGTGTCGTGGGGGATGGCCATTGCTACATCTAAGTTAACAGGATTGCAATGCAGTCCACGAAAGGTTTTCCACATAGCATGGCACCGCTAGTTATGTGGAAGCCAACCCAGAAAAATCCAACGCTGCACATATATGGTTATGTGGAAGCCAGTGCAGAAAAGTCCATTTCAAATATGGTCATATCACGGAGATTTGCGGAATCAATCAGTCAAATCAGCAGTCCATGCAAGAATGACGAAGCTAAGGTGGCTACAGTGCAATGATAAATGCGACAATATTTGCTCCACGATTTCATCACCAAAATGCAAATTCGATTTGCTATGTGTGATCGAGTGTGTGGATTTTTGAGGTAGTATGTCAACACCAAAATCTGTCGAGAGTAGATTAACAACGATGCTACAGGTGGAGGAACCATCGAAGTTTGAAAGAGACATGTGAGTAGTGACAACCATCACGGTTGGGAGTCTAGTATTGCGTCAGGACCATCGGAGGAATGCAGTTGAAGTTTGCCATGGGACGAATGTGCTAGGCCGCTAGGGAATGCCAACTACGCAGCGACTTTGTCAAGTTGACCACCGAGTGAGATCACCGAATCCGCCTAACCACCGGATGTGAACCACAGCTAAATAACCGTCGGAAGCCTCTGTGTCACATGACAACATGTTCAATAAATTATGTTTGAAACATTGGTTTAATATGCTGCATTGTATAAACGTCGAATTGGGAATTCAGGTATGTATCAATTTATGCGATATTGTAAATAGAACATGTTAATGTTCTATGGTGTTTGTTAGCACTGAGACGACATATATTGTGTTGCAAATCAAAATTTGTCCAATTAAAAACTATAAGAGATTGTTTGCGCTATATTGATAATTATGATCAAGTTGGTTGAAACTAAATTCATAATGTATCAAGCACCGAGGATTGTAATTGCAGCATAAAGCATTTGTTTAAAACAACATTCCAATTTTAATTTAGGATTTTAGTACAAAATGAGGTGGAAGTCCATCATTTAGAGGAGGCAATCTGAAGAAAGAAGAGTTTCTTTAAAGATAGGCTTTGGAGGTCTTGGAAAGGAGAAGATGAAGAGTTCCAGTCTGGAGCCCATCAAGCCTTTTTCTATTGTCGAAGCATAGGATAGAGGTTGTGTCTCAAATGATAATTTAGATTTGTCAACATTTATCTACAGAGGCTCTTTTGAGCATTCCCTGGCCACCCTTGGGCATATTCAGGAATGTAGATAGGCACTAGAAAGTTGTTGAAGAAGGCTTCTCTCTAAAGTGTCTAACAGTGCTTGTGAGCACAAATGAGCTGGTAATTCCACATGTTAAGAAATTATTGAAGATTTTATAATAGAACGATCACCCATGTTGAAGCGGACCCGGAGACGTGGTCCAGGAGGGAAAAACTCCGGCTACAAATTCTTATTGAGTTTGTGTCTTTTATTATGTTTCTTATGCATCATTTAATTTTGATGTTTAAAAGCATTAAGGAAACTTAATATTCCATTTATTTTTTCTCATTTAAGCAAGTGATGGTTCAATGCTTTCTTTAAAAGATAATTGCCCATTAGTTTAATCTTACACTTTTACAATGGACGATCTATTTTTTGGATTTCAGATCATCATCTTTGATATTATTTTTATAAGGTATATCATGTCAGCTAAACCAAATCACAATAAACCAATGTACCTTAGCATATTCCAAGGAGGATATCTCATATAAAAGATTAACAAATCATTGTAATACATGTATAACATAATCATGAAAACATATAAAAATATAACACACCACACGATGCACTCCCCTCATTTCCTTATAATCCACGCAAAGTCATCTAGATGCTTTCTTAGCATGTCACATAACTCATTTTCTTGATGTGTAAAGATACTAGGGTTTATTTTCAATATTATTTCTAGACCAAATTATATCATCTTAACATGAGTAGGAATTGAGTCAGCGAGGCATAAATTACTCCAAGGATTATCTTCAGCTTTCTTTACTAACTCATCAAGAGATGTGGTGTTGAGGGGCTGATTTTGGAGGATTTTCTCAATCATGTTGTCTTCATCAGGTTTTCCCCGTCTTATAGTAGCATCTAGGGTACATATTGGGTAAGAGGTGGAAGAGTAGACTTCATATTCCTCCTCCTTTTCCAACCATGAAGGTAAGTCATGCTCGATATGGTTGAGTAGGAGGGTATACGACCAATTTCTTGGATAAATGCCCATTTTCAATGGTCATATTCCCAGCCCTGCAAATTATGTAAGCATCAACAGTGGTTATCCATGGCCTTCCAAGGATGAGAGGATAACCATTGAAATTGGTCTTAGGTTGGAGAACTAAGAAGTGAGTAGGGTATTCCCAGGAATCAATGGAGACAATCACATCCTCAAGAACTCCCTCAGGAGCTACTATGGACATGTCTACAAGTTGCAAGACTCTTATGGTCTTCCTTAATGATCCTTGGAGATTTTGTTTAAGCATAGTCTCCTTAGTCATAACATTTATGGCATCCCCAATATCAATCAAGGTATGGGGGACAATGATACCATCGATGTGTACGTCTACCATAGGACTTACAGGGTCTAGATACTTCTAGAAAATCACTCGCTCCAACATTAAGTCAGAAAACTATCCAATGATATTAATGGTAGGGGTGTCTTTCTTTTTCCTCCCGAGATGTTTGAAGAATTTCTCCATGATTAAATTGTTATAGATAGGGACATCCTTGATAGCTTTGAGCAGTGGTAACACACAAGTTTTTCAATTCACCCAGAATTTCCTTGTCTTCTCAGGTGTGCTAGATAAGATGGATTAATATCTCAGGAAGAGGAGGTAGATTGGCTTGAGGAACACTCTCCTCCTTTCCCTCTTCAAGCTCTTGAGGTGGATATATAGGTTGATTATCTAGAAGCACTCTTCCAAAGCTAAGTTTTATTTCTTGAATTTCCACAACATAGGCAGGGTAGGATGTCTCTCCACAATAGACTTGTTGTGCCTATTTATTGTTCAGGTTTGGAATTGGTTGAGCAGACATTTGTGGTTGCTCAAGTGGAGCAAGGTGAAGGATCTATGGTTTAGATGGAGGTGGAGGTACTAATGCTAGACATCAGTTGTATGGGGCCTCCACCCCTATGAAGGTGTATTCCACTGAGGTTGTGGGGGAGGATATGGCTGAAATGATTTATTGGTAGGCTAGGAATGGTATTGAGGAGAAGAAGACCAGGGAGAAGGCGTGGACCATGAAGGATGAGAAGGAGGAGACCAAGGGGGAATGGATGCATTCTGGTTAGGGTTATAATATGAATGAGACACCCCTTGTGTGCCTTGCTAGTATGGTCAAGGTCCTTGAGGCCTCCTTTGGTTGATATAGTAGAGTTGTTGAGACACACCTTCAATTCCTTTATACACATCTTTCAATCCAGGAAGAGAAGGGAACTTATCTATGGAGTGGTTCTCCTCATAGATTGAGCAGATCTCTATAAGATTCAATGGACATTCATTTCTAGGGTGTCTCCTGGAGCATATAGGGAAAAAGATAGCTAAGGCTTTTTTTGCCTCCTCTTTCTTGCTCTTGATCTGAATGGTGTCCATTTGAAGAGAACGGGCATGCAAAATTTCACTCTTAAAGTCCTCCAACATGTTCCCAATTTCACTTTTGATGGATGTGTTTGGAAGAGGATGAACTCGCCAAAGCTTAACTAGCCCTACCCTTCTCTCTGGATGCCCTAGAATGATTTTTGAAAACTCTCCTAATATCAGCATATTATAACTGGTAGATGTCCCCTACCAACAACATATTTAGGGTTTCTAGGATATCTTCCCTAATCCCTCTAAGGACTAGCTTGAGTGATTCAGGATAGAGGTTGCATCCGGCCCTTTTGTAGATGAGTTGGAACCTTACTCATAATCTTGCAAAGACTCATCATGTCCCAAGGTCATTCTAAATATTTCCTCTTTGGTGTCTTCATACCTATAATAATCCTTGTAATTATTGTTTAAGGATTTTTACATTTGAGCCCAGGTAGTGATGTTGTCCCTAGGTAAACCCATGAACCAGAACAAGGTTTCACCCTTAAGGGTGTATGGGAAAAACTTCAGTGTATGGTCATTAGAGGTATAGTCATAAGTTCTACATATGACAACAAACTTAAACTAAAAGGTATCAGGTTCCTTTGAGGTTATGCCATGGAAGTGAGGAAGGGGAGAGCGGCTTATGTTTTTCATCCTGTGATCTCCATTAGTTTCTTTGATGGGAAAAGCATCCTTAGTTATGTTTTCAACTCAATTTTTGTTTTCAATCCCATTTCTATTTCCAACAATAGTGTATGTTAGTAGAATGGTTTCTTCTTCTTCTTCCCCAACAGGATCTTCAAAGATCTTTGGTTGTTTCCCTGATGGGTCCTCTAGCTCGCATCCACCAAGGAAGAGGGAAGGTTGGTTGTTATATGGTGTGGGGGGTATTTGGAAAAAAAATTCCTAAGTTGTCTCTACTCCTATTAGGCATGAAAGAAATTTGTTTTTTCTTTCGGGGTTTTCTTCAGAACTACTTGCAGAAGGGAAAGAAAGAAGAAATTGCAACTATCTATTGAATGAAAAACGAAAGGAAAATAGGAATTGCATCTATTTACTGAATGTTAAATGGAAATAAAAGCATAAATCACATCTACCTAGACACCTCCCCAACAACGATGCCAAAAAGTGATGATCCCTTATATTGCAGCAGGGATGTTACAACTCCTAGGATGACCAACTATACTTTATCAACCTTGGGTTGGTACAAACTTGGAGGCGACAGTACTATATGTACATCAGATGCAACAATCTACTCTTGTCACTTCCCAATTGGGGCGATAGGCCACTAAGGTTTTTCGAACCAGTGTCTTATTAACTAGAAGGAGGCTCACTACTGATAGTGAATGTAAAGCTATCTTTAATGCAGAAAGTAAATTCTTACCTATGTTAAGAAAATGAGAGTCTTGAATAGAAAGTGCTATGAAAATGACATGAAATGACCTAGCCAGGAATTAACACACATTTCTTTGCAGAAGAGATCTAATTTACCCCTGCATTCTATCATCTTGTTATCTGGACTAAGTAACCATGTAAATGATCCTAACATTGCTAAGATTGATGTTTGCATGCAGTAGCTAAATATTGTAGAAAAGAGTCTTTTGTTTCCAATTTGGAAATGTAAATGTTAAACTAATCAAGGTGATATTTTACAGGGGAAGAAGGTATGGGAAAATTGGTCCAAAGTGGCATTGAGGGGTATGGAGGTCAAGTTGAAGGCCTACCCTAGGATATAGTCATTATTTCTACCTAAAACAGTCTAATATAGGCTGCTACAGGGTTTCCTGTAGTTGCTACAAGATTTCATGTAGTTACTATAGGATGTGTTGGTTTACTACAGGAAACTGAGTTGAAAGCTATAGGAAGGTAGGGAAGGTGAAAGGAAGTGTTGGGAAGGTGGACAATGGTGGAATAAGGTATGGGCAAGGTTCACACTACCCAAGCATCAACCCAACTCTTCAATATGGTTGGATTTTCTCAAGGTGGTTGTCCATGGTTGGCTACAAAACAAAAATTCAAATTGATGGTTGGTAGGGTTTGGCGAGAGGTGGAGAAGTCTTAGATGAGGCTGGTGGGATGATTTCTCCCTACAAATCAGCAACTCCTACAACAAAACATATTCATTTCTTCATTTGTGCACAACCTTATGTAAATGTGGAAAAGGTGAGTTGAATTTAAGAAACCGATTCATTGTTGGCTAATGGATCAACTCTATGGAATGGAATGCCTTGTGACCTATAGAAAACTTAAGAAACCAAAATGATAATTTCAAGTGCTTCTAAGAAATCATGAACAATGAATTACTCAACAAGGAACCCTAAGCTATACAATAACCAAAAGATAACTCTATTTTTTGGGGTTGTGAGAGTGTGGGTTTCAAACCATGATGCCATGAGGGAGATGAGGATAGGCCACTTTCATAATATTTTCTGAAGTCTTTTATTTCCCTACTGTAACACTGATCTACTTCTCCAACTAATGGAAGAAAACTAACCAATCATTTAAATACCTGCAAATTAAACAACACATAAATAATTTCAACAGCTAATCTATGATTCTAATCTAAGGATACATGTAAAAAAATAAGAAGAACCTCTTCTACTAGTGTGGGCCCTAACCCAGGAGCTTTAGTCCTTTGAGTCAACTCAGTGCTCGATCAAAGAAACCCTTTTAATTATCACCAAAATGTCAAAAATAACATGAGAATAATAATCACAATATCTTAAGCTCAAAATTTCCTCTTGGCTACAATAAAAAGTCAAATCCAAAAGAGGGCCTAGCCCTTCTTATTTATACAACTAAAGCTACCAAAAAATTCCTTAAAATTACGGAGGCTTGACTCTCAAACTAGTGATTAATTTGTCTTCAACTATCACTCGCTTGGTTGCCAATGAACTCGGTGGGTCTCGCTGCTTGTAACTCCAAGATTATGATATCTAGTGGAGGTATCTTCAAGTGATTGAGGAGTTGAGGGATACCGAATCTCCTAAAATCCCTTTTTCTTGTCTACTTCAGGTTCCTACACTTAAATTAGCCAAAAACTGCTCTAAATCCTGGAATTAATACACATTAGGCCACATGACATAATGTCTCACCTTTACCCTTCTCACTAAGAAAAATAAAATAAAATATGTAAAGAAATGTGAGAAAAGTTGATTTTAATAAGTTGAAGAGTGGCATTAAGGCCCATATAATTTACCTATAGATGAGCCTTATCATCACGTTGATCACCCAATTTGTTAGCTACTCTGGATATGTCACTATCACACTCAAACACCTATCCTTCACCCCACACCCACAATCATTGCTAAGGGACTTACTTGAGGATTGTGCCACTAGTAAATTTTCACCTCACCAGTAATTTTTTTTTTAATTTTCATTTTAATCCCCTCCATAGGTACACTCAACCTTAAATCATGTTCCATTACTGTGGTGGAACAACACATTTACACTAGAATATCACTCTACTCTAATTTTCGGAATAACCTCTAAATTGGGCTTTGTCATGAAACACTTCTATTTTTTAGATCATCAAAGAGTAGCCTCGTAATGGCTTAAAGGAATAGTCCATACTTTTGTGTAAGAAGATCATCCACAAAAAAAGATTCCTTAGGTTAAGTAAGTGTACTTACCTTTTATCAATCAAGTTAAGGGAATTTTTTCATATCCCAATTGCTTCATAACTTTTGAGTTTCATTTCCATGTCTCTATCTTAACCAATTGTGGTTCATACAATCTACAAGAAGGAGAGAGCCATGATTAGACTAGCCTCCAAGAAAGGAAGAATTGTTAGAGGAAGACCATCACAAATACCAATAATTGAGAAAAGTAAGAACCCAAACACATGAATGCTTTTGGATACTTCCCAAACAAATGGACACACCAATCCCCCATGTTATTATGAAATTTATTAGACTATTCAAAATGATAAGCACTTGAAGAGTAAAGCAATTATTAAGGTAATCAACTTAGAAAAGAATAAAAGAAGAGAATCTTCTTGCGGATAAAATGGATGGAATGACATATGAGAATATCACTAAGTCTACCCTCCATTTGATTTCTACAAGGCCAACAATTCTCGTACACAACAAAATGTTCAAACAGATTCTCAACCATGCTAAGAAAGAAAAATTGCACTAGAGTTGGTGATGGCAGGATGGAATTGGCCCACTATGGGCACCACAAAATGTAAAGGATATACAAGCAAATGTCTTCATAATAATAACTAGAAAAACCATTTTTTTATGCTTATATGAAAATGTATCTATCATGGGAGGATGCTTTATAGGATTCGTGGGGTGACCATAAGCCATTTGATAAAAAAATTAGGAATGTATGCCTAACCACATAGTTATACCTATCTTATAGAGTTATTGTAACACTTGTCTATTGGATTTAAGGAGAAAATAACACCAACCACATCAAGCTGGAATGGTTGTATGCCTAACCACATAGTTATACCTATCTTATAGAGTTACTATAAAACTTGTCTATTGGATTTAAGGAGAAAATAACACCAACCACATCAAGCTGGAATGGGTACGAGAGAAGGGAACATTTTTCAAATGGGCCGTAATGGAGAAAATAGCACCAACCACATCAAGTTGGAATGGGTACGAGAGAAGGGAAAACTTTTCAAGTGGGCCATAATGTTTTCAAATAACCTATGCAAAACCATTCCTTTGCACATAGATATGGGAAATGAACTAGTGTTTCTTTCTCTCGTGAACTCTTCACCTTAGGTTCGGTAAAACAACATGGTCCCTTCATGTTGAAAATAAAATGTGAGTATTTCGATGGGCTAGCCTAGAAAGATTTGATGTGGAAATTTTGATTATATGTCCCTAGCCGTATCATTAAAAATGCAACGACGAAAACGTTGCAATGACGCGTAGGAAACGCTATGTAAAATTTGATGTGGACAATTTAATTTTATGTGCTGACTTCCTAGCGGCATCATTAAAAATGATGAACTAAAAAACGTTAGAATGACACGTATGAAACGTTATGTAAACGTTGTTGAAATGTGAATTTATCAAATATCTTAGAGATATTTTCTATAGTAATCCACCGTACATAAGCCAGGCATATGTGCACATAAAATTTAATGCGCGTAGATATCGAAGACCCTACAAAGACAGTGGTCAGTCGTTACCAGCCATAAAGCAACGGACTTGTACCGATTTCGCCTGGACGGGGATTTTTCAATTCCTGTTTCTGTTTTTGTTTTTGAATTTGAAATTGAGAGTCTTTGAATATTTTTTTTTAAATGGTGGACATTGGTTTTGTATTTTCAAGAATGAATAAAGAACTTAAAATTTTAAAACTAAACGAGTATAAATTTCAACCAGAAAAACGATTCTTTACTAAACAAATCGTTGCCTATTTAAACCACTTTTCTAGAAGGTCAATTTTGTCTCGCAAAGTTCCTCGGGAAAACGAAGCCAAAGTTGAGACAAAGATGGACAACCAATTAAATGAGATCAGTGGTGACGTGATTTGGGAGTTGTCTATAATGCGACTTTTTGAAATTCAGGTGACGGAATCCCGCGGAAGAAATTGAGATGAAATCATGATTTGTTGCACTTAAAATGGTTTTTTAACTGCATATTCGGATTCAGCACCCTGAAAAACCCCTGGGACGCTTTCATTGTGCAGAAACTAGTTATCAAACTTCGATTTCAATAAATTACTGCCAGATTTTCACCGGAAAAAATCGTCGAAAAAGCTTTCAAAAAATCGCGTTAAAGACTACGACCGTGATTTGTGGTTTGGCTCGTCTTTTCACTTTGCGCAGCGCGATGATTGCTTACTTGCCGCGTTTTCCAGATGTCATGCATAGCTGTTTCATTACCCAGTTTTGCTTCGGGTCAATAATCTTCCCAATAGAGAGCGGCCCAAGGACGGGTTGACCATAAAATAATACAAACATGAACCACAAATTAGAGGTCAGCATCAAAGACGGTCGGTCAATATTTGGGATTATAGTAACTGAAATCGTTATTTCTCTCGCGCCCGGATGAACTTAAATATCTTCCATGACGTTGGAGGCTTATGCTTCGAGTAATTTAAGGGTAGCAACTGTAATTCCAATTTGGTAATCTGTTTGAGTACGCTATTCAATTTCCTCTTAGTCATTTAGGACAATAGTGCATTATAAGAGATTTTTGCTAATTTATAATTAGCAGATCACAGTTATTAATGTGATTGATATATTCTAATAGTTATATATGAAACATATCTACAATCATATTTTCTAATATAACTTATATAAATGGATAGACTTAGACTTATATTAAGCGCATTAATAAGTATTATGAATATTTTTTAAACACCAACTATTTATAATTATTAATAACTATATAAATAATAACAACTATATTATTTATATATATTATTATATGATTATTATATTAATATTACAATAATAATATAAATTCATAATAATATAAATAATAATAATAATAATAATAATAATAATGAAAATAATATTATATTGTCATTATATTATATTATTATAATAATATAAAAGTATAATTATTATTATATTATTATTATAATAATATAATATCTATTATATTAATAATAATAATAATAATAATAATAATAATAATTTTAATATTTTATTATTACTGGTGATAATGATGATGGTTAACGTCCACTGAGACCAAACTTTGGTCTATCGGACCTAAAGAAACCAGTTATTTAGTTTGATTTAAGATTTTATTCCTATGCTCAAAAAGCTTGGAGAGAAGCCTTCCGAGCTCACTGTAATTTTGACAACGTAAAAGGCTAGGAAGGTCAGTATTGCAACAAAGAATTTGAAACTGAGATCTAATGTGGTTGTACGTGGGGCACTCTAAGAGGAAGTGATTTTCATTCTCGATGTTCATATTCTCATAGAGATGGCATAACCTTTCCATCCATGGTGTTTTAGGAACTGCCCAACAACCCATTTCTGTATGGAGCTCATGAGAGTTCGTTCTAATCTTGGCTATATTAATTTTCTTCTTTGAGCTAGTTAAAAAAGAGAGATACTTTTAGCTTCTAAATCTTTCTCACACAACATTTTTTCTTCGAACTTAGAAGTAATAATATTTTTAATGTTATTAATGTTTTTCAATGCAACATTCTCGTCAATCTCGCAATGGTTTAACCATGCCCTCGTGTCTTTATACCAACCTCGTTTCAGCCTTAGGTGGTTTTGGCTGGAATTTAAAGCTAGCTTAGGAAGTCTATGGTCTCCTATGTTATCGAGTTTGTGCTTGTACAACAGAAGCCTAGTCATAGCTAGGCTCTTGATAGGAGAAAGACCCACTTCTATAAAGAGAGTATGATAGGGTCTGTTGCTTTTAATTTTGAGGTTATACGTTATAAAACACATGTAGATTTGCTCAATCTTTCTTGAGGATTCTCTAGAGATGCTACAACCCCAAATCTAACATCCATATAAGATAACCAGAGTGACTAAAGATTCAAAGAGGAACTTCTTTCTATCCCACAATACGAGGTTTGCCGTTTACAATTATTTTCAAGACCAAAATAAGCTTTCCATCGCCCATTAATCGTTTTCTCAATGCTATAGTTCCAGTTGAGCTTGTGATGAATATCAATTCCTAGGTAATTGTAGGAAGACACTTCCTGCATGTTACTATTGTCATACATAAAATTAGCGTAAGTTCCCTTCTTGGATTTGATAATCATAGCTTTTGTTTTGTTAGTGTTAACAATCATACCCATGGTAGAGCAGGAACCCTTAAGAAGTATAAGTTGCTTATCAAGATGAGATGGGCACCTTGCGAGAAGAACAATATCGTGAGTGTAGAGATGAAGGATGATTATTATCCCAGCTAAGATCGTGCCAACACATCCTGCTTCCTCTAAACAACCTTCTAGCTTGCCGTGTAAATGCCAAATAGCGTAGGGGAGAGGGGGAAACCTTGTTTAACTCATAATAAAAACCATGATTCAATAATAATTTAGAATTTAGGTAAGGGAAGTATTATGTTTAATTTTTTAAAGACCAACTCTTTATGATTATTAATAAATATATAAATAATAACAATGATATTTGTAAATATTTATATATTTATGATTATTATATTAATATTATTATAATAATATAAACTCATATTAATAATAATAATGATAATATAATTCTTAGGCTTTATTAATTCAACCATGTTTATTTTAGTAGGTTTGTATACATTGGGTTTATAATATTAGCCCCTTTTGTTAAATATTATTCCCTAGAGATTTTAGTATTAATCCCTTTAATCCCTTCGGTAATAAATAATATATTATAATAATAATAATAATATTAATATAATCTTATTATTATAATAATAATATAATAAATATATTATATTTTTATAATAATAATATATTATAATATTACTACTATAATTAGAATTGCAATAAAGGAATTATTATGTGTAATTTTTTAAAGGCTAACTATTTATGATTGTTAATAACTATATAAATAATAACAATGATACTGTATAAAAAAAATTTCGGAAGAAATCACATTGAAGATTTTGGTCGACACATTTTGAACCAACAAGTGTGGTTCATCTTTGGTTTGAAATTCTTTATGCATTATGATATGAATCACAGAAGCTTGAATTCCAATAACAATGATATTCATATATATTTATATATTTATGATTATTATATTAATATTATTATAATAATATAAACTCAAAATAATTTTAGTAATATTAATTAATAATAATAATAATAATAATAATCAAGATTTTTATTATATTATAATTCTTAGCCTTTATTAATTCAACCATGTTTATTTTAGTATTTTTAATATTTATCTTAGGGTTTGTATACATTGGGTTTATAATATTAGTCCCTTTTGTTTAATATTATTCCCTCGGGTTCATAATCCCTTGGGATTTTAATATTAATCCCTTAGGTAATAATAATATAATATTACTATTATAATATTATATATATATATATATATATATATATATATATATATATATATATATATATATATATATTATAATATATATATATATATATATATATATATATTATAATATAATATATATGTTATAATATATATTTATTATAATATAATATCTGTCTATATATTATTATTATATATTATATTATTATAATAATATTATAATAGTAATATTATATTATTATTACCCAATGGATTAATACTAAAATCCCGAGGGATTATGAATCTGAGGGAATAATATTAAATAAAAAGGACTAATATTATAAACCCAAGGAATTAGTGAACACAAGGGATAAATATTAAAAACCTAAGTGATCAAGAAGCACAAGGGATTGATATTACAAACATAAGAGATTCATAAAAATGACCATGATTGATATTATAAACCTAAAGGATTAATACTAAACCCCAAGGGATTATGAACCCAAGGAAATAATATTAAACCCAAGGGACTAATACTATAAACCCAACATTGGTAAACCCTAATATAAATATGAAAAGGACTAAAATAAACATGGTTTATTTTCATGGTGAGACAATCCTTGTCACAATGTGACATTCAACTATGGCTAACCATGGTTGGCTATGATTGTCAATGGTTGACCATGATCAATATTATAAACCTAAGGGAATAATAAATTGTAATGATTGATATTATAAACACAAAGGAATAATAAACCTGAGGGGTTAATACTAAAACCCAAATGGATTATGAATCCCAGGTAATAATATTAAACGAAAGGGACTAATATTGTAAACACAACGTATATAAACCCTAAGATAAATATTATAAACACTAAAATAAACATGATTGGCGATAATTGATTTTCATATTGAGATAATCCTTATCACAATTCCATGTTGGACCATGGTTGACTATGGTTGACTTCATAATAAACCATGGTTGATTGCGGAATAATAAACCGAAGCGATTGATATTATAAATAGAAAGGAACAATAAACCCCAGGGATTAATACTAAAATCCCAAGGGATTATGAACCTAAGCGAATAATATTAAACTCAAGGGGCTGATATTAAAAAACTAAGGTATATAAACCTTAAGTGGAGACAACTTGTTTCATAATGTGAGATTAGACCATGATTGACCATAGTTGACCAAGGTTGGTTATTGTTGACCATGATTGATATTATAAACCAAGTTAATACTAAACCCAAGGGATCGATATTATGAACCCAAGGGAATTAGTAATAAACCCAAAGGATTGAATTATGAACCTAAGGGAAGCATAAACCCAAGGGAATAATATTAAACCCAAGGGACTAACATTAGAAACCCAACATTGGTAAACCCAAATATAAATATTACAAGCACTAAAATAAACATGGTTTATTTTCATGGTGAGACAATCTTTGTCAAAATGCGACATTCAACCATTAGACTAATATTATAAACCCAACATGATTAAACCCAAATATAAATACTACAAAAAATAAAATAAACATCGTTTATTTTGATGGTGAGATAATCGTTGTCATAATGCGACATTCAAACATGGTTGACCATGGTTGGCTATGATTCACAATGGTTGAACATGATTGATACTATAAACCCAAGGGAATAATAAAAAGAAGGGATTGATATTATAAACCCAAATAAATAATAAACCCAAGGGATTAATACTAAAACCCCAAGGGATTATGAACCCAAGGGAATAATATTAAACCCAAGGGATGAATATTATAAACCTAACATTTGTAAACACAAATATAAATATTACGAAGACTAAAATTAACATGATTTATTTTCACGGTGAGACAATCCTTGTCACAATGAGACATTCAACCATGGTTGACCATGGTTGGCTATGGTTGACAATGGTTGACCATGATTGATACTATAAACCTAAGGGAATAATAAACCTAAGGGATTGATATTTGAAACCGAAAGGTATAATAAAACTAAGGGATTACTACTAAAACCCTAAGGGAATAATATTAAACCCATGGGACTAATATTATAAACCCAACATTGGTAAACACAAATATAAAAATGACAAACACTAAAATAAACATGGTTTATTTTGATGGTGAGACAATCCTTGTCACAATGCAACATTCAAACATGGTTCACCATGGTTGGCTATGATTGACAATAGTTGACCATGATTGATATTATAAACCTAAGGGAATAATAAACCCAAGGGATTGATATTATAAACCCAAATAAATAATAAACCCAAGGGATTAATACTAAAACCCCAAGGGGTTATGAAGCCAAGGGAATAATATTAAATCCAACGGACTAATATTATTAACCCAACATTCGTAAACCCAAATATAAATATTACAAATATGAAAATAAACATGATTTATTTTCATGGTGAGACAATCCTTGTCACAATGTGGCATTGAACTACGACTGACCATGGTTGACCATGATTGATATTATAAAACTAAGGGAATAATAAACCCAAGGGATTGATATTATAAACTGAAATTAGTAATAAACCTAAGGGATTAATATTATAAACCTAAATTAATAATAAACGCAAGGGATTAATATTAAAACCTCAAGGTATTATGAACCCAGCGGAATAATATTAAACCCAAGGGACTAATATTATAAACCCAACATTCGTAAACCCAAATATAAATATTACAAAGACTAAAATAAACAGGATTTATTTTCATGGTGAGACAATCCTTGTCACAACATGACATTCAACCATGGTTGACCATGGCTGGCTATGATTGGCAATGGTTGACCATGATCGATATTATAAACCTAAGGGAATAATAAACCCAAGGGATTGATATTATAAACCCAAATGAATAATAAACCCAAGGGATTAATACAAAAACCCCAATGGATTATGAAGCCAAGGGAATAATATTAAACCCAAGGGACTAATATTACAAACCCAACATTCGTAAATCCAAATATAAATATTACAAAGACAAAAATAAACATGATTTATTTTCATAGTGAGACAATCCTTGTCACAATGTGGCATTCAACCACGGTTGACCATGGTTAACCATGATTGATATTATAAAGCTAAGGGAATAGTAAACCCAGGGGATTGATATTATAAACCCAAATGAATAATAAAGCTGAGGGATTAATACTAAAAACCCAAGGGACTAATATTATAAACCCAACATTCGTAAACCCAAATATAATTATTAAAAATACTAAAATAAACATGATTTATTTTCATGGTGAGACAATCCTTGTCACAACGTGACATTCAACCATGGTTGACCATGGTTGGCTATGATTGACAATGGTTTACCATGATCGTTATTATAAACCTAAGGGAATCATAAACCCAAGGGATTAATATGAGAAACCAAAACGAATAATAAAATTGAGGGATTTATACTAACCCCAAGACATTATGAACCCAAGGGAATAATATTATAAACCTAATATATATAAACCCTAAGATAAATATTATAAACATTAAAACAAGCATGGTCGACCATTGTTGATTTCATATTGAGACAATCCTTATCGAAATTCCACAAACACAAAGCGATTGTTATTATAAACACAAAGGAACAATAAAATTAAGGGATTAATATTAAAACCCGCAGGGATTATGAACCTAAAGGAATAATATTAAACAAAAGGGACTAATAATATAAACCAAAGGTATACAACCGCTGCGATAAATATTAAAAATACAAAAATAAACATGGTTGAATTAATAAATCCTAAGAATTAATATTTTAAACTCAAGGGATTAATAAACCAAATGGATTATTAATATTATAAACCAAAGGAACTAATAAACCCAACATTTTTTGTAAACCCAAGATCCTGGGTGGTCTGGGGCTTCAAGGCCTGGACACAATAAACAAAGCCTATGGCGCCAAGCTCTGGTGGAGATGGGTAAAGGAACCACAGACACTCTGGGCCAGGCTATGGAAAGCCAGGTATGCTAAAAACTGGTGCCCTCAGGATCTCATTAGAATGACTAACCCTCCAGTCGGATCCCCCATTTGGAACCTGGCATGGGCTAATCGGAACATCATACAAGATCACTGCTTTTGGGAAATCCGCAATGGTAGCACGGATCTCTTCTGGGAAGATTCTTGGCAACAAATTCCCAAGCTTGAGAGTCCTAATTATCTTCCCCTACAGCACAGGTATTAGGAACAAGGAAAACTCAAGGTCAACCAATACTGGACTAATAGTATCGCGGACCAGCAATGGAGACATTGGCACCCTAATACTCCCCCACAGGCAGATGTGATGGGAAACCTTCTCTTATCCTTGAACTATTTGTTACTCTCAAGATGAAGATCAACTAAGATGGGGAAAACTTGGTGGAGGCACCTTCAACCTAAAGGAAGTCAGGCGTTACTTAGAACACAGGGATCTGGAAGAGAAAGTGATTTCACACAATAATGTTTGGGATACCACCATCTGGCCGAAGATAAAGACTTTCTTATGGCTCTTAATGCATTGTAAGATCCTCACTTGGGAGAACCTGTGCAAAAAAGGCTTCTTTGGTCCATCCCAATGTCCCCTCTATGAAAAAGAAGAGGGGTCTATGAATCATCTCCTCAACAATTGTGAATGGACCAATAAATTATGGGTATGGATGGGGGTGATCTTCAGACAAACAGATAGAAACAGAGAGTCCATACAAGACAACATAGCCAACTGGCGAACCAAATATTCTAACTGCGACACTGTAAACATCCTATGGAGGCTAAGCCCTGATTTTATAGTCTGGTCCACATGGAAAGAAAGAAATAGAAGAATTTTTTAGAGGGAGTCTAGGCAGCTAGATACCATCAAAACAAACATCATGCAAAATATGCGAGAAACTTCCCTTACCAGTAGTAAAGTAGAACATTCCAACATTCTTTCTGCTAATGACAGGCGAATTCTGCAACTATTTGGCATGAGTGCTGCAACTGGCCTCAATTCTCCGACGCAGAGAACTCAACCCACTCCATCTCTGCTATCCTAGCAACCTCCTATCCCGTGGTTCCACAAATTAAACTTTGATGGAGCCTCTCGGGGCAACCGTGGCCCGATTGACCTTGGAGGTGTCATACGCAACAATAAAGGGGAAATTCTTCATATCTACAACAATTCTTTAGGGGAAGCCACTAACAACGAGGTAGAATTTGCAGCGCTGAGTAGGGTCTGAAAATCATAATCTACCTTGGTAGTGGGGAAGCAATAGTGGAAGGAGACTCACTCTTAGCCATTAATGTTGTGATGGAAATGAAAAATGGTTCTCGTTCTAAAAAGGTTACTAAGCACTGGCGCCCTGCCATGGTCACCACGCTCATTGCCAAACATCTCTCCGCTCTCAATGGAGTTGTTCTGCAAGAAATCAGGGGCAGTGCGAATGCAATGGTAGATAGCCTAGCCAACCACATGGTCGACCACTCGAATGATGACATTGACACTTGTTGGCAGAGACCTCACAGGCAAGACCTCATAGGAAAGACCTCACAAGCATGTCAGAAGAGGAGGATGGCTTATTAGGTACTCATCATGAATGAGTAATATGGTTTTCTTGTAATGTTTATTCCCTAATCCTTAAATCCTGGTGGTGGCATCACTGGCGGTTGTCCTATGGCTAGCATTGGAAAAGATGGAAGATCTACCACAGTGATAGAGGTCAACTTACCTTATATGATTTTGGGTACGCGTGGCCTCTTCTCTTAAGTGATAAGCATGGCAGTCTGAACACACTCAACCGTAATAATAGGAATGTTGTTAGTCACCTGTTGGGGATCCAGGCTATCAGAAACATGGAAAAGATAGAAGTTTCAGTTAAGATCTCCCCTCACACCGTGTCTTTCACTATTAATATAGAGCCAATCGGGAAATATTTCACCTACTTACGGTATCCCTCAAAGCTTAACCCTATGTTTATGGTTTCGTGTATAGGTATTCGCATTTCAATAGTATGCACCTGCAATCTTGCCATGGCCGAGCGCAACCTCCGCAACTCCAAAGCTACGAGAGATTTAAAGAGAGCCTGCAAGTATTATGAAGCTTCTGTCTCCAAAAAATGAAAATATATTATTGAAGAGCTCCAAATTGAGTTGGACAAAGCCAATGAAGGGATGGATAGTAAAGCCATCAGCGAGCAGGTAGATTGGGTCTCGGACTCGGGGACCCCAACAACCAGAGCTACCCAGTTCCTGAGAATGCAGAGTGTGGCTAGAGTGTGGCTTGGAAGATGGAAACGATGCTTGCAAAAGCCATGAGATGCAAGGTGTTGCTTTCAAGGAGGCCTACCAGGTGAACTCCCTCGCCTCTGCTAGGAATTCAGCACGGTTGGACAAGCCGGAGACTACCATCAACTCCCTCACGAAAGAACTTAAAATGCTTGTTAATAGTCTGGAAGGGTTTATTCAACTCTTCAAGTTGTACAAGCACCATGGGCTAAATGTCTCTATTGAAATCTTTGAAGATGATTCCAAAACAACCATCATCAGATGCAACAAGCCCCGCAATGTTCCCAAGGGAGATGATGGTGCTGGTTTGAGTGCTGCTGGTTCTCTAGGCATCGCCAAAATCGACCAGTAGGATTCTTGGTGGGTGGTCTTCTGCTGATTGTTCCTGTTTATCCTTTACTTTTGTTATTTTCTATGTCTGATGAATGTAAGATTCGGCGGGCCTTTACGTAGCCTTCTATGATAGCAGTTGATCTCTTACTGCCTGGTAGCCCTGTGTGGTTGGTCATTTTCTGTTTCGGTTTATGTTTGTTTCAGGTTAAGTTTGTGTTAGTTGTTACGCAGTATGTTTCCTGTCTCAACAACGATCGGCTACAGGGCTTATATAAGTGGTCTTTTGTTTGGCAGGCTTGCATTTTCTCTTTTCCCTCTAGAAATGGCAGGACCCTTTTTGTAACCATATGTAACATTTTTGTTATATAATATATCAGTTGATTTACACAGGAAAAATAAACCCAATAGTTTAATATTAAAACCCAATGAATTAGTGAACCTAAGGGATAAATATTAAAAATGTAAGGGATCAAAAAGCACAACAGATTAATAAAGTTGATCATTATTGGTATTATAAACCCAACCTAATAATAAACCCAAGGGAATAATATTAAACCCAAGATACTAATATTATAAACCCAACATTGGTAAACCCCAATATACATATTAGAAACACTAAAATAAACATGGTTTATTTTCATTGTGAGACAATCCTTGTCACAATGTGACATTCAACCATGGTTGACCATGGTTGGATATGATTGATAATGGTTGACCATGATTGATATTGTAAACCTAAGGGAATAATAAACCCAATTGATTGATATTATAAACCCAAAGGAATAATAAACCCAAGGGATTAACACTAAAATCCCAAGGGATTATGAGCCTAAGGGAATAATATTAAGCCGAAGGGACTAATATTATAAACCCAATTTATATAAACCTTTAAACAAATATTATGAACACTAAAATAAACATGGCTGACCATCATTGTTTTTCATATCGAGACAATCCTTATCACAATTCCATGCTGGACCATGTTTGACCATGGTTGACATCATAATAAGCCATCGTTGAACGAGGAATAATAAACCCAAGTGATTGATGCCAGGAAATGGTTGATCATGGTGGAACATGGTTGTTTATATTTTACCATTGTTGAATGATATTAAACCCTAGGAATATGAACGCTTAGATCAATAAACTGAAAGCATTGATATTATAAACCCAAGGGAATAATAAACTTAAAGGATAAAAATTATAAATCCAACGTGTATAAACCCTAACATGACTATTATAAACCCTAAAATAAAAATGTTTGACCATGGTTGTTATGCATATTAGATTAATCTATTGTGATACATAATCATAAATAGTTGGACAAATATTTAACTCTTAATATTGGGGTTTTATAAAACCAAGATATTATTAATATTACAAACCCAAGGATTAATATTGTAAAAACAAATGATTAATAAATGTAAGGGATCAATATACCCACAGAATCAATAAACCCAACGAGCTAATATTAAAAACTCAAACGATTAATAAACCCCGGGAATTAAGTTTTTAAGGTCACATGATTAATAAAACAAGGGATTAAATGATAAATCAAAGGAATTATTAATATTAAAAACTTGAAGAATGAATAAAACCAAACATTTGAAATTATAAACCTAAGGAATTAATAAACCCAAGGGAAAAATATTAGAACCCCAAGGGATAAAAAATGGCAAGGGATCAATATTAAAAACATAATATTAATAAAACATAGGAATTAATATTTTAAACCCAATGGATTGATCACCCCACGTGACTATGAATATTACAAACCTAAGGGGTCAATAAACCCTAGGGATTGTTAATATTATGAAAGCAACACGTTAATAAATTGAAGGGATAAACATTTTAAACATAAGTGATTAATATTAAACCTTAAGACTATTGTTTAAACTTGAATATTGGGGATTAATAGACAAAAGGGAATAAATGATAAACAAAAGGAATACAAACTTAAAGAACAAACAAACCCACAGATAGTAAACCGAACCTAAGCCCTAAATCCATGGCAACAATATTATAAACATAAATAATGCTATAACACAAAACAATAATAAAAAACATAAACCAAAACCAATATAAGGACCAATTTGCAAACCATAAAGCATTGAAACACGATAAATCGTCATCACATTAACAATAACACAATCATATCACTACATTATAAACAATAAATAAAATTTAAGCCATAAATACATTGATATCAATACATGAATGTATTAATGGTATAAATCTCAAGAATATTGATATAAACACCTAGAACATGAAAGCCCAACAATAATATTATAAATGTAAACAATACTTTTATTTATGAAAGACATGAACAAAGTGAAGGGATCCACACAAAAGACCACAACAATCACAAATGCAAGAGGAAAAAAATAAAACACTAACGTTTCCACTGGAGCAAAGGAACATAAATGCAAAAAGCACATCTAAATTGCACACATTGGATTTAAAGAAGAACAACATAATAGGACATTGCACGACCATAGATATACAATTTTCTACATAAAAACAACAACGAGAAACTTTTTTAATTTCACCAACATTGAAACCACAGAAAGAACATTGAGTCCTAACATATATTTTTTGTTTTCTTTACATCAAATAATTCCACTACGAAATTGAACTTGAAGCACTCCATCAAAAGTCATGTATGGAGTGGCCACTTCCAAAACACAACTAGATCTATGAAAAAAGAAGAACCAATTCAAATCAATAGGATAATGATCACGATACTTAATGCTTTCCAACCAATTCCTTCTTTCTCTCCTCCCAGACTCCCTCTGGTGCACATGTAACAAGTATTTTACATGCGTTTTCGATTTATCTAGCTCACGAATATGATCATCAATAAAAGCAGGATGGAATCCATGTTTTCTGTCAAACTTTTTTCAAAGATAGGAAAAAAAACTTATAGCTCGAGCAATATTACACATTGTTCTAGAATAATAGATGACATCATTATTGTCCATATCTGCATTTGAAAGACAAAAAATCAAAACAAAAATCAATAAAGACATGCACAAATAAATAATCACACACACACACATATAAATATACATAAAACATAACACCCTGTTTGTATGTATGTTAAAAAACTAAATGTCACAATGTTACATGAAAAAAAGAATGTAGTGTTACATGAACAAAATGATATAAAAAATTCTGCAAATATAAGCTTCATTTCACAATACAATAGAGAAAATTGTTGAAATAGAATAAAACCGTGGCCAATATTCAAAACCTCCATTATTGCATTTCATGATGTAATATGAATCCACAATATTAATATCAATATGAACCAGTTATAAAAATGATTTTGAATGATTTGTTCATATAACTCATTGTTTTTGCGTGAATGGTTTGTTGCAAAGAAAAGAACAATAGGCACTTAAAAAAAAAAGTAAATTGAACAAGATGAAAAATGATGTAAACAAATTTCTCAAATATTACTATGAATATGATGAATTTATTAATCTCATAAATATATGAAAATGATTATTATATTAAAAGTAAATCAAGAGGACAATAAAAGAAATTCAAAAAACATACTATAAAAAGGTCGCAATTTTAATAGTTGTATGTCATAACGATATGGACTTTAATCACTCCTCTTATTTCATTCTAATTGTAACATATGTGTTATCTTTCATCTTGGCAAAACATTGAAAAGAGAAAGGTAGTGCAATGTGTAAACCATCTATTGATTTCACTCTTGATATGGCTGTGAAGGTAAGGCCTTGCTTCTCTTTATTCTTGATATCAACTAATGCTTGTTCTAAAGTCAATCCCTGTGACTTGTGGATTGTAAGAGCCCATGCCATCTTCAAAGGAATTTGTTTTCGATTTCCTCTTATCACTGGTGTGATAGGGACAATGTTCGGATTGCTTGGATCAAATGGGAGACCAACATACTTATCTAAAACAACAGTTGTGAACATTGGAAGTTGAGGTGGCTTAGAAGTACTCGTATAAAATATATCCTTAACATAATCAAGTGCACCATTCACCAAGCCAACTTCAACCCATAAATTACGTGTCAACATAACACGATGACCAAAACACAAGAAAACTTCACGGTCCAATTGATCATCATTAACACCAATGATTTCTGAACGCCTTGAATGCTTAGCAACACTTCGTGCAATTGGATAATTTAATGATTTTAACATATGCCTATTATGGAAGGAGGCCAAATTATTTGTTGGAAACATGTGAACTACTACATTAAGTAAATCTCTTTCTCTAGGATGCAACCTTATATCAGCATGTGACTTGAGAAACTCCCAATCTTGAAGAATAGGTTCTACATTTCTTACGTTATTGAGGACTAGGAGGCAGTTGGCCAAGATCACCCACAAACATGATGGATCTGCGACCAAAATCACAATTCTTTTTCTCTAGAAATTTTTCTTGTAATCTAGCATCTATTTACATCAACAAACTTGATCCTAGAAATCTCATTGCATCAATCAATATATATCTAACATGTCACATTTCTTCCTGGAATACTACAAGTGACTGCCCCTGTAATGGCTGCATATCTTTAATTGTAATTTTTAGAGCTGAGTGTATTTATTTTGAATGTATATTCAAAGCAACTATTCCTATTGTGGTAAGAACAAGAAAAGAGCTTCTTCCATTTCTTAACAAATTAGAAAGAGTTTCAAAAATACAATGGATAAGGAAAGACTTCCCAATGCCCGCAATGCCCTGAAAAATCATAAGAAGAGCTTCACGAATGTCGTATTCATCAAATTTCCTTAAAAAAATTTCAAAAGCAAGTCGTTACTTTTCTAACAAAGAATATGGAGATGCAAATTTTATGTTTGAAAGGTCAATAATATCACCCCTTGATTTTGCATTCCTTATAAAATTAATATCTTCTTCTACAACCTCATCAGATATAGTTGTATTTTCCTAGTCAAAGGATATAGCAAAGTTCCTTCGAAAAAGGGGTGTGAAGATAAAAAAACATTCACATCATTTGGTGGAATCAAGCGAGAGAAAATATGCCATTCTTGAAAACCATCTTCGAGATTCATTTCCTAGTTAGAAAAATCACCATCTTGTTCATCTTCAATATTTTTTATAATTTATATATTTCGATCAACATTCCATGCTCGATATCAAAAAGTCCTCTAATTTTCAATATTAATTTTAGATGAAAGGCCAATTTCTGTAGGAATATCATGAAATGGCTTGTACAAGAGCAATTATGTCCAGCAAAAGGTTTCAAATTCCTTTGAAGGCTCACCAAGAATAGAATAAAACTCTAGCCAAACCCAAACAATAAAATGAACATCTCTAGGCTTCCATGGATCTTTTTTATGCTTCCTATCAAATGCCCATGATCTTTTCATTTCTATCAAAGATAGATGTTAAAGGAAAAAAGGTCTCTTCTAATAATGTTGAACAAAAGTATTATCATATGAACATTGCAAGCCATCCCTTGAGATTTTCCTAACAACCTTTCTTCCAACATTTAAGGAAACAAATTTCTAACTACAAACAACAAGAGGTAGCTTAAGCAACATATGGCACGTTTCTTGTGCTCTAATGTCATGGCCAACAATCGTTTCTTGCAAGAAAAAATCTATATGCACATAAAGCATGAACCTTAGAGCCAATAGAATTTTAAATTCTAGTTAACATATGATGATAACTTCCAGACACTTTTTCATCTTTTGATGCATACTTAGCAATATATTTCAAGACAGCATAGTGAGAAAGCACTGTCTGACAATCAACATTTTCACGCCACATTTTTAGAAGGTCAATGTGATGTACATTAAGCCTGTCATCATTTCTTGCTGGCTCATATTTTTTTCTTCCCTAATCATGTATGAACAATCTTGATTCATCACAAAGATCCCATGGATCATTGTACCGACATGTCAGCATAGTGCCCTTTTTGCACAAACAAGAATCTAGAGTACACTTTGTATTCCTTTGGACACAGCTTAAAAATTCTTCATAATCCTTATGAGGATTACAAGAGAAAATTTGACCAGTATTCAATAGGAAAGGGTCGTCATTGAGGATTCGTGGAACCATTATGATGCGACAATGTATGTCACCTGGATTCCATGCAGTTACATATTTGTCGAAGAATATATTTGCAAGTTGAACATCAGAACCATTAGACCAATCAAGTATTTTCATGTCAGGAGTGCCTTCTAGCCATAGGAAACCATGGATATGTGCTAAACCTCTATGTTGCCACTCATATCTGGAAAAAAGGAACATATAGTTACCACAAACAATATAAATAGAATCATAATAAAAGTTGACAAAGTATAGAAAACAAATTCAACAACACAAACCTGTACCAAAATTCTTTAGATTTAAGATATTTTTGGATAACTTCCTCTCGAAAAATATTAAATCTATGGTGCATGAATGTGGCAAAAATATGAGGGTATTGGATAACATTCTCAATTTTCATACGATGCTCATTTAAAGAATGAGAACTTGAATGTATGGGCATGAGGTTATGAAACTCTAGCCACTTTGTGTCAGCTACACTCAAAGTAAAAAATAAATTTGGACATCCTGACTGAGTAATAATATCAGTAAATTCAGCTTGGCACTTAGTGCAGTATGCCCTTGTACCTCTCAGAGAAGAACCATACTGCACAAGATGCTCAACCAACTTATTATCTGGTAAATTAGAGTGTTGGTGATGCAACTCTTCAATTGTTGTAGGTGAGTTATCATGTAAATGTGTCTTTACAAAAACTGCATCAGTTGCTTGGCTGCAACTTCGCATTATCATGTTCAATAGGTAATATTGAAAGTGAGGATGGCTTCCAAATCTCCGATCACAGTACCTAAGAAGATGCAATTCATACTCATGAAGTTCAACACTACAAATACATGGTTGCAACCAATCCACATCACCAGTGGGGAGCAATGTTGGAATGCCATATCTAATAACCCCTCTGTATTATATTCATTCATTGGAGCAGTTCCAATACTGGGCCAATCCGTGTCTTGAACATGTGAAGAATAAACATTATTAAGAAATGCTCTAATTTCTTCCACTTCTCTTCGTTCATTTGGTAGGAGAGCAAGAAAAGAAGAAGGATGAGAGGGAAAATGCTTAGCAGGAAACCCTTCATTATTAGTTTAATTGATCTTAGATTCTTCAATATAAAAATCGATAAATTTAATCTTGGAGGAGACATCTGCTTATCTTTTGGGGAGAGCATTCACTGAATCATAGTCAATTACAACATATCGATAATATTGATCATGTTGGATTTTGAAAAGCAATAAAGCCATCACTCGAGATCTTTTGACATAAAATTAATAATATATAGATTGAGTGGCATGTCTCCTCACAATTAGAAAGTCAATATCTTCAACATGATAGGGAAGACTTTGTACAATTGTTGAAATATCTTGAGGAAAGCTAATTGTATGATCATTATACTTATATTTCCCACGTCTAGCATGTGTCATTTGAAAAATAGGATTCACACGTGCTATTATCATTTCTTCAACTTCAATAAGAACTATTAAAATATGAGGTTTCTTACAAGGATCCATGTTATTATATTAGAAAAAAAGACGGGTTCCTCTTTCAATCTTACATCATTTGCAAACAGGTCCTTCGGAATGTCTCAAAACTTGGATTATGGGATATGATTCTTGGCAAATGTGGTACATTTGGACAAATGACAATATATCTATCTTTTATCGAAATATTTTATACACTGCAATCATGTTTTCATCAAAATGAATATGATCTCTACTGGTCGAACCATGTTGAAAACCATTTGGAAGAGTTAAATTTCTTCTAACATGTACTTCATCTTCAGGAACATGAGATTCCCTTCGCAAATTTGAAGCATGTGGAATGGATCTATGAGAAGGTCTTTCCAAATTTGTGGTCTACATTTTGCGAACCTGAGAGGATGTAAAGGTCTCTTTGTCATAAAATATTTTAAAATTTGATTTCCAACTAATTATAAATGAAAAAAATGAAAAAGAATCAAATGGATTCAAAATTTACATTTATGTCTTGGTGTGGATGAGGGTTATGAGATGGTTTCTCTTAGCTTCTAACATGAGTGGATGGAACATTTTGGGATTTAGTTTCTATGCCTCTATTCAATTGAGTTGTTTCCTATTTCAAAAAAATAAAATACGTTATAAAACTAAATGTCCAACAAGGAAAGATTCAAAAATAAAAATGAAATCAAATACAATGAACATCTATACTAGTTTTGCAATTTGATGTTTAGGATTCCAATTATCCAACCCGATGAGATGAAATCATGGGTTCTCCATAAAAGGTTACAAAATACAATGTCCAACCAACTATAAATGAAAAAATGAGAAAAATATCAAATGCACTCAACATTTACATTTGTTTGGAAATGTGGATGAACGGTATGAGATGGTTCCCCTTCACTTCTAACATTAGTAGATGGAACATCTACGAAGTTAATTTGTATGCCTCTATTGAAATGAGTTGTGCCCTATTCAAAGAAAACAAAATACACCATAAAATTCAATGTCTAACCAGCTAAAAATTAAAAAAATGAAAAGAAAATAAAAAACAATGAAAATTTACATTAGTCTCACAATCTGATCATCAAGGAGAATGCACAGGAATTTTATGACATGATTCATTTTCACTTCGCAGATTAGTAGATGGAACACTATGGGAATTAATTTCTAGACCTCTATGGAAATGAGTTCTATCCTATTCCAAGAGAATAAAATAACTTATAGGTTTAGTAAACAAAACTTTTTAAATAGAGGAATGTAATAAAACAACAATTATTGCAGAAAATGTCAAAATATCATTGTGTTACCCCCATTTTTCCACCTGAAATTCTATCACGGATGACTAATTCTCTTTGTGGGACCACATTATTTTGAGAAGCGGGATTGGAAGATCCGATGTTTCGAGCAACTGGCTCAAAATTATCAAACAAATGGCCAATTAAACTATCATCCAAATCATGACACACAATGTCATCATTACCTCCACCATGGATGTTTTGCAAGCTTTGGCTGTCAAAACATGCAATTAGACACATGGAAGGGTTAGGGTCAACACTTGCATCCATGGTATTAATATGATGTTCTTCTTGATTGCAAGATGTTTCTCCAATGTTATGAACATTTTTAGGAGAGCATCAAACAACAAGATTATGCTGACGAGGAGCATATTCTGATAATGAACTATCAATATGAAATGTTCTTTCCATTATATCATCCATAGTATGATACTTACGAGGAATTATAAATCAGTTTCAAGAGTGGATTCACTCGTTCTTCTATGATATGTACCTCTCCTATGCTCATTTATGGAATCCTTATTTTGTTGATACCATAAACGGCGACTTTCATTATATCTGTCACGTGATTCTGGTGACAAATTTCATTTTCTTCTACGTATGCTTGTGCCTTGAGATGAAATGTCTACGATGAATAATAAAATATTCATTATGGAATCATAAACATGGAACATAGAAAATATCGAATATAAACAAACCCAAAATAATGAAAAAGGCACAAGTTTTTTTTTCGAAATCGTAAATCAACATACAACGTGTATATGTTATTTTTTCCAACCATATAAACATGTCCAAATGTATACGAATTTTTCCAAATGCCTAAAAACAAAAATGAATTTTTCAAAATGGCTAAAAACATAAATGAATTCTTCCAAATGGCTTAAACAAAAAGGTCTAAATTTCCATGTATCATATTAGAATCAAAACAAAACCCATACTATTGGGACACAATACTCTAAGAATGATATGAAGTGGAAGTATATCTAAAAATTTGGCACTCTATACTATCAAAATATAAATGCAAATATTAACATGTACATAAAGATATAACATTATTTGAGAATCAATGACAAAAGCCAATACAAATAACATGTATAACATAACTCATAGCAATTATAATTATACAAACAAGGAAAAATGCATAACTTCAAGACACATTTACATGTAATTAAGAAAACTTTAGGGGAAACAATATGAAATATTTTACATCATAAGGATCGATACAAGCATAATTTTAAAGTATTACCACAAAGACCCATAGTATGTATAGAGACAAAAATGCAAATATTTTTCCACAACCATAGAGAGTATATAAAATGGAATTATTTATAGGAACTCCTAAGAATACTAATATCCTAAGAATCCATATGCATATCCAATGGTGGAATCTCATCAATAGAAACCATACGGGTAGCAACTGCAAAAAAATTTCCATACTCAATCAAATCATTGCAATCCTCGAGTGTTGGGTACCAAAACCCATACATCTATTCATTAGTTGAATTATCAATATATGTTGGAAAACGTATGATAGTCATCATGTCATATAATAGGAAAGGAACTTCACTGCAGTTTCACATAAGAACTAAACCATAGACTGTTCGAAATGGAAGATAACCAGGACATTTGCTATTTATATCTGTAGAAATTTATTCCAACAACTTCCATCTGAAACCCCAATCATCTTCAAAGTAGTCAATTCTCTGTTCAACGCACATTTGACCAAATTGGAAATGATATAATTCTTGAATTGACCATACAGAAGTGGATCCATCATTGACAAGGCATATCAACTCATCCATGTATATTTCCAACGACATGCACTGTATGTCAGTGATTGGAACAAATGAAAATCCCCATTCATTTTTTATTACATCAAAGCAGTAGATTGTATACCTGTACCAAGGATAATCTTCATACTCCTTGTCCAGATAGAACCAAAAAAAATTACTTTTATAAAACACACCATTCCTAGCGAGTGAAATCCCACCAAATGGAATAGCAACCCTTTTCCATACCCTATCAAGACTACTACTACAAACATAAAATTTTGACTGCATTCTATCATACATATGTTTTAGAACAACACAATCATATTTTGTGCTGCTTACATTTAGCAATAATGAAAAGAATCCTCACTCTCCAATTCGTATTGACCCTATGTTTTTAAAAGCCTTTGTAAATGGATTTGTTACGAAATAGTTGAGTGTATGGGATCATTCTATTTGTAGGGATAAAACCATCATTGGTCCAATAGTAGACTCTACTTTGTATCATGAATCTATAAATCGCAAATGAAATTGAGATATGTGCCCATTCTGATTAAGGTATTCACTACTACACCAAGGGCACATTTACGACATTTTTTAAGACAAAAGAAATCTTTTCTTAAAAAATCACTTTTTATTTTAGTTATTTTACATTAAAATTTAATATCAGTTGAATTGTCTTAAATATAAACTTTAAGACAAAAATCGTTTGAGACAAAAAATTATATTTAAGAGAATAATAGTTTAAGACAAAAATATTTTAAGACAAAGGGAGTTTGAGACAAAAATATTTTAACACAAAACTTTATATTCATGACAAAAATAATTTAAGAAAAGTATTTTGAGACAAAACTTCATATTCAAGACAAAAGTAGTTTGAGTCAAACATTTAAAGACAAAACTTTATATTCAAGACAAAAAAAAATTAAGACAAAATTATTTTAAGACAAAACTTTATATTTAAGAGAAAATTAGTTTGAGACAAAAATATTTTGAGACAAAACTTTATATTTAAGACAATGGCCACTTTAGATGAATCCTATTTAAGACAGTTAACAATTAAGACACAAAAATATCAATTTAAGACAATAGCATCTAACAACTGCAAAATTGACTCTGACAGTGTGCCTTAAGTTTGCCATTTTGCAGGAAAATACTCTCTTGCGCCTATACTAAGGTTGCTATTTTACTTACCATTCACGTTATCTTATATAAAGACAACGATTTGTTGGGCTCTTTGGTTTGTGGGGGTAGTCAACTAAGAAGAACATGAAAACTTTTACTGACAAGATTTATCGGACATCAATTCCTCTTTTGTCCATTTCATATCTACTGATATGATTAGAGACAACCTGTTTACCATTGCATTCAGAACTGCTACATAGAGGGGGATTTTAAGACAATTGTTTAAGAGAAAATAAATATTTTGCCTTCAGATTTTCAATACGAGGCACTAGTAAAAAAATGTAAATGTAAATGATCAAGAGTTCATCTTTACGTTGTTGATGGGTTCTTTAGGAAGTGGATTAATGGAGGTCAGAAAAAACTGATGGGATTTAGGGTGATGGAGGCCGACAAAAGAGATGTGCTTAATGAGAGCAATGATGGAGGACTTTCGCTGAACGTGGATAAGAAATATCATAGTTGGAGTACTTTTTGGGGCCTCCAACAATTTTCTTTTAATATGTGTTTTTTGAATGTTTCATTTAGTTTAAATGCTACTTCTATCTATTGGTTGTTATTATGAGCACATTATTGTGCTAGAACTCTTGACTATCATCGACAACATGGATTAGATTCACCTAAAAAATTGTTGAAACATGTAGTAATAAATTCTTAATTTGATTTGTCCTTCATTAAATTGAGAAAAAATGAGTTTCCACATTAACATACAACTTGGATGCAATTAACTTGTGTGGCATGCCTTGTGTCACCCAGTTTATTGAGTAAATTTGAGTTAGAGTTAGAGTTTAGTTAAGCATTTGTGATTGCTAATTTGTATCAATCAAAGTCAGTTATCTCGAGTTGTATTTAGGTAAACTAGTTATAATTGTTGGAGGAACTCATGGGTGGTCACTTGTGCAGTGGGACTTAAGTCAAACTCAGTGATCATCTAGTTAAATGATCAATCATACCAAAATAACTAGTGCATGCAAAGAATTTGAGTTCCCCAGTTCTGGTGGAGATTCCAAGGTAGTGTAACATCAATTGTAGACTAGCCTTGAGTGTACAAATGTTGCGTGTAATTAGATGATCAACCTTGGGAATTGCGCAATCCATTTTGGAAAATTTCCTAGATAATAGGGGAATAATTTCTTTAGGAATTCCATAAGGAAAAAAGGGCTCAAAAAAAGGCATAAATTGACTAAGTCTGGGTCAAATGTTCTCAATGATTAGAGAGAGAGTTTGTTCACTTGCAGGTTGTGCTAGTTGAGAAAAGCAATTGTAATAAATCTATGTTCATTATATTAATGCAAGCATACATTGCGATTTTTACAAGATTTCTTTCCCCAAGAAAGATATTGTGTGCATGCATGTTATTTCTTATTACATGTCTGAAATTTTTGTTCTAAGGTGGGAATTAACATCAATAGTGTAGTATACTAGGTTTTTGTCTTGTAATTTTGATTAAAACTTCATGAGAAGGTGAAAATCTACACCATAATTTCTACATGGTAATAGAGCAAGATTCACATTAAAGAAGGAATTTCAAAGTTTTTTATGAGGAGGTTCATATTTGCAGTTTAGTGTAGCAAGATCTCTTCACAGATGAGAAGATGACCTTCAATGGGTTGAGGCTAGAGTATGCCTTGGAATGTAACTCTAATTTCATCACATGGAGGATGTATTCAATGGCAATGGATTTCTAGAATACATCAAGGGAGATGTTGCAAAGCCAACGAAATATGATGCTGAAAGCCTTGCTCAGTAGAAGAAAGATCTAACCAAGGTGAGGAGAATAATATTGGAGGGAGTACGTGCAAGACCAATTAGAGGGAGTATGAAACCACATTGTCACCATTCTCATCAGGAAAGAAAATACTTATGCAATGTGGTAGACGCTGAAAAATATATTCCAAAATAGTAGTGACAACAAGAAGTTGGAGCTCAAGGATAAACTTTGAAATATCAAGATGTAGAAGAATGACACTATCCTGCAGTATCTGAGTAGGTTCACAAAAGTTCGTTATGAGCTTGCAATAGTTGGTGTTATTATTTCAAAGGATGATTTGGTAAGCCCACCTATTTTGGGCCTTCCCAAGAGATGGCATAACTATCAAGATTCAATGAATGGAAGGGAGAAACTACCGAATTTGGAAAACTTATGGCCTGATTTGGTGTAGGAGGAAATAAGGCGGAATACTAGAAATGGGACCTCATCCAAGGGCAAGGATAAAGAAAAATTTGGATTGGTTTGAAAGAGAAAGAAGGGAAAAGGGAATAAATCTCAAACCAAACTAGAATCCAGTCAAGGGGGAAAGAAGAAAGATCTATTAAAAAATGAATGCGGGCACTATGCCATGAAATGTCCACACAAAAATGCAAGCAAGAAGACCTTAGGAGGAGTAGCATGCTAAACCTTGCCCTCATAGTTCGATGTTGACTTTACCCTTATTGTATGCATGTCCAATACAATGATGGGGAGTGTGTGGTACTTGGACTCAAGTGCATCGTTCCACATGATAAGATGTAAATATTTTTCAGTGACTTGGAGGAGAAAGATCTATAGATGCACATTAAGCTAGGGGATGAGAAAAGCTACAATGTTACTAATATTGGTACAATCACCTTTTAGAGGGAGTCAGGCTCCTCTCTCAGGCTCAAGGATGTCATGTTTGTTCTAGGCCTAAAGAAAATCTCATCTTTGTTGCAGGTTTGGAAGATATGGTTGTGAAGCGATATTCATAGAAGGAAAAGCGTTCCTGAGACACATAGTGTAAGGTCCTTGGTTATGACCGGGCGCGGTTGGGTGAGCGAGCGCGGTTGGACGCGGGCGAGCTGGGCCGCGCGAGGGACAAACGAGTGCGGGCGGGCGCGCGAGTTGAGCTGCACGCGGGCGGGCGCGTGGGCGGACACGCGAGCTGGGCTGCACGCGGGCAGGGTGCGGGCGAAGGTCGAGCTGACCTGCACGAACTTGCGATGGACGAGTGACAAATGCGGTTGCGTTGGTTTATACCCATGGTTGGAGGCGTTGTGCGATGGGCGAGGCCGACTCACGATGGAGTGGAGGCCGACTTCACATAGCGTGCAAAAGGGGTGTGTATGGTATTGTGGGGCAGTCGGCTGGGCAGCCCACCCACATACCATGGAGCATATATATATGCATTGCGATGGAGCATTCAAACAACAATTCGAACAAGCATCTTCGCTAGAGCTCAAGAAGTAAGTGCGCAGAAAAAGAAGGAGGGTGCGCATAGCTCATGCGCACTTCTCATAGAAGGTTGCTCACTTGGTTAGTGTTCTTGGAGTTGGTCAAAGGTTGGGAAAGGTGTGCCCGGGGTTATTCTAGAGAGCTGATTTGTGTAAGGCTTGAGGAGGGGGGCTTGGTGTCTCGGGTGAGCACCCTCCCACCGTGCAAGGTATGAACAAATGTTGTAAAAGGCAGGGTTGCCTCTATTGTAAAATTGGCTAAGTATAGACTTGGATTTTGCCAAGAATACTTGTGAAGCTTGTATTATTGAAGAAATACTGATTAATATATATTGTTGGGTAGACTCATTGTTCAGGGAGTTGCCCCTCCCTTTATATTGTGAAATTGTTGTTCTCTTTTAGAATTGTTGATGATAATGAATGAGTATGGGTGTTCATTAATATAAAGGCTAAACATAATATTGCTTGGTTGCGAAACACAAACTAAGTAAGTAAAAGTGAATTAGGCGTAGTCCATGAACATTAGTATTGGTGAAAAGAAAGTGTTCGGTGGTGCCGCACCTCGCTATAAGCGGTTGGAAGACTACCGCAGGTGTAGGGTCGTGACACATAGCCACGGGACATGTGTTACATAGAATTTTGTCACTGTCCCTATACTCCCCATTCCTTGATCTTGGAGGACCTCTACAGTGAACCCTTCATGATTTCCCATCATGAATAACCTCCCATTGTGTCCCTCTTCATGAGAAAAACAATTCCCCTTTGCATCATTTTCCCAAAATCTTCTATTTTTCCTAGTTTACAAGACCGACGATAATAACCCGTGTCCTTCTCGTGCCGAAATGCAAGGTTTACAATCGTTCCTAGCACTGATCGGATCGACTATGCCATTTCTCAGTCGCACCGATTCTCTTTTGGAATTTTTTTAAAATTTGGAGCCGAAGCTTTGTAATGGAAGTCTGGTAAATGGTTAGGCCGGATGGAGCTGACGAGGTCAAATTGGGGTCTTTTCCCCTATTAAGATGGAACTAACTCAAGATATAAGACCTTATCCCATGAGAAGAGGAACCATCTCCCAACCATTCAAGCTATATAAACCTCCACTTTTCCCAAGCACAAGCTAGTGTTTGTGTGTTTGTGCTAGTGCTAATTAAGTTTTGTTTGGAGTAATCAGCATGTTATCCATACTTTGTAGCTCTCTAGTTTTTGTTTAAGGGAGAATTGTGAGTTGGTTTGATGCGAAGCCTAAAGTGAAGAGCCTGAAGACTATCATTGTTGAGGCCATCCATGGAATGCTAGCATAAGTGTGTGGGAACCCATATTTGTCAGAGGAGAATAGCAACGCTGAGATGCCAGTTGTAATCTCTTCTTGATTTAATAAAGATGAAACTATCGATTGATTTCCTGTTGGCATTATGGCACAGGTTTGGATCTATGGCACAGGTGTTGTCCTTGATGGCAACTCTCTTTTCAGGGTTTCAGAATGAAGGAAAAGACATATACACAGGTTCAGCTAGACGAAGATTTGTATACACGCGGGTTAGATGTTTCAAAGGCGCGTATTCGTATACACGCACTTTCATGCAAGGAAAAGCGCGTATATGTTGGAGAACTCACCTTTGGTCCGTGGTAGTTAGTCCTTGGTATTTGAACCTATGGTTTTGGACCATGGTACCTCGTTAGAAGTGTTGATCCCAAGTATTGGGTCCGTGGTATTGGTTTATTATGGTTTTGGACCGTGGTATTGTGGAAGGCCTAAGACTATAAAAGAGGAAGAAGATCATTTGGCAAAGGATCATTTGAATTATTGTTGAATATCTGATAAAGGGCTAGATCTGGAATACTGGTAATTGGGTTATGGTGCAAATCTGGATTTGAATGAAGGAGGAACCTTAGCGCAAAGAGAAGGATAAGTTCTATTGATGGGTCATAATCTTTAAGCTTGAATGATAGTATCTTTGTATGATTTTGATCTGCAATATGTGGCACTTGCTTGATCTATAAGTCTGATAATCTGGGTTAATTAGTGTTTGAATATCTGAAAGAGAGAATTATCCTTTATAGATCTGTACGCAGGTTCAGTGAAGCGAAGGGGCATATATACGCTGGTTCAGTGAAGGAAAACAACGTATACATAGTTTGTTCCATACGTAGAAGCGTATGCACACAGGTTTCAGGTTATTAAAGAAGCGTATATCTTTTGAGTTGTGATCTAGCTGCCTCTGTTTATTGCTGCAGTGTTCTGGGCTCAGATTTGGTGTGTGGTTACTGTTACTGTGATTTGGGTACAGTCGTCAGAGAAGTGTTTACTTTGATTCAGTTTTTAATGGTGAAAAGGTGATTGGTTGATGCAGAAATTCTTGATGTTTGATTGATGTTATTTGTGGATCCAGTCTGAAAATTTATGAAACGTGGTCCCTGGAAGAAAGAGAAGGTTGTAGCCTTTTGTAGGCCAGCACCTACGTGCTAGTATCTTAGCTAGTACAAGAGCTAAGGGGGTTGTAGCTCCCTTCCAGGAGAACCTGGAGAACGAGAGAGGGTTGTAGCTCTATGCAGGTTGCAAGTTGCATACTGGTAAAGGACTACACCAGTACATTGTAAAAAGAAGTTTCTAATTAAAAGAAGATAGAGACGAATTGCAGCAAGTGGTTTTCACCCACATTGGGTTTCCACCTTATGTCTTGTGTTCTTATGTGTGATTGTCTTCTGCTGTGTTTTTACTATTCTTGGTTACTGGTTAATTGATTCTGATACACAGATTAACAATCAACATCTGACAGATAAAGTAAATTATAAGTTTGCATTATATACGCGGTTTTATTTCAACATAGTTGTGTATATACGCGGTTTTAATTAACTGAAGTAGCGTATATCATCTGAATTTGAAAAAGGGAATATTTGACTTTGATAATACTGATTCACCCCCCTCTCAGTATTATTTCCAACAATTGGTATCAGAGCAGGTCCTTCAAAAGAAGCTTGATCGCTTGAAGGAAGATCGTTCATCATGAGCAACTACGAGAGGGAAGAATCAATCAGGTCATCGATTTTTGATAGGACAAACTTTGTATATTGGAAGGTAAGAGTTACTGCCTATCTTCAATCTCTTGGTACAGAAGTCTGGGATATCATAGAAACAGTGTATACTTTTCCATCAGCAACTCCTACAGATCCGGCTGAGAAGAAGAAATATGAAACAAATGCAAAGGCGGTCAATACTGTATTAGGATGCCTATCTCAATCAGAATTTGTTAAGGTTATGCAGTTTAAATCCGCAAAATAAATATGGGACAAAATTGTTCTGAGCTATGAAGGAGGTGATTAGGTAAAACGAGCAAAACTTCAAACCCTTAGAATTCAATATGAAAATCTCAGAATGTACAATGATGAAAGTGTGGCTAACTATTTTCTTCATGTAGATGAGATTGTTAATTGTATGAAAAACTTGGGTGAAGAAATAAAAGAGGCTGTTGTGGTGGAAAAAGTTCTAAGATCTTTGTCCCCTAGGTTTGAATCTAAAGTTTCTGCAATAGAAGAAAAAGAGAATCTACAAAACCTTAAAATGTCACAGCTGCATGGAATTCTAACTGCTTATGAAATGAGAAAAGGAGGTCCATCAGACAGGAGAGAAGCTACCTTCAAGGTTTTCGGCAAAGGAGATTACTATGAGTCAGGACACGTGTCAGAATAAGAAGAAGAATCAAATTTTGTCAAAAATCTTCAACGGGGTGTTGGACGATTCCAAGGTAAGTTACCTTTCAAATGCTTTGCTTATGGAAGAGTCGGTCACTATGCTACCAAATTTCCTCATAAGGATAAGATTGACAAGGGGAAGGAACCTATTACATGGAACAAGAAATAGAATGCAAATAAGAAATGCTATTACACTCATGAAGATAGTGATGGACTTTCAAAGAGTGACGAAGATGAACGAGGTAATGATTATAAACTTTTAATGGATTTTGAAGATGATGATTACATGGATGCTATAGATGAAGAAGGTTTTTATGAAGAGATTTCCAATCTGAAAATTTTCTTAGAAGAGAAAACTGTGATTATTGATTCTCTGCAATGTCAACTGGCTGAAAGGGAAAAACATCTTGAAAAATTGGAATGTGAAATTTTTGGTCTTAGAAAAGAGATTGAGAAAACAAAAGCTCTTAATCTTAAATTTGTTAAAGGATTTGAAACTCTGGATGAGATTATCAATGTGCAGTGTTCTCCTCTAATCAAGACAGGTCTGGGATATAATGGAGAAGCATCTCAAGCATCCACCTCCAAACGTTATCTTGATGCAGCAAGGAGGAGCGAGCAAAGGCCTAATAGAAATCATCAGGTAAATTAGGGACAATTTACCTCAAGAACGAACAAAGACTATCAACAAAATCCGGGGCAAACTACCTTAAGGACAAACAGAAGCTACAACCATCCACAGGTAAAATCTTCCCAATTTGCCTCAAGAATGGATGTTGGTAGAAACTACAATCAGTTGGATGATAGATTTGATAATCGCAGAAGTTTCTTCAATGGGAAATGTTTCTCTTGCCATAACTTTGGTCACAAAGCAACTCAATGTGTTGCTTATAAGACAATCATGACTAGAGAAGCTCAAAAACAAAGAAGTATGTCTAGAATCACGAAGAGGACCTATAACAATTTTTACACCCTTGAAAGTGAAACTGAATGTTCTATTTGTAATAACTTCGGTCATGAAGAGTCTGAATGCAGGAGCAGGTTTCGGAAGACAACTCAGAAGGAACAAACCCAGAATGCCAGAACATGGAGAATGAAGGAACCACAACCAGAAAGATGTGGGATAGCTTTTTATGCAGAAGGATAGGAAACTCTATGGTACATCGACAGTGGATGTTCGAAGCATATGATAGGTGATAAAGAAAAACTTGAATCATATAGTGTTTTAGAAAAGGGAAAGAAAGTCTCTTTTGGAAATGATACCCCTGCAGTCATAAAAGGAAAAGGCACTGCTCATTTGAAAGAAAGGGTCAAAGCTGGGAACGTTTTGTATGTTGATGTCTTGAAGAATAACCTCCTGAGTGTCAGTCAGATGTGCGATCAAGGAACCAAGGTAATATTTCAATCAAATGGATGTAGTGTTCGTGATCTTAATACAGGAAAAACAGTGATCAAAGGCAGAAGAACTCCAAATAACTTATACATATTTGAATATGGACAACAACAATGCTATTTGAGCAAGGATGATGAACACTGGTTATGGCACTGGAGGTTGGGGCATCTAAGCTTTTCACAAATAAGGAAAGCATGCAAACATCAAGCAGTTCATGGTCTCCCAGATATCAAAATTCCAGACAACACCACATGCAAATCATGTCAGTTTGGTAAGAAAACCAAAACCAACTTCCCTGAGAAGGAAGGCTCAGCCAGCAGGCCTATTGAACTAGTCCATACAGATGTATGTGGTCCATTTAGGACAAGGTCACCTCGAGGATAAGAATACTTTATATTATTCATTGACGACTTCTCCAGGATGGTTTGGTTAGGACTTATGAAACACAAGGACGAAGCATTCAAAAAATTCAAATCTTTCAAAGCCTTGGCTGAAAATGAATCAGATCACAAAATTAAGTGTCTCAGGTCTGACAGAGGTGGGGAGTTTACCTCAAATGAATTTTTCGATTTCTGTGAAGAACATGGAATAAGAAGGGAATTCTCTATAGCTAGGACTCCTCAGCAAAATGGAGTGGTGGAAAGGATGAACAAAACGGTTCAACAAATGGCTCGTGCTATGCTTGATGAGTCTGGAGCTCCCACAACCTTCTAGGGTGAAGCTGCATTTGCTGCGGTTGTTATTCTCAACAAAACAAATGTCCGAGTGAACAACACTCAAACTCCTCATGAGCTCTGGTATGGTGAGACTCCTTCGGTAAAGCATTTCAAAAATTTTGGAAGAAAGTGCTATATTAAGAATAATGATGAACAACTTGGAAAACTTGAACCTAGAGTAGATGAAGGCGTTCTCCTTGGTTAATCTCCCCAAAACAAAGCATATAAGTGTTACAATAAAAGACTTGGAAGAATTGTTGACAGCATTGATGTATTGGTTGATGAAAAAGGATACATTCCTAGGTAAGTAAATTATGAAAATATCGAAGAGGATGAAGACTACTCTCCAAATCAGACTGATGATGAAGAAGAACCTCAAGAGGCACCAGAGGAACAGATAAGGATAGAAGAGAAGACTCCATCCAGGTATGTTCAGAAGAATCATCCAGAATCTCAAATTTTGGGGCAGAAAGAGGCAGGCATACAAACAAGAAGAACAATTGCAGAAGCTTCAAGCTATTTGGCAATACTCTCCTCCACTGAACCACAAAATGTAAGAGAGGCATGCAAAGATGAATGTTGGATCAAGGCAGTGGATGAAGAACTTGAGCAGATCAAAAAGAACAACACTTGGGAGTTGGTTCCTAGACCAAAAGATAGGAATGTCATAGGGACAAAATGGGTCTTCAAAAATAAGTTGAATGAAAACGGGGAAGTAATTAAGAACAAGGCCAGACTTGTTTGCAAAGGGTATGCTCAACAAGAAGGAATAGACTTTGAAGAAAATTTTTCTCCTGTTGCAAGACTTGAGGCCATCCGAATGTTCCTTGCTCTCTCAAGCTTTCAGAAGTTCAAAGTATTTCAAATGGATGTGAAATCAGCCTTTCTGAATGGAGACTTAGAAGAAGAAGTATACATTGAGCAGCCATATGGTTTCATTCTTGGGAATGATCCAAATCTTGTATGTAGACTGAAAAAGGCTCTCTATGGTCTTAAACAGGCTCCAAGGGCTTGGTACTATCGTTTGGACAAATACCGTCATCAACAAGGTTTTTCAAAAGGATCAGCAGATAGCAATCTTTATATAAAAATTGAAAGTGACAAATTGCTAATACTTGTTGTGTATGTAGATGATATTATCTTTGGCAACAATGAAGAAGCTATGAGTCAAAGCTTTGCCTTGGTGATGCAGAAAGAATTTGAAATGTCTTTGCTTGGATAACTAACATACTTTCTTGGATTGAAAATCCAACAAAATGAAGGCGGTATCTTCTTGTCTCAAACCAAGTACCTCAAGCAGATTCTGAAGAAGTATGGCATGGAAGATTCGAAACCAGTATGTACCACTATGGTTATAGGATGTAGTCTCAGTGCAAATGATGAATCAATAGCAGTACATCAACCAACCTATAGATCTATGATTGGAAGTCTACTTTATTTGACAGGTACCCAACTAGACATCATGCATGCAGTGGGAATAGTTGGAAGATTTCAGGCAATGAAGAGAATTTTCAAGTATCTTCAAGGAACTCAAAACTATGGCTTATGGTATCCTAGAGATACAAATCTCACTCTTCATGCTTATACAGATGCAGATTGGGCTGGAAGCGTGGATGACAGGAAGAGCACAAGTGGTGGTACATTCTTTATGGGTTCCAGATTAGTATCTTGGTTCAGCAAGAAACAGAGTTCGATTGATTTATCTACAGGTGAAGCGGAATATGTGGCTGCTGCATCTTGTTGCACTCAACTTATTTGGATGATGCAAAACTTGCAGGACTTTCAAATCACTTGTACACCACCTATCTCCATCTTATGTGATAATACAAGTGCAATTATCATTTCAAAGAACCCAGTCATGCATTCAAAGACCAAGCACATACCGATCAAGTATCACTTTCTCCGGGAACAAGTGTTGGAACAAAAGGTCAAATTGGAGTATGTTCCTTCTAAGGAACAAGTTGCTGATATTCTCACCAAACCACTACCCAGGGAGACATTTGAATACCTCAGACAGAAGCTGGGAGTAGTTGATGCATCATCTTGCTGTTAAAACTTGTCTGCTTCAGAGAAAAATGGGTGTACGCGAGTTTCTTGAGGAGGATCCGCGTACATATGCCGGTTTGTGCAGAGACAGTCACATATATGGAGGTTTGATGGATATCAGTAGGGACAGGCTCTGGTTGAAGATATTCTGATATGGGTCTGACAGAGACCATCCGACACAGGTTCAGGGGGAGCAGATAATCTTCTAATAATGCATTGTTGGCATTATCTTAGAAGCTTTTGGTTCTAATTCACAACTGTTGTTGGTTTCAGGTGGAACAAAGGCATAGGAAGAACAGAAGGAAATCTTGGTTGCTGATCTGAATGGTGATTGATAGATTTTGCTGCTATCAGTTATTGGTGACTTTCATAAGTCTTGATCTACATATTTCGTCTCTATGTCATGCATCTCTCTTATGGTGTCAAAGGTCATGTAACGGCCTATTTTGTTTTCCCCACTATGCCTAGGATGAATATGTAATGTACTTGGTTGTCACATGTAAATTTCCGGTGTATCCCCACTTGGTTGGGAGATGGATGTATGTATTGAGTCTTTTGGTGATAGGAAGGTCTTCTACGATGTATAAGTCATGGTTCTTCTTGAAGAACATCTTTTTGCAGATCTTGCCTACAGTCAGGGGGAGCATGGTCAACATAGCAGGGCAGAGATTTCAGCATGTACTCAAGGGGAGCACAACCCTTTGCCCTTGATGACAAAGGGGGAGAATGATTTTGAGGATTTTGGGTTGCCATCAAGTCCAAAGGGGGAGATTGTTGGCATTATGGCACAGGTTTGGAGCTATGGCACAAGTGTTGTCCTTGATGGCAACTCTCTTTGGTAACAGATCTCAGTTCAGGCTTGCAGAATGAAGGAAAAGACATATACGCAGGTTCAGCTAGATGAAGATGCGTATACATGTGGGTTAGACGTTTCAAAGGCGCGTATGTGTGTACACGCACTTTCATGCAAGGAAAAGCACATATATGTTGGAGAACTCACCTTTGGTCCATGGTAGTTAGTCCTTGGTATTTGAACCTATGGTTTTGGACCATGGTACCTCATTAGAAGTGTTGATCCCAAGTATTGGGTCTATGGTATTGGTTTATTATGGTTTTGGACCGTGGTATTGTGGAAGGCCTAAGACTATAAAAGAGGAAGAAGATCATTTGGCAAAGGATCATCTGAATTATTGTTGAATATCTAATAAAGGGCTAGGTCTGGAATACTGGTATTGGGTTATGGTGCAGATCTGGATCTAAATGAAGGAGGAACCTCAGTGCAAAGAGAAGGATAAGTTCTATTGATGGGTCATAATCTTTAAGCTTGAATGATAGTATCTTTGTATGATTTTGATCTGCTATTTGTGGCACTTGCTTGATCTATAAGTCTGATAATCTGGGTTAATTAGTGTTTGAATATCTGAAAGAGCGAATTATCCTTTACAGATATGTATGCAGGTTCAGTGAAGCAAAGGCGCTTATATACGCTGGTTCAGTGAAGGAAAACAACATATGCGCAGTTTGTTCCATATGCAGAAGTGTATGCACGCAGGTTTTAGGTTATTAAAGAAGCATATATCTTTTGAGTTGTGATCTAGCTACCTCTATTTATTGCTGCAGTGTTCTGGGCTCAGATTTGGTGTGTGGTTACTGTTACTGTGATCTGGGTACAGTTGTCAGAGAAGTGTTTACTTTGATTCAGTTTTGATTGGTGAAAAGGTGATTGGTTGATGCAGAAATTCTTGATGTTTGATTGATGTTATTTGTGGATCTAGTCTGAAAATTTATGAAACGTGGTCTCTGAAAGAAAGAGAAGGTTGTAGCCTTCTGTAGGCCAACACCTACGTACTAGTATCTTAGCTAGTACAAGAGCTAAGGGGGTTGTAGCTCCCTTTCAGGAGAAGCTGGAGAACGAGAGAGGGTTGTAGCTCTTTGCAGGTTGTAGCCTACGTACTGGTAAAGGACTGCACCAGTACATTGTAAAAGGAAGTTTCTAATTAAAAGAAGATAGAGACGAATTGCAGCAGGTGGTTTTCACCCACATTGGGTTTCCACCTTATATCTTGTGTTCTTGTGTGTGATTGTCTTCCGCTTTGTCTTTACTGTTCCTGGTTACTGGTTAATTGATTCTGATACACAGATTAACAATCAACATCTGACAGATAAAGTAAATTATAAGTTTGCATTGTATACGCGGTTTTATTTCAACATAGTTGCGTATATACACGGTTTTAATTAACTGAAGTAGCGTACATCATCTGAATTTGAAAAAGGGAATATTTGACTTGATAATATTGATTCACCCCCCCCCCCCCCCCCAGTATTATTTCCAACATTTCCTACATAAGATGTCATTTCACATGTTTATGGCTTAATGTTTCTTGACTTGTTATGTAGGTTGAATACAATTTGTATATTATCATGGTTGTTGTTTGCTGTTGTCTACTTTTTTTAGGTGTTTGCAAGAAGAAACGCAATATAGCTGGAGAAAGGAAGCAAGGTCATCATCGAACATATAGCATACTAAGAGGTATGCCCTCTTAATTGTTTCTAACCTAACGAAATATTCCATATAATGTCTTTTTTGTGGATAGACCACTCTTGGGCTAGAGGAATTTTTTGTGTCTACACTTAGAATTTTACCTTCACCACAAATTGGTGACTCTTTTGGGGAAGGAATCATTCCTTTCGCTTGTTTTTAATTCCATGGTTTTGTGTGAACTTTTCTAGTATCACCCTATCCCTTTAGTTCTCTCTGCTTTGCCTTGTTTACTGCACTGGGTTTGAAATTTACACTAGCACGTCTGGTCTCAGCCTTTGAAATTTTTTATTTTTTCCTTGTATCCTCTGCCAGCGTGCTTATTTTGCTGATAGTCACACTGAACAACACAATATACTCAGGAACAGTCGTGCCAACCCACTTTTGGCACTTATTCTCATGCAGGAAGTCATGTCAATGTGTGTAGGTGAAGATTGTTGTTTACCCTAGATCTCTACGAGTGTGCCTTGCTCTCTTGGTTTATGCCTTGTAACTTGTTTAGATTGTGTTCTCCCTTACTAGAAAGATGCATTTTGACTTGGTTTATTTTCTTATCGACTTGACTTCTTTTTACTTGATTTCTTGAGTCTGTGAATGGTTTGTAGCCCTATCACATCTAGGTTGTCATCCATTCATTTGATTGTAAATTGTGTGAGTCAAGTTGTTGGTGAATTTACTCATGTTTCGTTTATAGTCCTCTTACTACTTTGGTCTCCATCACACAAGTTTGACGTGTTTTGATTTCTTGTTTAAACATATCCTTTTCGGCATAGCTCACGCTGCTTGTCTTGTTGTTGGTAGAGTCATTGCTTCATTAGCTTAAAAGAGAGTCTCTTTTTTGCCTTTTCATTTGCTTGAGGATTGATTGTCTCGAAAAAAAATTCATTGAAATATTTGATGAAAGATTCGTTTTTCCGTTTCATTAAAAACACATAATTCTAGTTTGCTGCATCAATATGTTACGTTAGTTAGCGTCATTGAAGACTAGGATTGCATTTTCATTTGAAAAGAAAAAATAATTCTCTTCACTCTTGAAAGCAATGTTTGGAACGCACTTGTTAGGAAAATAGGAATTTGAAAGAGTTTTTTCATTAGTTTATTTTCAATAAGTAAAGTAGTGAAAATATCATTTTTGCTTTCAGTTGCTTGGTTGTTTGCATTTCATTGTGTTTTCTACTCTCTCTAGTGTAGATGATTCATCGAATTGAAAGAGTCTTGTCTCATTTAGCTGCATATAGGACTCTCTGAGTCACATCGCTAAGGCATGAAAACCGAGACCTAATACAAGATAAACTTTAAAATGAACTCAATTAACCTAAGGTGCATTCGAAACCTAACAGTCGCATCTAGAAGGTCTAGGCTAGAGGTGTGATCTAGTGTCTTTAAACCTAGCAGTTGTCATTAGATTCGTCACTAGACAACACTAGTATGGACTTGTGCTCCCTGTATCGTCGAGTATATAAAGGGAGACCCTAATAGGCTACAATACTTTATTCATAGGAAGCTAAGTCTACTACCTTGTAAACATGATACGCTAAACACAAAATTCAGGGAGATTACTTGCCCGTACTTCCCAGTGCGCCAGGAGGTATTCTGCAGTTCATGGTTACCTAGTAATCCTTTTTACCTAGATCATCCAGAGTAGTTATTTGTATCTTTTTAGCTCATTCAACTTAAAATATCATCCAAGAATTTGTCCTTTCGAGCTCGTTTCCAATCGAAAGTGATAAAGTTATCTTTGCTTCTTTATCAACTCTTAAAAATGAAAGAGAACCAATTTATTTATGTGTCTTTAAAAATTGTTGCCCATGATCTTATAACATCCTATTAGTCTCTTCAAGACCAAATCATGAGTATTCCTTAAAGTACATTTTAAAGCCTTGAAATTTACTCTCTGTTCCTGATACCTAAGACAAAGGCATCCTGGCTGAACCATTTGGTTCACCCAGTTCCTCTTCCTCTCCTCAGTCTGAAAGATTGTGAGAGGATCCATTTCCTGAATTACTGTAGTCACTTGAGGACCAAGCTGTTGAACTCAGAATTGTTCTGATCATTCAACCTTTGTCATATCGTCATCCACCTCCTTCAAATACTGGGTCATTATCTGATATTGGCCTGGAATCCCCTGAAAATCATGTCCAGACTCCTGAGAATTCACCGACTACTAAAATTCAGCTTGGACTAGTTGTGTATCCTCTGAATCCTTTGTTCGACACAGTTGAGATATAACCACAACGTCCTTATATTCCGTACAATTAGTTGAGTATTCCTTTGGAATTATCCCCTCGAACATCTTCAATTGTTTGTCATTGTGTGTTCTCACCCATGGAGCTCGAAGGTGATGCTCTAGTCTTCTCTCAGGATCACTTGGAGGTTTCCACTCTAGACACTGTCGAAGAGAAAGAACACGAGTTTCCTCCTGAAGTTTTCCCTTACATGGGAAGCATTCCTATCAGTATTTATAGGGATTGACCCCCTAATTATGTGACTTTAGCACAATTGGTGTCAGGTACACCTAGTACCTCGTCACTTTATCATAACCCTGTTTGGGCATCTGACACTATGCATACCACAAGTTCGTTCATTTAGAACCCGAACTTGCAATAGATGATGACTTCTATAGTTACTTCAGTCCTGGTACAACCCACCATTCTGAACCCTCTTGTCTCATCCATCCAAGTCACCCATCTGGTTCAACCAATGGTCTCAGTCATGTTGTTATCGGTTCTTCGACCCCTCCAATAAGTGGACAAACTATACCATTGCCTAGGGGGCAGAATATGAATGTTTCTATGGTGTTAGGCACAACCAATGTGAGTAGCTCAAAACCTCACATGATTAGGATGAACCATCTTTCTTCTGGTGCTCTTCAAAACCCTGCTGGTCCTACTAGATCAAGTAATGTCCAATACCAACAGGTCAGAAATACGTTGGTTCGTCTGGGTCAGGCAATTTCTAGTATCAACAACCTTATGAAACTCAGGTCCAGTACCAAACTCCTTATGTTCCATAAGGTTCCCAAGGAATGCTCAATCTACCCTACATCATGTAGCCTAGACAGTATGTTCAGCCTAGCCTGTCCTCCTTTCTTAGTGGCTATGGCCAGATACAATTCAGAAATTTTCAAGGTCTCAATCCGGGAACAGGTCAAGTACCCTTGCAGTAGGAAGGATAGCCTCTGCAGCAACAAGGATAACCTTTGTTGTGGTAAGGGCCATCTATGTAGCAACAGGGGAAGATGATGCCATAGCAAGGAAAACTGCAACAACCACAGGGGTAAGCATCGCAACAGTTGCAGCAAACTATACAGCTGCAAATGCAGTATGTTTAGCAAACATCCTAGTCTATGTCTTTGCAAGGCCAACCTTTGCATCCATAGGGACAACCTTTGCAGCCGCAAGGTTAGCCCTTGCAACAGTAGGGCCAACTCAAGCAACAACAACCCTCATATACATATCAATAGGGCCAACCCTTGCAAGGACAAGGTCAGGGTCAAGTCCTGCAGTACCGGGCCCAAAATCCCTATGTCGAAGGGCAACATGTCCAAAGTCCTCTTATTTAGGGGTAGCAAGTTCAAAACCCATATGTCTAGGGACAATAGGTACAATATCCATATGTCCAAGGTCAACAGGCTCAACAACCTTTTAACACATATGTTTCTTATCAATAACCTATGGCTAGACAGTTTCAAGGGTTACAAGCTCAAAATCCTCCCTACAAAAAAGGTAACCTACAGTGGGGGAAAAATCAAATGTTGTATGGATAGAACCGTCCACTATGGGGCCAAAATCCTTACCAGCAGGGATGGACTCCTCCAACTAGACCCACTTATCAACCTCTAATTCCTTTCAATACTCAATTGTCATTCTTGGCTGCACTAGAGTTGCTAGATGTGTATCAGCTTATGAATGATCTAATTCTTCATTTGCCATACTGGCCTCCATTTCTGTCCAAGATCCCAAGCGATTGTCCGAAGTTTGATGGAAAACCAAAAGAAGATCCCCAAGCCCATGTGATGACATATAACCTCTAGTGCTCTTCAAATTCTTACATTTATGATTCTATTCATCTTCGTCTCTTCCAACGAACTCTTACAGGAACTGCATCCAAATGGTACATCGAGCTCCCTCAAAGTACATATCATGACTTCAACTCTTTAGCCATGGCTTTCCTCACACATTTGCAGTTGTCGGTTCACTATGAAACTGACACCTATTTGCTCACATTGCTTAAGAAAAATACTGAGACACATATCTCTGATCACATCCATCAATGGAGACATAGGCGTCACTTGATCAAGTTCGAGGTTTCTGATCAGTCACTGACCTAATGGTTTACTAAGTCATTTGTCGCTCCAATTGATTACGATATAACCATGGGTGGGTGCATTATAGAGGAGCAAGCCATTTCTTGTGCCCAATACCTAGATATTGTTTACTCCCAGTCTAGCACCTTATATGATTTATTACCCAATGCTCTGAGGCCATCATCCCATCCAATGACATTGAAGTCACACGCTACACCTCCTATCGATGGAGTGATTGGTTCAGTGTCTCAGGCCCCTGTAAAATCTTCTTCCAAACAAAAGTCGGTCTCAAACACTGCTTCTAATAGTCCCTTCCAAAATTCCCCTAGCCCTGGTAAAACCTCAGAGGTCCACATTGTCCAGTCTACCATAACAAACAAATCCTTGAAGGGTAAGAAGAAAAGAAAAAGGCAAGGGTAAAGCCGATCCCCCAAACTAGGGTCCTCCCAAGTCGTTTGTTGGTGATGCTTCACAATGGAAGCCTAAGTATCCATGCCTCATTTGTGAGGAGGATCACTGTACTATGGATTTTCCCCGATGATCTGAAGTTAGTTGCCTACTCAAAGGGACCCCAGTTGTCCTAAAAGAGCCGTTTATGTCTCAACAGACTCAAATGGTAGACCAAACTCAATCATCTGCTTCCTCAAGCTCACAAGTGTTCATGATGAGTACACCAATTAATGTGGCTACTAGATTAAAATATTATCAAACTCCTACTCTGACAACTGGGAAAGAGAAAGAGGCCACCCCTTCTTCTTGTGCCCTGCTGAGTTTTTGTCCTCTCCATATAGAGAGACCTAACCCTCATTCTACTATTCATCCACCTTCTCGAGGTGTGCTAAGGAATTCCTCATATAGTCAAAATGCTCGAGCCACTCAACATTATAATATTGTTGAGGATTTGGCTCAGGCGCCATCAACTATGTCTGTTGTCAAGGTCCTTCAAAGCCATCGGTCCCAGTGGAAGTCATTATTGTTAGCTATTGGGGGTATCGATCCTACTAATTCTAATTTGACATGTTTTGATCTAGAGAACCACGTTCCATGTTTGCCTCATCAGATTGCCTTTCTCATTCAGGTAATCATTAATGAGAAAACACCATCATCAATGAAGGTGCCTATACCTGCATCATATTAGTTGCTTTTTGGAAGGAAATTGCTTCTCCTACTCTGAAACAATCCCCTAACACTTTTGAACTTTTCGACAGATGTGATTGGCGACCATTCGGTGTCTTACCCAACCTTTCCATTACTTTGTATGGAAATACAGTACATGTCAAGGTAGAAATTGTTGACACTAATCTCAATTACAATATTCTACCTGGACGAAGTTGGACCCACACCATGCATGCTCTAGCCTCCTCCTTATTTCACATGATTTTTCCCCATTGAGGGAAGATAGTCAAAGTCAACCTACTGTCCTTCTTTTCCTCGTCCTCTTCAAATGGAAATGTTCCATATGTAAATCACAATGGTCCCCTTTATGAGAGTGTGGGGGTAGGACTTTTTAAAGATTCTGCTTTCATGGGAATTTTTCCACTCCCATCTCCACATGTTGCCTCTATCAACATGATCTCGGTCAAATCTGATCTTGGGTCATACCTTCACCAGATCTTGTTGACACATGGGGCAAGGTAATATCATTAGGTCCCATCGAAATTAATTACATGGAAATTTCTTCAGCTTTGCCTCTACTATCCTCTGGTTATCTTTTTTTGAATTCATCTATCGATGTGTTTTCTCAATCCCCATGGCTTAGTTCTAGCTTGACGGTCATGTCTATGTGCCTTGCAAAGTTCTCTTCTTCGCTTCCTATTGACATGTTAGTTTTGTCTACCATTATCAAGATCTTTCAATTGAGGGCACGTTTATCCCCTCATGGATTCAGGTTTTTTCTCCCTCCCAGAGTTTTTACCAATTTCCCATTATTGCAATGGGGTAGTCATCTGTCTCTTGACCCTCCCTCGCCCAGACAGCATGGGGGAAATGCCTTATATGAGTTCTACTCTATTATTTGGCCGAGTTGATTCTTACTCGTCATGTCAATGGTAAAACTCCAGTGTTCATCTGTGTTGACTGATTACCCGCGTCGAAGAATGGACTCTCTCACAAGGTGTTATGCTTAGGTCATCTTGCATGGTCACTTATGTACATTAGTGTGTAATTCATTTTTGTGCATTATTGTTTGGTGTGTTAGATTTCAAGAAGTTTTCATTCTCACTATGTTTTTACCTGCTTTGCAAATGTCTGTGACTCCTCACATTGGTTTCACTGATGGTGCTTGCTGTAGTAACCAAAATTTATCCTCTGTGGCATGGGTCATTTATGATCCCCATGGTGATTTTATTGATCTTCAAGGTATTTGCTTAGGTCGAATTACAAATAAAATTGCTGAGTACAATGCAGTTATCGAATTGTTGTCAGAAGCCATCACTCTTGACATTCAGGAATTGGCTCCCAACCTAGATTCACAGCTTGTTGTCCTTCAACCCAAGGGGCAATATTCCATCATAAATCCTCATATATTGAGAATGTATCTATGTATTCTTCTACTGGAGAGAAATTTTGATCATATTACATATCATCATATTCCTAGACGTATGAATACATTGCCAGACACATTAGCTAATTGTGTGTTGGATAGACATTTGAAAAACATGTGAAAAGAAAAAAAATCATTTGTATCATAGTGAGCAAGAAAATACAGCACACACACACACACACACACACACACACACACACACACACATATATATATATATATATATATATATATATATATATATATATATATATTTTTCCATAGTGTTTGATACATCCAAAATCCAAAAAAATAATATGTGTGTCCAAAATACATCGGTGGCTCATAGGCCTCAAAAATATGGGATGCTATGTTAGACCTATGTACTAAACATCACGATGTTCATGATAGCATGTCACTGCTCAGACTACGTGAGTCAACAATCGGTGGATCCTATCTAACACCCCCACTGTATGCCTCTGGTGCTAGCGTGGGACATCACCCATCCGAGCATACTTTGGGATCCCATGGGTTAAACCCTAGAGATTCCAGGAAATCTCCTCTTCATTGGTGCTCTACTCCTAGTAAGGAGTGACATCAAAATGCTGAGCAATGCACCTGGTGATCAGGGACATCTTGGCAGGGTGTTCTGGTCCAACATCTTCATTCATAAATTCGAAGTGTCATGAACACATATATTTCAAAAATAGTAAAACCATCAAAAGCTAAAAAATTCTTGGTTTTTACCTCCATCATAAAATCCTCTCCTTCTGGGAGTGACATATCTGGGTCTCCATGGAAGTCGGTAGCGCTATAAGGCCAATCCTCCACTACGATTAGATTCCGTTGCACCCATGAGAAGAAGGCGGGCTTGTAGGACATCTGTTCACCCCCTGTAATCCTAGGCATCAACTCACTCCAACAAACCATTTATGGGTCTCGTGGCATCGGCGGATCCACCTCGATCTCATGGTATTGGAACAGTGGAACCCGCTCCAAGAAGAAGGTCACTAGCACAAACCCAAAGGAAAACCGCTTCAGGTTTCCGCCTTAGCTTTTGATAGCTAGCACTTCATATTGACTTTCATAGATTTTGCGAGATTAAAAATAGTGGGTGTTGTGCACCCGATATCATACATGAAATTTGATTTGTTAGTCTCATGTGGTACTCGGGACCAAGCCACTCTATTGATGGTCAATAATAACACTCTCAAAATAGGATCCCGAACATTCGTGATCTCGATCTTGCCACTCTTGGATTTGAAGGCTTCTAGGTAATGTTCGGCAAGTAACATGGAGATACTTGGCCCAGACGGCCTCGACCTGTATAAGTTGATTGGTTCCCCTCTCTGGGACAATCATGTAATGAAATAAATATTTGAAGTCTCCAACTCTAGCTCTTGGCCACCAATGATAAAAAATTCCTAATTTATGTCCTAGAGACTAATCAGGGACCGTATCAGCTCAGGTTGAGCCCGCATCCCCGGTGTGAGAAAGGACTTGAGGAGCCTAGCTTTCCTCAAATCCTCCAAGAAATTTGGATTAGTGATGGCTTGGGTATCGATATCCTCATGCTCTTTTTCTTTCCAATCCACCATTTTTAGCACTTTTCTTCCTACAACAACCATTCAATCAAGTCAATGATAATTTTTTGACAGAGAAATTTTGATTTAAATGGTGAATTAAAGAGAAAACATCAATTTTTCTTTGTTCACGATGGTCGCACGCCTATTTTAAAAGTAGTGGCGCTGACGGTGTGGTTGGTAGTTTTAGAAATCCCTGATCGACATGATTCTGTGCTTAGAAATCACGCCGAGAAGGGTAATTTTTTTTGCTAAAACCTCCCTTATAAATCCAAAAAACGTATAAAAACAGGAAAAAGTAGTATCAAAATAAAGCTTAAGGTCTGGGCTCTTACCTGCACCTGACAGCTCGGCGAATGACCTCTTTGATCTACCGCAATCTACTGTGGAAAAATTAAGGAAAAAGTGGGTTAAATTCACTTCACACAAAGGTAAAATTGTAAATGGTAAAAACAATTACCTTTCCCTCCTTTTATTCATTTTTTGATGAAATATTAGGGTTTTAATGTATTTTTGACCTATTCTTCCTCAGGAATTGGATAATGCATTTACCTTTTTGTGCAGTGAGAGGTCACATATTTTCAATGATGGTACTGAGTCACGTTTTAGCTCTTTTCTCGACTTGTAAAACTCAAACGAAAAGATTGTCGATTATTATTCCCTTTTGACTCGTAAACGAGAATAAAATGGGGTGTCCACTTTCAAGCTCTTTTCTGACCATTTAAACACGAAATATTGTCGAGCTCTTATCATTTTGAACTCGTTAAAGGATGCCAAACATCATTTACCTAGTGTACATTTACCCCTTTTTCGAGCTAGATGAACTATTTATGAAAAAGGTACTCCTTCACTAAAATGGTGAAGCGGTTTTCTCGAGTATCATTTTCTACCTTTTCGGGCTCGAGAGATAGAAATGTACGAAAGGGTACCATGTGGAGTTTTCTTTTCCATATCTTTTCAAACTCTCTAAACATGAAAAATATATAGATTTACATCTTTGTCGGAATCGTTATAACATTGAACGACATTAGATTCGTCGTCCTAACAAACATGAGCTTCTCCTAACTAGGGCTCATTAAACTTACTAGGTCGGATTCACCCGAAGGATGAACTTACAGTGAAAGAATATGTTATCTCCTTCAAGATTGCAATAAAAAATAATTGGGGTACCTACCATAAATGGTGGGGGGAAATTTGGAAATTCAATCAGTCATGTCGGCAGCTCACTCTTGAACATGACCCTTTTTGCTTCGTGTTGGGATGGGATATCCTCCTTTTCATAATTGACCTTCTTGGGTCAGGTCGCTCATTTTTTCCTTCCATTTCATCTCTACCACATCCTCATGGCCATCGATCTTATGGATCCCAAGACTGCTAAACTCCACGTCATGTCACTGATATGCTCAAGAGTTGTTCCTCTGCAGTCACCCTTACCTCTAATGCCCTATATCATCTAAAATCACTTGCATCCCTTTGTCCCATGCCGATGATGTTGGATACATCATGGACCTCCTTTGACACTCTCACTTCTTGTTGAGTTCAACTCATTATCCAGGAAGTTGATTGAGAGACTCCCCTTCGAGTACCTTGGAGCTTGCATGCCCTAATGGCAAGTTCTTTGCACTCGATGACAAGTTCACATCATTGGCTTTCGCTCGGGTGATTTCATGGGTGTTCGACATCAATTCCTTTATTCGCATTCCATGAACTGTGCTACTAGTACCTTGAGATGCATTGTCATTATTGGTGGTTTCTCTCACACTTGTTAATAATTTAAATCATTGACTAGTAATCAAGCAATTTTCTAGCATGTTTGGAGTCAACATATCTATTCACATGTTAGAATTTGTACTTTGATCGGGTTGTGTTGGAGTTCAAGACCTTGGTATTATATTACAAATGTCCAGGTTGCAAGGTGATGTGACATGATCATGTTGATATACATGTCTCTTTTAGATGGATGGCTGCGACCATACCATGAGTTGTCCTATATGATCCTTCTCATTATTAGATCATTGCGACCATACCTTGGTTTCGATGTGATCCTCTTTATCGAATGGTTGCGCCCATGCCTAGATCTATTTACATGATCATTCTCTAGATGGCTGCATCCATACCACGATTCATGTATCATTTGATAGAGTTTTGAGTAATGTATATGTATTTGTAATTGCTTTTAGGTTTTCTGACAGTAGACTCTAGCTCTCCGCACTGAACTATAAAGCATTTCACTCGTCACTCTAGTTCGGCCTTCATGCTTTAGGGAGCATCTGTCACATATAATTTTGTCACTATCCCTGTACTCCCCATTCCTTGATCCTGGAGGACCTTTACAGTGAACCCTTCATTCTTTCCCATCATGAAGAACCTCCCATTATGTCCCTCTTCATGAGCATAACAATTCCCCTTTGCATCATTTTCCCAAAATCTTTTGTTTTTCTGAGTTTACATGACTGGTGCTAATGACCCGTGTCCTCCTCATGCCGATATGTAGGGTTTAAAACTACCCCTATCACCGATTGGATCAAGTAAGACCTTTCTGAGTCGCCCCGATCCTCTTTTGGATTATTTTTTTCAAATTTGGAGCCGAAGCTCCCAGCTCTCAAAGCTTCGTAACATAAATATGGTAAATGGCTAGGCCTAATGGAGCTAGGGAGGTCAGATTGGGATCTTTTCCTCTATTAGGATGGAACTACATCAAGATATTAGACCTTATTCCATCAGAAGAGGAACCATATCCCATCCATTCAAGATATATAAACCTCCACTTTTCCCAAGCACAAGCTAGCATTAGTGTGTGTGTGTGCTAGTGCTAATTAAGTTTTGTTTGGAGTAATCAACAAGTTATCCATACTTTGTAGCTCTCTAGATTGTTTTTTGAGGGAGAATTGTGAGTTGGTTTGGTGTGAAGCCTAAAGGGAAAATCCTTGAGGCTATGATTATTGTAGACAACCATGGAATGCTAGCAGAAGTGTCTGGGAACCTGGATTTGTCAAAGGAGAACAACAAGGTCAAGACATTGGTTGTAATCTCTTCTGGATTTAATAAATATGAAACTATCAATTGATTTCCTACATAATATTTCATTTCATTTGTATATGTTTATGTATCAATGCCACGGTCTGATAGGGCTGTCAAGGATCATTCTTGTGGAGGAATGATTGCTTATGCAGGAGAATGGCATGAAGAGGTCCCTTTTCTTATGAGGAATCAAGTGGGAAGAGTAGTCATGAAAAATATATGAGGTCATTATCACGTGGTTATGAGTTGATATTATGTGATTATATCATGTCTATGTTATGGACATGTTATATCGAGGGATACATAAGCAAAATGAAATCAGTGTGGCTTCGACATGCTAGGATAAGCATGAATAAGACAATGGAAGCAAGGTTTCTTGGTAAGGACTGTGTGGTTTCGAATGTGCAATAGTATTGTTGTGCATATGTTGTATATGTTGTACATGTTGAATTTCTGATGATTGTGCAAATGCAATATTGTTCATATGTAGTGTGTATACATTATGTTTATGCAATATTATGCACAGGGTGTTAGTATATATAGTGTTGTATGAGTTGCATATTTAGTGCTCGGTATATATGGTGCTATGTACATGTTGGATATACGGTGATTTATACATATTGTACTGTGTGCATGATGGATATGTTGTACTGTGTGCATGATGGATATGCAATGTTGTGTGAATATGGTGCTCTGTGTGTGTTGGATATGCGCTGATGTGTATGAATGATGCTATGTACATGTTGGATATACAATGTTATGAACATGTGGTGTTGCATTCATGTTGTACATGTGGTGCTGTGTACATATTGTGTGGTGTGCATGATTGTACAAGTGGTACTCATTGCATATGGTGTTGTGTACATGTTGTACAAGTGGTTCTATGTGCAGGCGGTGCTATGTACATGTCATGCATGTGGCATTGTGTACATGTGTTGTCGTGTAAGCGTTGTGCATGTCGTACTATGTACATGTGGTTTTATGTACACATTGTGCATATGGTGCAATGTACATGTGTCGTTGTGCACATGTTGTGTAGGTGGTGTCGTGTACATGTGATGTTGTACACACATTGTGCAAGTGGTGCAGTGTACAAGTGATACTGGTGTACGTGTGGTATTGTGTGCATGTAATATATGTTGTGTTGTGGCCATGTGGTACTATATATGTGGATTGTGTAGTTGTGGTGTTGTGACGTGCGCACTTGTTGTGTTCTACTTTCTGTGGGTACATGTATTGTGTGGCGTTGTACATTAGGTATATATGTATGAGTCGGGTTGTATACCAGGTGTACGTGTATGCATTTTGTGGTGTCACACATTGTGTGCGGATGCATGTCTTGTGATGTCTATTGTGTATGTATGTGTACGTACATTGGGTGTAGGTGTGTGTGTTGTATGCCATGTATAGGTGCATGTGTTTCATGGTGGTTGTATGTATGTGATGCACACTGTGCATATGTGCTCCTAGTGGAGGAGAAGGCACTGGGTGTTTGTTGGGTCTCGCAACCGATACAGTGTGTGTATAGAAAAAAACAAAGTCAAAAGTAAGGATCGATGAAGGATAAGTATCGGTATATTATTTTAGTTCTATTATGAATGCGATTTATGATTATGGTATATGATGATTATATATGATCTATGATTTTTATTTAATGATGATTACATGTGATCTATGATTTTGGTTATGATGGTTACATGTGATTTATGATTTTGATCTATGATGGTTATGTTTTGAGATAACCTAACGAGATATTTTTATACATGTTGATTTCATCAAACATGCTAGTTTGACTTGTTGTGACAATAAGCAAACAAGATTGCAAATGTACCTTTTTGACGAGCTACCAATGAGGTATGATGTGAATTTATTTTAACTTATTCTAAAACTGATGGAAGCTATATGCGTGATACAGGAAGCATGAACATCCCCAGTTGGGTAGTTGAAATCAACTACAAGAATTAGCACCAAAGGAATTGAAGCATGCAACAATAAGTTGGTAAAGCACTTTAGGAACATGGCGATTGTGGGACACTGGTACCCAATAGTGTCCATTGATTGGCATGAGAATTCTATGACTAGTATGATGTGTTGAGGTAAGTATATGCCTTGATTTTTGTATCTTCCAATGCGAGGAAGCCTTGCCAAGGGATGGACTGCCCAGGATGGGGGTGCCAGCAGAACTTGGAAGGTGAGTGATAGCACGGAAGGGGTGACCAAAGTCCTGAGGCACTATGTAGCAGAGAAGGGAAGGTCATGGATGGATTTGATTTGGTCATTAACATTTCCAGATGCACATTGGGTGTGCACCTTGGAACAAAAAAAGCTGGTAACTGCTCAATGAGAGGACAAGTGGCACATGGTTATAGTGTTGGACATTAGATGCATATTGGACCTTGCAGTGGATTTTAGACTTCCTCGGAAGGAGGTGAATCCTGGTATTACTGTTAGGATGGAGGTTTGAGCCTCTGGATTCCCCTTTTGTGGATGCAGGCATCATATTCACTTTTTGCTAGTTAAGAAAATGTGTATATGTGTATATGTGTATATCATTGTAAATATCATAATGAGTTTTTTTATAAAGCTCCAATATGTGGTATGTTATCATTTTTTCATGAGGTTTTGATTTTGAGCAGGTCTTTCATTGTAAATACTACAACGAGCTGTGTTATAAAGCTCCAAGGGCAATATGTTTTATTTTCAATAGCCTTATTGGTTATATGAGTCATTGAACACCGAGGATGATGTTCCCCCGAGGGGTAGGGTTCTGTAACAACCCTTGTGAGAATTCCATGTAAAAGTATATAAATACCACAGATGATGAGACACATATTCACAACTGAATGGTGGGTAAAACATCCTAGTGGGTGTTGATTCGGTTTTTTATGGCTCAGGAAATTGGCAAAGGAAATTGCTAAGGTTTTGGAAAGCAAAAATGGCATTTTTGACACATTTATTTATGAAAATAATGTAAATTAGGAGAAAGGAAGGTTAAATGTCACAGGTTGCATGTGAGGAGGAAAATAATGGAAAATGAAGAAAATAAAGGCCTCATTGATAAAAAGGATTTTGAGGATCATTGGGTAGGACTTGGTTAGTTTAGTTTTGGAGCCCTCTCATTATTCTCTCTCTCTCTCATACTCTTGGCTACTTAGAGTTTTCTTGGAGCACTCTTGGAGGGTGTGGCATACTTGGATTCTTGGAGAAAGAAGGCATCGATATCAGTAGCTACATCATATTTTCGTGCAGGTACCAAGATGATTTCTTCACTAGTTTTGGCATGCATGGCACATGCATGTGGTTTCTTGGTTATGATCTGTCATTGGCATGGACGATGGCCGGGATTAACAATTGATTGCCTAGCCTTGCCATTTGTTGGTTAGACATGGTGATTGTGGGTTTACTTTCATTGCTTTGTTTTGGTTGGTTCTCATGTTTCCTTAGCTTGGGTTGGGTTACTAGTCCTGGAAGCTCTGGTTGAACAAAATCTCTCGAAGCCCTGTAGTAGCTTGGGTTGAGTTACTAGTCTTGGAAGTATTGGTTGGACAAAAGCTCTGAAATCCCTTGGTGTGTTGAGTTACTAGTCCTAGAAGCCTTGGTTGGACAAATGCTATGGAAGCCCTATATAATTTATGGGTTGAGTTACTAGCTCTAGAATCCTTGGTTGGATAAACCCTCTCGAAGCCATAGAAGGCTTCGATAGAGACCAATCTGATGATGATTTTGGTGATGTCCAACCGTGAGGTGGAACCACTAATTTATGGGTTGTGGTGGATGGCCTATGGAAGCCCTACATGATTTTTGATTGATGTGTTCTATAAGATCCAACATTCATGCTTGGAATATGGCACGGGGGTGAATGGTTGAAGAGAGATTTTGCTTAGCCATTCTACGGTCAGGGAAACATGGTAGTCCCATCTCTGGTTGTTTCATTTCATTCATTAATGAGAAATCCAATCCCTTGATTTTCATGTGTAGAGGTACTTATATATTGATGGATTTGATGGGTAATATGTTTATTGTATTTTTGTTCCTATTATGCTATTTATATGGACATTTCATGACAACCTCTATGTATGGCTCTCATCATGTTTTTACTTGTATATGAATGGATAATGTGTTTACGAGTTAATGGAAGACAATGTAGCAAATGGCATGAGAGAACAATGGTTCATAGCGATTCTCAAATAAGTACAAGATCCCTACACTTAATTTTGTTATTTACACATGTACATTACATGTTGATGATATGTTTGACGAGATTCTTGTCATCGCTACTAGGGGTCTACTTATGGTCTTGTTATTTTTATTACTTATGTACCATTATTTCCTTACATCCTTAATAATTCTAAGTGATCATTCCATTAGGGACAGTGTCTTGGGCTATGGGCCGAAGAAGGTGGCTCAAATCCTGGAATGCTAGCAAAACAGAGTGTTAGTTTGAGAATAACTCACCTGGGCAGTGTCTGGGAAGAGTTATAAAGCACCTTTCAAGTGTATGGGGAGCGTTACTCTTGATACTAACTCACCCGGGTAGTTTGTGGGGAGCGTTAGTCCTAATACTAACTCATTGTGGTAGTGTTTAGGGAGCATTAGTCCTGATACTAACTCACCATGGTAGTGTCTTGGGAGCGTTACCTTACCCTAAGTCTCTCAAATAGCAGTAGGAACCAACAATAGGTAATATGAGTGGATGATTTGTCTCCTAAAGGTTATTTGGATAATGTTGGATGATTTTATATGATTTTCCATTGATTCCATTTCCTTAAAGTCACCAAGGAGGTTGAATCGTATCATAGTGGCATCTCATCTAGTGTTTACCCCAGCTGGCCGATTGCTTGGGTAGATGTGGGATGAGGGTGTTACAATATTAAAAACCCAAAAACACAAAGGATTAATATTGTAAACCTGAGGTATATAAACCCTAATATAAATATTATAAACACTAAAAAAAACTTGGTTTACCATGGTTGATTTTCATATGGAGACAATATTTGTCACAATGCGACGTTGGACCATGGTTGACCGTGATTGATTTTTGTATTGAGAGAATATTTGTTACAATGTGACATTGTAACATGGTTAAGCATCATTGACCATGGTTGGTTTTCATATTGATATAATATTATAAACGTAATGGATTATAAACCCAAGAGATTTAAATTAAACCCTAGGATTAATATTATAAAATTTTGAATAATATTATACCTTAGGAATATGAACCCTAAGATTAATAAACCTAAGGGATTTATATCATAAATGCAAGGGAATGATAAACCCATGGGAATAATATTAAACACAAGGAATTAAAATTAAAAGCCGAAGCAATATAAGCAGTAAAATAAACATTAAGCCCTAATATTAATAGTATACCCTTAGGATTAACATTATAAACACAATCGACAATATTAAAAACCCAAGGGAATAAAATTAAAACTTAGGATTAATATTAAATCATAGGAACATAAACCTAGATTAATAAACCCAAAGGATTAATATAATAAACCCAAGGAATTATAAACTTAAGGGACTAATATTAAACACTAAGATTAATATTATAAACCATAGGATTTATATTAAAACCTAGGAATATAAACCCTATCCTTAATTTTAGAAACTATAGGATCAATATTATAAAACAAAGGGATTAATAAACCCATTGGGTTAATATTAAAACACCAAGGGATTATAAACCCAAGGGAATAACATGAGACCTAGGATTAATATTAAAACCTACGAATATAAACCCTATTATTAATATTATAAACCATAGGATTAATATTATAAACTCAATATATTATAAATCGATGGGGATAATTTTAAACCCAAGGCATTAACATTGTAAACCTAACGAATTAATAAACATAAAGGATTAATAGTAAAAGCCCAAGGGATTAATAGTAAACCCTAAGACATTAATATTAAGTTGTAGGAACATAAACCCTAAGATTAATAAACCCAAAAAATTCTAAAGTTAAGAGATTTCTATTATTAGCTCAATAGATGATATAGTGAGGGGGGTAATTTTAAACGCAAGAGATTAATATTATAAACCTAAGGCATTGATAAACCCAAAGGATTAATATTAAAGACCCAAGGGATTAATAGTATATTATAAACCCTAATACTACAAATTATAAACCCAATATTAAACCTTCTATTAAAAGTCCCTAATATTATAAACCTTGTGTTAAGTCCAAGTTTTGTAATGTAACAATGCAACATTGAATGAGTTACAATGTAACGTAACATTGCGACAATGACTGTTAGAAAGAATTATTTTCATATTAAGACAATTTTTGTCACAATGTTATGTTGGATACATTTTTGTACCATTCCAATCTTATAGTAATAAACCCTTGATATTATAAGGTTAATGGACTAATAAACCCAAGTTATTAATACTAAAATCCCAGGGGATTCTAAACCCAAGTGAATAATATTAAACCCAAGGGATTAATATTATAAACTAAAGGGATATAGACCCTACGATAAATATTATAAACCCTAAAGTCTGCATGGGGTAGCTCAAGTGGCAATGGTCGGGGAAATGAAGTCTCACCGAACCGGAGATTTTGGGTTCGATTCTTGTGCTACCCTCCCCGGAAATGGGGTGAATAATAGACATGTAAAAACTTAAAAATGAGAGGATCCTACGAAGCTTACAAAATTTTTTTTATAAACCCTAAAATAAACATTAAACCTAAAGATTCATAGCATGAACCCTATGATTAATAATATAAACCTAATGGATTAATAAACCTAAGGGCTTAGTATTAAAAACCCAAGGGAATAACATTAAAACCTTGGATGAATATTAAACCCTAGGAATACAAACCTTAAAATTAATAAATTGAAGGGTTAAATATTGAAAACCCTATCATTAATATTAAACACTAGTATTATAAACCCTATAATTAATATTATGAACCCAAGAAATTTATAATAGAAGCCCAATGGATTACAAACCCAAGGGATTTATATTAAACCCTAGGATTGATTTTATAAACCTTATCAATAATGTTATACGCTAGTAGTATGAACCCTTAGATTAATAAAACTAAGGGATTAATATTAAAAACCCAAAAGATTAACATTATTAAATTAGGTTAATAAAACCATTGGATTAATATTAAAAACCGAAGGGATTATAAAGCCAAGGGAACAACATTAGACCTCGGATTAATATTAAACCATAGGAATATAAATCCTAAAATCAATATAATAAACCTTAGGATTATTATTATAAACTCAAGGCATTAATACTATAAATCCAAGGAATTATTAAATCGAAGGAATTAATATTATAAAATGATGGGAATAATTTTAAACCTAAGGGATTGATAAACCCAAAGGATTAATATTAAAAACCCAAGGGATTGATAAAATCAAGGGATTAATAAACCCAAGGGAATAATAGTAAACCCTAAGATATTAAAATTAAATCATAGGAACATAAACTCTAAGATTAATTAACCCAAAGGATTAATACTATAAACCCAAAGAATTAAAAAGTTAAGTGATTGATATTAACCCCTAAGATTAATATTATAAATGATAGCCTTAATATTAAAACCTATGAATATTAACCCCATGATTAATATTAGAAACGTTAGGGTCAATATTATAAAACAAAGAGATTAATAAACCCATTGGATTAATATTAAAAACCCAAGGGATTATAAACCCAAGAGAATAACATTAGACTCTATTATTAATATTACCCTAGGAATATAAACCCTAATATTAATATTATAAACCTTAGGGTTAATATTATAAACCCAAGAGATTAATAATATAAATCCAAGGAATTAACAAACCTAGGGGATTAATATTATAATCTCAGTGGATTATATACTGAGGGGGATAATTTTAAACACAAGGGATTAAAATTATAAATGTAAGGAATTGATAAATCCAAAGGATTAATATCAAAAACAAAATGGATTGATAAACCCAAGCGATTAATGGTAAATCCTAAGATTAATATTATAAACCCTAATATTACAAATTATAAACCCAATATGAAACTTTAATATTATAAACCAAATATTAAAAGTCCCTAATATTATAAACATTGTATTAAATCCAAGCTTTATAATGTAACAATGTGAGAGTGAATAAGTTACAATGTAATGTAACAATGCGAGAGTGATTGTCACACTTATTTTCATATTGAGACAATATTTGTCACAATGTTATGTTGGATACATTTTTGTACCATTCCACTCTCATAGTAATAAACCCTTGATATTATAAGCCCAAGGGACTAATGAAACTAATTTATTAATACTAAAAACCCAAGGGTTTATAAACCCAAGAGAATAATATTAAATCCAAGGGATTAATATTATAAACTAAAGTGATATAGACCCTATGAGAAATATTATAAACCCTAAAATAAACATTAAACCTGAAGATTCATATCTTGAACCTTATGATTAATATTATAAACCTAATGGATTAATAAACCCAAGGGCTTAATATTAAAAACCAAACGGATGATAAACCAAAGGGAATAACATTAAAACCTTTGATGAATATTAAACTCTAGGAATATAAACCCTAAAGTTAATAAACTAAAGGGATTAATATTGTAAACCCTAGGCTTAATATTAAACCTTAGGAATATAAATCCTATAATTAATATTATGAACCCAAGAAATTTATATTACAAACCCAATGGATTATGAACTGAAGGGATTTATATTAAACCCCACGATTGATATTATAAAATTTATCAATAATATTATGTCCCAGCAATATGAACCCTTAGATTAATAAACCCAAGGGATTCATATTAAAAACCCAAGAGATTAAGCCCATGGGGCTTTGGATTGACAGTGAATGGGTGCACTGTTAAGGCACTCCTTGCGATAGGTCACTAGTTCATATCTCCCATGGGTTCTTACCTACCCAAGAAAAAAACAAGAGATTAATACTATTGGATTAGATTAATAAACCTACTAGATTAATATTAGAAACTCAAAGGGATTATAAACCAAAGAGAATAAAAATCAGACCTAGGATTAATATTAAACCCTATGAATATAAACCCTAAGATGAATATTATAAACCTTATTATTAATATTATAAACCGAAGAGATTAATACTATAAATCCAAGGAACTAATAAACCGAATGGAATAATATTATAAACTCACGAGGAGAATTTGAAACCCAAGGGATTAATATTATAAACCTAAGGGATTGATAAACCCAAAGGATTAATATTTAAAATGTAAGGGATTAATAGTAAACCCTAAGATATTAAAATTAATCATAAAAACATAAAACCTAAGATTAATAATCCCAAAGAATTAATACTATAAACCCATAGAATTATAAAGCTAAGAGATTGATATTAACTCCTAGAATTAATATGATAAACGATAAGCTTAATATTAAAACCAATGAATATCAAACCTATGATTAATATTAGAATCCTTAGGATCAATATTATTAAACCAAGATATATTATAAGTTTAATATATGAAACTCTAGGATTATAAACCCTAACATTCTTATTAGAAACCAAAGGATTAATATTATAAACTCAGTGGATTAATAAATCCAAGGGATTAATATTATAAACCGAATGAATTAAATTGCTAGGTCTATTAATCCCTTGGATTTATGATATTAATCCAATAAGAAAGACACCATTTACTAACACTTAATATTATAAATATTGAATATTAAACTATTAAATATTTATAATATTAAATATTAAATGTATTTCTTTAATTATCAATATTATTAATAAGGTGTTATTAACATTAATGTTTAAATGTTATTAGTCATATTATTTTTAAAATGTTATTAATAATTTTATTGTTGTTATTGTGTTAATAAAACTAAATGTTAATATTCTTTGAAAATAATTATGATTAATAATGCTATTAGAAATTTTTTAAACATGCCCATAGGGCTTTGGATTGACGGTGAATGGGTGCACTACTAAGGCATTCCTTGCGATAGGTCACTAGTTCAAATCCCCCGTGGGTGCTTACCTACCAAAAAAAAAAAAATTAAACATTATTAATATTTTATTAATGATGTTATTAATGAATTTTTTATGAATAATATGGTTTATAATATTAATATAAAATTTATTGCTATTATTAATGATAAATTTTATTTATAAATCTAATGGATTAATAAACACAAGGGCTTAATATTAAAAACCCAAGGGAATAACATTAAACCCTAGGAATATAACCGTATATATCTCGAAGGATTCATAAAACCAAAGGATTAATATTTAAAACCGAAGGGATAGATAAAGACAAGGGATTAATATTATAAACCCAAGGGATTAAACCCTTAGCTTTATTAATCACTTGGATTTATAATATTAATCCAGTAAGAAATATGCCTTTTGCTAATATTTAATATTATAAATAATGGATATTAAAATATTAAATATTAAATCATTTTTTTAATTATCAATGTTATTAATAAGGTGTTATTAACATTAATACTTAAATGTTATCACTAATATTAATTTTTAACTGTTATTAATAATTTAAATGTTTTTAGTTGTTTTAATAAAACTAAATGTTAATAGTTTTTGAAAATAATTATGATTAATAATGTTATTAACAATTCTTTAAACTACGATTTTTCCTCTGGAAAAAACAAACAATTCTTTAAACATTATTAATATTTTATTAATGCTCCTGACCGGGATGTGGGACGTTGTCAGAGAAGCTAGGTTGGGATGTGATATGGGTAGTATGAAGGTCATAACAACCGTTGTCTCCCACATGCTCAAGGAAGGGGGTGCAGTGTCCTTCGATATGAATGCATGGGCGGTGAGTTGGCAAGGTGGTGGAGGAAGTAATAAGGAAGGGTGGAGGAGAAGGTTAAGGCATTTGACATGCAGGGTAAGAGAGAGTAGTTGTGAAGACAGGAGGTGACTCAGAGCTAGGGAGGAGCAAAGGTAAGCAAGGAACCTTCACTACGTACAAGAAATGGATTCTCGGGCATCATTGCATAGGTTATGGCTTGAGCAACAAGAGGACGTGGTCATGGTTGGAGAGGCCTGAACCACCAGGAATATAAGGGGCCGAGCACATAAAAAATTTGCAAGGGTCGTCAGCCTGTCAAGCACCTCATAACAGAGGCAGAAGCGACATATCTAAATGAGATGGACGCAAGAATTCAGAAGCTGATTGAAGACTCAGAAGCAAAGATTAAACAGGAAAGTGAATCGAAGGAAGAGATCGACAATTGGAGGATGTTGGTCCTAGATCCAGCAAATACCCGTGGTAGAATTACTTAGTTTAAACACACCCTTTATTTGTATTTCTTAATGAAAATTCTTCATTGAAAAGCGTTGGAATAAATCTCTGTGGGGATGGCGGTAATAGTTTAGGGCCTACCAAACTATAAAATAGAAATGGAAAAAATACCCTTTTAGTTGCACAAATAGGACATCACGATGGATCGAATTGACCACAACATCCCTTGCATCCTGGAGTTGTATGGAATGCCAGGGGCGACTGATGAAGATCTTGCTCCTATAGCCTCTGTCTTAGATGAGTAGAAAGAGGAGAAGGACTAGACTCTTCGTGCATCGTATTTGTTTATGCAATTAGCTTTTAAGTTTCCTGTTGGATATGCTATTTTTTACAGTTATGTAGTATGTGGACATGAGATTGAGACTTATCCAGCTTGGCTAGAAAGACTGAAGCATTTTTGTTTTTGGATGGCTTGTAACGCTGACTGGTGGTCAACAAACTTGGTTTCCCCTGGGGCAAATTGAGGCCACCCAGTCAATCTATGTGGTGTAAATTTGCCTAATATATAATAGAAAATGAATGGACCTCGCAAGCTTAACAAAAAAAACATATATATTAATGATGTTATTAATGATTTTGTTATTAATAATATTATTAATAATATTGTTTATAATATTAATTTAAATGTTATTCCTATTGTTAATGATAATTTTTATTTATAAACATACTGGATTAATAAACACAAGGGCTTAATATCAAAAACCTAAGGGAATAACCTTAAACCCTTAGATGAATATTAAACCCTAGGAATATAAACCCTATAATTAATATTATGAACCCAAGAAATTTATATTGCAAACTCAATGGATTATAACCCAAATGGATTTATATTAAAACCTAGGACTGGTATTATAAACCTTATCAATAATATTATAACCTAGGAATATGAATCCTTCGATTAATAAACTAAAGGGATTAATATAAAAAATCCGAGAGATTAATATTATTGGACTAGATTAATAAATCCATCGGATTAATATTAAAAACCCTAGGGATTATGAACCCAAGCGAATAACATTAGACTTAGGATTATATTAAGCCTATGAATATAAACCCTAAGATCAATATTATAAACCCTAGGATTAATATTATAAACCCAATATATTAATACTATAAATCGAAGGAATTAATAAACCAAAGGGGTTAATATTATAAACTAAATGAATTATAAACTCGTGGCATAATTTTAAACCCAAGGGATTAATATTATAAACCTGAGGGATTGATAAACCTAAGGGATTAATATTAAAAATCCAAGGGATTAAAACCCAAAGGATTCAAGAACCCAAAGGATTAATAGTAAACCCTAAGATACTAATATTAAATAATAGGAACATAAACTATGAGATTAATAAACCCAAAGAATTATAAAGTTAAGGAATTGATATTAACCCCTAAGATTAATATTATAAACCTAAGGGATTAAACCCTTGGATTTATAATATTAATGCAATAAAAGAGATGTCTTTTTTAATATTTAACATTATAAATATTTAATATTAAAATATTAAATATTAAATATTTTTTTAGCTACCAATATTATTAATAAGGCGTTATTAACATTAATCTTTAAATGTTATTAATAATTTTAATGTTGTTATTTTGTTAATAAAACTAAATGTTAATAATTTTTTAAAATAATTATGATTAATAATGTTATTAACTATTTTTAAGCAATATTAATATTGTATTAATTATGTTATTAATGAGTTTGTTATTAATAATATTAATAATAATATGGTTTATAATAATAATTTAAATATTATTGCTATTATTAATCATTTTTTTTTGGTATATTTTTTAATAAATAATATGTATTTATGATAATATGTATTATAAATTTTTAATAAATTATTTATAAACTAATTGAAAATTTTCCAATAAACCATTTATAAAAGTAAAAATTCAAATTGATGAATTAATTAATTATTTTAAATATAAATCCATTTATGCGCTATCTTTATGTTATATTAAATTTATGTTTTATTAATTTTACATTGGAGAAAATGGTTTCGATTGTTTTGTAATATCATAATATGTTGGTTATATAGTTGCATTCAAATTGTTTTATTTGACATATCATCATTCCAACCATTAATGGCTAAAATCACACTAAGTACAATGGAGTGTTACTTTCAATAACAAAAAATAAATTTATTTTTACAAATAAAAAAATTTATTTTTTAACAAAGACTTAACAAAGTCTAAGCATATAAGATAGGCATATGACCTGCAATTTTGTGTGTTAATAATTAATATTATTTTACAATGTTAAATATTAAAGTCTTATTAAAAAGACCATTTCAAATGAATGAATGAATTAATTATTTTAAATATAAATTAACTTATGGTTTATTTTTATGTTATATTAATTTTATATTATCTTTATGTTATATTAATTTTCTACTATAAAATTGTTATCATTTTTTGTAAATATAATATCTAGTTTTATAGTTATATCTAATCATTTGACATATTTGTTTTACCATTGATGCTAATTAATAAGTACAATGCAATGCCAATTTTAAATAACAAAGACCACTTATATTTGACAAAGGCTAAGTTTATATTTAATTATTTGACATATTTGTTTTACAATCACTAATGGCAGCATAATTATATTCAAATTCGTGGTGCAGGTCAGATTCAAGGATAATATCGGTAATATTAAAAAGCATAAAGCAGGGGTGCTTTATTCTCTTTTCACATAGCAATAAAACATATTGAATTTTATAGCTAGTTGATTATCACCAATTGTCTAAGAACCAATAATAACGTGAATATTAAAGATATTTGGAATTTTAGCCACTAATATATAATTGTTATAGAATTGAGATATATTGTAGACTTATGCCCGCTAATATATAATTGAGATATATTGTAATTATCAATGTTCACATTTAATTTATTGATATGGCATAAATATGATGTTTGTATTCAACTTTGTATTAATTATTGTGTAAAACATTACAAGTTAACTGATATCTTGTTCTTGGTTCACTAATCTCCTTCGATCTAAATATATAAAATGTAAATTTATAAATCCCTCGAATATAAAATTATAAAAACCTATAATTATGAAACTCTAAACCATCAAATTTATCAACATCATATTTAATCTTAAATGTATTTTTTTAAGTCAACCCTCAATACAAACATTTAATACAAATGTCATATTTAATTTATTGAAAAGGTATTTCAATGTTTAGGGTTAAATTCAATTGTTTAACAAAAAATAAATCAATACAAGAAATTAATAGTGCATTGGTGAATTACTTGTAATAGGGAGAGCGAGCATAAAATAATAATTAGTTGTAATAGGGAGAGTGAGCATAAAATAATTCAATTTCGGAAATTAACCACCCCATCAGTGAATTAATTATGATGGTGAGAGCAAAGACCAAATAAATACAACAAAAGAACTACATATTATTGAATATATTAAGATGATTAATTCTCCAAATGAGTAATTTTCCCTCAAATCTAATATTTGTTATTCACCATCAATAATAAACATACCAGTGATAAGTTGTTCACTTAAGATCATCCATTTTCATTAGAAAATAAACTAATATATCATATTTATTGTTAGATTTCACTTGATTAGATTGAAAGATGGACATGGGTGAACTATGGAGCAATCTAGATCCTAGTCACAAGGAAAGAAAATTCATAAAGTGCCAATTTTATGAGCACTAAAGCTAAAATAGATATTTGGAATAAATATCTCAGTAGAAACATTTGAGTATTGAATATTAAATCCACCCAAACATCAAAATAGAAAATACAAAAGCATGGAGTGTGTAACAATGGAACAATGGTAAGGTGAATTTATTAACTCTTATAAATTTGTCTCTGCTTTTTTTTCTTTTTAGATTTCTCACCCACTAAATGCATGTACATCCCTTATCAAAATACGCATTTACTTTGAAACTATTAGATGCCATACATGTACATCGCTCAATCTAAAAAGTTGCGGCAATATGTACAAAACATAACTCATCACATATCAAAATGTCTAACAGATGCCAACCACATCCCTTTTTCTCTACATAAAAACTATAGACATATATTCTTATATCATCTGCCACTATTTATTTTCCTACAACTTCTACATCCAAACAATAGAGGCAGCGAAATACCTTACCATCTCAATCAGGTTAATTTTATGGAGATTGATTAAGATTATAATGTAACTAAACTTGCAAAACTCAACATCCATAATGCGTACAAAGATGGTTAATTTGAAAACAAATCAAACTTCAAAATTTAAAAATTGAGTTGGGTAATCAAACTTGGGCGATCAAAACATGAGGAATGAAAATGTTTGTCTTCATAATCATAATTTCAAGCAGCTTCATCCAGAATCCAATGTAACTAAACCTGCAAAACACAAAACCCATACAAAGATGAGTAATTTGAAAAAGAAATCAGACATCCAAATTTGAAAATGAAGTTAGGTAATAAAAATTGGGTGATCCAAACATGAGAAATGAAAATGTTTCTCTTGAGAATGTGAATGGGCAACAATTCCATGTTTACATGGACGCTAATGAGTTGGAAATGTTACAATATAACCTCAATTATAAACGACAATGGACATGTGGTTGGTGTAGACGTTTCATAGTCTAATGGTCCTTTCAATTATGGATACATGTTTCAAAATAGGTTATGCACCCAGTTTCAATCAAGGGAAGAAAATTTTCATTAATCTCTATACGTGGTTAAATTTTTTAATTATAATTTGGTAAAAAAATAATTTAAACAGGGTTTAATCACTTGATTTAGATATGCAAGGAAGTTATCTCCATCCATTTCATCCATTGATGTAGTGGCCATAGAGGCTTCATTGGGGATCAATACCATACCATGTGGGTTCATATTGGGGTATATATATTAAAGAAACAATGACATAATATATTTATCATATATTATGCCATAAAGGGATTTTATATTCGCAGGTATAAAAAATGGAGCTCAAATTTAATGAAAAAATATAAAGGGGTATACAAATTATTAATGAAAAATGGATACCTACAATATCCAATGAAAGTATGGACTTTTTAAATTGGGAAGGTGTATTGGGTGTGTGTTGGGAGGTAGTTAAATAATGTAATTTTTAGAGGCATTTTTGAATATGTAGACAAATTAGGGGTATTTTTTAGTATGCAAGGAACACGAGGTTGATTGAGTGAATCCATGAAAATATTCGAGCATTTTTTATTTTCAACCATCTGATTTGAATTTATGATTAACAAAATGATTAAACTGCCCATTTCCAATAGGAAGAACACCTATCAGTGTAATTAAATGAAACCATGCATGTGTGTGTTTTAAATTTAATTCACAAAAAGATAGAGAAGGTTCCATAAACAATGGCCACTCGCAAATGCCATAAGACAATGATATGGAAGGTCAAAGGAATTTTATCTCCCAAAGCTCCACGTAAAGAGGAAGCCCGAAGTTGAGACAATGGTGGATAACTAATTAAATTACATATCATGACATCACTCGTGACATTGAGTCATGATTTTTCTCGTCTTTTCGCTGGAGCAACGACTATGATGTGTTAACGACTGGCTTTTCCATGGGTGGAAATTTCATGCGTCCCTGTTTCATCACCCAATATTGCCTAGGGTCAATAATTCTCTAATTAAATAGTAGCAAAGGCTGTGTTAGCATTAACAATATAAAAAACATGGACCACAAATTAGAGGCCAGCATAAAAGTCCGTGAATCTGAGATTTTGGATTATAACAACTGAAACTATTATTTTTCTCAGGGCTAAATGATCTTGAATATCTTGTAATGCATAGTTGGAGGTTTATGCTTCAAGTTATTTAGGGTTTAGCATTGGCAACTGTAATTCAAATTTTATGTTTGCTTTAATACCTGCAGTTTTCGTTCTTGATGGATATAACCAGATAGAATATTATAGTTTCTCTTGACGATGGTTTTTAGGAGGTATTTAGCTTGCAATGGAGTCGAGCTTGAATCCGACGAGTAGTGAATATGTGGATGGAAAACACGGGAAGTTGCAGTTGGGGTTTAGGTTTCATCCCACTGAGGAAGAACTAGTTACATACTATCTCACCAAAAAGATTTTGGAGAACACCTTCTCTAGTTGTGCAATTGTAGTGGCCGACTTGAACAAGTGTGAGCCTTGGGATCCACCAAGTACATATAAATGATGTATCAACATTATATGATATTTTATCATGAACTAGTGCATAATTTTGATGGCATAATTTGCTTTAATTTTCTATTGTTACACGCAAAGGAGAACTTATATATTGGAATTATTATGCTATAACTAGTGATAATAACTTGTGTGCAGAAAAAGCTAAAATTAGAGAGAAGGAATGCTACTTCTTTAGCCATAGGGATCAAAAGCATCCGAGACGCCATCGTATCAACAGAGCCAAAGAGACTAGATGTTGGAAAATGTCCGAGAAGGATCGAGAGGTTTTTATTTCACGATCTTTTGCAGTAATTGGAATGAAGAAAACACTGGTTTTCTACAAGGTGCAGAGCTCCCAAAGGGGAGAAAACCAACTCGGTGATTCATGAGAATCATCACCAAGGCAAATTTTCTTGTCATTTCCCCACAAAAGCTACAAGGTACATTGATACAATTTAGAAATAGTATATATAGTCATCTAGCTCTAGGTTTAAGAAACAGTGTGACATAAATAGAGTAGTAACACCAACTTTCGAATTAATGTTTTGATACCGAACCAACAACTGCGAATTAAGCAGCTCCTAGGCTTACAGTCCCTATACTATACAATCCACATATGCCTCTACCATCTAACTATTCAAATATGGGATTTTCCACATATCCATGTTTTCCTTTTTCTAGCGCTTGTGCACACCATAAATCATTAAGAAATAACTCTATTAACATCCTTCAATGGACTATTAACGGACTTTGTCAAAACATGTAACATCCCTCTGTTGCTGTAATATTATTACGATTAAACTGAATTATGTTAGATAGAACGGCCGAAAAGCCACATAAAATACTAGAAATACTATGTAAGTGAACAATTATAAAGGAATAAATACACTAGATGTATGTACTTGGAAATGAGACACTTAGACATGAGACTCTTGCCAAAGACAACAAATAAAATCTCATTGGTAAATGAGATTGTATAATTATTTCATGATAATATTCTAGATGTAATTTTAGATAAGCTTAATGGATGGGAGAGGAAGATCCATTAAGTTGCTTAGCTGGAGAAATATGATAATATTGGAAAATCATAAAAGCGCCACAAGAGAAAATGTGTGCTTTTATGGAAAAGCCTGGGCAATGGGATAAGAAAATCTCAAAAAGTGGGATGCCCCTAAGGGAAACCTTATCATGAAAAAAAGATATTAAATACCTGGAAAAGGGATCAACAAGGGCATTGATGCCTAGATGGAATGAGCTTGTTAGCTCGTTGGTGAAAGGGAGGAAGCAATTCTAACTTGGGTGGAAAACATGTGTGACAATACCAGGTACTTCTAATGTGATTTGAAGTAACTATTATTTATTATTCTTTTACTAAAATTGTTTGCATATAAATTTTAAAATCTTGATCATTGTGTTATATGCTATCTTTGTGAAAGCATGGAACCTTTACACTGAAACAAATGGTTTGGTAACCTTGTTTCCGTGGAATGAAGAGTTAACTGCACTACTCGTTATTCATTGTTATGTTGGATTATTTGCAAATCAATATAAAAAGGAAAAATTATAGTTGGAATAAGTAGATTTGATCGTTCTAATGGTTCCAATTGATAATTCTTATAGTGTACTAGGTATGGTCCTTTTCAAGTATACTGTTGTTTGTTAATCTGATTATGGTTTACTTAGTTACTGTGGATTTTGAACCCAAAGCAATCATATTATATCCTCCTTATTAAGCTATATAGGACGAATGGAGATATCAATTATGGAAATGTGCATTCTAGACTCTAACCAAAAGAAAATAGAGATGCCACTAGTATGAATCAATTTACTGAACCAGTTATAGTTTTATAAATTGGTTCCTTATTAGAAGTATGAGAGGAGAGGGTGTCAATTATACTTTATCTAATACCTGGAGACATATTCCAGACATGCTACCCCTATGGAGTTGTAACAATGAAATAGATAACTGCTAGTTGAAAGGGTCGGGAAACTTCAAATGATGATTACAACATAATTCTTTTCTTCCACATGTGACGTTATAATAGTATCGGGTGAATGTACAGATATGTAGAAACTATTTAGGTAGTGCATGCTAGTTAGAAAATGGTTAAGTATGAAATACTAAAAAACTTATAAGTGGAGTTAACCTTTAGGGGTAATAGGCTGATAATTAAGCAATACATATACTCATGATACTACCAAAGGAAGCCTACTAGGAAGACATTTTTCACGGAAGAAGTGAGACATGTTAATATGAAAAAACAAATAAAAAGAATAATAAACAACTTTATATACAAAATTTCTGAACAACAAGAAGATTTGGGTAATACCTAAAATGTGCAACCAGTTGGGTACAAAGATGGCTGCTACTCCAATAAAGATACTAATCAGTTTCCCAATGATAAATACCATTGTAGTAGCCATATTAATTCGTGTTAAATGGAAGAGGGAAAAAAAAAGAAAACTGCAATCGTGAAAATCAGGGGAAAAAGATAGAGTAGCAACTATTTATGAGGATTAAAACCGCCTTTACACAACTTGTATAACTATCGATATCGAACATTGGAAAAGTTCAAAAAACATGGGAGAAATTACATTGACTTCATTTGATAATTGAAATAAAAAATGTATTGAAATAGAACCTACGACCACAACCATACAATAAAACAAAACCACCAAGAAACATAACATTACGTGGAAAATTCAATTAATATAGCTGGAAAATTACATCAACACAGCAATATAAGTCTAGTTTACTTACGATAGATTTGAATTATCTACAAAAATAAAGACATGGTTGCAACCTCAAAAGAGAGAATTACATTCCCAACCCACCTAGAGTAGGCTATATGGAAACCACTATTCATTAATACAATACACATTATTTTTAAGAAATGTTAAAAGAGAAAATTTCTCCTATTTCTTAATTCAGAGTAGTCATGGTACAAGAGCAATGTTGGGAAAACCAGTAACCAATGTTACGCCCAGGAATGCCTCAGTTGAGCTTGAAAACAATATAAGAAGCCAAGGTGAATATACCAGACTTGTAAAGTGGTAGAGGAAGAGATATAGAACAACAACTTGGTGATAGCCGAGTTAGCCTATATACATATATATACTATACTTAAGGGGAATTTGTAATATATTGTTAAACATCATTGACAAGAGAGGTCAAGGTGGGTAACAGTGCTTGGGTCACAAAGAAAGGGGGATAATCCAACCTCGAAGACGATAGTCATTTACAATAATGACGACGTCCTCTCATCCGAACTCACAAGGAGGCAAATGGAAGGGGTTGTAGTCACATGGAGGGCAAAAATTGCCAGAGCATCATATTCCAAAACCAAATATGGAATTATGTAAGATGAAATTAAGATATGAAATAATAATGAATAAAAATTAGGCCAACATTAAATCCTTTACCTACTTAGGATGGAAAACTATACGCAATTAATGAAATTTGATCCTAGGCATCCTGGAACAAAAAACCATAACTCTTTATCTCGTGAGGAGTTTCTGGGTTGTGGGTCATGGGGAAGTTTTTCATTCCCTCCCAATCCACAAAATACCCTCAAAGATATTATAAGGGTACAGGATATCTACATTGGGAATAATCTGCAAGATGTGAGCAAGAATAATAGTTACCCAAGATGTTGATAGAAGGGTACCAGTAATAAACTTTATGCAGACCTAGTAATTCCATGCAGATGAAGATCAGATGAGGTAACCACATATACATTTGGGAAAACTTTCCCTCTGCCAGGGTATCAAATGATAGAATAAATTCACAATTGTTTTTGCTTGGTAGAGTGGAAGTGCGACAATAGAATATGCATAGGTAGTTAGACCAACCTTATGAGTAATGATTTCCGTACCGTGAATACTGGATTCTTGGAACAAGCATCGAACTAAAGACCCTGCATCCTGAAAGACCTCAGTTACAACTTGAATTTGGATCCGCAAAATCAGTATTAATGAAGAATATGGAGTAATTTTCCACACTATCACACCAGTCATGGAATAAGAAACACACCAAATGTGGCAGAGCGCTTTCACCAGGTGGGAATCATTGAAGGAATATACATAAAGAAGTAAGGATTTGATAGGTTAGGCACATATAAATAACTCCAAATCAAAATAAGCAAAAATTACAGTCATAACCAGAGCATGGAACTTACTAGTGGCTAGGCACAAAGAGAGTTCATGAAGAGGAAACAACAACAGGGTTGTTGAAACATGGTGTAGAGCTATGTGCGATATTGCTGTGAATTGATATTGATATATCTCCTCCCTAGAAATATGGTTATCCTCCAATACCATCACTAGTAATACTTTCCCGAAATAACCATAGAACGATTAATAGGAAAGAATTGCACAAATGAGAAGTAGAAAAACAAAGTTAAGGGTTAGGTTTTGAATAGAAATGCATCAACCTTTCGATTCCCTCACTCGATTAGAGACAATCACCAAATTTGAAGACTGACAACCAACCTGACACCCATGTGACGAACACATTGTAAGGAATGTGTAGCATAATGGGATGGCCATGCAGTGCATGGGGTGTTTCCTTTTGTATCAGTTGTCTCACATAAACTAGAATAGTTGGAATGCAACATAAGATGAATAACAGATACAATTATATAATTTCATAAATACCCACCATAACACTAAGTTCCACAGTGATCGAAAATCAATATTGTAGGATGAATCAGATAACCATAACGCAAAAAGGAACCTTGGGTTAGGTAGGCATGCCCCATTAGCTCTCATTAGAGTATGGAGGTACAATAAAATTGCTCCACCTAGGTTTCGAAGGACATGTAAAATCCACCTAGAGATGTCGTAATTGGTTTGAAAGCATAAGATGACCTTTAGTATTATAGGCAAGGAAAAAACTATGCATATACGTTGCCTAGATGAGAAATGCAAACAAATAAGATGTGGAAATTTAATAGATACATAAGAAGGACATATTCAACATAGGTTCGATATTATATTTCCCTTGATAGCACCATACATTCAATAAACATGAATTAACTCTTATCACAGTGAATGGATAAAAGAAAGGGAATGAGGGTATAGTGCTTAACAAAAAAAAAAATAGTAGTTGAAATATGCAGATGTGACAAAACATATTGGCTCAACTCTACATGATAAATTTTCTTTCCAAATTTTTTAATTTAATATATATATATATATATATATATATATATATATTTTTGATGTAATCCACATACGTGTTATATGTTTTTATTATATTCAATGGAGAAGGAGTTATTCATCAATTTGTTATTAAAACGTTTTAATAATAAATAAAAATTGTATTTCATTATATATAAAATTGATATTAAATAATTTTTATAGAGTAATTATTGATATAAATATATTAAATTTTAAATTTTATTTTTAATTGGAAAGAGTGTTTGTATTATATAATTATGAGTTTGATTCACAACAAAATATTAGGCATTATAAAGCTAATTCATTAATTTTTTCCAGTTATTTTTACTTTTCAAAAAAGAATACATGTTCTTCTTAAAGAGAATATATTTGAGCAAAGAGTTTTTAAAGGTGGATACCTTAGAACATATAGGAGAATATATTTTAACAACAAAAAGAGGGTTTTTATAGGTGAATACCTTACAAAAGAAATTTTTTTATAACATATAACGCTACTAGGAAATTTTTTTAATAAACTTCATGAGCCATTAGGGAATTTGGTAGACACGAATTGACCATTAATCTTCAATTCACCTATTTTCAATTTACACCCCTAGTTAGCATACTTTAATTTTCTATTGAAGTATCTTAGGACATTTAAATATGCTTTGCGTATGATATCTTCCACAATTATTCTTTTCATGACGTTTTTCATATATTTATCCTTTGGGAGGGAGCAATTGATTAGATGATGCAGGATTAGAAAAAAATCTCTCATAACTGTAAGTTTGCCCACTAGATGTTCTTTAGCTAACAAAAGTCCCTAGTAGAGACCATATATGTTTTCTTTATTATTTGTCATATGACTAAGCCCTCACTAACACCTGAACAATTTGTGATCCTCTAACCCATAAAGTACCCCTCCTCCTCTTGGGCCCCTTAAATCTCTAATTTCATCTTAAATAATGAATGAATTATGTGTTTAATGCTCATGCTGACATGTAGAATTTTTTTCACTCACAAATACAATAAAAGAATATTTTATTTATTGTGAATATACATTGAAATAATTTTTTTTAATATATCAAGTTACATAGATGAAATTACAAATATTCCTCACTTTTCATTATAACATATCTTTAAATTTAATGTATTTAAATTTGAATTATATAGATATATATATAAAAATTATAATTGTTGAGCTCTTGTCTTTTCAATAAAATTCTCTCAAAATTGAATTATTTTTTTAATCATATGTTTAATTTTATTTAGTGTTGAAGTACTCAAGAAATTTAAATTCTAAGAAATTATATATATTAACTTACTCTTTTTAAATAATCTTCCAAATTGGTTGATGAAGAGTTGTAAATTATGCTTTAGATTATTTCATAAATAGATAAGCATAAGTAAATGATTGTTTCTTAACAAGTTAGTTACCATGTAAATATAGAATAACAATATGTTCTTTTAGAAGGATGATTTAAGGTATTAGCATATAATATTTCCTTTTGATGGGATAATAGTTTTATGATTTTTCTTATTCCTTTATAAGGGTTAAGTACAAAAAAAAATATATCTCAGGTTAATCCTTTTTTATTGACTTCGAGTGATGGTTTAATGTGTTTAATAATTAGCTTGAAAATATCACCATACTCCACTCATTAACCAAAACAAATATTCTAAGTACTCAACTCATGAATCAAAATATATTGTAGGCTCTCGAGTAAGAGGAACCCATTAGCCCACGAGGGTTCTAATTATTAAGAAACATAAAGACATCAACAATGACACTGTAATAGTTTTTGGTTGATTTTTTATGTAAATAAAAATAAGACCGAGGTCGCGGGACACGTATTCCAAGTTGAATGTTGGGAAAAACATAGTGATGGTGTGCCACTGATGATCGATTTATGGCTATAGATATTGAAAAAAACATTCACAAAGGAAAAGTGACAATAACTGACATTTTATTTATGAAAGTAAAGGAAAAATAAGAGGAAAGGGAGATGAAAGGTCACAAATTTGCATGAGAGGGAAAATTGAAGGGAAAATGAAGAAAATAGAGGCTGCAATGATAAAAATGCTTCTAAGGATCAGTTGCTAGCTTTTTTCCCATTAAGTTTTGGACTTATTTTCTATTCTCTCATTCTCTCATACTCTTGCACACTTAGATCATTCTTCGATCATGCTTGGAGATTTCTAGTTTCACTCGGATTGGAGAAAGAAGGTAAAGGGAAAGTAGGTAAGTGCAAGGGAACAAGTGGATCAAAAATGATAGATGGATACTTTTTGCAGGTAACAGGTTTCATGTGTTATTTCCCTACTAATTTATGGATGCATGGTATATGCATGTGATTTTTTGGTTGTATGTCATCATTGGCATGGTGATTTTCCTCGATTGATAGTGGCTTTAATTATTTTTTGATTGGTGCTCATAATTGCTTATGGGTGTGGGTTGGAATAAATGCTCTAGAACCCTTCGAAAAACTTGGATTTAGTTACTAGTATTGGAGCCTAGGCTAGGACAAACACTCTAGAGCCCTTGGTGGGTTGAGTTACTAGTCCTTGGGCACAAGTTGGAAAAATGTTCTAGAGGGCTCAAAGGATATGGGTTGAGTTACTAGTTCCTAGAGCCCTAAACAACTCGGGTATAGACTTCACTAGTTGATGTTAGTGATGTCCACCTGTAGAGGTGGAATAACTGTGGTCGAGTGTTGAGGTTTTTTGGATTCGAGCAACCCTCGCTTGTTTTTTTTTTGTTTACTACATGAAATCCCTCATTCATTCTTTCAATATGGTGCATGGGTGATTGAATAAAAGATAGACTTCATTCAACCCAATGTATGGTCGGGTGGTACGTGGAAGTCCCTAGCTTGGTTGGTATCTTGAGATGTTAATTTGAGACATTTATTTATTGTGACCTATGAGTATTTTTAGTGATTATGTTGGTGCTATTATGTCTAGGTTTCCATGTTTTCAATATTGGTTATTTGTTGGTTATATGTTGTTTATGTGATGTATATTACTTATGGCTCTTGACATGTTTTGATGAATGTATGAATGGTTAATGAATGGTTAATGAATGCATGGATTAAAAAATATTATTACAACTATTATGAGAGGAAATTAGACCTTCTTGGTGATTTTCGTATAAGTTTCAGAAACCTATCATCATATATGCATTCATGGTTTGTAGCTTATATGTTTGCCATATGTTTGTCAAACTGACTGTCATGGTTAGGCTTGGTTAGGTCCAATTCTTGTTCATATTTGGTATGTTTAGTATCATCCTTATGTCATTTATCATTCTGCGAAGTCTTAGGTGGTTCTAGTCAAGTGTATGGAGGCTGTACTAGAAATGTGGCTTAGATCTCAAGACCACCGGTAGTGAACTAAGTAAGTTCACTCATAATCACATGGAGTAAGGTTTGTGATTCTGGTTAGAGGACTACAAATGTATGTATACAATGTCAAGGGTGTGCTTGGCAGTTTAGGTCACTAAAGCTCAGCCCCATTTTAGGGTTTAGTTGGCTAGGGTGGTTCTTGCGTCCTTCAGTGTTCCTGTAGTGGTGAGGGATTTTGTGAGTTGTCAACTTGTCATTTGTTGTAGGCCCCACTTCCTTAACTAAAGCTTGGAGCTTGAGCCATTGTTGGGTTGAGGGGGCTTGGACCCAGGTTCAGAGTTAACTATGCTAACCAGAAAAACACTACAATATCGGCCCTTTCAGCAACAACTTGCATAGCGTAGGTTGTAGTCTCACTGAGACTGTTTTGGGAGATGCTAGAACTAGGATTTTGCATATAAAAGTCTATGTGATGTTGTTTAAGGTTTTTTCTATAGTTTAGGCTTGATCTAACCTTTGTAAACCGTTATTTAGGAAACTCAAGTGATTTTTAGTTAAAGGAAGTTATAAGCTTCATGTAAAGATCTAATCATATATGAAATAACATCTAACAGTAGATCCAGATCTTCGCAAAGTAATTAAGATAAAATACAAATAAATATCATTCTGTTGCACATAAATATAGAAAATATAGAAGTGTATAAAAATAGACATAGGATATAATTCAGCTGCAAATTTACCAAGGTCTCCATGCACTCAGCTAAAGGAGCCTTCCTTTTCACCAAAACATAGAAAGATCTACAATTACAGACTCAAAAGTATGTCATCCATCAATTGATTTCAATCCTTAGACTCACTAAGACACCTTTTTATACTCTTTTCTATTATAATACCATGTTCCACAAACCATGGGCAGATCTCATAACAATACCAAAATATAAGGGGATTTGACCTTTCTCAAACCCCTTGACTCCTATATGACCTTCCCTACTCGCACTCCACTCCTCAAAATGCAGAGGCTTACAATATTTTAACCAATTTGACCTAGGGGACCCTATCCCAATAGTCATGTCATAGTAACTCTTTAACTCATGTTTACCCTAGCATGCGAGTGAATATGGATAAATGTGGGAGGCATGGTTATAGGTTGCTATCATAGATCCCATGTTCAACACTTGGACAAGATGGGAAGAATGTGTTTTTCATGTAGGCATGTAAATTGTTTATGTGTTTACATGAATTCATTGTGATGGTCATTGTTGTGGTATTATGTCATCATGACACTGGTATGATGTTGGTATGCTAAGATGATGGATATGCTAATATATATATATATATATATATATATATATATATATATATATATATATGCTAATTTAGAATGATTTTTGCACAAGAGATAACCTCCCCTGAATTTCAATGAGGTATGTTGATCATGCTTATATTTGGTTTATCTTACATGGTATGTTTGCAGGAAGAAGAAGATCAAGATGACTAAAAGTCTAACAACCTTAGGTTAAACGTTCATGTAATAAAGGTTAATAAAGGAAAAATATGACCAAGGTCATGGGACATGTAATCCAAGTTGAAATTTTGGTAAGGTATCCTAGTGGGAATCACTTGTTGTTTATTATAGGTAAGGGAAATTGCTAAAGGCTTTGAAAAGGGAAAAAGGAATTATTGGCATTTTATTTATGAAAATAAAGGAAGGTGAAAGGTCACAAGATTCATGTGAGGAGGCAATTGAAGGGAAATAGAGGGAAAATGAAGAAATTAGAGGCATCAATAATAAAAAGTCATCAAATATTTAGTTTTGGACCTTTTTTCAACTGAGTTTTGGAATTGGTTCTAGAGAGGATAATGACACCAAGAGGATAAGAAAAATAAGCCCACAAGAAATGATAAGAAAAGCAAAGGAAAGAAAAGGAAATAAAGGATCAAACAAAGAAAGGTTGGATGGAGTGGCTTTAGTGAGAACACTTGCAGGTAATAGGTTACATGTATGATTGCCTAGGTAGTTTTGGCATGCATGGTATATGAATTTTTTTATTTGGTTCATTTGTTATCATTGGCATGGATTTTGTCATGTTTTGACAGTGGTTTTAGCGTTGCCTTGACATTTCTGGATAGCCATGGTGTTATGGGATTCATTCTTGGTTGATATTTGGATTGTCATAAGGTTTTGGATCAAGATGAGGTGGTCTCAGAAAAATCCCAAGGGTTGGGGGTGGATATGGTTTTCTCTAGGAATCCATCAACAACTGGGTGAAGATAAGAAAATTCCTCAGGGGGTGTGAAGGAATTCTGAGGCATCCAAGATTTGTTTGGTTTTGTTATAGTGGGTCCAATTTAGGTTAGATCAGGGTAGTGTGACGGTGGAGGTGACTTAACCTCTCGATTCCCTTGGTTTTTTATGGATTTGTTAATCGCATGAGATCCCAAATTCACGTTTGGAAAATGGCATACAGATGATTGACTGAAACAAATATTTGGTTCAAACCAATCTATGGTCGGGTGGTAAGTGGAAGTCCTTGACTTGGTTGGATTTTTCATAGGTCAATAAGATCTAATTTCCTCTTGTATTTCATAAGTATATGTCCTTGCTATTTTTCGGATTTAATGGTTGTTCTATCAGCGTTAGTTATCTAGTTATATGTTGGTTATAAACATGGTTCTATGATAGATTCAAGTTATGTTTATTTTCATGTTTGATTGATAAATTAATGGTTAATGAATGCATGACCTAATAGATGTTATTTAATGTATTGTGAGAGGCAATAAGTTCTTCTTGGTGAACCTTAGATAAGTTTGATATCCCTATGTTCAGATATGCATTCATTACCTGTAGATCTCATGTTCACTATGTGCTTGATGGAATGTCTATCATGGTCAGGATTGGTTAGGTCAAGCTATTGACTATGTTTTGTGTTAGAGGCTTGTCCCTATGTCATTTATTTTTTTGGAAAGTTTCATCAACTTTTGGGTAGTGGCCTAGAGTCTACCGCTGAAAAGGCAGCATAGATTTCACGGTAGCAAGCACAAAACTGTGAAAAAATATTACATCACTCACTTACAAGATTATGCATGTGACTAGAGGCTTTCAGTTGCATGGATGGAGGCTTGTGCATGCGATTGGGAGTTCATATCAGTGAAAAAGCAAGTTAGCTTAGGTTTGGGAACTTGGAAGTGTGGTTTAGCTCATGGGTGTCCTGTAGCACCTGAGGGTAGCCAATAAGGTTTTGTTTTGTTGAATCCATTTCATTAAAGTTATCTAGGAGGTTGAGACATGTCATAGTAACCCTCAACTCATGTTTACTCCAGGAAGGTTGGTTAAAGTGGGTAGATATGGGAGGAGGCCTTACACAATGGTATCAGAGCATAGTTCAACACTTGGAGTAGATGGGCTAGATGCATTTTGTTATACATGAATTTTATTGTTAAGGTTTCTATATGTGTTGGGAAACTTAATTGCTTATATTTCTTTCATTAAATTATCAACCAGGGATACTCGTAAGCTTGTGATGATGCCAACAAAATATATGCAGGAGTAGGAAACTAACTCTATGTCTAACTAAATGATTTATGATTCAATATAATATGCAAGGGAAGAGGCTCGTAATTGAGGAGGTCCTAGTTGTCCTTCTCTACAGTATTATAGATTGAAAAGAAATCATTGATTACATAAAACCAGAAACTTGAAATAAAGACAAGAGAATGAAGTTTAATTGTTGTTCAGATTCAAATAGAGAGAGAGATACTAACTTAGTCCCTTGATTGTCCCATTGTATACTAATCCAAACTAAACTAAGGTTCATTCATAAGCATAAGAAATGAAGTAACTTGAAACTTAAAAGCAAAAGAATGAATTTCAATTATCATGCAAATCAAATAGAGAGAGAGCTTAACTTAGACCCTTGGTTGTCCCCTCATACGCTAACAAGATTTCAATTTAAAACCCATTCATCAATCATAAACAAATCCTCAAACATCTAGGCAAATAAATGAAATAAGATCTATTATGAAATAAAATGTTCCTTTGATCTTTTCAGAATGAGCTCAATTCTCTTAAGAACAAAGTGACAAATTATTCTGTATACTACATTAAGACAATTTATATCTAAAACTATAGAATGGAAATTTATGTAAAATGAAGCTTTATTCTATTCCATCATAAGTTGGATACATGCTCCAAGAGTCCTCCCTTTGGAATGGAGGAGGTGCTCCTATTTATATAAAAATTTAAGCAACTAACTCATTAATGGGGATCCACTAATCCCTCATATGGTTACAACCAATATGAGACACATATTCCTTTATCCATGATTTTTCTCCATGAGATATTCTTGACCCCTATCCCAAATCTCCTTCAAATCTTCAAGAGAATTCGAATTTGAGTCTTGGAGGCCACATACGAGTATCTTGGAACCTTCCAAATCACCTACACATGTCACCAAACTCATTCCACCTTTAGGTATAAGCATATACATGTTATTTTTCTAACTTTTAATCATAAATTCACTTTAAATACTTGAAATTAATAACTTTGGAAAATGAAAATATAAACACATATGGTAATGGAAATATAGGGTTATGTAATGATAACGTGATGAAATGAGGTGATAAAATGAAGATAAAGCTGAAAATGGAGTGAAAAGTTATGTTAATTTGGTGGCCCAACATACCCCCCAACTCAAGTTATTGCATGTCCTCATGCAATCTATTACATTGATCATGATTTGATCTTTTAAATTGTCTTGCTTTTACATGAACTTCGGCTGGTATCGATTTTTTTAAGTTCACATAATTTTCTTCTTCACAACTTTGTTCCTTTTTGCAAAGCCTTCTTTCTTGAAAAACATTTGATTGCAACATATTATTTTAGTTGGTTCTTGTGTGACAACCAAAATTTGATTAGTATTGGTTCTTGTGTAACAATACTTTCATTGTTTTTATGTTGCATCAAAAGACTTTCAAAACATTTAATCAACCATTCATTCTTCGATCATTATTTGCAAAAAATCTAATGTTTGAATCATAATGTAATAGTAATTGTTTCGAGAAAGTATGTTGGTTAGGATGATATGTGTAGAAAAGACATATATGACATATGGAAGGTGATAATGGAGTATGAATGTGAATATGAACATGGTGAATATGAATGTGAATGAACATGGTAAAACATTTTCCAAAAATTATAATTTTAGTATTAAAGGAATTGTATGATAAAAAGCTAGAAAAGAACACACCTTTACTTACCTAAGTGGACAAACTGTGTATATGTAGAAAAGTATAGCTCCTACTTTTGAATCATGGAATGAAGAATACAATAATGTGGTTTGTGTCTTGGTTGCATACATGATGGATGAAGTCGTAAGTGTGGATCCTTATTACTGCTGAATATGCTACTGAATCATATAGTCTTCATGTTTTTCCATATCGTGGCACAATTCTTTCCATGTGAATAAATGTGTTGATGTCGAACATGGAAAGAAGTCATTGGATTACCGACCATTGTTGAATGTCGTTAACCAATGCGAGGCAAACTCACCATTAATGTCAATGAGTGCCAAGGTACCTAAGTACATATTGCAAAGTGCGAATAGATGAGTTGATGTCGAGCCACTTGCAAGATCCAACAAACAAGGGACGTTAATGTATTCCCATTGTTCATTGGCGAGAGAACTTGCCATTAAGGCATGCAAACCTCAAGGTACTAATAATGACTCTAGTCTTTATCCCAGATAAGGTGCTGAGGTCGATGGGTCAAGAATTGCTAGAAGGGAGGCCTTGATGAATCCTCCATCATCGAACACGAGTATGAAATAATGATTTTGAAGGACCATAGATTGAAAATTTGCATTGAAGCATGGTTTATTTGGAAGAAAAGGAAAATGGGGTAACTCAACTTTGTAAGGGAGCTGAATGACTTTATTCATGGGCTACAGGTTAGTGAAAGAGATAGGAAAATGACTATGAAGGAAAATGAACAATGGATCAAGGTTTTATTTGAAAACATGAAAAGGAAAATGGAATGGAAAATTTATTGACCAAAGAAGTGGGAATGCAATGAAGTTTTTATTTACTGAAAAGGAGTAAAAATATAATGGCGAATGTAAAGGGAAATGAGGCGAATGTTTATTAACTGAAGAAGCATGGATGCAATGGAGACACTGGCATTTGAAAGGCTTGCAAGTGATGGATATGATGACACTCTCCCCCTTGGCTTATGCAAAAGCATGTCCTCATGCTTGAAATGGGTCTTTAAAAGACATTGTTTGCTTGTGCTCATTTGTTTATCTTCCTCGAACCTGCAAAAACTTAGTACTTTTTGTGCAATGAAATGTAAGTTTATCATAATAGAGAGGTGATCAATCTCTCTATTTATGACATTTACAAAAATAAACTGAGAATTGGTACTAATGAAACAAATTCTTGAAAGAAAAACTAAAAGAATTTTTACCTGTCTCGAAACTAGTGCCTCGTGTTACTTGTTATGTCTTGTCAGAGATTCTTAATTATTGAACTATTTCAAACTTTTTTGAAAGCTTTATCATTATGTAGATCTCTTCGAGATCTTTCCAATGATGCTTGAATCGTCGAAATCCAATGTCGTATGAGAAGGTTGTACTTATTTGAAATTTGGGTGAAACAGTGAAAATTGTCAAGAGGATTCTAGGCTGTAGGATTGCGCCCTTCCTGCATCTAAAAAAATCTTGTCAATCTTCTTTGGCTGAGCCATGGCATAAGATTTTCCATTCAGTTTGTGATACCATCGGCTTCTGTACCTGCAAGACTCAAAGAGACATGATCATTCTGTTTAAAAATACTTGTGCCAGAATCTAAGAGAGGACATTCTAATTAAAACAAATTGCAAACTTTTAAAACTTTTCAAATTTCATTCTAGTTTGCTCAAAAATAAAAATAAAAAAACGAAAAAAATGGCTTCTTAGCAATTTCGAATTTTTAGAAGATATGGTGCATGATTCCTTATCTTGGATACCAGACCCAAAATAAATCGGACCTTTACCAAACATCCAAATTCAACAACAAATTGCATCCAAGAGCGTGAAACATCAGCAAAATGAGCAATATCAGCAGATGCCTTTAAATATTGCAGCACGTTTCTTGCCATGTAATCGCTGCAAGAAATCATTGCTCTCCTCCATGGGTGAATCCTGGTCAAGCTCCATCTGATCTTTGGAATCTGGAAATGGAAATCCTTAGAAGCAGGAAAGCAATTAGATTATCAAAACCCCTGCTATTATTTGGATGTAGCTTTCATAATCAGACATTCTTTGAAATACTTGGCACCAATTGCATTGAATAAACCTCAGAGTCATTATCTATGCTGAAAACCATTTTTTTTTTTTAACTTAACTGAATTTTACGAGACAAGGCTGATATTTCTTCAAGAGCCGTCAAGGCCATGATTTATGCCCTCGGCCTTCAAAATTAATACAACATTTTCCTTGAGCCACTGATTGAGAGCATACCAGGGATGAAGTAACAAATCTTGGCAATTATGATTTTTCCACTCAATTTTATCTCTAGTGCTCATGCATTCACAACCATAACATTGACTTTGAACTCACCATGCACTGCTCATTGTGTAAAAAAATAAGAAGAATTCTGTTTCCAAAATCAAAATTGAAAATCACAACCACGGGACCTTAACTACGCATGAGGAATTTGCGAGATTTCCTTATCTAGAAGTGATTTTGTAATATCTCTGAGATATCTTTGAGTTCTGTGTTTAGACAGCGCCAATTTAATAAAATGAGTTATGATCTGATGAAGATTCTCCTCCATCAACGCATGCAATAGGATCATGATGTATTTATTACGAGATTTAGATTATTGGAGATTTCCACTGGATTTATCGATCTTCGTTTACCAAATAAATAAAATCAACAACTTAAACAACATGATCTCACCTCCTTTGTTAAAATTAGCATGGCCGCAACTGTTGTATGTTCATTTAATTGAAAATCCGTTTTTTCCATGAAATCTGGCAAATAAAGCTCTAGAAAATCTCAAAAATATCTCAATTGGTTGGGAATTTTGATGAAATCTCTCACGTTAAACATAATTCACCCATTTTTTATAAAAACCCATGTTTTATTTTTCTAAGATTCATTTTTATTTAGTCCCAAAAAGCATTTTTAAAAAATGACATTTTTTAAATTCTTATGCATTTTGGCAAATGTTCAGGTATATAAAATTATCTTTGCTTCTTCATCGCCCTGACTCTGCAATCTTGTTGAGCATCACCAGGGGCTAGCAATCAATTTCTGCCACATCGTCTTTCAACAAGAGACTGCCCGGCATGCATTGTCTATACTCTGCCATTGTCTAAGCGTGTTGAAATTCGATTTTTTTTAAGCTCATTAAACTGATTTTCTAATTATTAAGCCACAAGCGTTCCTTCCTATTTGCCACCGAAATGATCAATTTAGATTCAAATTCGAGCTTTTTTTCTTCCTTTCTTTTTTCGATTTCCATTTGCACCGATTAACACTAACACAATTGCATAACCATTTCCATCATACCAATCCATTTTCTCTAAAAGTGAGACAACAAATTGATTTTTATTTGCAGATTTAAATGTTGAAGCCGAGCAATGGATGGAACCCAAATTAGAAGTTGCATGAGCTTAAGTGGCCAAATATCAACTTTGCAACAATTTTGTTTTATTGGCACTGCTTTTGGTTATATGTTGTCGGGCCTAGCTCCATGTGTCCCTTTTTTTTAACTCTCAACCTTACATTTTATATGACTGTTCTTTTTATGCAGTGAATTGATAAAGAACTTAGGTTTAAAAGTTTTGAGAAAAGGAATTAGTTTTAGTTTTTTTTTTTTTAAGAATATTTTACATATTTTAAAGTAGATCTAATTGTAATTAAGAGATAAAAAAAAATAAATTATAGAATGAATAGTAAATTTAGATCTCTTAGCCATTTTTAGATCTATGAATTTTATTGTGAAATTTCAAAGCTAACCTATCCAATTTTCTTTTCTGATTTTTCAGGGTCACACAAAGAGTAAGAAGAGAGCATTCCTTGAAGTTTTGCCAATTTCTTTATACAATTGAAATTTGGAATTTTGAAAAACAAAGTAACATTGAATTTAGTAACATGGGATCATTCAAACCTCAAATTTTAGTGCTCTAAACTCCACTTGTTTTCCTTCTTCACAAATATCATTTTGATTGTAGATCTTCCTGCCAAAGGTTAGTGAATGAGGTGGCTCTTACTGCACCACCAAAATTTCCAAGAAATAAATGAAATCAAATTTTAAAATAAAAAACTTTCCAAGCTTGGTTTTATTTTCCTATTCTATCCTACTCCCTTTTGAGAAAGAAATTTTTATTTTTATTTTCAAGTGAAGGAATATTTCCAATGAAGCCATTTACGGATCAAAATCTCTAGTATGCTCACATCAAAATTTGAAAAATATACCTGAATGTTTGCAAGGATATGAGAAATCAATTGCACATTTGGATTAAATTCTAGGATTTGTTGAAGAATGGAAGAATGTTGTAGCCTAGTCACCTTCTGAAACCATTCTTCAATGTAGTACTCATTCTCTTGGCTCTCCTCCAAATGATTTAACATCATTCTGTATCTCCTGTCCATAAATGGATTAGTTCGCCACTTTTATAGTGACAAGATTGATTGAAATTTATGCATCCTATTTATCATGGTTTATATATGCATCTAAAAATGAGATTCAAAGCTAACCCCTATGTATACTTCCCCATGTTACTAAGATCTTGCTATCACCAAGTCATCCTTTCAAGATGAGTTAGCTTTTCCAAAAAAATACTAATACTGAATTAAATTTCTAATGCCTAATCCCTTAGCACCATCCCCAACAACGGCATCAAAATGTTGGGCAACTTAATTGCTTAAATTGCTTTCATTAAATTATCAACTAGGGATACTTGTAAACTTGTGATGATGCCAGCAAAATATATGCAAGAGTAGGCAACTAACTCTATGTCTAACTAAATGATTTATGATTCTATATAATATGCAAGGGAAGAGGCTCCTAATTGATGAGGTCCTAGTTGTCCTTCTCTACAGTATTATAGATTGAAAAGAAATCATTGATTACATAAAACCAGAAACTTGAAATAAAGACAAGAGAATGAATTTTAATTGTTCTTCAGATTCAAATAGAGAGAGAGAGAATAACTTAGTCCCTTGATTGTCCCCTCATATACTAATCCAAACTAAACTAAGATTCATTCATAAGCATAAGAAATGAAATAACTTGAAACTTAAAAGCAAAAGAATGAATTTCAAATATCATGCAAATCAAATAGAGAGAGAGCCTAACTTAGACCCTTGGTTTTCCCCTCATACGCTAATAAGATTTTAATTTAAAACCCATTCATCAATCACAAACAAATCCTCAAACATCTAGGCAACTAAATGAAATAAGATCTATTATGAAATAAAATGCTTCTTTGATCTTTTCAGAGTGAGCTCAATTCTCTTAAGAACAAAGTGACGAATTATTCCATATACTACATTAAGACAATTTATATCTAAAACTATAGAATGGAAATTTATGTAAAATGAATCTTTATTCTATTCCATCATAAGTTGGATACATGCTCCAAGAGTCCTCCCTTTGGAATGGAGGAGGTGCTCCTATTTATACAAAAATTTAAGCAACTAACTCATTAATGGGGATCCACTAATCCCTCATATTGTTACAACCAATATGAGACACATATTCCTTTATCCATGATTTTTCTCCATGAGATATTCTTGACCCCTATCCCAAATCTCCTTCAAATCTTCAAGAGAATTCGAATTTGAGTCTTGGAGGCCACATTAGAGTATCTTGGAACCTTCCAAATCACCTACACATGTCACCAAACTCATTCCACCTTTTGGTATAGGCAAATACATGTTATTTTTCTAACTTTTTATCATAAATTCACTTTAAATACTTGAAATTGATAACTTTGGAAAATGAAAATATAAACCCATATGGTAATGGAAATATAGCGTTATGTAATGATAACGTGATGAAATGAGGTGACAAAATGAAGATAAAGGTGAAAATGGAGTGAAATGTTATGTTAATTTGGCGGCCCAACAATATGTAGTATATGTCATTATGATGTGTTGGTATGTTATGAGTCTTACAATTTTACCAACATAGAGTAGGAGATGCAGATCATCAAAGCGAGGTTGCAACATTAGATCTTGGGTAAGATAAAAACATGATACAATTTTGTATGTTAGGTAGGCAAGTATGTTGGTTAATGGTTGTTGGCATTTTGGCACACGTGTGGTGCTATGGTACAAGTGTTGTCCTTGATGGCAACTCTCTTTGATGACAGATCTCAGTCCAGACTACAAGAATGAAGAGAAATTTCATATACGCAGGTTCATTAAGCCCAAGTTGCGTATACACGATGGTACGCTATATATTAAGTCGCGGATATGCAAGCTCGCTATATACGAAGTCGCATATACACGCAGTTTCATGAACAGAAAAGAGCGTACATGTCGAGAAGCTTCCCTTTGGTCCGTGGTAGTTAGTCCTCGGTACTTGAGCCTATGTTTTTAGACCAAGGTATCTCGACAGTCGTGTTGATCCTGAGTTTTGAAGTTGATGGTATTGTATTACTATGGTTTTGGACCGTGGTATTGAGAAGGGTCTAAGACTATATAAGGAGAAGAAGATCATTAGGCAATTGCATTGAAAAAGTCTTGAATATCTAATGAAGAAAGAGATCTAGTATGCAGGTTCTTGGTTGATGATACATTGCTTGATCTGAGCTAAGGAGAGATCACACCGGTTGATGGAAGACTAGATCTAAGGATAGATCGGGATCAAATTGGTTGAAATGAACTATCTTTATATGGTTGATTATGCGTATTTTTAGATCTGCATACTGACGCAATGTTATGTTCTGGGTATGACTGATGTCTAGTACAGCTGCAAGTTATGAGAAATTATTTTTAGATCTGTACGCAGGTTGTCTTTGGTAAAAGCGCGTGTATACGCGGGTTGGTTTCATTGAAGTAGCGTATATCTTTTGAAGCTTAATTTTTGGGGTTGCAGTTGGGTCTGACTGTTATTGCAGAGTTCTGTAGTCTGCTCTATGTTTTGGTGACTGGGTGTTGACAGGTTTTCCGTGGTTCAGTGATTCAAAGACTGATGATGCTAGTATTGGTTGTTTTGTGCTCCAATGATTTGTTATGAAAAGTGAATGAATCGTGGTCTTCAGATTGTAATGTTGTGCTTCAGGTGTATCCAGTCTAAAAATTGATGAAAAGTGGTACCTGAAGGAAAGAAGATTGTAGGCCAGCACCTACGTACTAGTATCTTAGCTAGTACAAGAGCAAAGGGGGGTTGGAGCTCCCTTCCAGGAGAGTTTGGAAAACGAGAGAAGGTTGTAGCCTTCTGCAGGTTGTAGCCTGCGTACTGGTATAAGGCTGCACCAGTACAAAAGATTGTAAACTTAAGCTTCTTATTAAAGAAAGATAGAGACAACTTGCAGCAGGTGGTTTCCACCCACATTGGGTTTCCACCTTATATCATGGTGTTCATGTGTGTGGCTTTTGTGTGATGATCTGTTTTGTTATACTGCACCTGTTTACTTTTAATATGGTTAATAATGTCCTGATGCATTTACTGAAGATAAACTAACTGAATCATAAGATTTCTGGTTATACGCTGGTTGCTTTAGACACAATAGCATGTACACGCTGGTTCACTTAACTGAAGTAGCGTATATGTTTCTGAGTATTGAAAAAGTTTTATTGATCTGATAATACTGATTCACCCCCCACTCTCAGTATTATTTCCAACAATTGGTATCAGAGTAGGTCCTTCAGAGAAGCTTGATCGCTTGAAGGTAGATCGTTCATCATGAGCAACTACGAGAGAGAAGCATCAATCAGGCCACCGGTTTTTGATGGGACAAACTTCAATTATTGGAAGGTAAGAGTTACTGCCTATCTTCAATCTCTTGGTACAGAAGTTTGGGACATCGTAGACAGGCTACACTTTCCCTTCAGCTACTCCTACAGATCGAGCCGAGAAAAAGAAGTATGAAACAAATGCAAAAGCAGTCAGTACTCTATTAGGATGTATATCCCAATCGGAATTCATGAAGGTAATGCACTATAAATCCGCAAAAGAAATATGGGACAAAATTGTCACGAGCTATGAAGGAGACGAACAGGTAAAGCATGCTAAACTTCAAACTCTCAGGATTAAGTATGAGACTCTCAGAATGTATAGTGATGAAAGTGTGGCTAACTATTTCCTTAGGGTAGATGAGATTGTTAATTGCATGAAAAACTTGGGTGAAGAAATAAAAGAGGCTATTGTGGTTGAAAAGGTTCTAAGATCATTGTCCCCCAAATTTGAATCTAAAGTGTCTGCAATAGAAGAAAAAGAAAATCTACGAATTCTCACTATGTCTCAGCTTCGCGGAATTCTAAATGCTTATGAAATGAGAAAAGGAGGTCCATCAGACAGAAGAGAAGCTGCTTTCAAGGCTTCAGGCAAAGAAGATTATTATGAAGCAAGTCACATGCCAGAAGATGAAGAAGAAGAATCAAATTTTGTTAGAAATATTCAAAGGGGTTCTGGAAGGTTCAGAGGTAAGTTACCTTTTAAATGCTTTACTTGTGGAAGAGTAGGTCATTATGCTTCCAAATGTCCTCACAAAGATAAGAATGACAAGGGAAAGGAACCTGTTAAATGGAACAAGAAACAGAATGAAAAGAAGAAAAGCTATTACACTCATGAAGATAGTGATGGTCTTTCAAATAGCGACGAAGATGAACAAGGTTATAGATATAAACTTTTAATGGCTTTTGAAGATGATGACTACATGGATGCTATAGATGTAGAAGGCTTTTATGAAGAAATGAATAATCTCAAAGTTTGCTTAGAAGAGAAAAGTGTTATTATTGATTCTCTACAATGTCAACTGGCAGAAAAGGAAAAACATCTTGAAAAATTGGAATGTGTGATTGTTTGTCTTAGAAAGGAGATTGAGAAAACAAAAGCGATTAATCTTAAACTTGTTAAAGGATCTGAAACCTTGGATGAGATTATCAATGTGCAGCGTTCTCCTCTGATCAAGACAGGTCTGGGATATAATGGAGAAACATCTCAAGCTTCTACCTCTAAAAGTTATCTTGATGCAGCAAGGAGGAGCGAGAAAAGACCAAATAAAAGTCATCAGGTGAATCAGGGACAGTTTACCTCAAGAACAAATAAAGACTATCAAGAAATTCTGGGACAAGCGGCCTTACGGACAAACAGAAGCTACAATCAGCCACAGGTAAAATCTTCCCAATTTGCCCCAAGGATGGATGTCAATAGAATCTACAATCGGTTGGATGATAGATCTGATTATCAGAGAAATTTCTTTAATGGCCAATGTTTTTCTTGCCATAAATTCGGTCACAAAGCAGCTCAATGTGTTGCCTACAAGACAATCATGACTAGAGAAGCTCAAAAGAAAAGAAGTATGACTCGAACCATGAAAAGGGCTTATAACAACTTTTCGGTTCTTGAAATTGAAGTTGAATACTCTATTTGTAATAACTTTGGTCATGAAGACTCTGAATGCAGGAGCAGGTTCTGGAAGACAACTCAGAAGGAACAAACCTCAAATGTCAGAACATGGAGAATAAAGGAACCGCAACCAGAAAGATGTGGGATAGCCTTTTATGCAGAAGGTCAAGAAAGTCTATGGTACATTGACAGTGGATGTTCGAAGCATATGACAGGGGACAAAGAAAAACTTGAATCATATACCGCATTAGAAAAGGGAAAGAAAGTTTCTTTTGGAAACGATATCTCTGCAGCCATAAAAGGAAAAGGCGTTGCTCCGTTGAAAGAGAAGGTCAAAGATGGAAATGTTTTGTATGTTGATGGATTGAAGCATAATCTTCTGAGTGTTAGTCAGATGTGCGATCAAGGAACAAAGGTAATATTTAGATCAAATGGATGTTGTGTTTGTGATCTTGATACAGGTGAAACAGTGATCAAAGGAAGAAGGACTCCAAATAATCTATACATATTTGAAGAAAGACAACAACAATGCTATTTAAACAAGAATGATGAACACTGGCTATGGCATCGGAGGTTGGGGCATCTAAGATTTCCACAAATAAGGAAAGAATGCAAATATCAGGCAGTTCGTGATCTTCCAGATATCAAAATTCCAGACAACCATATGCAAATCATGTCAGTTTGGAAAGAAAACCAGAACTAATTTTCCTGAGAAGGAAGGATCAGCTAGCATGCCTCTTGAGCTAGTACATACAAATACATGTGGTCCATTCAGAAAAAGAACACCTCGAGGAGAAGAATATTTGATATTATTCATTGACGATTTCTCCAGGTTTGTCTGGTTAGGACTTATGAAACACAAAGATGAAGCATTTGAAAAATTCAAATCCTTCAAAGCCTTGGCTGAAAATGAATCAGGACATAAAATTAAGTGCCTCAGATCTGACAGAGGTGGGGAGTTTACCTCGAATGAATTTTTCGATTTCTGTGAAGAAAATGGGATAAGAAGAGAATTCTCTACAGCTAGAACTCCTCAGCAAAATGGAGTTGTGGAAAGAATGAACAGAACAATCCAACAAATGGCTCGTGCTATGCTTGATGAATCAGGTACTCCCGCAACTTTCTGGGGTGAATCTGCACATGCTGCGGTTATTATTCTCAACAAAACAAATGTCCGAGTACACAGCACTCAAACTCCTCATGAGCTCTGGTGTGGTAAGACTCCTTCGGTGAAGCACTTCAAAATCTTTGGGAGCAAATGTTATTTAGATAGAGGAGGAATGACCTATTGAAGAGTTTTGTGAACCCAACGTTTCGGACTGCCAAGTGAGTCCATCATCAGGGGAAGCGACAATAGATAATCTTTAATCAATGATGTATCCATGAGCTGGGTTTAGGGGTTTAGCTCTAGACAATCTTAATTTTTCGAAATCTAAATACTGATGAGCAACTTGGCAAACTTGAACCAAGAGCAGATGAAGGCATTCTTCTTGGTTATTCTCCACATAGCAAAGCATACAAGTGCTTCAATAAAAGACTTGGTAGAATTGTTGACAGCATTGATGTTGTGGTTGATGAGAAGGGATACATTCCTAGGCAAGTTCATCATGAAGACATCGAAGAAGATGAAGGCTACCCTCATAGACAGAATGATGAAGAAGAACCTCAAGAAGAACCAGAGGAGCAGACAAGAATAGAAGAAAAGACTCCATCCAGATATGTTCAGAAGAATCATCCATAATCTCAGATTGTGGGGCAGAAAGAAGCAGGAGTACAAACAAGAAGAACAATTGCAGAAGCTTCAAGCTATTTGGCATTACTCTCTTCCACTGAACCACAAAATGTGAAAGAGGCATGCAAAGATGAATGTTGGGTCAAAGCAATGGATGAATAACTTGAGCAGATCGAAAAGAACAACACTTGGGAATTGGTTCCTAGACCAAAAGATAAGAATGTCATAGGGACAAAATGGGTCTTCAAAAATAAATTGAATGAAAATGGAGAAGTAATTAGAAACAAGGCCAGACTTGTTTGTAAAGGGTATGCACAGCAAGAAAGAATAGATTTTGAAGAGACCTTTGCTCCTGTTGCAAGACTTGAGGCCATCCGAATGTTCCTTGCTCTCTCAAGCTTTCAAAACTTCAAGGTATTTCAAATGGACGTGAAATCAGCCTTTCTGAATGGAGACTTAGAAGAAGAAGTATATATTGAGCAGCCAGATGGTTTCATCCTTGGGAATGATCCAAACCTTGTATGCAGATTGAAAAAGGCTCTCTATGGTCTCAAACAAGCTCCAAGGTCTTGGTACTATCGTTTGGACAAATATCTTCACCAACAAGATTTTTCAAAAGGATCAGCAGATAGCAATCTCTATATGAAAGTTGAAAATAACAAATTGCTAATACTTGTTGTGTATGTAGATGATATTATCTTTGGCAGCAATGAAGAGGCTATGAGTCAAAACTTTGCCTTGGTTATTCAGAAAGAATTTGAAATGTCATTACTTGGAGAATTGACATACTTTCTTGGATTGGAAATCCAACAAAATGAAGGAGGTATTTTCTTGTCTCAAACCAAGTACCTCAAGTAGATCTTGAAGAAGTATGGCATGGAAGATTCAAAGCCAATGTGTACCCCCATGGTTACAGGATGCAGCCTCAGTGCAAATGATGAATCAGCAGCAGTTCACCAACCAACTTATAGATCCATGATTGGGAGTTTGCTTTATTTGACAGGTACCCGACCAGATATTATGCATGCAGTAGGAATTGTTGGAAGATTTCAAGCCAACACAAAGGAAACTCATCTTCAGGCAGTCAAAAGAATCTTCAAGTATCTTCAAGGGACTCAAAACTATGGCTTACGGTATCCTAGAGATACAGATCTCACTCTTCATGCGTACACAGATGCAGATTGGGCAGGAAGTGTGGATGACAGGAAAAGCACAAGTGGTGGTGCTTTCTTCATGGGTTCCAGATTAGTATCTTGGTTCAGCAAGAAACTGAGTTCGATTGCTTTATCTACAGCTGAAGCAGAATATGTGGCTGCGGCATCTTGTTGCACACAACTTCTTTAGATGATGCAGACCTTGCAGGATTTTCAAATCACTTGCACTCCACCTGTCTCTATCTTATGTGATAATACAAGTGCAATCAGCATTTCAAAGAATCCAGTCATGCATTCAAAGACCAAGCACATACCAATCAAGTATCACTTCCTCCGGGAACAAGTGCTTGAACAAAAGGTCAAGTTGGAGTATGTTTCTTCTAAAGAAAAAGTTGCTGATATTCTCACAAAACCACTGCCCAGGGAGACTTTTGAATATCTCAGACAAAAGCTGGGAGTAGTTGATGCTTCATCCTACTGTTGAAGCTTGTCTGTTCTAAAGAAAAGTTGGTATACGCGAGTTGTGTAAGGGATATCCGCGTACATACGCTGATTTATGCAGGTGAAGTCGCGTATATGGAGTTCTGAACAGCAAGGGAAGATTCTCGTTAGAGAAGGTCTGAGATGGGTATGCCAGAGTCCTTCAGGCACAGTTTCAGGGGGAGCAGCTTAAAGCATTGTTGGCATTTAGATGCTTTTGGTTCTAGTTCACAACTGTTGGTGGTTTCAGGAGAAGGAAATCTTGGTTGCTGATCTAAAAGATGATTATCAGATGCTGCTGGTGACTTTCATAAGTCTTGGTCTAGATTTTTTCGTCTCTATGTCATGTATCCTTTTTGTGATATCTCTTCTATGGTGTCAAGGTCATGTAACGGCCTATGTTGGTTTCCCCACTATGCCTGGGATGAATGATGTAATGTAATTGGTTGTTATATGTAACTTTCTGATGTATCCCCTCTTGGTTGGGAGTATGGATGTATGTATTGAGTCTTTTGGTGATAGGAAGGTCCTTTATGATGTATAAGTCTTGGTTCTTTTTGAAGAACATCTTTTGCAGATCTTGCCTACAGTTAGGGGGAGCATGTTCAGCACAACAGAGCAGAGATATCAGCATGTTCACAGGGGGAGCACAGCCCTTTGCCCAGGATGACAAAGGGGGAGAATGATTCTAAGGATCTTGGGGTTGCCATCAAGTCCAAAGGGGGAGATTGTTGGCATTTTGGCACAGGTGTGGCGCTACGGTACAGGTGTTGTCCTTGATGGAAACTCTCTTTGATGACAGATCTCAGTCCAGACTACAAGAATGAAGAGAAATTTCATATACGCAGGTTCATTAAGCCCAAGTTGCGTATACACGCTGGTACGCTATATACTAAGTCACGGATACACAGGCTCGCTATATACGAAGTCGCGTATACATGCAGTTTCATGAACAGAAAAGAGCGTACATGTCGAGAAGCTTCCCTTTGGTCCGTGGTAGTTAGTCCTCGGTACTTGAGCCTATGTTTTTGGACCAAGGTATCTCGACAGTCGTGTTGATCCCGATTTTTGAAGTTGATGGTATTGTATTACTATGGTTTTGGACCGTGGTATTGAGAAGGGCCTAAGACTATATAAGGAGAAGAAGATCATTAGGCAATTGCATTGAAAAAGTCTTGAATATCTAATGAAGAAAAAGATCTAGTATGCAAGTTCTGGGTTGATGATACATTGCTTGATCTGAGCTAAGGAGAGATCACACCGGTTGATGGAAGACTAGATCTAAGGATAGATCGGGATCAAATTGGTTGAAATGAACTATCTTTATATGGTTGATTATGCGTATTTTTAGATCTGCATACTGACGCAATGTTATGTTCTGGGTATGACTGATGTCTGGTACAGCTGCAAGTTATGAGAAATTATTTTTAGATCTGTAAGCAGGTTGTCTTTGGTAAAAGCGCGTGTATACGCGGGTTGGTTTGATTGAAGTAGCGTATATCTTTTGAAGCTTAATTTTTGGGGTTGCAGTTGGGTCTGACTGTTATTGCAGAGTTCTGTAGTCTGCTCTGTGTTTTAGTGACTGGTTGTTGACAGGTTTTCAGTGGTTCAGTGATTCAAAGATTGATGATGCTAGTATTGGTTGTTTTGTGCTTCAATGATTTGTTATGAAAAGTGAATGAGTCGTGGTCTTCAGATTGTAATGTTGTTCTTCAGGAGTATCCAGTCTGAAAATTGATGAAACGTGGTACCTGAAGGAAAGAAGATTGTAGGCCAGCACCTACGTACTAGTATCTTAGCTAGTACAAGAGCAAAGGGGGGTTGGAGCTCCCTTCCAAGAGAGTTTGGAAAACGAGAGAAGGTTGTATCCTTCTGCAGGTTGTAGCCTGCGTACTGGTATAAGGCTGCACCAGTACAAAAGATTGTAAACTGAAGCTTCTTATTAAAGAAAGATAGAGACACCTTGCAGCAGGTGGCTTTCACCCACATTGGGTTTCCACCTTATATCATGGTGTTCATGTGTGTGGCTTTTGTGTGATGATCTATTCTGTTATACTGCACCTGTTTACTTTTAATATGGTTAATAATGTCCTGATGCATTTACTGAAGATAAACTAATTGAATCATAAGATTTCTGGTTATACGCTGGTTGCTTTAGACACAGTAGCGTGTACACGCTGGTTCACTTAACTGAAGTAGCGTATATGTTTCTGAGTATTGAAAAAGTTTTATTGATCTAATAATACTGATTCACCCCCCCTCTCAGTATTATTTCCAACAACGGTTTTTATATACATTATGGTTATGTACATGTCTTTCATTCTATTGTTGTTGTGATTAGATGCACGATAGATGTTAGTTGATCAGTGCAGTCATATACACATGCATTATGGAGTCATGAAAGGTAGTAACTTGTTGTTATATTAATTTTAGTCACATGCATGGAAGCCATGTTATTGATGTTATGATCATATTGATGAGGATTATCATGCTTATCTGGAGTGACTTCTACAGATGTGATAACGTCCCTTGAGATACATTGAGGTATGTGTTAGATTATGTTGTCTATTGGTCCAGTTAACATGGTATGGTTACAAGTTGTTTGAATGTTGATTTATTGCATGATATGGGTATGTGTCTATAATATTTCATGAAGGAATGATCTAGTAATAAGATGGTTATATAGACATAATATGTGTTGAGACAGTTAATATGTACTTGAGTGCAAGTGGGTGCTAGTTGTAGCAATCATGACTAATGACTATAAGTTGATTCTTGATTATGAAATGGTTGTTAGTCTTGGTAAATGTTGATTTCAAATTAATAGACATGATTTCTTGATCTTTAGGAAATGTAACTGACATGTGTGAATAGTTATACAGAAACATGCTTGGTATTAACATGACAAGGAAATAGTTGATTAGTTTATATAACTAACATCTAGGTGATGTGACAATACAAAGTAAGACTCGATTGTAGTAATGTAAACAGTAAAAGAGAGGAATTGGGTGAGAGTTCTTTTGGCTATGTTTGGAAACCACAATTACATTATGTGGATATGTGTTATATTCATGAACATGTATTTGATAGGTATAACAGTTGGTTTGTAGTTATGGATGGATTTGTCAAGGAATTGGAGTCCCTTGAGAGATGATATATGTATATGTTCAGTTTTAAGGAAGTTTTCTTGGCACAACAAGGTAAGGTAACTAGTAAATTGGATATCTATTTATGCATTTACAATCATGTGTTTATGGTAGTATGGTGGAGGGGAGTTACATGGTAAAAGAGATCCATGAGATCTTGAAGAAGGCTTGCATTGAGATTTCCTTTGGAAGTATTGGGAACCCCGTGGGATTGAGTCGTGATGTTCATTTCTACTTTCGTTATATTGGTCCTTTATGAATAAGTTTGCTTTGATTTGTAGTTTGCTTTGTGTTTGTGCATGTCCATTCCACTTTGTTTTGGTTTTATATTGCTATTGGGTTTTTAGGGTCTTATTCTTAGATTATTTTGGTTCTTTCCTTTTATGTTTTTAGGTATTTGGGAATTGGTTGGGAAGGAGGAATTTAATGCAGCTAAGGAAGAGATGTGTGGTACCCAACATGCAATGTAAGACCTAGATGAAACTTGGTGCATGTATAAGGGTAGCTAAAGGTAAGGATATGATAACTAGTTGGATATGTTGTGTCCAATGGTCTAAATGGACGGTAGCAAGATAGTCATCAGAAAAGTAACCAAGAAAGGAAAGTTGAATGAATTGAGGAGTTAGATGACTTGGTTATGTTAGGAAATGTGGTTCTTAATGTTTTGCATGTTGTGCATGGATACAGGGAGTTATCTTAACTATGAATGTATGATATCTGGTAATTAAGTTGTGATCATTATTATACAAATGAATATATATATATATAGATATATAGATATATATATATATATATATATATATATATATATATATATATATATATATATATATATATATATATATATATACTTGTATGTATGTATGTCGTTTTCTAACAAGGTCATCAGGGATTATTCTTGTGGAGGAATGATTGCTTATGCAGGTGAATGGAATGAGAAGGTTCTTGGTATCAAGTGGTAAGAGTAGACCTGAAAGATCTATGAGTTTAGTATCATGTGGATATGATTTGATATAATGGGCTTGTATTATGCCTTTGTTTATGTTAAGGATAAGTAATGCCGAGGGATACATCAACAGAATGAGAGCAATGTGATATGTGGCATGTTGGGATAAGCATAAATGGTGGAGAGACACTAGAAGAAAATTTGTCTGGTAGAGGCAGTGTAATCTCTAGATGTGTAGTATTATTGTTGTTTATATGGTGTATCTATGATGTTGTGTATAGGCGATGTTGTGTATATATGATGTTATGTACATGTTGTTTATGCAGTTGTTGTAGCGACTACAACCACCCTCCAAAATTTTTCCTTAGCCCGTTTTGGAGCCTCCCTCCCAACCTTACACAACACATTGTCTTGCTTCATCAAGTACGCAAGATTCAGCGTTTTTCATGCACAAAGGTAGCCTGTCGAGAAAAACTTGATGCGTTCCCCTCACAGGTTGTTCACCTGGCCTTGGAAGAGCTACACAATGAGAAAATTCCCCAAGAAAATTGTGCATTTCTAGAGTGCAACCATCCTTCCCTCTAGAAATTGTGCAATTCTATCTGGAAGCCTGTTGGGCTACAGAATTCCACAATTCTTCCAGCCAACACTCCCAACAGAAATTGCACAAATTTCCCCAACAAGGATTCTCAGCCCAGAATTTGCACAAATCTAGGCATCAGTCAACTGATCTACCCAGAAATTGAGCAAGCCTCCTCAAAAGTCAGCCCAACTACCAGAAAGAAATGTGCATTTTTCTCAAGCAGTTGAGAAGCTGCATACATGAGAAAACTGGTAGACCAGTTCCTCCTGGGACTAATGAAGCTTGACTTGCATGCATGCATGACTAGTTCTTCCCAGAATAGAATAAGGCAACATGCAAAAGGAATTCCATTGTTTAGGGAGCTATTCTGAGGAGCCAAGGATTACATGCAAAGTTGTTTTAGAAGTTTCCCTCCAAGTGTCTCTTTTTCCTAGATTTATGGCACACGCTTCATGAGCCCAAACTTATTTATTCGACACATAAGATGGCATTATTTCACATCAATCTTGGATCTCTGACATCCCACAAAATATCCAGGACTCTTCAACACATCTATCTTAGCTATTCATGGGTAATTGGTCTCAACTTGTCTTTTTCAGCAATTCTGTTGATTTTTTTGTATTCGCTTGTATGAGTGTTGCTGACTTGATTTATTTGAACACTTGTTGTCCTTTACATGTATACTAGCTTTTCCTAGCTCTGTTTTAGTTTTCGTTTCTATCTCATTGCTATCGCATGCATGAAACTATTTTTCACAAATGTTCGGCCAATCGTCGAATCACTTCACCCACATGCATGTTGATATGTTTGTTGAATATTTCATTTATGTTTTGCATGCACTTTCAATCACTTCTACTATCACTTAGTGTTTCCATGCCTTCACTATCTTATTTTCTTTCAGTTGCTCGTCAGCGAGTCCAGCCAACCTTGGTCTGGACTCTGCCTCACTGAGACTGTAATTTCACAATATGGGGAAGGAAGGCTCTGCCTTCCTCTCCAAAAATGTGCATTTTTTCCTAGCACTAGCCTTCGAGACTGTTTTGCACATTTCTAGAGGACAGTGACTGCTGGCCCAGGAAATTGTGCAATTCAGTCCCTGGGCTTGTAGTCCTTCCCAGCTAGAAGTGCACATTGCGCAATCCCAGCAGCCAGTCTTGCCTCTCAAGTGGTACAGACTACCTTTTGCATAGTTCTGGTAGCTAACCACCTAGCCTCCCAGAAGAAATTGCACAATCTTGCTGGTCAGTTTCCCAAGTATGTGTTGTGTCATTCCCAAGAATTTGCTTTGTTTTCACTGACAGATTTCTTGCCATGCGTGTTGCTTGTCTCCATTTCTTTTAGGTGTTCATCTATCTCAATGGCTTCCATGAGAACAAGATCTGAGGACACTGCTAGAAATCCAACTGGAGCAGCAACTCAACAAATGTCCTCTAGCCTGTGATCTATGAAGATACAAAGGTGTATATAAATAAGGACATCAAAATGAAGTGGAAATAAGTCAATGAAACATTTGCAGGCACTTTTGGGGAACACGTCAAAGACCTTCTAGTGTACATGAACATTCACAAGTCCAGCTTCTACGGATTGCATGCAAATATCTCATGTTGCGATGCGCGAACATGATACACTGGGTCATCTCTCACACCGATCCCGAGACGATGACCCTAAGCAGTGTTAGTGGGATGAAGATTGCAAACTTCTGGGAATAGGATTATGATGAGATGTATCAAATTTCAAAACTCATGACTCTCATGGAGACTCCATTCAGATTTCCCAACAATAGTGCTAACTTTAGAGACATTATGAAGGATTAGGTAAAGGAGCCAGCTCGTTTCAGGATGACACCTAACTAGGTCTACAAGATAAAGATAATGAGAAATGCATACCAATACTTGATCATATTTGATTTTCAACTGTATGGCCAAGTAAGCACGAAAGCCTTCCCAAGGAGTTGGGTGGTTGCACTTGACCGAGTGGCTAGAGAAGGAAAACCATGTAACTAGTCCGACATACTGGCTCATTAGCTGAACGAGCAAGCACAAAGGCTCAACAGTGACCTGGATGTATGCATGTAGAGATTTACAAGTCCACTTACATCCTAGATGCAGTCTATGCCTCACACGAGTTCCTAATCTTGGAGTGGGCATGGTCACCAACGGAGACTATTGTGAACACATATTTCAAGATGTTGTCTAAATGGAGCTTCAAAGGAGTAATCACATGGTTGTCCAATCATTTTGTCATCCCTTTGTACAAGATGATATCCGAACAAGATCCTCCCTTCATGTTAAAGGAAGCAATGGAGGAATTGATAGGTATTGCAGAATGGTATGCCTCACCATCCAACACTTTCAACAGAATGTTCACTATAGATAAGCCTCCGCATGTTCTGCCAAAGTTTTCCTTGGACGTACTTGTCATGTAGGAAGTAATCTATCACATCTCGGAAGGATTAACAACTAGACTGTAGCAAAAGAAGAAGGCACTTTGGCCCACTCTTCCATTGCGGATTGGGTTATCTGAGATCCAGAGTATCAAGTAAGTGGATGTCGAAGCAGAACTGATGAAGAAATACATGTTTGAACTCCAAAGCTACAATCCGTATGACCCACATTGCATTGTGAAGGATCACTACACGAGAATTCAGTTCAACTGGATCTATAGGGAGTTTCAATGGGACGAGGCGGACCCATGGAGATATTACTATAGTTTCTCCAGACCAAATGAGCCAGTCGGATTCATTGTGGAGTGGTTAGTGAAGTAGCATGAAGCAGCATCACAGAGAGAACCAACAATAGCAGCAATAGTAGCAGTGGCAACAGAGACAAGCATACCAATGCACGACAAAGGGAAGAAGAAGATTTTCAATCGCATGGAGGAGGAGAAAAGCTGCAAGTTTGAAGCAAATCCAGTTGTAGATAAAGCAGATATGGCTATAGACACAAAGAGGTAGCATCGAAACAAGTGAATCTCCCGAAGGCAAAAGGACAAGAATAGAATGGAAGAAGTAGAGAAGGATTTGCATGAGCGAAGGGAGCAACTTCAAAAGGAACCAGAGCTACGCAAATAGGAAAGGGAAGCGTAACAACATTATATATAGCACGAGGCACATCATGCACAAATAGATGAAGTAGCACCCATATAAGTAGTTGACTCATCTAAACAGTTGGCATCAGGTGAACAGGGTGAACCATCATATGGGCAGGACTTTGATCATGAAATAGAACATGCACTTCAATAATTGGATGTAGACATGGAGTAGCAGGAGTTAGAATAGGACACCGACATCATGCCTCACAACAAAGAAGTTGACTCACCCACTTCAATGCATCTAGAAGAAGACATAGTCTCAGATGACCAAGGAGGCACTGAGATCCTTGCTGATCAACTGGAAGAGGAGATGCACAACATCTCATTTGATGAATCCCAATATAGATTTGTGCAGTCTCATAGAGTGTCAACTCTGGAGGATCATACATCTCCTGCACATGTTGAAGAAAAAGTGATCATGACTGATGTGCTCAAGAATCCCTCTACTTTGGCTGATGCAACCAGAGTGTATGTCGGAGCCACTAGCTCAAGTGTTCATTTTCTTATAACTAAGAATGAGTGAATGGCAAAGGAACTATAGGTAACCAAAGAAAGTAGGAGACTCGGTGAAAATGTCCACCCAAGCTGAATTGAAGAAGGCAATACTAGATGAAGTATTGTCCCTTGACACAATTATGCGAGCATTGTACTCCAAGCTTGGTACCATGCATAAGGTGGTCATCCATCTCAACGGATGTCAGCAACAATGTGCTAGGATAGTATGTGTCTTGATGAACACACATGTTGTTTCTGATGACATGCAAACATGGACAATGAAGTACAAGGGAGCCCTTCTTCACTTGCCAAATACGATGAGGCCAAATACAATAGAGTTGAAAGCATGTATCCTGAGCCAGATCTGGAATTATGAGGACCTCCCGTAACTCATCACTAGCATACAAGCTTCCCATGCACAAGTATTCAAGAGCATGGATGTTGTGGTGCACACACATGTGTTCCCATCACATGGGACTCTCACCCAGGAGAAGACCAAGAAGCAGGTCCAACTAGAGCTTGACTCATACTTCGACCAGTTTATGTACGTTGCCACTAGCCTAGACTTGCCTATCAGGGCAGACATCATGCACAACTATGTTACTGGTCCAGCCACATTGAGGACAGTGATGTGCATGCTTTTAAACGAGTTGGACAGAGGAGCCCTAGTAGTGTACCCGGATGCTATGGAGGTGAAGGTCAGGTTTCAGGCAAATGTCATGCAGAACACACGGACACTATTAATGGCTAGAGAGCTTGGCATCAATATGTCATTACTGATCATCATGAAGATGTTGAGTAGTTGGACTTCTATAGTTATATAAGTTAAAGTGATGTCTAGTTTGGCTTCCTCAAGCCATTGTGTTCACATGGGTACATGTGAATTGTAATGTCGAGTCATGCCAAGTGTAAGTCAAGTGTCAATAGTGAATGTAATAGTCATAGAGTAGGTGAAGAGTCATGGGGGTAGTTGAACAGTCATAAAGGGGAATTTCAAGAGCCACCCCACCCTTTGCTATAAATAGTTCCTCATAACTTATTGTATAGGCTTTTGGCCAGCCAAGCTTTCGATAAGACTATATTGGAGAAAGCCTGAATAGTATTCTAATGCATCTTGGCTTCTCCACTACATGGAGCTAGTTCATCTCTTTGGACGAGTAGGCAAATGTGGCTGTAACGCGTCACTATTGGGGCTAGTAGGTTTACATGGATTATTGGATGATTGGCACTTACACTTATTTACATAGTGAGATCAAGCACATTTTCATGCATATGTTGTTATTGTAGTTGGACTGCTCCCATTGCTTACCAATATATGTAGTTTAACATTCGTATTTGTGTAAGAACTGTGTCGTATGTAATTATATGAATATTGTTGTAGATGTGTTGTTGGTTTAACCGTCACTTTGGATTGCCGACTGATCTACTTTCCAGCTTGTTATGCATCTTCGCTCGTGTGTTCCCTTCTTAGCTGAGTACTACTACAGGTTGTTAAGGGGCACACTCATCTCACCCCCCATGTGTTAGAACCTCTCATTCACCTTCCATGACTTACTCCAGCGGTCACACCCTTGCTACTAACAGATTTATCTTACTTGCCTCTCTGTGACATCACTGTTAAGGCATTAAATTTCGACCCACTGTTAGGACTCCTACACCAAACGGTTTGAGGTCTAATTGGGACTTCTTATCCAGGAGATCCCCTTGAGATGTTGGTGTTTCCAACACCATCAACAGAAGTGCAGTGTAAAAATGATGTTGTGCCCATGTTGTATGTGTGGTATTGTGTACATATGGTGTTGTGTGCATGTTGGATATTTGGTGCTATGTACTTGTGTTGTTGTGTGCATGATTGTACATGTGGTGTTGTATGAATACAATGTTTTGTAAATGGTGTACATGGAGTGTTGGGTGCATGTGGTGATGTGTACATGTCATGCATGTGGTGTTGTGCACCTGTGGTGGTATGAACACGTTATGCATGTGGTGCTATGTACATGTGGTGTTGTGCAAACATTGTTCAATTGGTGTTCTGTACATTAGGTTTTATGTACACATTGTGTAGGTGGCACTTGTAACACCCTCCTCCCACATCTACCTAAGTAACCAACCAACTTGGGTAAACATGTGATGAGAAGTTACTATAATATCATTCAACAACCCAATTCACCTCAAGGAAGCATAATTGATGTAAACACGCCATGAAAACCTTCCATATCAGCAACAGGACTCTCGAGAACCATCCCAACCACTCAGGTAACCAGTCCCTAGGTCCCACTAAGTTTTTTTACCATGAAATCCTGAAACACTCCCTTGCCATGGACAAGCATGTATCCAGGAGGCCCTAGACATTCCCACAACATGGGTATGCATGTGTTCAGGAACTTTTTGCCCAGTGATGTGCCCATGTCTCAAAAATTTGATCCAATTTTCTAGGTCTAGAGCCCATGTCACCTGCCATAACTCAATGACAATTTCAATAACAACAAAATAATAATCCACATATAGTTATTTGAACTAGAACTTGACTATACCCTTACTAGCCATGACATACATTTATTCAAACATATCACAAATATGTAATCTATAGGTTTAAACAATAGACTTGAGCGTAGGGGTCTCATACTCATATGAGAATCAGTAAGAAGCATTAATGCCTCAATCTAGGAAATACTCCATGCCAATGAAGAACATGATGAATAAACCACATGCATGTGCCATGCATAACAAAAATAATGAGGAAAAAATACATGCAACTCCGCACGTGCAAGAAAAATGCATTGTAGTCGTTGATCCTCGTGTCCTCATACGCTTTCATTCTCTTCATTTGGCTTCTTGCTCCAAAACTCCAATTATGTAACACTCCTCCAAGAGTTCTCCAAGAAAACTCTAAGTTTCCAAGAGTATAAGAGAGAAAGAATAGAGAGAAAGCTCCAAAACTGAACTTACAAAAGGCTGTGAACTGACCCCTAGAAGGATTTTTATTAATGATGCCTCTATTTTCTTCATTTTCCATTATTTTCCTTCATTTTCCTCCTCACATGCAACCTGTGACCTTTCACCTCCCTTTTCTCCTAACTTCCATTATTTTCGTAAATAAATGTGCCAAAATTTCACTTTGCCTTTCTAAAGACTTTTCCATTTCCTTTGCCAGTTTCCTTAGTCATTAATCAATCACCAATGATTCCCACCACTATGTTTTTTCCCAACATTCATCTTGGAATAAGTGTCCCATCAATCGTGGTTATTACTTTTCCTTTATTAACTTTTATTACATGGAATTTTCCCCAAGGTTGTTAGAGAAACCCCCCCCCCCCCCAAGAGGAACATGTCCTCGGTGTTTGACAAAACCTATAACAAAAAAAGATTTTGTATGAAAAACATACTATCCTTAGAGATTTATAACTTATCTTGTTGCAATATTTACAATGATCATATCGCTGACAAGAAAACAAAAATGACAACATAACAAGGATAACATCATAATGACATGACATCCATACCAATTATTAGAGATTTATAACATATCTCATGGTGGTATTTACATCCATATACATATGCAAATATACCAAAAATCACCGAAACATGTAGAAAAAACATATACTAAGACATGTAACTAAACATTCCCTCAACTAGTGAATAAGGAAGGATACATAGCACACATATGATGCACCATCTCCCATGTAGATTCATCAGGCCCAAAGTGCTTCTGTTGCACTTTAAACCTACTCAATTTCTCATTTCCAGAGCATGAGCATCTTTCTCTACAAAATATGTTGTGGTTTCGGCACATGATCTAATCTGGAAGGACCTCTTCTTCAATTTCATGTGCAAGTACACCTATTCCCTAATTGGGAACTCCTTGAACAACCTATTCTAATATGCATAGATATTTTTCTTATCCTATGATGCTCTCATATTCTTCTTTATTACCTACATTTCTTGCTCGATTTCCGTCAATATATATGGTCCAATCAACACCCTGTTAACTATGACTCCAACTAATGGGAGTATTGCAACTCCACCATACAACGCTTCAAACATACTCATCCTCAAGGATTCCTCTTACCCATTGTTATAAGCGAACTCTACCAGTGGAAGGTATTGTTCCCACTTCTATTATTGATGAATCACATATGTCCTCAACATGTCCTCCAATATCCTGTTGACCCTCTTTCTTTGTCCATCTATCTATGGATAATAAGTTATACAAAAGGCCAACTCTATGCCCAAACCTACAAATAACTCCTTCCAAAACTTGGAAGTTAAATTTTCATCCATGTATGAGACAATCTTCTTCAAAACTCCTGCAATATGGCCACGTCACCAATGAAGACCTGTTCTACATCACTCGCTGAGAATGTGGAATTTAATGGAATGAGGTGTGCTACGTTTGTGAACTTGTCCACGACTACCGTGATGGAATGATGTTGTCATGTTTTCCTTGGAAAACTTGTGATAAAGTACATGGAAATGTCCTCCCATTTCCACTATGGAACAGGAATCAGTTGTAGCAGTCCACCTGGATGGTTACACTCTGCCTTCAACTGCTGACAATCCAAACACTGAGCTATAAACTATCCTACGTCACTCTTTGAATTTGACCAATAATATAATTTCTTCACTACTATTACAATATTTTAATAACTTGGGTGACCTGAATATGGTTTGCATGAAACTCCCTTAAGATCACCTTCTTTAGCTCACTGTTATCTGGCACATCTATCCTGTACCTAAATCTAAGAAATCCATATGATGTGAGATGATATTCTGCATCATATGCAGCTGCATCTATACCTATACTTGTACCACTACCTATACCTGTACATGTACCACTCCCTCTACTGGTACCTATACCACCACCTATACCTGAACCTGTACCTAACCTCTACTGCAATGTGTGCACAATCTCATATACCCGACATCTTGCTAAACTTCCTGCAAGATCCTATCATGTAAATATGTCTCGTAGAAGTTCATAGCTTCTATGTGATCATTAGGGGAATTTTGAGGTCTAAAATAGGCCTCCTAAGTAAATTATAAAATAATAGTGGAACTGATAATCTAATATTATCTTACATCATCAAATGTTAGAGGGAAAAAAGAAAAAACTATTTTTTCAACTTATCTCCCTATGGGATTACTCAAATTTCAAGTAGAAGCACTCGTTGGATGCAAAATTTGATTCCTCATCCAAGGGGTACCCATGTTACATACTTTTGATGGACCTTACTACACGAAAAATGAGGAATATATTAAAAATGTGATTGCAATCATGTTTTTCATATACTTGTCACTTTTCATGTAGCAGGGTCCATCAAAAGTATGTAACATGAGTACTCTTTTGTTGAGGAAGTGAATTTTGCATCCAATGAGTACTCCCATTTGAAATTTGAGTAAAAATTTAGGGAGATAACTTTAAAATACGATTTGACAAAGTAGTTTTGTTATTTTATTGTTTCTTAATAGTTTTACTTTTTTATTCCAAAAATGTTGAATCATCCCCCATGGTTGACATCATCATCTTGAATCCTGTTGGTTCTTATAAATTTTACTTTGGTTGTACATTTTTCGTAGGAGGCCCATTTTAGACCTCGAAAGTCCCCTAATGTTACCTATATCTACCTACTAAGAGTATCTACCACCCTGTTCTACTTACCTTTGATATAGCTAATCTGAAAATCAAACTCGCTGATCATGGCCAACCACCAAGCCTAATTTCCATTTATATTCGATTGGTCAAATAGTTACTACAACCCACTGTGATCATTCATCAATACAAAATTCCTTCACATAAGATAATGCCTCCACATATTCAAATCATGTATGATCGTTGCCAAATCAAGACCATGTGTCAGGCTGTTCTGCTCCTACTCATTCAGTTTTCATGACTCAAAGCATACCACATATCTATCATTCATAAGGACTCCACCAAGTCCTCTCTTGCAAGCATCTATACATACTACAAAATTTTGTCCAAATCTACAATATTTAACAATGGTGCATGTATCAAAAAATTCTTGAGTTGCTCAGAACTGACACACACTCGTCTGTCCATTCAAACTTCTTACCTTTCCTCTGTAATGATGTGATAGGATAAAAATCTGTGAAAATTTCCTGATCAAACTACTATAATAACCTACAAACCCATGAAAGATCTCACCTCATTCACATTCCTGATAGCTATCCACTCCATGAGATCCCTTACCTTTTCTAGGTCCACTACTATGCAATCCTTTGAAACCACATGTCCCAAGTAGTGTACCTTTGTCTTAAGGAAATTGCACTAATTGAGCTTAGCATACAACTTATTCTCTCCCAACAATTTCAACACTGCTACTAAATTCTTGACATGCTCTTCTTCATTTTTAGAATATACCAATATATCATCAATGAACACAATAAAAAATTTGTCCAAATATGGACATAACAAACTATTAATCAAGAACATAAAGGTAGTTGGAGCATTATTTAAGACAAATGGAACTGCAACAAACTCATAACACCCATACCTGCTACGGAAATTTGTCTTGTAGATGTCCTCTTCTTTAATGGATACCTGATGATATTGGATCTCAGATGAATATTGGAGAAAACCACTGCTGCCTTCAATTGATCGAACAAGTCATCAATCCTTAGCAATGAATACTTATTCTTGATGGCTACTAATTTCAACTGCCTCTAGTCAATACATAATCTGAGAGTAATATCCTTCTTCTTCACAAATAATATTGGTGTGCCCCATGGTGATAAACTTGGCCTAATGTATCCCTTTTCCAACATTTCCTTCAACTGCAGCTTCAACTTTACCAACTCATGTTTACTCATCCTATACGGTTCCTTTGATACTAGAGCTCCCCTTGGCACAAACTCAATAGAAAATTCCACTTCCCTGTGAGGTGCAAAATCTAAAATATCTACAAGAAATACATCCTGAAATGGTTGTAGATCTAGGTACTTGCTCAAGAAACCTACATTATCAACTTCCTTACCTTTTACACTATAAATGTGCACTACAAATAACACACACCCTTTCCCATGACTATGATTGGTTTGCATAGCTGTCACCACTCTAACTAATGTTTCTTTATTCTTACCTTGCAAGACTATTTGTTCTCCCTTGTCATCCAAGCACTCAATAGCTTTGTCATAACAATCTTCCTTGGTTCTATGAAGGTAAACTAATCCATGCCCAACAACATATTGTATGATCCCAATGGTAATACATTCAAATGTGATGAGGTGGGAATACCATTCAAATCAAATGTACAATCTCTTACCCAATGATGAACTCGCTTCTTTGAACATGTTGCCAACTAAACTAACTAAGATTCTGCATGCACTTCTTTACTCAAACCACACTTATCCACCATGTCAGGATTAACATAAGTATAATTAGCTCGAGGGTCAATAAAAATAGAAAAAACTTAATCACGAAGCTTACCATCCATCTCAATGATAGATTCCTGATGGTATGACTGTATGTTATCTAATTCTCTATAGATCCTAAGAATAATTTGTCCAACATATCCACTGTCTGTGACCCCCGAGAAATATACATTTGCAGTCTACCACCCTGATGTTGTGGACAATCTCTGTTGTGATGATCTTTGCTACAATTCCAACACTCTATAGGCTTCCAGACTTTATCCTTGTTCTGCTCCTTAGATCAAAGTCCCTTTCCTCTCTCGGATGCATTGAACTTCTTAGATGGTGTTGCATTCTCTTCATTGCCTTCATCCTATGGTCTTCTTCACTTCTTGTCACATTTTCCTTTGTTATTTTCATTATCTTTCCACTTCGACTTAGTCTGATATCTTTTGTTTGATTGCTCATAACAATGCTTTAGCTTTCGGATGGCCCCCTTGAATGATCTAGGCTCATTGAACTCAATATTATCTTTGATTGCAATCATTAATCCACTAATGATTCTATAAATATTGGCCTTCTCCTCCTTGAGGTAAGGCACATACCTCAATAGCTCCAAGAACCTGCTAGTGTGCTCCTCATCTTTCATCGATCCCATTTTTAATTCATAGAATTATTTTGCCCTGTCATCAAAGTATCTCTCTGATAGGTACTTCTTCTAGAATAATATTTTGAATTCAGTCCAAGTTAAGTCATCCTCATGAATATCTCTGAGATTCTTCACATATTCCCACCAAATATCTGCTTTACCTTTGAGACTGAAGGTAGCTATTCTGGCTTTCATGCTCTCTGAGAAATCATGCAACTTGAAGAACTTATTCATACCAAGAAACCATGCCTCTGCATCTTGTGACTTCTTCACCTCTCCATCAAATGTAGGTGGATTTTATTTCTTAAAATCATTTGGTAAATATCCCATGTCACTCCTCCCGTAAGGATGATAACGGTGATGACCATAATACCTATCAGAACCAGAACTAGACTAGTACATGTGCCCATCACCTCTCCTATCTAGGTGTCCAAGGACCTGCCATCTCTAATAAATTCTTCTCTATTCCACCTGTAGTCACCATGAGACCTAATGCCATATGCCCCATTAGTTATGTCCTCTTGATCATGACCGATCGCAAGGGGTTCCTATACTGCAATTCTGACAAACTTTGAAGTGTCACTGCATTTACCTTTTCTTATTTCTCCTATGCATGTATGATTCTATCATTGTATGCCATACAACTGTATATTACTACCTTTAAGCTTCTAAGCGTGTCTACAAAATGAGGAGAGTTCCCAACACTAAGATGCTCATCTAATCCATAGGTAGAGTCACGAGAATTGTAGTCTACCATCCTGCTAGTCATCTAATCCAGAATTGACCTTGAAATACAAGTCAGAAGTTTACCATATGTTGATGACCAAGGTGGAAAAGTTTTTCTCGACTTGTGCAGAGGTTGATTGTCTCAATTATCTACGAAATTAGTGCCAAAATGAAGGATTCGATGCACTCATTCCGACGATGTCTCCAGATTTTTGTTTGGCTTCCCAGTGATGGAGAAATCACATGTCAAAGTTGAAGTGTTGCAAAGGGATTTAAAAGCCATGTGACATTTCTAAATACCAATATGTGGCATCAAGTCAAACTCTCATTCAGTACACATATCCAATGAATGGTAAGCAACAAATGTTGATTAATGTTTGGCACACTTATATTTGACAAGTGTAAAGGTTAGGTTATGTTCGCAATGAGGTCAAACATTACATTAAAGTTTCATTTACTAATGCTATGAGAACCATAGTGTTAAGGTGGGCACATTATTAAAATGTGAAAATAAGGCAAAGTTATATGGTATTTTATAAACCATATCATAAAAACGTGAAGGCGGAATTATTTCAGAAAAAACCTTAGTGCAAAGGTTGAAATGGTTATGTCACATTTAAAAAGAAAATCATATTCAAAGTTTATATGGCAAACTACATGTTGTTAATGTGGACGCATATGTAAACCTTGGTGGCAAATGTATTCAATACATTTTAAAATGGTATATAAACTATATGTTATAGACTTTTGTTATGTCGCATATAAAAGCCATTGAAACGAAGGAAACTTGAAGGTTATGTAAATATATGCAATGGAACAACTATTCATCCACGTCAAAGGGAACCGTTATTATTACGTCCACGTTAGCCCATTCGACATCGATCAACAATGTCATGGGGGAGGGTCATTGTTACGTCTACGTTAACTAGATTACAGCGCAGTCCATGGAGGGTTTTCCACGTAGCATGGCACAGCTGGTTATGTGGAAGCCAACGCAGAAAAATCCAACGCTGCACAATTATGGTTATGTGGAAGCCAGCGCAGAAAAACCCATTGCAAATATGGTCATATCACGGAGATTTGCGGAATCGATCAGTCGAATCAGCAGTCCATGCAGGAACGATGGAGCTAAGGTGGCTATAGTGCAAAGATAAATGCGACAAGATTTTCTCTACGATTTCATCACTAGAATGCAGATTCGATTTGTTGTGCGTGATCCAGTGTGCGGATTTTTGACGTAGTATGTCAACACCAGAATCCATCGAGAGTACTTCAACAACGATGCTACAGGTGCAGAAACCACCGAAGTTTGAAATACCCACATGAGTAGTGACACCCATCACCGTCGAAAGTCTAGTATCGTGTCAGCACCATCGGAGGAATGCAGTTGAAGTTTTCCACAGGACGAATGTGCTAGGCCATTAGGGAATGCCAACTGCGCAACGAATTTCTCGAGTTGACCACCCAACGAGGTCACCAAGTCCACTTAACCACCGGAGGTTTGTTGAGATTTTCGGTTTTCATAAATTGGCCAAAAATCTCAGTGGGTGACAACAATTTTTGCTGCTATATTAGCTCTATTTTGTTGGGAGAGAGTTAATACATTCTATATTTGTTGTAAGAGGATTTATGAGATAGTTAGATTCTCTGAGTTATAAAATAGATGTTTGTACAGATTGGGATGGGTGAGAGTTTGTGAGGAAATTGATTATTTTGTAATCTCCTGTTTGATAATAAGATTGCCGATGCCTATGTTTGGTGGATGTAGCCCAGATTGGTTGGGTGAACCACATTAAACCACTGTGTCATTTGTGTATGATTTTATATGCTGTGTTTGTCTTTTATTTTCGCTGCACACCGTTTGCTCTAACAAGTGGTATCAGAGCGAGTTGGAGGAGTGGCGCAGCGGAGGTGTGGCGGGCCCAAGTCTGCTGGAGGTTGGAGGTGCGTAGACTGTTTATGCGTGTCGAACTGCGTTGAGGTGCGTAGACTATTTTATGTGCGTTGGACCAGCGCGTAACTGTGCTAAGAGCTGTGGATTGAAGGTCATGCTTGCACACGGTTAACGGAGGGACGACCTGCTGCATGGGACAGACACAAGACAGCGGTGAAACCTGAGTGGCACAACAACTGCTGGTTACGATTGTGTTGGAGTGATTGCCGTGGTACATAGCGCTGTCGCTGTGCACGCAAAACGGTAACGGCGTGGCTGTGGGACTGCGTATGCCAAATACTAGCCCGTTGAAACAACACGTGACAGAAAGTTGTTGTGAAATTGGTTGTTGGCGTGTTCTCTTATGGAACAGTCGCGCGAGAGAACTGATTGGCGCAGTCCCGAGGATTATAGTCGCGCCCGTGCACCAAGATCCCTGTCAGCGCGGATCCGTAGGGAAAAGGCGCGCCAATTTTGGCACTCTACGCGTTTTTCTCTCCGACGCGGATTGTCTGCTGTTAAGATAGTGCCAACGCGCCAACTGCGTTGGTAAAACTACAATTGTTTTTTATTTTTTATTTTTATAATTGCAGTTTGGTATAGCAGAGCGTTTTTTTGATAGAAGGCGAAGGCATTGTGTGTTAAATCTTTATTTAATTGATTAACTAGGTGGAATTGGAGATTGTTTTTGGTTGATAAAAGATGGCGAAAACTCAGAGTGCCCAGTTTGAAATCGAGAAGTTTAATGGCAAAAACAATTTCGAGATCTGGAAGGTAAAGATGCATGATCTGCTGGTACAACAAGGAGTGGCTAAGGCGTTGTTGGGAAAATCCAAACAGCCATACAACATCACAGATAATGAGTGGGCCGAGATGGATGAAAGAGCAGTGAGTGCTATTCGGCTGTGTTTGGCAGATGATGTGTTGTTTAATATCGTGTCAGAGAAAACAACCACAAGCCTGTGGTCGAAGCTTGAGAAGCTCTACATGACGAAATCCTTGACAAATCGAATTCTCCTAAAGCGGTAGCTATACAGTTTGCGAATGAAGGAAGGTACATCGATTACTGATCATTTGAATGTTTTTAATAATCTACTAGTGCAATTAGAAAGTATAGAAGTAAAATTTGAATCCGAGGATAAAGCCATAACTTTATTGTGCTCGTTGCCCGAGTCATGGGATAATTTTGTTATTTCTATAAGTCTTAGTTCATCAGAAACCATTGAATTTGATGATGTCGTCGGAGCTTTGTTGTCCGAGGATACAAGGAAGAGGTCGAATGCTGACACCTCTACATCAGAAGCAATGATGGCTAGAGGTCGTTCTAGAAAAATACACTCTGGTAAGCACAACGACTCGCGTTAAAAATCGAAAGGGAAGAAGAGTAAAGTAAAGTGCTAGTTTTGTGGAAAATCAAGGCATTTGAAGAAGGATTGCTGGAAGCAACAACAAACTTCCAAAGAAGCTTCATCGACAGAGAAGAAGGAAGCAAACATGACAGATATAGGTTCGGCATCTGGTTCAGGTATGAGCAACGAAGTGTTATCAGTTAATTTGTCAAATCATGATCAACATTGGTTGTTAGATTCCGGTGCATCAAACCACATGTGTATTCATAGAGAATGGTTTAAGACGTATAGATCCATTAATGATGGAGTCGTGTAGATGGGTAATGATGTCACATCTAATATTGTGGGAATAGAGAGTATACAGTTGCGAATGTTTGATGGGACAATTAAAATGTTAACTGATGTAAGACATGTACCAGATTTAAGGAAAAATCTAATTTCACTAGGAGCACTTAACACAAATGGATATAAAACTGTAATTCAAGGTGGAGTAATGAAAATTTACAAAGGTATTTTACTAGTAATAAAAGCTAAGAAGATAGGAAATCTATTTCAGTTAGAAGGAAGAACAGGGTCAAATCATGTGTCTACGGTGTCTGAACATGACAGTGGTTCCATTCGCCTATGGCATCAAAGGTTGGGCCATATGAGCGAAAGAGGGTTAAAGATTTTGGCTGATTGCAAGTTACTTCCTAATCTAAAGTCTCGAAAGTTAGATTTATGTAAACATTGTCTGTTTGTAAAACAAGGTAAGCAAAAGTTTAAAACAGGGAAACATACTAGTAAAGGAATACTTGATTATATCCATTCAGATGTTTGGGGTCCGGCCCCTACAACCTCATATGGTGGCTCATCATATTTTGTATCGTTTATTGATGACTTTTCTAGGAAAGTGTGGGTCTACATGTTGAAAAAGAAGTCTGATGTGTTTACAATTTTCAAGCAGTTTAGAGCATTGGTAGAAAACATCACTGGTAGAACTATAAAATGTTTAAGAACTGACAATGGTGGTGAGTTTACTTCCAAAGAGTTTGAAAACTATTGCAAGGATGTAGGGATCGAAAGACATAAGACCACTGTTTATACTCCTCAGCAAAGTGGAGTTGTTGAACGCATCAATAGGACTCTTTTAGAAAGAGCAAGGAGTATGCTGAGTAATGCTAGTTTGCAGAAGGAATTGTGGACAGAAGCGGTGGCTACAACTTGTTATGTGATAAATCGATCACCATCAATGGCGATAGGTTGCAAGATTCCTCAAGAGGTATGGAAAGGTCACCATTGTGATTATTCTAAACTCAGAGTGTTTGGTTGTGATGCATATGCTCTAGTGCCTAAACATCAGCGAACTAAATTAGATCCAAAGTCAAAAAGGTATATCTTTGTTGGATATGGTGATGGAACAAAGGGATATAGATTGTGGGATCCTACTACTCGCAAAATCATCATCAACAGAGATGTAAAGTTTAATGAATCCTCTCTTGTACAGTTAGATGTAGATAATAAATTGAAACAGGATGATTTATCTGATTTTCAGCACATTCAGTTTGAAAGCACTTCTAATGATAGTCATGATGACCATAGTTCAGATACTAGTCATGAACAGGTTTCATATTCATATCATGAACAGGTCTCAGATGTTGGTTATGAAGAAGTTCCTATAGATGGTAGTCAACCAATTGTGGAAGCACCAGAAGCACCAGAAACATCCTTAAGGAGGTCTACAGGAATCAAATGCCCTCCGAAAAGGTATGATGATTATGTTACTTCAGTTGCATTTACCGCTAATGACGATGAACCTCTGTGCTATCAGGAAGCTATAGAAGGTACGAAAAGTGACAAATGGAAAGCAGCTATAAAGGACGAAATGATGGCCTTAGGTAAGAATGGCACATGGGATCTGGTTGAACTTCCGAAAGACAGGAAAATTGTGGGATGTAAATGGGTTTTCAAGGTGAAACGGGGTGTGAATGATACGGAGGACAGATACAAAGCGAGGCTAGTTGCAAAAGGGTTTTCTCAGAAAGCAGGCATTGACTTTCATGAGATATTTTCACCAGTTGTTAAAATAGTTTCAATTCGAATTGTGTTGGCGTCAGTCGCTTTGCTTGATTTAGAATTACAGCAACTAGATGTTAAGACTGCATTTTTACATGGAGATTTAGATGAGGAAATTTATATGGAACAACCGGAAGGGTTTGTTCGGCATCACAATAAGAAATTTGTCTGCAGGATCAAGAAATCATTGTATGGTCTGAAGCAGTCGCCTCGACAATGAACAAGAAATTTGATTCTTTCATGTTGAGTCAAAAATATATGAGAAGTGAATATGATCATTGTGTTTACTTTAAGCAATTAAGTAATGGAATGTTCATTATCTTAGTGTTGTATGTTGATGATATGATTTTAGCAAGCAAAAACATTGAAGAAATCAATAGGTTAAAGACTCAAATGGCAAGGACATTTAATATGAAAGATCTAGGAGCAGCAAGACAGATTTTGGGCATGGAGATTTTCAGAGACAGGAGCAATGGTAAGCTATGGATATCACAACAGAAGTATATTGAGAAAATACTCTTGAGGTTTGGTATGAACAATGTGAAGCCTGTGTCAGTCCCTTTAGCTTCCCATTTTAAGCTTTCTTCCAGTTTATGTCCTAATATAGATGAAGAAAAGGAATATATGTCTCGAATTCCATATGCCAATGTAGTAGGATGTTTGATGTATGCGATGGTTTGTACTCGACCAGATGTTTCACATGCTGCTGCGGTTGTCAGCAGGTATATGGAAAATCCAGGTAAAGAACATTGGTCAGCAGTGAAATGGGTGCTTCGGTATTTGAGAGGCACAAGTAGTTATTGTATCACTTACAATAAGAGTAGTGAATTTGTTTGCGGGTATGTTGATTCCAATTTTGCAGGTGATTTGGATAAGAGAAGGTCAACTTCAGGGTATGTCTTTACTCTTGCAGGTGGAGCTATTAGCTGGATGTCAAAGCTATAGAACATTGTTGCTTTATCCACTACTGAAGCAGAATACATTGCTGCTTCTCATGCTTGCAAAGAAGTGATTTGGCTGAAAGGTTTGCTTGGTGAGTTTGGTAGGTTACAGGACAACATCAAGTTACTTTGTGATATTCAAAGTGCAATACATTTGGCTAAGAATTCGGCCTATCATAGTAAATCAAAGCATATACCAATAAAGTACCATTTTGTAAGACATGTTATCACTGAAAGGGGAGTCTCTCTTGAAAAGGTGCATACAAACGAAAACTGTGCAGACATGTTCAGGAAACCAGTTTTGTTAGAGAAGCTACGTTGGTGTTTGGCTTCTCTTGGCTTGCAGAAAAGATAAAATAATAAATGAACAGGGTATCAGGCTAATTGTTGTTAAGGTGGAGATTGTTGAGATTTTCGGTTTTCATAAATTGGGCAATAATCTCAGTAGGTGACAACAATAAGATTTTGCTGCTATATTAGCTCTATTTTGTTGGGAGAGAGTTAATATATTCTATATTTGTTGTAAGAGGATTTATGAGACAGTTAGATTCTCTGAGCTATAAAATAGATGTCCGTACAGATTGGGATGGGTGAGAGTTTGTGAGGAAATTGATTATTTTGTAATCTCCTGTTTGATAATAAAGATTGCCGATGCCTATGTTTGGTGGACATAGCCCAGATTGGTTGGGTGAACCATGTTAAACCAAGGTGAACCGTTTGCTCTAACAAGGTGAACCACATCTAAGCAATCGTCGGAAGTCTCTTTGTCACATGACAACATGTTCAAGAAAATATCATTTGAAACGTTGGTTTAATATGTTGCATTGTATAAACATCGAATTGGGAATTCGTGTGTGTATTAGTTTATGTGATATTGTAAATAGAACATGTTAATGTTTTATGGTGTTTTTTAGCACCGAGACCGCATACATTGCGTTGCAAATTAAATTTTGTCTAATTAAAAACTATACAAGATAGTTTGCGCTATATTGATAATTATGATAAAGTTTCTTGAAACTAAATTCCTAATGTATCAAGCATTGAGCTTTTTAATTGGACCACAAAGAATTAGTTTAAAACAACATTCCAACTTTATTTTGGTATTTTAGTACAAAACGAGGTGGAAGTCCATCCTTTATAGGAGGCAATCTAAAGAAGGCATAGTTTCTTTAAAGATAGGCTTTCGAGGTCTTGGAAAGTAGAAGAAGAAGAGTCGAAGTCCAAAGCCCATCAAGTTTTTTTCTATTTTCAAAGCATAGGATAGAGGTTGTGTTTCAAATGACAATTTAGAGTTGTCTATATTTCTCTACACAGGCTCTTTTGAGCATTTCGTGGCCACCCTTGGGCCTATTCAAGAATGCAGACAGGCGATAGAAAGTTGTTGAAGAAGGCTTCTCTCTACAAGTGTATAGTAGTGCCTGTGAGCACAGATCAGTTGGTAATTCTACATGTGAAGAAATTCTTGAAGCTCCTCTAATAGAATGGTCACCCATATTGAAGCAGACCCAGAGACGTAGTCGAGGAGGGACAAACTCCGTCAAAAAATTCGTATTGAGTTTGTGTCTTTTATTATGTTGCTTATGTGTCATTTAATTCTAATGTTTAAAAGCATTAAGGAAACTTAATATTTCATTTATTTTTTCTCATTTAAGCAAGTGATGGTTCAATGCTTTCTTTAAAAGATAATTTCCCATTAGTTTAATCTTGAACTTTTAGAGTGGAAAATCTACTTTCCGAATTTCAGATCATCATCTTTGATAGTCTTTTTGTAAAGTATATCATGTCAGCTAAACCAAATCACAATAAACCAACATACGTTAGCGTAATCTAGGGAGGATACCTCATATAAAAGATCAACAAATCATCATAATACATGTATAACATAATCATGACAAAATATAAAAATATAACACATAAGTATATAACCATATAACACACCGCAAGGTGCACTCCCTTCATTTCCTTATAACTCCAGGAAAAATCATCCAGATGCTTTCTTATCATGTCACATAACTCATTTTCCTGATGTGTAGAGAGAGGGGTTTATTTTCAATGTTATTTCTAGACCAAATTCTATCATATTGACATGCGTAGGACTTGAGTCAGCTAGACATAAATCAGTCCAAGGGTTATCTTTAGCTTTCTTTACTAACTCATCAAGAGACATGGTGTTGGGGTGTTGATTTTAGAGGATTTGATCAATCGGGTCACGTTCATCAGGTTGCCCCCCTCCTATAGTAGCATCTAGGGTACATATTGGGTAAGAGATGGCAGAGTAGACTTCATATTCCTCCTCCTTGTCCTACCATGAAGGAATGTCATGCTCTGGATATGGTTGAGCAGGATGGTATAAGACCACTTGTTTGGATAAATGCCCATTTTTAATGGTCATATTCCCATCCCTGCAAATTATGTAAGCATCACCAGTGGCTAACCATGGCTTTCTAAGGATGAGAGGATAACCATTGAAATTGGTCTTAGGTTGGAGAACTAAGAGGTCAGCAGGGTATTCCCAGGAATCAATGGACACAATCACATCCTCAACAGATCCCTCAGGAGCTACTATGGATATGTCTACAAGCTACAAGAATCTTGTGGTCTTCCTTAATGATCCTTGGAGATTCTGTTTAAGCATAGTCCCCTTAGTCATAACATTGATGGCATCCCCAAGATCAATCAAGGTATGGGGGAAAATGATACCATCGATGTGCACATCCACCATGACTTACAAGGTCTAGATACTTCAAGAAAATCACTTGCCCCAACATTAAGTTAGACAACTATCCAATGATATTAATGGTAGGGTTGTCTTTCTTTTTCCTCCCAACATGTTTGAAGAATTTCTTTTTGATTAACTTGTTATAGATGGGGACATCCTTGATAGCTTGGAGGAGTGGGATTTCAACACACAAGTTTTTCAATTCACCCAAAATTTCATTGTCTTCTGGGGTGTGCTGGATAAAATGGATTAATCTCTGAGGAAAAGGAGTTGGATTGGCTTGATGAAAACTATCATCCTTTCCATCTTCAAGTTCCTCAGGTGGAGATATAGGTTGATTATCTAGAAGCACTCTTCCAAATCTGAGGTTGATTTCTTGAATTTCCACAACATAGGCAGGGTAGGATGTCTTCCCACTATAGACTTGTTGTGCATGTTTGTTGTTCGGTTTTGGATTTGGCTGAGCAAGCATTTGAGGTTGCTTAAGTGGAGCAGGGTGAAGGATCTGTGGTTGAGATGGAGGTGGAGGCAGTAAAACTGGAGATTGGTTGTATGAGTGCCTCCAACCCTATGAAGGTGTATTCCACTGAGTTTGTGGGGGAGCATATGGCTGAAACAATTGATTGGTAGGCTAGGAATGGTATTGAGGAAAAAAATACTGGGGAGGTGTGGACCATGAAGGATGAGAAGGAGGATACCAAGGGGGAATGGATGCATTCTAGTTAGGGTTTTAATATGAATAGGACGTCCCTTGCATGCCTTGTTAGTATGGTAAGGGTCCTTGAGGCCTCCTTTGGTTGATATAGTAGAGTTGTTTAGTGACACCTTCAATTCCTTTATACACATCTTTTAATCCAGGAAGAGAAGGGAACTTGTTTGTGGAGTGGTTCTCCTCACAAATGAAGAAAATCTCTATAAGATTCAATGGACATTCATTTCTAGGGTGCCTCTTAAAGCATCTATGGAAAAAGATAGCTAAGGCTTTTTTTGCTTCCTCTTGATTCCTCTTGATCTGAATGGTGTCCATTTGAAGAGAAAGGGTATGCAACATTTCACTCTTAAAGTCCTCCAACATGTTCCCAATTTCACTTTTGATGGATGTGTTGGAAGAGGATCAACTGGCCCAATATTGACTAGCCCTACCCTTCTTTCTAGATACCCTCGAATGATTTTTGAAAACTCTCTTGATATCATCATATTATAACTAGTAGATGTCCTCTATCAAAAACATGTTTAGGGTTTCTAGGATATCTTCCGTGATCCCTCTAAGAAGGACTAGGTTGAGTGATTCAGGATAGAGGGTGCATCTGTCTCTTTTGTAGCTAATTTGGAACCTTTCCTCGTAATCTTCCAAAGAGTCATCATGTTCCAAGGTCAATCTAAATATTTCCTCTTTGGTATCTTCAGACCTACAATAATCCTTGTAATTATTGTTGAAGGCTTGTTACATTTGAGCTGAGGTAGTGATGTTGTCCCCAGGTAAACCCATGAACGAACACAAGGTTACATCCTTAAGAGTGTATCAGAACAACTTTAGTGTATGGTCATCTGAGGTATAATCATAAGTTATGCATATGACAATAAACTCAAGAAAAAGGGTATCAATGTCCTGTGAGGTTTAGCCATGGAAGTGAGGAAGGGTAGAGGGGCTTATGTTTTTCATCCTAGGATCTTCATTAGTTTCTTTGATGGGAAAAGCATCCTCAGTTATGTTTTCAGCTCATTTTTTGTTTTCAATCCCTTTTCTATTTCCAGCCATAGTGTAGGTTGGTGGAATGATTTGTTCTTCTTCTTCCCCAATAGGCTCTTCAAAGATCTCTTGTTGTTCACCTAATGGGTCAACTAGCTTGCATCTACCGAAGAAGAGGGAAGGTTGGTTGTTATATGGTGTCAGGGTATTTGGAAAAAAAAATCCTAAGTTGTCTCTACTCCTACGAGGCATGAAAGATTTTTTTTTTCCTTTTTTGGGTTTTTTCAGAACTACTTACAGAAGAGAAAGAAAGAAGAAATTTCAACTATCTATTGAATGAAAAATGAAAATAAAAGAGGAATTGCATCTATTTACTAAATGTGAGATGGAAAGGAAAGCATAAATAACATCTACCTAGACACCTCCCCAAAAACGACGCTAAAAAGCGATGAGCCCCAATATTGCAGCAAGGATGTTACAACTCCTAGGCTGACCAACTATACTTTATCAACCCTAGGTTCGTATAAACTTGGAAGTGACAATACTATATGTACATCAGATGCAATAATCTACTCTTGTCACTTCTCAACTGGGGCGATAGACCACTAGGGTTTTTCATACCAATTTTCTATTATCTAGAAGGAGACTCGCTACTGACAATGAATGTAAAGATATCTTTAATGTAGAAAGTAAATGCTTACCTATGTTAAGAAAATGAATGTTTTGAATAGAAAGTGCTATGAAAATGACATGACATGACCTATCAAGGAACTAACACACATTTATTTACAGAAGAGACCTAATTTACCCTTGCATTCTATCATCTAGTTATCTGGACTAAGTATGAATGGAAATTATCCTAACACTACTAATATTGATGTATGCATGAATTAGCTAAATATTGCAGAAAAGAGTCTTTTGGTTTCCAATTTCGAAATGTAAATGTTAAACTAATAAAGCTGATCTTTTGCAAGGGAAGAAGGTATGGGAAAAGTGGTCCAAAATGGTATTGGGGGGTATGGAGGTCAAGTTGAAGGCCCGCCCTAGGATCTAGTCACTATTTCTACCTAAAACAGTCTAAAACAGACTGCTATAGGGTTTCTTGTAGTTGATGTAGGATTTCCTATACCTACTACACGATGTCCTCGTTCACTACAGGAAACATAGTTGAAAGCTATAGGAAGGTAGAGAAGGTGAAAGGAAGTTTTGGGAAGGCGTAGATGGTGGAATAAAGTATGGGCAAGGTTTACACTACCAAGGATCAACCTAACCCTTTAGGATGGTTGGATTTTCTCAAGGTGGTTGTCCATGGTGGACTACAAAACTGAAATTCGAATTGATGGTTGGTACGATTTGGCAAGAGGTGGAGAAGACTTAGATGAGGCTGGTGGAATGGTTTCTCTCTACAAATAAGCAACTCCTGCAACAACACATATTTATTTCTTCATTTGTGCACAACCTTATGTAAATGTGGAAAAGGTGAGTTGAATTTAAGAAACTGATTCATTGATGGCTAGTGTATCAACTCTCTAAAATGGAATGATTTCTAACCTATAGAAAACTTGAGAAACCAAAATGACAATTTCAAGTGCTTCTAAGACATCATGAAAAATGACCTACTCAACAAGAAACCCTAAGCTATGCAATAACCAAAAGATAACTCTATTTTTGGGGATGTGAGAGTGTGGCGTTCAAACCATGATCCAGTGAGGGAGATGAGGATGAGGCCAATGTCACAATATTTTCTGAAGTCTTTCCTTTTCGTACTCTAACACTAATCTACTTCTCCAACTAAGGGAAGAAAACTAACTAATGATTTAAAGACCTGCAAATTAAGTAAAACATAAATAATTTCAGCAGCTAATCTATGATTCTAATCTAAGGATACATGTACAAAAATAAGAAGAACCTCTTCTACTATGGTTGGGCCCTAACCCAGTAGCTTTAGTCCTCTAAGTCAACTCAATGTTGGATCAAAGAAACCCTTTTCATTATCACCAAAATGTCAAAATCAACATGAGAATAACAATCACAATATCTTAAGCTAGAAATTTCCTCTTGGATACAATAAAAAGTCGAATCCTAAAGAGGGCCCAGGCCTTCTTATTTATACAACTGAAGCTACCAAAAAATTCCTTAAAATTAGGGAGGCTTGGCTCCCAAACTCGAGATTAACTTTTCTTCAACTATCACTCGCCTGGTTTCCAATGAACTCAGTCAGTCTCGTTGCTTGTAACTCTAGGCTTATGACATATGGTGGAGGAATCTTCGAGTGATTGAGGAGTTAAGGAGGGATACCGAATCTCCTAAAATCCCTCATTCTTGTCTACTTCAGGTTCCTGCACTTAAATTGGCCAAAAATTGCTCCAAATCCTGGAACTAATACGCATTAGGCCACATGACATAATATCTCACGTTTACCCTTCTCACTGAGAAATATAAAATAAAATATGTAAGGAAATGTGAGAAAAGTTGATTTTAATAAGTTGGAGAGTGGCATTAAGGCCCATATAATTTACCTATTGATGAACCTCATCATCACGTTGATCACCCAATTTGTAAGCTACTCAGGATATGTCACTATCACACTCAAACACCTATTCTTCACCCCACACCCACTGTCATTGCTAAGGGACTTACTTGAGGATTGTGCCACTAGTAAATTTTCACCTCGACACTAATATTTTTTAATTTTAATTTTAGTCCCCTCCATGGGTACACTCAACCTTAAATTCGTCCATTACTGTGGTGGAACAACATATTTACACTAGAATATCACTCTACTTTAATTTCGGGAATAACGTCTAAATTGGGCTTTGTCATGAAACACTTCTATTTTTGAGATCACTAAAGAGTAGTCTCGTGATGGCTTAAAGGAATAATCCATACTTTTGTGCAAGAAGATCATCCACAAAATTTTTTTCCTTAGGTTAAGTAAGTGTACTTACCTTTTATCAACCAAGTTAAGGGATTTTTTTTCATATCCTAATTGCTTCATAACTTCTCAATTGCATTTCCATGTCTCTATCTTAATCAATTGTGGTTCATATAATCTACAAGAAGGAGAGAGCCATGATTAGACTAGCCTCCGAGAAAGGAGGAATTGCTAGAAGAATACCATCACAAATACCAATAATGGAGGAAACTAACAACCCGAACACATGAATGCTTTGGATACATCCCAAACAAATGGAGACACCAATCCCCCATGTTATTATGAAATTTATTAGACTATTCAAAATGATAAGCACTTGAAGAGTAAAGCAGTTCTTAAGGTCATCAACTTAGAAAAGAATGAAAGAAGAGAATCTTCTTGCGGATGAAATGGACTTAATGACATATGAGAATATCACTAAGTCTACCCTCCATTTGATTTATACAAGGCTAACCATTCTAGCACACAAGGAAATGTTCAAACAGATTCTCAACGATACTAAGAAAAAAAATGCACCGTAGTTGGTTATGGTAGAATGGAATTGGCCCACTATGGGCACCCCAAAATGTCAAGGATATACAAGCAAATGTCTCCATAATAACAACTCAAAAAACCATCTTTTATGCTTATATGAAAATGTATCTATCGTGGGAGGATGCTTTATAGGATTGGTGCAGTGACCATAAGCCATTTGATAAAAAAGATAGGGATGTATGCCTAACTACATAGTTATACCTATCTTATAGAGTTACTATAAGACTTGTGTATTTTAAAGAGAAAATTACACCAACCAACATGGGTACCTCTTATTAGCTACATCATAGAGAAGGGAACATTTTTCGAATGGTCCATAATGTTTTCAAGGAACCTATGCAAATCCATTCCTTTGCACATAGAAATGGGAAATGAAGTAGTTTTTTTTTTTCTTTTTGTCCTTGTGAACTCTTACCCTGAAGTAGAGGTTGGGTAAAACAACTTTGTCCCTCCATGTTGAAAATAAAATGTGAACATTTAGATGGGCTAGTCTAGAAAGATTTGATGTGGAAATCTTGATTATATGTCCCTAGCCGCATCATTAAAAATGCTCAACCACGAGAACGTTGCAATGACGCGTAGGGAACGTTATGTAAAATTTGATGTGGACAATTTAATTCCATGTCCCGACTCCCTAGCGGCATCATTAAAAATGATTAAATAAAAAACGTTACAATGACACGTATGAAACGTTATGTAAACGTTGTTGAAGGGTTAATTTATCAAATATCTTAGAGATAATGGGTGTGATCTATGTTTTTGTATAGTAATCCACCATGCATAAGCCATGCATATGTGCACGTAAAATTTAATGCGCGTAAAGATCGAAGAGCCTACAAAGACAGTGGTGAGTGGTCACCAGCCATAAAGCAACGGACTTGTACCGATTTCGCCTGGACGGGGATTTTTTAAATCCCGGCTTATATTTTTGTTTTTTAATTTCAAATTGAGAGTCTTTGAGTATTTTTTTAAGATGGTGGACAATAATTATGTAAGTTCAAGAATGAATAAAGCACTTAAAATTCTAAAACTAAACGACTATAAATTTCAACCAGAAAAACGATTCTTTACTGAACAAATCATTGCCTATTTAAATCACTTTCTAGAAGGTCAAAGAAATTTTGTCTCGCAATGTTCCACGGGAAAACGAAGCCCAAAGTTGAGACAAAGATGGATAACCAATTAAATGACATCACTGGTGACTTGATTTGTGTTTTGGCACGTCTTTTCACTTTGCGCAGCGCGATGATTGCATACTTGCCGCGGTTTTTCAGATGTCATGCGTAGCTGTTTCATTACCCAATTTTGCTTCGGGTCAATAATCTTCCCAATAGAGAGCGGGCCAAGGACGGGTTGACCATAAAATAATACAAACATAAACCACAAATTAAAGGTCAGCATCAAAGGCGGTGGGTCAATATTTGGGATTATAGTCACTGAAATTGTTATTTCTCTCGAGGCTGGATCAACTTAAATATCTTCCATACGTTGGAGGCTTATGCTTCAAGTGATTTAAGGGCCGCAAGTGTAATTCCAATTTGGTAATCCATGTGAGTACTATATTTAATCTTTTTAATAGTTTAGGGCAGTAGTGCATTAGATAGAGATTTTTAAAAATTTATAATTAGCACATCACATTTATCAATGTGGTTAATATAAGTCCATAAGCTTATATGAAACATATATATATTACATTTTCTAATCCAGTTGATATACACACGTAGACTTATATCAACCATATTAATAATTATTATAAGTATTTTTTTAAACATCAACTATTTATAATAACTATATAAATAATAACAACCATATTATTTATATATATTATTATATGATTATTATATTAATATTATAATCATAATATAAACTCATAATAATATTAGTAATATTAATTATTATTAAAGATAACTCATAATAATAATAATAATAATAATATGATGTTGTCATTATATTATTATAATAATATAAAAACATAATTATTATAATAATATAAAAATATAATTATTGTTGAATTGAGGCTTCTGTGATCTATATCAGGTTTATGAGAAATTCTTAGGCCTAAATCACAGGATAAATCATTTGTCGACGGGTCGACGGGTTTCGAACCAACAAATGTGGTTCGAAACGCGTCGACAAATGATTTATCCTGCCGAAGAATTTCTCCTAAACAATATAATTATTATTATATTATTATTATAATAATATAATATCTATTATATTTATTATTATTATTATTATTATTTTATTATTTTATTATTATAATAATAATAATATTAATTCAAGATAACAACCATGATCCAGTAATAACTAGAATTGTGATAAGGGAATTATTATATGTAATTTTTTAAAGATCATATATTTATGATTATTAATAACTATATAAATAATAACAATGATATTTCTATATATTTATATATTTATGATTATTGTATTAATATTATTATAATAATATAAACTCATAATAATATTAGTAATATTAATTAATAATAATAATAATAATTATTATTATTACTATGTTATAATTCTTAGGCTTGATTAATTCAACCATGTTTATTTTAGTATTTTTAGTATGTATCTTAGGGTTTGTATACATTGAGTTTATAATATTACTCATTTTTGTTTAATATTGTTCCCTTGGGTTCATAATCCCTTGGGATTTTAGTATTAATCCCTTGGGCAATAATAATATAATATTATTGTTATAATAATAATATAATATTATTATAATAATAATATTATATTATTGTTATAATGATAATATAATATTATTGTTATAATGATAATATAGTATTACAATATTACTATTATAATTAGAATTGGCATAAGAAAATTATTATGTTCAATTTTTTAAAAGCCAATTATTTATGATCATTAATAGCTATATAAGTAATAACAATGATATTCTTATATGTTTATATATTTATGATTATTATATTAATATTATTATAATAATATAAACTCGTAATAATATTAGTAATACTAATTAATAATAATGATTATAATAGTTTAGATCGTTATTATATTATAATTCTTAGGCTTTATTAATTTAACCATGTTTATTTTAGTATTTTTAATATTTACCTTAGGGTTTGCAAACATTGGTTTTATAATATTAGTCCCTTTTCTTTAATATTATTCCCTCTAGTTCATAATCCCTTGGGATTTTACTATTAATGCTTTGGGTAATAATAATATAATAAATATATTATATTATTATTAGCTAAGGGATTAATACTAAAATCCCAAAGGATTATGAACCTGAGGGAATAATATTCAATAAAAGGGACTAATATTATAAACCCAAGGAATTAATAAACTCAACTATTTAATATTATAAACCTAAGGAATTAGTGAACACAAAGGATAAAGATTGAAAACCTAAGTCATCATGAAGTGCAAGGGATTGGTATTACAAACACAAGAGGTTAATAAAGTTGACCATGATAGATATTATAAACCCAAGTTAATAACAAACCCAAAGGATTAATACTAAAACCCCAAGGGATTATGAACCCAAGGAAATAGTATTAAACCCAAGGGACTAATATTATAAACCCAACAATGGTAAACACTAATATAAATATTAGAAAGACTAAAATAAACATGGTTTATTTTCATGGTGAGACAATCCTTGTCACAATGTGACATTCAACTATGGCTAACCATGGTTGGCTGTGATTGTCTATGGTTGACCATGATCGATATTATAAACCTCAGGGAATAATAAATTGAAGCAATTGATATTATAAACCCAAAGGAATAATAAACCTGAGGAATTAATACGAAAACCCAAAGGGATTATGAACCCCAGGGAATAATATTAAAGCAGAGGGACTAATATTATAAATCCTACATATATAAACCCTAAGATAAATATTATAAACACTAAAATAAATATGATTGACCATCATTGATTTTCATATTAAGACCATCCTTATCACAATTCCATGTTGGACCATGGTTGACTATGGTTGACTTCATAATAAACCATGGTTGACCATGGAATAATAAACCCAAGTGATTGATATTATAAACAGAAAGGAACAATAAACCCAAGGGATTAATACTAAAACCCCAAGGGATTATGAACCTGAGGGAGTAATATTAAACTCAAGGGGCTAATATTAAAAAACCAAGGTATATAAACCCTAAGTGGAGACAATTTGTTTCGTAATGTGAAATCAGACAATTATTGACCATGGTCGGCTATCGATGACCATGATTGATATTATAAACCAAGTTAATAATAAACCCAAGGGATAGATATTATGAACCCAAGGGAATTAATAATAAAACCAAGGGCTTGATATTATGAACCCAAGGGAAACATAAACGCAAGGGATTATGAACCCAAGGGACTAATATTAGAAATCCAACATTGGTAAACCCAAATATAAATATTACGAACACTAAAATAAACATGGTTTATTTTCATGGTGAGACAATGTTTGTCAAAATGCGATATTCAACCATGAGACTAATATTATAAACCCAACATTGGTAAACCGAAATACAAAGACTACAAAAACTAAAATAAACATGCTTTATTTTGATGGTGAGACAATCGCTGTCATAATGTAACATTCAAAATTGGTTGACCATGGTTGGCTATTATTGTAAATTGTTGACCATGATTGATATTATAAGCCTAAAGGAATAATAAACCCAAGTGATTGGTATTATAAACCCAAATGAATAATAAACCCAAGGGATTAATACTAAAACCCCAAGGAATTATGAACCCAAGGGAATAATATTAAACCCATGGGACTAATATTATAAACCCAACATTCGTAAACCCAAATATAAATATTACAAAGACTAAAATAAGCATGATTTATTTTCATGGTGAGACAATCCTTGTTACAATGCGACAATCAACCATGGTTGACCATAGTTGGCTATGATTGACAATGGTTCACCATGATCAATATTATAAACCTAAGGGAATAATAAACCTAAGATATTGATATTATAAACCAAAAGGAATAATAAAACTAAGGGATTAATACTAAAACCCCAAGGGATTATGAACCCAAGGGAATAATATTAAACCCATGGGACTAATATTATAAACCCAACATTGGTAAACCCAAATATAAATACTACAAACACTAAAATAAACATGGTTTATTTTGATGGTGAGACAATCCTTGTCACAATACGACATTCAAACAAGGTTGACCATGGTTGGCTATGATTGACAATAGCTGACCATGATTGATATTATAAACCTAAGGGAATAATAAGCCCAAGGGATTGATATTATAAACCTAAATGAATAATAAACACAAGGGATTAATACTAAAACCTGAAGGGATTATGAACTCAAGGGAATAATATTAAACCCAAGGGACTAGTATTATAAACCTAACATTAGAAAACCCAAATATAAACTAAAATAAACATGCTTTATTTTCATGGTGAGATAATCCTTTGTCATAATGTAGCATTCAACCATGGTTGACCATGATTGATATTATAAACCTAAGGGAATAATATTAAACCCAAGGGACTAATATTATAAACCCAACATTCGTAAACTCAAATATAAATATTACAAAGGCTAAAATAAACATGATTTGTTTTCACGGTGAGACAATCCTTGTCACAATGTAACATTCAATCATGGTTGGCCATGGTTGGCTATGATTGACAATGGTTTACCATGATCAATAGTATAAGCCTAAGGGAATAATAAACCCAAGGGATTAATATGTGTTATAGACATTTTTGTGCCTTACAGCATAGAGCATGAAATGTCAATAATCTAAGGGATCCAAAGTCCCTAAACATGTTGTTATTACCCTTAGAGGAACAAGGTCAACAAACCACAGCACTGCAAATCAGTTCTCCACTGAAAAACACTCAAAAACAGGTCAGTTTTGGATCAAAGCAGCTGCTCCACTAAGCATCTGCGCTGAATGTCAAAAGCTCTATGGTGTACCTGCGCTGCATAGCAAGTGCAACAAAGGCTACCTGCGCTGGGCGTACTTTGACATGTGGAGGAATCTTTTTCCCAATGTGCCAGTGCCCAGGAAGCTTCCAAAAAGACACTTGATCATAAGATTCGCCTAATGATGAGTTAAGAGCTTCTAAAACTCCAAGTGGAAGGTAGAAACTCCGAGTGAAGAACTTAAGAACAACTGGAGTTGAAGAGGACAACAAGTCACACATCGAGCTGACTTATCTTCACTCCAAAACTCTATATAAGGATCTCATCCCATGGGATCTGGAGGGGGGGAATTTAGTGCAAAGAATTGCTGTTGGTTTACAGTTGTGAGCATTGGGTGATTGCTTGAGGGAGGTGAAGAAGAGATTTCTCTCCGTCGGGAAGGTGATGCTGGATTGGACCTCTCATGGTTGTATCATCGCTTGAACCTTACTTCCATATATTAATAAAGCATTTGAGGTTCTTCTATTCGCATGTGTTTCAATGATGTATTGTCTTACTTGCGTATTTGATTTATGCTAATCCTTGAATCAGTTATGAATGCATGGTTCTTGTAGTTTCCTTTCTTTGTCTTGTTTGCAGGATCTCGTGTAGCTGGGGCCCGTGAAAAGACTTGGAGCCGGGAGCAAGCGGCAAATAGAGGAGATCGGATCGACCATTTGCGCAATACATCGGTAAGTGGATCTCTTCCTTTCATCTCTTGCATGTCATAAAGAAGTAACTTTAGATAGCTTTGCTTTCAGCTGTTGCTACGGAACTGTCACCCTTAGAGTGGGTTAGGGTCATTCCGAGTTGGATACTTTCCCCCACAACAGACTGGCGACTCCGCTGGGGATCGTGTCTTGTAGGTAGCTTGTGTTTCTTGCTATTCATTTCTTAAACAAAGGGAGTACCGAATCGAACTGCATTCGAGTCCTTCGAATGCAAAGTAGAGGGCAGCTACTCTAGCCCAGTGCTGGGCATGTTTATGATTTGAAGAGCTGATCCACAAGGACTCTTTTTAGCTCTTTGTGATAGTGTTCATCTTCCTTTAATCATCCTCTAGTGTATACTTGACTGACAGCCTCTGATTTGGCCAAAAACCATTGATTTTTGAGCAAACTGTGACCCGGAATCTGAGAGAGACGAGAGTTGTCTCATCAGTGTAGCTGCAACAAAGGCTACCTGCACTGCAACGCAGGTCCCGAAGGGGCTACCTGCGCTGCATCTCAGATTGACAGTGCAGCACCTGCGCTGATCCAGTTTTGCCTTGTGCAACTGGGATTCCCCACTGTCTGTTGCCCAGTTTTCAGTATTGTTTTCTGCAGCCTGTTGTCGACCTGTATACCCAGCTGAAACCACTTCTCTTTGCCTTCATTCCCCCTCAGTTGTATGAAGAAACCGTGATTGTTCTTATTGTATTTCTTGCTGTCATTCACAGTTTCCCGTAGCGAAAGTGAACTAGTCTTCCTATGACCTCTTGGATCTAGACCTATGAGAAAGTGTCGTTGTGATTCTAAGAGTTAGTTTATTGCTGTTCATAGCTACTTGAGCATTTGCTTTCATTATATGGTTTGAATTTCAGTATTTCTTGTGTTGAAACGAGTGAATCTTAAGGTGTTCTTTTGATTATTGGACAAACACTTGTTGCTCTCGCTTGAAATTGAATTCGAAATTATACAACAGCTTCCTTTTTGTAATACATCAACATTAAGGAAGAAGAAAAGAAATACTTGCATTGTGCATGTGCATTTTGACAGTTTGCATGTCGATTTAGGAAAAGTGCATCAGTGTGTGCTCTATGATCTGTTTGAAAAGATGATGTCTTTCTTTTCCTTCAGTAGTTAAGATTTTCATAAAGTTGAAAGAATTGAAAAAGCTTGCTTATCATTCTTAGACTGCATTTAGGAGTTGTATCATACATCACGTGGTGATCCATAAAGGCAAACTGCTAAGCAAGATCAACCTAAAAAGAACTGAATTTATCTAACAACGCTTTGAAACATAACGAAACACAGTAGAGGTCTAGGTAGAGACGTGAACCGGCGTCTTTAAACATAGTGACTGTCGATCTCTACGAAGGTGGGTGATTCCTCCTGAGGGACGATAGCACTAATACGGACTTGTGCCCCCGCGTACCGTCGCGTATATTGGGGGACCCCTATAGGAACAAAGCCTTTATCCATAGGAAGCCGTGTCGGCCGCCCTACTGATCACGATGCAGTGAACACAGCATTCACGAAGATCGACCACTCGTACCGTAAAACGTATTCTGTGGTTTCGCGAAAGGTTTGGCACACCCTCTGCCTAGAACTCCAGAGTAGTTTCTTTTGGCCTTTTTCAAACTCTATAACTGAAAAAGTCCATCCGAGCATTTGTCACTTCGGGCTCGTTAATACATCGAAGGAGACTAGAGTCATCTTTAGCTTTTTCTCGACTCTTAAAAAGTGAAAAAGCAAGTTGTGTCTTAAAAAGCGTCTAAAATTAATTCATTTCGAAAACACATTTTACCCTGTGCATTGTTGGTTGATCAAGTAATCCGCAACCGTGGAAGAAAGTCAATCGATGAACCGTCGTTCGCGGAGGCGTACGAGTCAACCGTCTTTGTCTCCGGAATCGAAAATAACCCGGGCAAAGCGATCTCGTTCAACTGGTTCCAAATCTCCTGTCAAAGTTAGAACAAGTGTTCCGACGACATCTGAGATTCCGGTTACTCCAAACATTTCTGGAAACCCTGCCCCTATTGAAGAAGTTCAACAGCCCCAGAAGGACAATAACACTGATCCTAGTCTGAGAGCAAATACTTGTGTTACTGAATCAGTTCCATCAGTGATCGGTTCAGAGAGTCTTGCTCCTCAAACAACTGTCGCTGTCGAAACAACCCCTTCTTCGGCACCAGAAATATTCTACAGACCTGACGGTCTTCCTCTTCCACCCGGTCTGATCGCAATAGAAGAAATTGTAGAAGATCCGCAAGCAACTACTCCAACACATTTTGGAGCAGGGATCACTCTACTCCATACTGCATCAGAAGCTAGCCTATCACCCAGAGAAGTTCCTGAAGAATCACTAGGCAATCTATTGGATAGACTCAAAATGTCTGAACAACCGTCAACATCTAGGACTGTGCCAAATGACACAGCGACAGCAGAACTCCCTGCAGTCATTCCGACAATGTTTGCCGGCATACCATCTGTCCCTAACTCTCAACAGCTGGAGGGGGTCCCTTCGGGGGCCATGACGACAGTATGGTCTGTTCCTGTTTGTTCTCCCGGAATAATACCCGGTAACTCCTATGTTGGAACTCAACAAATTGATCCTTTCGGGAATCAGTTTGGGCAATCCGGTCCTCGAGGTGTAATAAATCCTCTCGGTTCCGGACCACCACCGTATGGGGGGCAATATGCTTTTTCATTACCCCCTCCGGGAGGTTACCCATACGGGAGTTCACAACCATACTCAGGTTATACTGGAATAACTACAAGTGGTTGGATACCTATGCTACCCCAGCAACCAAGAGTTGCGTATTCTATGCAACAATAAATGCCTGTGACGAACATCCCGACGACACCAGCAATTGTGACTGTGTCGCAAGTTCAAACGATACCTGTTGCATGCCAACCTCAGTTTTCTCAGGTTGTAATGCAACAACCCTTTGACCCTGCAACCCAACCACAATCGCCGACTGGCGGGGCGACACAAGCACAAACGGGTACCCTTACCCCTCATCTTGGCCCAGTGGTAAGCATCGCACAACAACCAATGGTATCATAACCATGGTTGGTGCAGTATCAACAACCGCAGTTCCAGCAAGTGTACCAAGGTACCGAGCAGCAAATTTTTGCGAATAATGGACAACCGTACCTGCAATACGGTCAAAACCAACCACTTTACAGTGGGGTAGTCCACCGACCATATCAATCATACCAGCATCAAATACATTTTGCCGGTATGCAAAGACCAACTGCTCAGGCGATCCCTTCGTATCCTGGGTACGCTTCGCCTAATCTGAGTCAACAGCTGCCATTCGTGGCAACTCTAGAGTTACCCGATTTACATCGGTTGACGAACGATCCGATTGCTTATGCCCCTTGGTGGCCAGCGATTCCTCACAAACTTCCCTCTGACATTCCTAAATTCAATGGAAATCCAGGCGAAGACCCGTCGAATCACGTCATGACCTTTCATCTATGGTGTTCATCGAACACTCTGAACGATGATTCGATAAGACTTCGCCTCTTCCAGAGGACATTGACAGGTCCGGTGGCCAAATGGTATATAGAATTGCCAAGAGCCTCTTTCGACAATTTCAGCTCCTTAGCCACGACTTTCTTAACCCATTTTCAATTACCTATCAGGTATGAAACAGGAACCGAGATACTAACCAACTTCAAACAGACGACAGCTACTCACATATCAGATCATATACATGAGTGGCGTCGCCGTCGTAGGATGGTGAAAACATACGTTCCTGATCATCTATTAGCCGAATGGTTTATAAAGTCATTACTTCCAGCTATAACGGAAGATGTGGCCAAGGGGGGAGTCGTAACAGAGGAGCAAGTCATTGCTCGTGCTCAATATTTAGACTTAGTATATACTCAGTCTGGCACGCTCTACGACAAAATACCTGACGCCCCTAGACCTGAATTTTCAATTCCTCCACCTCCTAAATCGAATATTGACTCTCATGCCGGAGATGGCGTGATTGGCACTGCAAGCGCGAAGTCGAAAAAGGCTTCACCTCAGAAAGCCCGTAAGACTTCAGATCGAAATGCCCATGAAGAGATTCTTGCTTCGGAAGTAAATGCCATATCAGCAGATAAAGGCAAAGAAACCAATCAACCAGGAAGCAAGAAGAAGAAAAACAAAGGGAAGAAGAAGCAACAGGATGATCCGTCACCTGAAAAAACTTCTTCGAACTCTCCTGAGAAAGGGAAAAAGAAATGGCCCTGTATGATATGTGACGAAGATCACAAGACACCAGATTGTCCATACAAAGCTGAGCTCAAGAGATTCTTTAAGAGTCCAAAGAACCCAGCTGTGTTGACTGATCCATTTCCCAATCCAGGTCAAAATATGGTTGATAGTGGAAATGCTTCCCTGTCGCAAGTGCTGATGTTGTCGATCTCTAAGCAGCAAAATGATGCTTTGATTTTGACAAGGAACAAATATTACGGGAATCCGCAACTGTCAAACGAAAAGGGTAAAGATCAACCTAGTAGTTCGACAACAACTTTGACAGAAGTTGTCCCACCCATAATGCCAGAATTAACGATAAAACCACCTAAGGGTGTAGTACACAAGTCGACGTTTAATCCTCGTGCCAGAGCGGCGCAGCATTATAACATAGTAGAAGATTTGGCTCAATCGCCATCCGCTATGTCGACTCTAGAAGTACTACAAAATTGTCCATCCCAAAGGCAGGCATTGTTATCAGCAATAGGGGGGGTTGATCCTAAGGATTCCAATCTTGTGTCCTTTGATCACAAAGGGTATGACCCTCAGTTACCAGCTCAACTAGCTTTCCTTATTCAGGTGAAGGCCCTCAACAAAACTGTTCACAGAACAATTATTGACGAGGGGGCATCGACATGTATTATGTCAATGAGCTGCTGGAAAACGCTAGGGTCACCAACCTTGTCGAGATCTTCGACAACACTAAAGGCTTTCGACGGTAGGACATATACCCCTTACGGTATCCTAAGTAACTTGAAAGTTGAATTAGGTGGAAAAACAGTAGAGATTGATGTTGAAGTCATAGATGGAAATCTGGATTACAACATCCTACTGGGAAGACCATGGATTTATGCCATGGCAGCTGTCGTGTCGACTTATTTTAGGAAGATCGCTTTCCCGTTTGAAGGAGGGATTACGGCCATCGACCAACAGAACTTCCTCCTTAATGGTTCACAAGTTACGGGAAGCATTCCCATGATCCATGAAAGCGACCATTCAATTCAAGATATAGGAGTAGGACTGTTGAAAGACCCCACGATGATGGGGACTTTCTCGCTACCAAATCATATGTACATAGGAAATGTACCATTGGTGGCTACCTGCAACATGATATCTTCCACGAAGGTCGCAAAAGACAAACTCGTCATGGATCGGGCAATGGTGTTACACCCAAGCCCAATCGAAATATTGTAGCAATCAATGTTTCAGGCATGGGAGGCGAGCCCAAATCAATGCTCGTCAAGCGTTTGGGTAGATAGGTCAGGAGAATGTGGTACCCCCTTGGATCCTTGGTCACGAGTGCATGCAAGTGACGAAGGAATCCTTCAGTCAATGTTGATTGAGGGGGCACCATGGGATGATAACCACCATCGTTCCCTTCCTCAGGAAGATACTCAAGGTGACCTGTATCACCCTTCAGTATTTGAATTCCTAACAAATACTGTAAATACGGTGGACTCCGAGAGAAACCTATCCAATATAGAAGAAACTATAGCCATAAATATCTCGACCAAAACAGGCATTGTAGAGAATATTTATGTCAGCAAAGGTTGTTCCCCTTCAGAACAAGAAATATATAAAGCTCTTTTCCGCGAATTTAGAGATGTCTTTGCTTGGTCATATGATGAAATGCCAGGCATTGACTCGAGTATCGTTGAACATGAAATTAAGATGTATCCTGATGTCAAACCAGTAAGACAACGGCTTCGGCAGGTACACCCCAAGAAAGCCGCTGCTATTAAGGCAGAAGTTGAAAAACTCCTCCATGCTGGTTTCATCTACCCGGTTCCTCTAACCGATTGGGTATCGAATATTGTCCCTGTTATGAAGAAACAAGGAACAATACGAGTGTGCGTCGATTATAGGGATGTAAATCAAGCTTGTCCAAAGGACAACTACCCTACACCCTTCATCGACCAGATAATTGATGAATGCGCCGGATGTGAAATCTTTTCGTTTATGGACGGATTTTCCGGGTATAATCAAATTAATATCCGCCCACAGGACCAATCAAAGACTGTATTTATTTGTCCGTGGGGCACCTTCGCTTATCGGAAATTACCCTTTGGTTTAAAGAACGCAGGGGCGACATTTCAAAGAGAAATGAATTATGCTTTCCATGACATCAAGAACATCGTTCAACCTTATCTCGACGATCTTCCGGCTCATTCGCAAAAGCAGACTGATCATCCGCATCATTTAAGAGCAATATTTCTACGTTGCCGGCACTACAAGATAAGACTCAATCCGCACAAATGTGTGTTTTGCGTCGGTTCTGGTCGTTTACTTGGCTTTATAGTCTCCAAGGATGGGATTCGTCTCGACCCTTGCAAGGTGTAGGCAATCACTAATTGCCTCCACCTTCGAACTTGCTTCAGATTCAGAAACTCCAAGGGAAAGCAAACTTTCTGAGGAGGTTCATTCCAAATTACGCAGAACTTGCTAAAGGTTATACCCGTCTCCTGAAAAAGGATGTACCTTTCGTCTGGGACCAGGTTGCACAAGCTTCCTTTGATGCTTTGAGAGAAGCGCTAGTCAAAGCATCATTAATGTACGCCCCAGACTATCTAAGGGACTTTAACCTGTATCTGGCTGCAGCAGATACGACCATAGCAATGGTTTTAGTTCAAGAAGTCGATGGAAGTGAACACCCTATATATTATTTAAGTAAAAACTTAAATGATACAGAAAGTAGATATTCTCATGTTGAAAAGCTAGCATTGGCGGCTGTTCAAGCGATACAAAGATTTCGGCACTATGTCCTCTTTAGGAAGACCACTGTATTGTCAGATTGCAACCCCATGACTTATATACTGTCGCGACAGTTGCTTGGGGGCAAATATTCAAAGTGGATAGCTATCCTTCAAGAGTTTGATCTAGAATTTGTGAAATCCAAATCAAAGAAAGCTTTAGTTTTCGCAGAATTATTATGCGATCTCCCGTCATCGTACAACGATGAAACGTCCAAAGAATCGATCGTGGACGAAAGTTTGTTTCTGATATCAGCAAGTGATGAGTGGTATGGAGATATAATAGTTTATCTCCAAACCCAAAAGTTTCGGCCAGACACCTCTCACTCAGAATGAAAACGCATTCGATACCAAGCAAAAGACTACATGATCGTCGGTGATACGCTTTACCGTCGTGGTGTCGATACGGCCCTGAGAAGGTGTCTAACCCATGAGGAGGCCGAAAAAGCCCTGAATGAATGTCATTCAGGCACCTGTGGGGGGCATCAATATGGATATGCTACAGCACAAAGAATCTTACGAGCAGGATACTTCTGGCCAACCATGTTCAAAGATTGCATGACCGCAGTTAGAAGTTGCCATGCATGTCAGATTTTTGATAGCAAAACCAGAAGACCACCCGCTCCTTTACAGCCAATAATAGCTGTGGGGCCTTTCGCCAAGTGGGGCATCGATTTCATGCAATGTAACCCCACCTCGACCGGGGGCCATGGGTATATTATAGTCGCAGTTGACTATTTTACCAAATGGGCCAAGGCGATGCCTACATTGGATAACATTGGTGAAACAACAGCCCTATTCTTTTTTAATCATGTGGTCGCTAGATTCGGCGTGCCACAGGCCATAGTAGCAGATCATGGATCGCATTTCCGCAATCACATGATGGTTGAGTTAACTGCCAAACTAGGATTGTCTCACGACAGCTCTACTCCGTACTATCCACAAGCTAACGGACAAGTTGAAGCGATCAACAAAGTCCTGAAGCGCATGCTGCAAAGGATGGTGGGGGTTCACAAAAGAAGATGGCATTTGATCCTGTACTCGGCTTTGTGGGCCTACCGAACATCGGTAAGGAATGCCACTGGGTTCACACCGTTTCAACTGGTGTATGGCCTGGAAGCGATCCTACCAATCCAGTGTGAAATTTCGTCCCTTAAACTCGCAATTGATCTCCTCCCCGGAACCTCAAAAGAAGAAGCTCGTTTCTTGGAGTTAATCCAGTTGGATGAAACCCGTCGTGATGCCGCCTTGGCCAACGAAGCCCATAAGAAACAAGTCAAAGCGCAGTTCGACAAAAATGTCAAACCCCGTGTCTTCTCGGAAGGTGATTTGGTCTTGCTTTATGACCAAGAATCCGATAAATTGGGAGCTGGGAAATTCAAGTCCTTATGGATGGGCCCTTATATTGTTGAAAGTGTGTTAGCAAAAGGTGCCTACGAGTTGGTAGATTATGACGGAATTCCACTGGCGCAACCCCGCAACGAGTTGTACCTTAAGCGTTACTATGCCTAATAGTAACCTGTATGCTTTTGTTACATTTTTGTTTTCGCTAAAGCGTTTGTTCCGGTTTAAGTAATCCTCTTTTTACACTTATTGCAGATGTCAAATCCATTGGAACCATGGGTTGGATATGCTGACGGAGCGAGTCGTAGTTCGAGGAACCTATCCTCAGCAGCCTGGGCCATTTTTAACCCAAGCGGCGAGTTAATGAGTTTCAGGGGGGTATGTATTGGTCAATCAACAAATAATATCGCTGAGTATAGCGCGTTGATAGAACTCCTCTCTGATGCCATTACCCATGGCATACGCCGGCTAGTCGTCAGGCTAGACTCACAGCTCGTGGTACTACAGCTCAAAGGTACCTACTCTGTCCGAAATCCAGCTATTTATCGCAAGTTCCTAAGAGTTAAAATCTTGGAAAGACAGTTTGATTTTATCCAATATCAACACATTTCCAGAAACTTAAACACATTAACCGACTCATTAGCAAACTATGTGTTAGATAGACATTTGCAAAATTGATAAAAAGAGAAGCGTCATCGATGTTTCATACATGGATCACATAAAAATTGGAATAAACCCCGAAAATCAAAAATATATATAGCTGTTTACGGTTTACGTATAATGTTCTGTAACCAAGACAAAATCGGTCATACGACCCCAAAACTCAAAAATGGCTGGGGGGCACCCTAGCCTAGTGATGCTCATGATAACATGCCACGGCCTGTGCGATCATGCGCAGAAGACGAGACCATCGTCTAGGAACACCAGCAGTATGTCGCTGCAATCGCAGAGGCAACTCGTCAATCCGTACATCCGAAATCCCGAAGGTAAGACCCTCGACCTGTTCCTGCACAGCAGCAAGAGTCTCGGCCAAGTCAAGGTCACGGAGAATAGCCCTCCCTGGAGCCTCCCCTGCTGGGGCAGCGGCCGGAACTCCCGGACGAACTGCTGGATGGACGGGGCCCACATCTGCATGCACACATGAGTTTGATTAGAGTCTTGATAGAGTAAAGCACAAGGACATTATAAATAAAAAACAGTAAACGGTGATAAGGTCAAAATATTTACCAAGATCACCCCACTGCTCGCCATCCGGTAGTACCAAATCCGGATCACCTCGGAAATCCATGCCAATATATGGATACTCGGAAAAAGCCATATCCTGCCGCTCGAACCACCTAAAGAAGGCATCAGTAAAAGTAATTCGAGATTGACCTGCATGTCTAGCCATGTGGTCAACCCACCTCTGCATGCGTGGCTCAGTAGGAGATGGTAAGTCGAGAACAATGTACTGAGGTTGCATCAGGGGTATCTTCTCCAAAGCGAAGGCAGTCAAAACTGAACCAAAGCCAAAATTCTTCAGTCTCCTGTCCTTTACTTTGGTCAACTGGTTTTTCATCTGAACCAGTACTGCATCACACCAGTTAAAAACTTTCGGCTGAAGAAACCCCAGGGGCTCATGGGGGCAGGAAAACAAGCATAAAACTGAGAAATAAGACCATGAAAAGGTAGAGCTAGGGTTTAGCTCCTACCTGGTGGAAATGGCGCTGAAAATCGTCCACAGAATCTCCCAAAATCAGCTGGTGAAAAATCGAGAGGAAGAGGCACCTCCAAAGCTCCAACAAACCAAATGCACATGAAATGGTAAAATGAGAGGTAAAAACATCTTTTAATTGCTTTTACGTAGTTCAAAGTGAAATATTAGTATTTTTACTTCATGTTATCCATTTCTAACAAGTTTGTTGCAGCAATTGATGAAAACAGTACTATCTCTGGAAAAGAAAAACTAGTCATGGTAAAATATGAATTTGACCTTATCAAACGAGCAGTTTTGGCAAAGTTCATGCTCGTTAAAAAATAAACGCAAGATCCGAGCAGTTTTGATGCGGAAATTCATGCTCATTTAAAAAAATAAACATAAGCTAGTGAGCAGGCTTCCCCCAGAGTTCAAGCTCATCCAGAAAAAATGAACCGGTAAATAACCATTTGAGACCGTAAAATCATCAGCCATAAAAGCCTTGGTCGTGTTTGTGCACCATCACCTCCACTTTTCATTTGGCCGATCATTCACATCCACTTGATTGTTTACCTATTTTGAGGAACAGCTGCGAAGAGTGATCCCACCTAGCCATCCTTGTAATACTGCCGTGATTGGAAAATTCCAACCTGTACCTGGAATTTGCTGCTATCCCTGTTTATCACTCGTTCCTCGAAATACGAGTCTTCTTTGAGCTCTTTTCACTGACTCGTAAAATATGAAAAGTTTGGCGAGTTTTGGCCTTCCAGCTCATTAAAAGGACCAGAAGAGCTATCCCTCCTCTAGATTTTAATCTTTTTGGACCTGAGGGATTATTGCACAAAAAGATCGAGCGCTTGTCTAGTTCGGCTCGATAAAGACATCGAACATTCATCCCTTTTGTATTGTTTTATACTTTTTCGGACTTAAGGGATTAGATGACGAAAAAGGACCCCTGGAGTCCACTTTAAGTACCCTTTTCAGACTCTCTAAAAATGAAAAGGACCGAGTTGTCTTTGTCGCTGGGCTCGTTAAAAATATTAGATAGCGACAAACTTGTCTTTAGACGAGAACGAGTTTCCCTATCGCTAGGCTCGTTAAAACATAGCGATGGGCTTGCCCGAAGGGCAGGGTATAGAACAAGCATATGTTATCCTCCTCAAGCTTGACAAAAATAAAGAGGTACTGGTCAGAAATGACTGGGGGAAAATTGGGAAGAACCTCAAAGCTTAATGGTAGCAAGTCGCTCTTGAACATGACACTTTTTGCCTCCGTAAATATCGGGTTGGGTTATTATCATTCACCGGTCCCTTCACCATGGTCTCGCCATACCATCCATACATGGGGTAATGCTACCGATCCATCACATCAGTGTCGTTATATGTTCAAGAGATGTCATTCAGAAAGTGTCAACCGGGTCCCATCCACTACCATACATCATCTTTCATCCTTCCATGGCCGCCACCCTGAATCATATTTCACAGATCGTTTTCACCATCATCACTAGCTCCGTTCCGTGTCACTGATGTGGGATTCATTAAGGCCCTCCTTTGACGGATCACTTCTTGTCGACATCAGCTCATTATCCAAGAAGTTGATCTAGGAACACCCCCTCAGTACTTTGAAGCTTGCATGCCTCAATGGCAAGTTTCTCACTCCCGGCGATAGGTATACATTAATGACCTTCGACCAGGAGACTTTGCGTGGTGTTCGACGTCAGATCCTATATTCACACCACGTGAATTGTGCTGCAGTAGCTTGAGGGTCATCATCATTATCGGTGATTCCTCTCGCGCTTGTTAACGGTTTACATTATTGACTGGTAATCAAGCGATGTCTTTCCATGTTTGACTTCAAGAAATTCTCACATGGATCGACTTGTACTAAAGTGAAGATCGGATAAGTTTGAAGACCCCGGATCTAGTTTCATCCATCTGGGCTGCGGTATACATTCAGGAGATAAAAACATAGACATGTGCAGGAGATGATCATCCTACTAAAAAAGGATGATAATTAAAAGCAGAGAATTATCAGTCTATTATCAGACGATCGTCTGTTTATGTACAACAAATGTATTTGTAAAGCTGAGCATGGGAAATGCCTGCATCAGCTAGATCATGAAAAGAAAGTATGAAAAGATAATGTATTGTATTGTATTTTGTTACAGGTCACCTCCCGACGATTGAATGAACTTCGGATCCTCCTAATAAAGCATTTCACCCGATAAACGACCTCATACTTTAGGGGGCAACTGTTATAGACATTTTTGTGCCTTACAGCATAGAGCATGAAATGTCAATAATCTAAGGGATCCAAAGTCCCTAAACATGTTGTTATTACCCTTAGAGGAACAAGGTCAGCAAACCACAGCACTGCAAATCAGTTCTCCACTGAAAAACACTCAAAAACTAGTCAGTTTTGGATCAAAGCAGCTGCTCCACTAAGCATCTGCGCTGAATGTCAAAAGCTCTATGGTGTACCTGCGCTGCATAGCAAGTGCAACAAAGGCTACCTGCGCTGGGCATACTTTGACATGTGGAGGAATCTTTTTCCCAATGTGCCAGTGCCCAGGAAGCTTCCAAAAAGACACTTGATCATAAGATTCGCCTAATGATGAGTTAAGAGCTTCTAAAACTCCAAGTGGAAGGTCGAAACTCCGAGTGAAGAACTGAAGAACAACTGGAGTTGAAGAGGACAACAAGTCACACATCGAGCTGACTTATCTTCACTCCAAAACTCTATATAAGGATCTCATCCCATGGGATCTGGAGGGGGGGAATTTAGTGCAAAGAATTGCTGTTGGTTTACAGTTGTGAGCATTGGGTGATTGCTTGAGGGAGGTGAAGAAGAGATTTCTCTCCGTCGAGAAGGTGATGCTGGATTGGATCTCTCATGGTTGTATCACCGCTTGAACCTTACTTCCATATATTAATAAAGCATTTGAGGTTCTTCTATTCGCATGTGTTTCAATGATGTATTGTCTTACTTGCGTATTTGATTTATGCTAATCCTTGAATCAGTTATGAATGCATGCTTCTTGTAGTTTCCTTTCTTTGTCTTGTTTGCAGGATCTCGTGTAGCTGGGGCTCGTGAAAAGACTTGGAGCCGGGAGCAAGCGGCAAATAGAGGAGATCGGATCGACCATTTGCGCAAGACATCGGTAAGTGGATCTCTTCCTTTCATCTCTTGCATGTCATAAAGAAGTAACTTTAGATAGCTTTGCTTTCAGCTATTGCTAAGGAACTGTCACCCTTAGAGTGGGTTAGGGTCATTCCGAGTTGGATACTTTCCCCCACAACAATATGAGAAACCCAAAGGAATAATAAAATGAAGGGATTAATACTAAAACCCCAAGCCATTATGAACCCAAGGGGCTAATATTATAAACCCAATGTATATAAACCTTAAGATAAATATTATAAACATTAAAATAAGCATGATCGACCATCGTTGATTTTCATATTGAGACAATCCTTATCACAATTCCATGTTGGACAATGGTTGACATCATAATAAACCATGTTTGACTTGGGAATAATAAACCCAAGTGATTGATATTATAAACACAAAGGAACACACAACGATAAAGCATATTGCCAACTCGACTCGAGCGTTGGGAGGGGCGAAGAAGCTAGGGTTGGAGTTGAAGATAGGGTTTTGGATTCAGGGTACCATGGTGGGGAGTGCCAGGGGGAGTGCTACACCCTCCTAAAGCTAGGCAGTTATAGGAGGAAGTTTGAACGCGGGAAAGAAACATTTCAAAAAACCACTGGACAAGATCTCAGAAACTAGAAGTCAGGGGACATCTGGAAGAAGTGGAGATCAGGATCAGAAAGGGGATCAACAGGAAATGAGAAAAGAAAATCATATTTGATGAAGTAGTGAAAAACCGACTTTTAGAAAGACTACAGGAGTCTGCAAGCCCAAGTCAGGCATTATTCCTTGGGTCGTCTTAAGCAACCCAACGATACAAGCTCATAGAGATCATATCACAGAGCATGTAATTGTATGCAAGTTCATGGGGCTATGGTTGACAGAAAGGACTTTACATGTCTAGATAAGGAGCCATTGGAAGCCAAAGGGGGAAACACATTTACACCAGGGTTCTAAGGGTTTTTTCACAGTAGTGTTTGCAAGCTTAGAAGATAAAGACAAAGTGTTTGAAGGGGGACCCTATTTCTATGCTACGACAGGACTCTACATGCATCCATGGATGATGAACTTTGTCCTGGAATGTGAAACATTCACTTCAGTACCGGTTTGGATCAGACTATATTCCCTTCCTCTGGATTATTGGTTGCTAGAATATTTAAAAACCATAGGCAACAAGCTGGGACATTTTCCAAAAATCTAGGAGGCAACTCTGAAAGGGAGATATACCTCCTTTGCCCGAATATGTGTGGAAATGGATCTATTTGGAGCCTTGCCGGAAGCAATCATTTTAGAAGTATATGATGAAGAATGGGTGCAGACAGTGGACTATGAGCACATGCCATTCAGATGCCACAATTTCCATGAACATGGGCATCTATATAGAGATTGCCCTACAATCAACAGGGAAGATAATAAAAAAACCACTATCGAGAGAGACCAAGAGGGTTTCACCAGAGTTGGGAGTAAAGGAAAAGGAGGAGAGCGTCCACACAATAAGGAAAATGAGGAAAAGCACACATGACAAAATAATCTCAAGATCCTGGAGGAAGAAGAGGGGAACAAGGAGACAGTCCAGGACATGGAGAATGTAACAAACGAACAAGATAGGGTAGCTAACATGGAGGATATCGCAGTAGACAACCAACAAAAGGATGATATACCAAGCTTGATGGAGATCAGTAGGGAATAGGAGATGACTCCAGGTGAAGCAGGCATAGAGGACCATGAATTACAAGAGATTTTGGATAGGGAAAATCTAGATCTAGAGAAATTTCTGGAACAAGGTAAACAAATAGGGGTGGACTCCCTACTAAAAGAGGACTATGATAGACTACTATAGCTCTTTCTCTGGAGGTCACAAGTGAAGGGAACGAGAGTCAAAATAAATCATGAAAGCCAGGAGCCAAGTGGGGTCAAGATGATGGAGAATCCTCAGGCACAATCTCCAAAGAACTCAGACAGGAAAAGAGGAAGAAAGAGGCAGAATGAACTGCTGAACGAATGTGGAAAACTATTGACCGACTCAGGTAAGATGAAAGAGCTTACCAGTTATTCCTTTACTAATATTTCTTGATGAAGTTTACAACTTGGGCCATTAGAGGAATAGGTAATAGAAGGAAACAATGAAATCTTAGTAACAGAATGAAAGAAGAAAAACCAGGCATGGTTTTTATTTAGGAGACAAAATTTTTGATGGAAAAGATAAGAGATATTCATAATAAATGGTTATTTAATTATGAGTATTTAGAGGTCAAGGTAGATCATTCAGTGGGGGGGGATTCTCACTTTGTGGGACCCACAAAAATTGGGAATTTTAGATGCTAAAGCATCTAGGAACTACCTTTCCCTGATATGTCAACCTATAGGGGACAAGGAAATATACATGATTACGAATGTTTATGGACCTCAAAAGCTAGCAGATAAGCTCAAGCTTCTCACTTCCCTGGAGGAACTTAGAGAGAGACATCCCACTCTGCCCTGGATCATTGCAGGAGATTTCAATATCATAAGATCTCTTTCAGGAAAAAAAGGAGGCACTAGATAACTAGGCAGAGACTCCATGGCCTTCCAGAACTTCATTAGGAACATGAGGCTGGTGGATACTGAAACAATAAATGGAACCTTCACTTGGAGCAAAAAAAGGGGAGGGGGCCATCAAGCTGCTTCCAAAATTGATAGATTCGTGATTTTAGAGGGCCTATTTCACTCAGGACCTGCCATGACAGCATCCATTCTGCCCTTTGGAGGATCATATCATTGGCCTGTATAGCTGGAAGCCACCTTTATGGGCACTCTAAGAAACTGACCTTTTAGGTTTGAAAATGCTTGGCTCTCACATCCTAATTTCACTAATAACATTGAGACATGGTGGAGAGAGGAGTTGAATATTCAGGGTTCAAAAATGTATATGCTCCAGCAGAAACTTAAACATATAAAATATCGTCTTAAAGTTTGGAACAAAAATGAATTTGGAGATATCTTCAAAGCCAAAAGAGAAACTGAACTGAAGCTCCAGGAGATCAATCAGATCATCATCATAGATGGCTTCACCGAAGAGAGGCAAAAATTAACTGACTCTCTATAGGAAGAATGGGAGAATCGATGCTTACAAGAAGAAATTTTCTGGAGGCAGAAGTCAAGAATACAATGCATTAAAGAGGGAGAAAGAAACACAAAATTCTCCCACAAAACCACCATAGCTCATAGGGAACGTAACAGAATCACAAAGATTAACGATTCTCAATGCATTGAGCTAGTTTCTCACAGTGATATGGAATCGGTCTTTGTTCAACACTTCTGCAACATTGCAAAGGAGCCTCTGGAAGATAGATCTAGTTTCATTGAACATTTCACTCAATACATACCTTAGCTAGTTACCAGAGAGAACAACCACAATATCAATAGGCCAGTTTCGGAAGAGGAGGTCAATGACGTGATTAATGAAATGCAAAGTGGAAAATTACTAGGCTCAGATGGATTCAATGTAGACTTCTTCAAGGCCTATTGGGAAACTATTAGACATGATATCCTCAAGGTGGTGGAAGACTCAAGAAGATCCGAAAAGGAACTAAAGGCTTTGAATGCATCCTTCATAGCTTTGATCCCAAAGCAGGAAAAGGCCATGACATCAGATGGTTGTCAACCCATAGCCTTATGTAATGTGGTGTATAAAATTATCTCAAAAGTAATAGCCAATTGACTCAAACCACTTCTACCCTCTCTCATTTCAGAGGAACAAACAGGCTATGTGGAGGGAAGACAAATCCTCAACAATATCATCCAAGCTCATGAGGTGGTACACTCTCTCAAAAGCAACAAACAAGCTGGCATGATCATTTAGTTGGACCTAGCGAAAGCCTATGACAAATTGAACTGGGCTTACATAAGAGAAATTCTAAAAGCCTATGGTTTTGATCATAACTGGATAAGATGGGTCATGGCATTAGTTACCTCAACCAATTTTTCCATTCTGATTAATGGAGCTCCTTCAAGGACCTTCACTCCCTCCAGAGGGCTCAGACAAGGAGATCCAGTTTTACCGTTACTCTTCGTCCTCATGATGGAAGGGCTAGGTAGAGTGATTAATATGGCAAACGTTGAAGGAAGAATTCAGGGTATCAAACTTACCCCAGATGGAGAGGTAAACACTCATCAACAATTTGTAAATGATACTATGTTGCACGGAATACCTATCGTGAGGGAGGCCAGAGCAATCAAAAACATCTTAAATGACTTTGCTATGGCAGTTGGAACTGAGGTAAGCCTTAACAAGTCCAAAGTTTTTTTATTTAATACTAATATTTCTATTTAGAGAAATATTACCAGAATTCTTGGATTTCAAAGAGAACAACTACCTTCCAAATATCTTGGCATTCCTCTTACTGACAAACCGCTAAGCAAGAAAGTGTGGGAACCCATTTTAAATAAACTTCAGGACAAGATCTAAAAATGGACATGCAGATCACTAAATTTAGTAGGATGCCTTGTGCTCACACAGGTGGTCCTGCAAGCCATTCCCATTTTTATGTTTCTAGCTCTTCCTACTCCTCAAGGTATTAAGTAGTTAGTAAGAAGCATTGAGAGGAAATTTTTGTGGGGAAGAGGGGAAGAGAAAAGGAAGTGGGATTTAGTAGCTTGGGACAAGCTTTGTAAGCCCAAGAGCCATGGCGGTTTGGGACTTCATGATCCTGAGACCCTCAGCAAAGTATCGAGAGCCAAGCTTTGGTGGATATGGATTAAGGAACCGAATGCCCCTGGGCTGAGCTTTAGAAACAAAAATATGCCAAGCACTAGCAGGAAAAGGATCATGTTAGAATGTCAGGGAAAATTATGGGTTCCCATATATGGAACCTTGCCTGGGATAATGAAAACATTGTGTAGCACCAATGTTTTTGGAAATTCAGGCAGGGGATCTTGCTCGATTTTGGGAGGATAACTGGAAATAGGAACCCAACCTTTATAGGGATGAATTTGCAGATCTCAAAAATGACACAGATAACAAAGGTATGTGGTGGGCTCCAGTATTGCAGCAATAATGCTGCAACTTCTGGGACTCCCTTCTTTACTTTTATCAACCCGGTAGTTCGTAACAAACTTGGAAGCGACGGTGCTATATGCACAAGTACTAGCTCTTGCCGCAGTTGTCACTTGGTCAGCTGGCACAAGTCCGCTAGGGGCTTAAGCCAACTTCTATGAGATCTTAGAAGAATCTTTTTAACTGATGGATGAAATCTAACTCAAAGGAAGCTAATCTACTTGTAGAAAGAAACTGAAAGCAAAAAAGTAACGCAAACCCTAGCAAACCCTAATTCTACAAGCTAGTCCTACTGATGCAAAGGAGAGAATGAAAACTACTGGAAGGGATGCCATTACTTCTATGAAGGTAAAATACATGTGTCTAGACTACCTCTACCTGAAGAAAACATCTTTTTGTATTTTTGAATAAGTTATTAGAATTATCATGCATGTGCTTTTAACTGGCTTTTTACTGTGCAGGGGTGGATCAAGGAGGAGAAATGCTTGGAAAATGTTGGGAAGGTTCAGAGAGGGTCTAAGGAGTCCCTAACACCCTTCCGGAGAGTTTCACAAAGTTTGGCTATCAAGAAACCTCATTTGTGAGCTTCTACAGGAAGCCTGCAGGGGTTCTACAGGATGTTTAGAGATTTCTACAGGATGTTCAGAAATTTCTACAGGATGTTTAAAAAGTGGATTTTAGAGGATGGGTGAGTGAGGGAAGATGCATGAATGGATAGGGAGGTAGGATAAGGGCCTGGAGTTACCTAAGGACTGGTGGATGGAGTGGTGAGAGGGTGGAGAAGGCTGACTTGGATTAAAGAAGGCTAAGACAATGATGGAGCAAGAAGGTAGGGTTACGTGGGCAAAAGGACAGGTGTGAGATGAGGAACCTAGCTAGGAGATGGAACAGCTGGCTCTGATGAAGCTTAGGCGGATGAGAGAGTGGTAGAGATGCCCTGCATGGTGTACATTTAACCGAATCAACAAAGTCTTACAAATAATCAAAGTCCTAGTTAATCTAATCTAACTGTCAATAAAACGAATGAACAACAACTTTATTTGGAAAGAAAACCATGTACGTCAATCATGCAAAGAAACATTTCAGAGATCGAAACCCATAACTAACTTCTGCAAATGAAAACAGTACACTAAGGATTGCATGGTCAAGCAAACTAGTGTTTTTGTTGGGGCAACACTGTTTCTTCAATTCTAGCCCCGGATCCAATAAGGATGAGGTGAAACTAAGAGTGTTGTTGACCCTTTTCTTGGAACTTTTTTCCTGTTATTATCCTACCAATCTATTTTAAACATCTAAAGCAATTCTATTCATAAACAGTGACCTATTTAACCAACACAACTAAATATGCCCAACAGAAATACGTTTCAAACGCATAAAAGGAAAACAACGATGCATAAGGGAAAGGTAACAGTACAAAAAGGAAACCCTAGGCTCTCAGGTTGGGCCCAACGCTGAGAGCTATGGCTCCTATTGAAAACTCAGCGTTGATATGAAATCAGACTGCTTCTCATTATCAAAAAATAGTCATAAGTCGAGAGTTATGCCAAAATGGCTACAAGAGAACAAAGTAAAGCTTAACAGCACTGTAGTGCAAAATATGCAATGGTTTCAAAAGTCCCTTACGAAGGCTGAGGCCTTAACATTTATACACCACGAGGGCCCTAGCTGGCCTCCTAAATCTATGGGACTTGGCTGTCCAAACTGTGAGTAGACAGCCCCTTCCAAAATCTTCTTGGTTGCCTTCTAGATCCGGTTTTGGTGGCCTTTGGAGCTCAGAGCTGGGGGTGAAGATCCCAAGGAAAGGCTATTTAATGCCATAGACAACCCCCCTACGAATCCTCACCTCAAGGTTGGCTATCTTCTAGCCCATGATTGCTCGGTTTTGCTCCAACATGTGTCAAAAAACCTGAAATGAGCACGTGTTAGCCACCTAGGAAGAGTGACGACCCTTATTCGTACAAATGACATAAGCATACTGAAAAATAATGCATAAGCTATGAAAAATGAAGGATTGAACAAGGACTGAACAAGGATAATTAGGCCAAATAAGCCCAACAAGTTACCAAATTTTGGGCTTATCATCACCCCCCTGCTAAAAGGGTTGCTCATCCTCTGAGCAACTAGTCCAGCTCCTCATCTTTCATTGATTTAATCGCCACCCTCACATCCCAGGCTTCTGAAGTAATATCCTCCTCACTGTCATGGAATCCAGCCTTCCTTTCCACCTCTTCCCACTGCTTATGCTCTTCTTCTTCTGTGCCTCCTTTTAACAATCCCAAAAGCAAAGGTGGACTTAGCTTGAGGCCTATCCAGTTGGCCTGGAGGTTCTGCATAGAATTCTTGTAGAGAGGCACTCGTGCCAAGGCCTCCCTCATTCTAGTTGGAGTGTGATATTCCCTGATTTTGAGGCTGTGGGACAATGTGTTCCACCTACGGGTGCAAGCATGAACACAATTGTCCCCCAAGAGTCGCTCCATATCCTAAAAATGTGCTATGGCCTGAGCCTGCCGATCCATGTACTCTAACAGAGCTTGAGAGTTGGTTGCTAGGTGATGGTGGGTGGATATCAATGATGTGGGGTCCCCTGGTTCTCCTCTAATCATTAGTGGTTCTTGTAATACATGGTTCATGACATTTCTGACCTCTGCCGCTCTCTTTTCTTCGTGGTTTAGCCATGAGGTCATTGCCATCAGCTGCATGTCGCCTACTACTGTGTTGGGGTCCCATGAGGTTATATTTGGAAGGGCCAAATTATGAAGGTAGAACTCTGCTAGCTTGGCCTTGTCTTCCACTGAACTGCTGTTACATAAATCCATGAACTGCTGGGGGTTTTGGATTTGGGAGATACCCCTCTGTGCCAATGTGTTGATTTGGAATTGCAGCCACTAATCCCTGAGGTATAGGCCATAGGATTTGGCCGGCTACCTACATTGCAGAGCTTCCATTGCCTAACTGGCCATGCAGGCTAGTTGTTCCTCCTTTTCTTGCATTTGCTGTTTTAGAGATTGTATCTCTAGGCCTTCTTGCAATTCCCTTTCCTTTAGTTGCCGGTTTAGTGCCCCAAGTTCAACTTGCATTCCTTCTTTTCCCTGAGGCTCTTCTGTGGTGTCATTGGCTGCTGTGTCCTCTTCTTTCCTCTGTCCTTGTAGCTGTATCTGTTGTTTAAGCAGCTCATTCTCTTCTCTTAACTTGGCCTATTGGGAGCTTTCCACATGCCGTACTCTTGCCAACTCCCTTTGTGCTTCCTTGAGCCTTTCCTCTAGCGGCCCTATATTTGCTACCCCCTTGGATTTAGCAATCCTCATCCAAGTGTGGGTTCGTACTCTTTCTTCCTCTAGTGCTAGAAACAGTGGCACTGTGAATTTTTGAGGAATAATTTTGCCAGCCTCCAAAAGGTTATAGTAAGATCCCAGGCTCGGCTGGGGGCTTGGTTCCATGATGACATTGGTCTTCTCCTCCTCCTGTGGTGACTTGGCTGCTCTTTCCTCCATCTGCTCAGTTTCTTTCAGCCTAGCCAAAGTTTCCTGTAGAACAGCCTCGGCATCCTGTAGAGAGGCTTCCGAGTTCACTTTCTCCATCCTTTCCCTCCATGAGGATGTTTTCGGGCTCCCCTGCTCGTAAGTAATGGATGCCTTGGAGGGGGACCTATCCCTTGGTGTGGTAGGGGTATCCACAATTGTGATTGGCTCTTTTGATGGAGGATGGGGTCTGCTAGTCTTAATTCTCACACTCCTTCTTGCTTTAAAATACAGAGGAGTCCCCCTCTTTCATTTTTCCTTTGGCTTGCGAGAGGTACCTAGGGTGGCCAACACAGCTGCTGCCTCCCTAGCTAGAATTTCGGCCGATTTCTCCTTATGCTATCCTTTTTCCGGACTTCCTGTTGAAAGTCCTGTAGTGGCTGGTTTCTGTCTTCCTGTAGAAGCTGTTTTTAAACTTCCTGTGGAAATAGCCTTCTGGTTTCCTGTAGAAGTAGATGGCACCATTTTAGCCTACTTGGCTGAGGATGATTTTTCCTTTAGCTTGTATGAGGTTGCCTTAGGGGTGCCCTCACTGGCTTGGACTTTCTTAGTCCTTTCTACCTGCTCTGTAGTCTTTTCTCCCTGGGTGTTGGTGTAATTTTACCACCCCCTGTTTTGGCAGCTTGGCCTTTTTCTTGTGTTCCTTTCTGTTCTTTCTTTGGTGTTTTGCCCGGGGTTTCTTGTCCTTTATCTTTCTTCTCTGCCTGAGTGTGCTCCTTCTCCTCACTGCTAGAGGAAGTGAGCTTCTCGGCCAAAATTCGGATGTCATCATCCTTAGACATATTCCGAAAAATTTCCCAGGAGAGAGGGACAGTGTAAGTGTGGAGTGCATCTTCCACGAGGAGCTTGATAAGCCCATGATGGGATAGCTGGTCTGGTGTCCCCTCTCTCAGTTTGGTGGCACACTCAATCATGGATTGCAGGAGGAAGTAAGGAATGCTCAATTTTTGTTCTAAGGGTAGGTCCATTTGGTGCCTGAGTTCTGTGAGCAACCGTAAATGATAGCCATACATGATGCTAAATCGCCCCTCACACGTAATATACTTCATAATTTGGAGGCTGACTTCACTCCAGAATGATTGTAGGCTAGTTCTTCAAACTCCATTCTTGTCCTCTGAAAATTTCTCCTCTGGCAAGAAGAACTCTTTTTTAGCTTTCTGACCCAATTTTCTCTCCTCCTTATCCCAGGGTAACCCCATCGGTAGATCAGTTACTCTACTAATGAGCTGTGGGATGAGTCTGAGGGTCAATCCTCTGAAGTTGAAAACATCCAAGGTCTTCGACTTCGGCTTCAAGTACCTTAGGAATTCTTCTGTAATTTTGTCATCGTGACCTTGAAGCTTGTCACAGAATGACATCCAGTGTGCACAGGAAAACAAGTCCACCACCTCAGGGGTTTCCCGTAATTTCTTGGAGTCTGAAGGTTCTTTTCTAATGAACCCTCCCAACATGGTAAAAACTATGTTTTTTTTGTTCTGAACTTGCCTGCTCGTGTACAGAAGGAGGACTTCAGGATTTCTCTACACAGAGCGCAGAGCTACGTCTCTGTTATGCACACAGTCATATAAAGTTCACAATCTTTCATCGGTGAGCCTTGACAGTGTCTCAATTTTTCTACAGGAGGGAATTTAATTCAAGACCCTAGAGAAAATCTCGCATATAGACTACGAAGACAATTCCATGCAACGATAAGAAAACGACTTTTGAATTCATAGGCAGACTTGCATTCACATTTTCCCTACCCCCTAGACACGTCGAATTCACCACCTTTTGAATTATTTGCATGGGAAAGTTATGTTCAGGCCTACCTCACTGAGAATTTCCACCCTCGTCGTGAACAGTCCAAGCTTCTTCGTAATTCCGGGCTCCTTGTAGCGCAGCTTCCTGTAGAAATCGTGCACGGCTTCTGGAGGACGTTACGTGGTTCTGGACGAGTCTGAGCAGCAGCAGGATGTTGGAACAGATCGAGAACTCGGGCTAACAACTTGCAGAGGAGGAGGACGCGTACTCGACTGCAAAACGGTTGTGAGTGTAAATGACTGCAGTGTATCATAAGTTATTCAACCGGCCGATTTTGAATTGCTACGGAATTCATGGCGCGGGTGTGAGCTGTCCTGGTCGATCCGTTGGCCGACGTCATAGCCATCATTCCTCGGCGTGTCCCTGACCCCCGAATTCTTCCCTCTGCATTCACCGCCATCATTCCTGTCATATTGCCGCTTCTCCCCGACTGGACACTTCCCACGTGTCAATTGCCCGTATTTTTGGCAGAACCAAGCCCATTCGAATCCTATGAGGTCGTCTGACTGGTTGTGGTGGCCAGTTGAATGGCTACCAGACTCGTTCAATCCGTCCATTCTCACAGTCATGCACATTTAGGGTATAGCTTATGTAATTTGACGAAATAAGGTTAGGCACTTACCTGTGTGGCCGTGGATGTGGTTTTTTCAGGTTTCGGGATGAGGAATGCTGGATCTGCCTGCTGCTGCTTCGTGCACGGGTGTTGGAGCTCCTCTTCATTGGCTGCTGCTGGCTACGAGACCTTGAGACCCGATTTCCTGGTGGTGAATGCTGCATGCACCGACTTCATGAGCTGCTGGTGTCTCCATGGTATGTGCTCCAGCCGGATCAACTGCTACAAGATTGTTGTAGGACATCCTGTAGCCGTTTCTCCTCCTAGGGTGCATGCTGAAATAAATGAGTCGCATTCGCAGGTGTAGGGTCCTGAGGTCGCCTTGACAGGTAAAGTGTGCGAGCCTTTGCATGCTTTATTTCCCACTTAATTTTTTTTATTTTTTTTTATCTGAGAAAACAGGGTTCTGGTATGACTGTGCAGTTATATTCCACCAGATGGCAGCAATGGCGGTGAAAGGAGGTGAAACAAGTGGAGGCTGGAAGAAAAGAGTGGTTTCATGCCTCCTCAATGGACTTCAAGCTTCAAATCCTTCTCCAAAATCGATCCTAGCCTGCCCAAAGGCTCTACAGGATGTTTCCTGTAGAAATACAGAACTTCCTATAAAAATTCTTGTAGCTTCCTGTAGAAGGCTAAACCATGACCAGATTGTGTCCAAACCTTGGAAAAAATGAGTTCTCATGGAGGGAGTGTATGTGAGGTTGCCTGGTAGCTTGGTAGGGACCCTTGTCCTTGAGTTGAGAGGCCTCCTTTTTGAATTGTGTTCCTGCAACCTGCAACAATTTCCAGAGATTAAACTTGTTTTTTTCTCTGTTTCTTCCTTCTTTTTTCTTTTTCTTTTTTTTTGTTTTTTTTTTTGTTTGTTTGTTTGTTTTTTTTTTTTAAAGACAGTAGGGGCGCCTCAATGAGGTTTTCACCCCTACTATCTGCCTTGGGCGCCTCAAAGAGGTTTTCACCCAAGGATCTTTTTATTCCAATTCTTTTTTCAGAAAGACAGCAGGGGCGCCTCAATGAGGTTTTCACCCAAGGATCTTTTTAATTGCATATATATATATATATATATATATATATATATATATATATATATATATATATATATATATATATATATATATATATATATATATGATGCTCAAGGTGTGCCCAAAATAGAGGCAGAACCCTTCTCTATGACCATCACTGATTTTTCCACAGTTTTGATGAAATCTTGCCTCGAAAGAGGTTTCCTGTAGATCTTTAGTCGATGCCCATTGACAAGCATGGGGATGGCTTCTTCATCAATGGTCCGGATAAGGACAGAACCATTGTCATTACACTTCTCCACTGCATATGGTCCTAGCCATCTTGTCGTCAGCTTCCCCTTGAAATCCTTATGTCTGGAATCATACAGCAGTGCCCAATCTCTCGACTGGAATTGTTTGTCATTGAGGTGCCGGTCATGCCATATATTCCTCTGAAGTTGAACCACTTCTGAGTGGAGGAGGACCTGCATTCGGTGTTTATATAACCCATTCAGCTGCAATAACCTTTCTTGTTGAGCATGGCTGAGATCTAGGTCTAGCTGAGCTGGCATCCTCAATGTGTTGTACTCAAACTCGATTGACAGCAAAGCTCTCTTCCCATAGACCAGCTCATAAGGGGTGAAACTAGTTGTGGTCTTCCAAGTGGTGTTGTAGGCCCAAGTGGCCTCAACCAGGCAATCTGCCCAATCCTTTCTGCTGCTGCTCACCACCTTAGTCAAAATCCCTTCTAATGCTCTATTAGTGACTTCCACCTGCCCATTTTCTTGAGGATGATATGGGGTGGAAGTCCTATGCTTCATCTTGTGATGAGCGAGCAAGTCTTCAATTAAGTTGGAGGTGAACTGGCTTCCTTGATCGGTGACTAACTCTCTTGGGTAGCCAAATTTGTAGAAGATGTGTTCTCTTAAAAACTCAACCACCTTTTCTTTTGTTGCTACTTTGATTGCCTTGGTTTCCACCCACTTTGTCAGATAGTCTGTGCACACAATGATGTAAGACCTTTTCCTTGAAGGAGGGTTGATAGGACCCACAAAATCCATACCCCACTTCTCAAATGGCTCAAGAGTCACTTGAGTTTGGAGAGGCATTTCGTCCCTTGGAGCTGGTTGAATTTTGAAGGCAGTCTTCTTGGCGGAAAAATGTCCTCCACAAGGCCCATCGTGACAGGTTAGGAGGATGTCAAAGGCTTCCTCCTCCCTTACACAACACCTTAAGATCTGATTGGGGACAAGTTTGAATAGGTTGCCCCCGATCCAAGTGAATGAGGCACTCTTCCTCACGATTCTGCTCTTCTCCTTTGAGGATAGATGCGGAGGGAACTATGCTGAGACCAGATAGTTTGCTATATCAGAAAACCACAGAGAGAGTACTGAGATAGAAAACAGATGTTCATCTGGCATCTGGTCATCCACTGTTCCTTCTTCACCTGCGGGAAAATCCAATCTAGACAAGAAGTCAACAACAACATTTTCTTTACCTGGTTTGTCAATGATAGTCAAATCAAACTACTGCAACAAGAGTGACCATCTAATAATACGAGCATTCACATCAGGCTTATTCATTAAATATATAATTGTAGCATGGTCAGTATGTACAAATGTTTGATAGCCAGTGATGTAGTATCAGAACTTGTTCAGGGAATGGACCATGGCCAGGAACTCTTTCTCAGTTACAGTATAATTCATTTCTGCCTTGGATAAGTTTTTGCTGACAAAGTATATGGCATATGGAAGTTTTTCTTCAAGTTTTCCTAAGGCTGCCCCTATGGCTTTGTTCGAGGCATCAGTGTTGATGTGGAAAGGTAGGGCCCAGTTTGGGCCTCTCAAAATTGGGGTGGACACCAACTTATCCTTTAATTCGTTCAGGGCCCTCTGACAATCGTCTGTCCATTTAAACTCAACATCTTTTGCTAAGAGGCCAAACAATGGCGAGGCTAGCTTACTGAAGTCTTTAATGAATCTTCTATAATATCCCACTAAGCCTAAGAAACTCCGAACATCTCTTACCTTCTGAGGAGGTGGAACCTTTTTGATGATAGCAATTTTATTAGGATCCACCTGTAATCCTAGGCGAGAAATGGTATGACCTAACACAGTCCCTTCAGTCATCAGAAATTCACATTTTTCAGGGCTGAGGGACAAGTTCATCTCAATGCACTTTCTTAAAACGTTTCCCAGGTTAGACAAGGCTTCTTGGAAGCTAGACCCGTAAGGAGTAAAGTCATCCATATAGATTTCCACCGAATCATGAACCAACTCGGCAAAGATGCTCAATACAGCTCTCTGGAAAGTGGCAGGGGCATTGAATAGCCTAAAGGGAAGGACTTGGTAGGCAAAGGTTCCCCATGGACAAGTGAAGGTGGTCTTATCTTGGTCCTTCGGGCTGATTTGGATCTGATTATACCCACTGAACCCATCTAGGAAAGAGAAAAACTTCTTTCCTGCCAGTCCATCCAACACTTGAAATATGAAAGGCAGAGGGAAGTGGTCTTTCTTGGTGGCTTTGTTCAGTTCTCTATAGTCCACACAGATTCTCCACTTCCCATTTTTCTTGGGTACCAACACCAGAGGGGAAACCCATTCGTTGTCCGATATGGGGTAGATGAATCCTGCATCCAACAATTTTTGCACTTCTTCTTTAAAAATGTTCTTAAGGGCTGGATTCATTCTCCTCTGAGGTTGCCTGACTGGATTGCAGTCCTCCTTAATGTAAATATGATGGGTACAGACCGAGGGATGGATTCCTTTCATTTCCTTGTAGCTCCAGGCAAAAGCCTCCAAATGGTGGGTCAAGAGGCTACATAGCTCCTTTTCCTCAGAGGGAGAGAGGGAGGAGCTGATCTTTAAAGTTCTTTGAGGGCAAAACTCCACATTCTTAACTCTGGGAGTGGTCAGATCAGTCGCACATAGGTCCACTAAAGCATTGGCTTGGGTATCTTCCACCAACTCTTCCAAGGATAGTGCACCAGGGGGAGGATTTTGGATGAAGTTCTCAATCAAATCATCCTCGGTTTGAGGACCTCCCCTGGTGGCCTCTACTGTGCATAATGGTGCAGAGTATACCTCATCCTCTTCTCCTTCTTCCAACCAGAGGGGTAATTCATGTTCTAGCAGAGGTTGGGCAGGAGGGTATAGGACCAACTGTTTAGACATAGGCCCATTTTTGATGGTCATGCTTCCTGCTCGACAGCTGATGTAACCATCCGCAGTAGCCAGCCAAGGCCTTCCCAAAATGAGGGGATATCCCGTGAGTTTTTCCTTTGGCTGAAGGACCAAAACGTCCACAGGGTACTCCTAGGAGTCAACAGAGACTAGGACATATTCCACAATCCCTTTGGGAGTCACGGTGGAGCGGTCTACCAATTGCAGCACTGTCGAGGTCTTCCTTAAGGAACTCTGAAGGTTGAGCTTAAGCATGGTTTCCCTGGTCATCACATTAATGGTGGCCCCTAGATCAATGAAGGTGTGGGGTATGATGGTGCCATTGATGTGGACATCAACTACAGGACTCCCAGGGTCCAAATAATTTGGACATATTACTTTCCCCAACATGAGATCGGACAGTTGTCCTATGACATTGATGGTTGAGGCATCTCTCTTTCGCCTACATGGGTTCCTGAAACACTTCTCCTTAATCAATTTGTTGTATATCGGTACATCTTTTATGGCCTGGAGAAGTGGTATTTTCACACACAACTGCTTGAGTTCCCCCAGAAGCTCATTCTCTTCTGGTTTGGGTTGTGTGGTTACTGTGAGTCGCTTAGGAAAGGGTGGAATGGCTTGGGGTTCACTTTCCTGTTTCTCTTCCTCCTCCTCTAGGGGAGGAGATTCGCGCTCTGGAAGGACCTTCCCAGATCGCAGGTTCATCTCCTGGATCTCCATAGCATAGGTAGGGCATGTTTTCTCCCCAGTATATACCTGCTGGACCTGTCTATTCTTGGGGTTCGGGTTCGGTTGAGCATGCATCTGGGGTTGTCTTGGAGGAGCAGGAGGTAATGGTTGTGGTTGAGCCAGTGGTGGAGGCAAAATGGTGAGAGGAGTGTTGTACTGGGGCCTCCACCCTGGTTGAGGTGCATTCCACTGAGGTTGTGGCTGGGCATGTGAGTGAAACGAATGAGAAGGAGGTTGAGTATGGTATGGAGATGGATAAGATCACGGAGGAGGTGTCGACCAGGAAGGATGAGCAGGGGGGCCCCGAGAAGGTATATGAGCGGATTGGTTGGAGTTATAATAAGCTTGGGGTGTCCCTTGCATCCCTTACTGGTAAGGTCTGGGTCCATGTGGCCTCCTCTGGTTGAGGAAGTAGAGAGGTTCAGTAGCCACCTCAGCCCCTAGATACATGGCTTTAAATCCAGGCAAGGTAGGGCATTGGTTAGTGGGGTGGTCTTCCTCACAAATGAAACATACCTTTACTGAGTGCAATGGGCACTCATTCTTGGGATGCTTCCTCATGCATCTAGGACAAAAAATGACCAAAGCCCTCTCAGCTACCTCTTTCTTTTGCTGGATTCGGAAGGTATCAAGTTGCATGGCAATAGTCTGTCTCATCTCACTCTTGAGGTCTTCCATCTGGTTAGCAAACTCATGCTTGGAGAAGGTGGTACTAGTTGAAAGATGATTCCCCCTACCTCTCTTCCGGGCCGCCCTAGAATGGTTTCTAAACCGGTCTTTATGTCCTCATAAGGTAGTTGGTAGATGTCTCCTCCAGCCAGCATGTTAAGGGTGTCCAGAAGGTCTTCAGGGACTCCTCGAAGCAGAACCAGCTTCAGAGATTCCGGGTCAAGTGTGCACCTGGCCCGTTTATAACTGAGTTGGAACCCTTCCTCGTAATCTTCTAAAGATTCATCGCTTCCCATGGTCATTCGAAAGATTTCTCCCTTAGTTTCCTTGGATCTACAGTAGTCCCGGTATTTGGTATTGAAAGCTTGCTGCATCTGAGCCCAAGTGGTGATACTGTTTCCAGGTAACCCCATGAACCAGCGTAATGCTGCATCCTTGAGGGTAGAGGGAAATAGTTTCAACTTTTGCTCATCCTCAGCATAGTCATAAGTTCGACAAAGGACAAAAAACTCAAACAGGAAGGCATCAGGGTATTCAGTAGTCAATCCATGGAAGTGAGGTAAAGCGGAGGGGCTTATGTTTTTCATTTTCATGTCTCCATTGGTATCTTGGATGGGAAAGGCACCTTCTATTCTCTCATCTTCTCTTCTACCGTTTCGGTTTTCAACCATGGCTTCAGATGGAGTGTTCCCTAACTCTTCTTCTGTTATAGGATCTTCATATATCTCAGGGAGTTCACCTATAGGTTCTTCTGGCTCACTGTCACCAGAGAAGAGAGAAGGTTGACTCAGTGATGTGGTGGGGGTGTTGGGTAAGAATTTGCTAGTTTTATATCTGTTCCTATGAGGCATGAAATGGAAAGACTTTTGATTGCTTTTGTTTTTCTTCTTCTAGTACCTGCAAAACTAAAATAGATTGAAATACAACTAACTATCTTGCTGAAATGAAAATGTGGAATTGAAATGAAAGCACGAAAGGACTAATCTATTTTTCTCAAATGAAATTGTAGGAACTAAATGCTAGTCTACCCTTGCTGAATTGAAACGCTAATCTATGCTTTCAGAATTGAAATTGCGGAATTGAAATGCTAATCTATGAAAGCAGGAAATATCTACTCTACTTTTGCGGAAATGAAATGAAATAAACTACTTAGCAGAAGGTTGTAGGAGAAAATAGAAGAAAAGAAACAATCACCAATACTCTGATGCTTCCCTAGCAACGACGCCAAAAAGATGGTGGGCTCCAGTATTGCAGCAATAATGCTGCAACTTCTGGGACTCCCTTCTTTACCTTTATCAACCGGATAGTTCGTAACAAACTTGGAAGCGACGGTGTTGTAAGCACAAGTACTAGCTTGTGCCGCAGCTGTCACTTGGTCAGCTGGCACAAGCCCGCTAGGGGCTTAAGCCAACTTCTATGAAGGGGCTTAAGCTCTTAGAAGAAGCTTTTTAACTGATGGATGAAAGCTAACTCAAAGGAAGCTAATCTACTTGCGGAAAGAAACTGAAAGCCAAAAAGTAACGCAAACCCTAATTCTACCACCTAGTCCTACTGATGCAAAGGAGAGAATGAAAACTACTGGAAGGGATGAAATTACTTCTATGAAGGTAAAATACATGTGTCTAGACTACCTCTACCTGAAGAAAACATCTTTTTGTATTTTTGAATAAGTTATTAGAATTATCATGCACGTGCTTTTAACTAGCTTTTTACTATGCAGGGGTGGATCAAGGAGGAGAAATGCTTGGAAAAGGTTGGGAAGGTTCAGAGAGGGTCTAAGGAGTCCCTAACACCCTTCCGAAGAGTTTCACAAAGTTTTTCTATCAAGAAACCTCATTTTTGAGCTTCTATAGGAAGTCTTCAGGGGTTCTACAGGATGTTCAGAGATTTCTACAGGATGTTCAGAAATTTCTACAGGATGTTTAAAAAGTGGATTCTAGAGGATGGGTGAATGAGGGAAGATGCATGAATGGATAGGGAGGTAGGATAGGGGCCTGGAGTGACCCAAGGATTGGTGGATGGAGTGGTTAGAGGGTGGAGAAGGCTGACTTGGCTTAAAGAATGCTAAGACAATGATGGAGCAAGAAGGTAGGGTTACGTGGGCAAAAGAACAGGTGTGAGATGAGGAACCTAGCTAGGAGATGGAACATCTGGCTCTGATGAAGCTTAGGCAGATGAGAGAGTGGTAGAGATGCCCTGCACGGTGTACATTTAACCGAATCAACAAAGTCTTACAAATAATCAAAGTCCTAGCTAATATAATCCAACTGTCAATAAAACGAATGAACAACAACTTTATTTGGAAAGAAAACCATGTACATCAATCATGCAAAGAAATATTTCAGAGATCTGAACCCATAACTAACTTCTGCAAATGAAAATAGTACACTAAGGATTGCATGGTCAAGCAAACTAGTGTTTTTGTTGGGGCAGCACTGTTTCTTCAATTCCGTCCCCGGATCCAATAAGGATTGGGGGAAATTGAGAGTGTTGTTGACCCTTTTCTTGGAGATTTTTTCCTGTTATTATCCTACCAATCTATTTTAAACATCTGAAGCAATTCTATTCATAAACAGTGACCTATTTAACCAACACAACTAAATCTGCCCAACAGAAATACGTTTCAAATGCATAAAAGGAAAACAATGATGCATAAGGGAAAGGTAACAGTACAAAAAGGAAGCCCTAGGCTCTCAGGTTGGGCCCAACCCTGAGAGCTATGGCTCCTATAGGAAACTCATAGTTGATATAAAATCGGACTACTTCTGATTATCAAAAAATAGTCATAAGTCAAGAGTTATGCCAAAATGGCTACAAGAGAACAAAGTAAATATTAACAGCACTGTAGTGCAAAATATGAAATGGTTTCAAAAGTATCTTATGAAGGCTAAGGCCTTAACATTTATACACCAAGAGGGCCCTAGTTGGCCTCCTAAATCTATGGGACTTGGCTATCCAAACTGTGAGTAGACAGCCCCTTCCAAAATCTACTTCGCTGCCTTCTAGATCCGGTTTTGGTGGCCTTTGGAGCTCGGAGATGGGGGTGAAGATCCCGAGGAAGGGCTATTTAATGTCATAGACAACCCCCCTATGAATCCTCACCTCAAGCTTGGCTGTCTTCTAGCCCATGATTGCTCGGTTTTGCTCCAACATGTGTCAAAAAAGCTGAAATGAGCACGTGTTATCCACCTAGGAAGAGTGACTACCCTTATTCGTACAAATGACATAATCATACTGAAAAATAGTGCATAAGCTATGAAAAATGAAGGATTGAACAAGGACTGAACAAGGATAACTAGGCCAAATGAGCCCAACAAGTTACCAAATTTGGGGCTCATCAGTATGGTTATGGTAAAAGACTTCTGGGATCAAGGAAGGAAAAATGGAAAATGGAGGGAGTGGAAGGATCTAGGATACAGTGATGAAAACCAACTGAAAACCAAGGTAGAAGCCCTCACCCAGGAGCTCGAGCATAGAAGGATTCTTGTCTCTTCCTCAACATGTCAATTAAAATGGGGAAAGAACACTAAAGGCAACTTTAACCTCAAAGAGACCAAATGAGAAGTCACAGTATTTAACTTTGTGAATCCTGATAAGATCTAGAAGAAACTTTGGCAAAGTCCACATTGGATGAAAATAAAGCTTTTCATATGGCTAGTGCACCAAAGGAAGATCTTAACTTGGGAGAATGTCCTCAAGAAAGTCTTCTTTTGTCCTTCCAGGTGTTACCTTTGTGGCACGCATGAGGAGATGATTGAACACCTTCTTAACCTCTGTCCTTTCACTTCAAAGTTGTGGGACTGGGTGGCTGCTATCTTGAGACAAACTGATAGAGTTAGTCTCAATATATCCAACACTCTAAAGGACTGGAGGAAGAACTTCACAGGGAATGAGATAGTTAATAAAGCTTGGATTCTGGTTCCAAGTTTTGTCATGTGGCATGTGTGGAAAGAACGCAACGGACGAATCTTCAAAAACAAAACTCATAGGCCCCAACACATAAGTGAGCAAATTCTAAGGCAGCTCAAAGACACAGTTAGAAGCTTGTTGAGGACCCTTCCTAAAGATCCTCCCCTACCCCATGAGGAGAGAATTTTACTTCACTTGGGGCTCTAGTTTATTAATCCTTTAGGCATAATAAAAATAGTGAACCTTCTAAACACATGTGCTACCATCTGGAAGCCTCCTCCTTATGGTTTCTTAAAAATCAATATTGATGGAGCAGTTAAGGGCAACCTAGGATTAGCGGGCTTTGGGGGTGCCATAAGAGACAATCAGGGAAAAATACATATGATCTTCCATGGCCACTTGGGGAAGGCTACAAACAACATGGCTGAGCTCATGGCATTAGAGAAATTCTTGGAAATCTTGGTGAATTCAGGTTCACACAATGTTATAATTGAAGCAGATTCGGAATTAATTATTAGAGTGGCTAAGAAGATTAATAATGGAACTTCTCCAGATAAAGTGTCAAAGCACTGGACGCTCTTGCAGGTTTTTTACCACATCTATTCTCACATCCAAACCCTCAAAACTATCAGATTTACTCATGTGAAAGGGAAGGCTAATATGTTAGCAGATTAGTTGGCGAATGAAGGAGTCACAAATAGGGACAGGGATTCTAAGTATGCTTGGGATTTGCTTCCCCCAGGTAAATTGCGGGAGGACTGTCTATGTAATGCTACCTAGGATATGGAACTATGGACTAACAGGGAGGATCAGAGGAACCCTGAAGACTAGCAGGAGGTTGGAGGACTCCATACATTCCAACCCACCATGGTTCAATGATTCTCCAAGGTCAGGATTCCCTTTGATGGAATGAAGAATAATTTGACTTGGGTTGTTCCATAAGGTAGGTTAGCCCTCATCATTTGGCTCAGGTGGTGGTTTACAGAGAATCCAAGTGAACGTGATTGGCTCAAGTACTGCCCGTAGAAGGAATTAAGGGAAAAAATGTGGCAAAATGTCAGCTGGGTTTTCACGCGAGTCAACCGATCCAATACCACAAGCAGTATATCAGGCGGGGTCTAAACGGTTTCCATTTTTTCTGTGGTTGGCTCTGATTCCACTCTTTGAGAGACACGTTGCAGAACGAGGAGAGAGAAAACTACCCTCATCGGGTGATTAACTCTCGCGTTTCTCATCCTTCCGATGTCCATGTTGACTGTTGGATCTTAATCAGTGGATCAATAGTGGTGATTGTGTGTGCAAGTTGGTCAGACCCAAAAAATATCTAGAGTGTTATGCTTTAACTTCTTTCGTGTCCATTTGTCCATTTGTCAGTTTGTCAGTTTTCAGTTTGACTTGTCGTGGGACCTCTTGTGGATCCATGGCGGGTTTTGGACTTGCCCTCCAAGGTTTACTATGCTCCTTATGCTTTGTCTGGTGGCTCTCCCCTATTTTCCGGTTTATGTTCTCTTAATTTTGGGAGATTGGTTTGGTTTGGCTTGCCCGACTGACTGTTGAACTCTCGCAGAGCGGGTGTGGCTCCTTGTAAATGATGCATATTTGACTAAGTTTAATATAAGGTCCTACTCTTACTTGACCAAAAAAAATAAACACAAAGGAACAATAAACCCAAAGGATTAATACTAAAACCCAAAGGATTATGAAGATAAAGGAATAATATTAAATAAAAGGGACTAAATATATAAACCCAAGGCATACAAACCCTAACATAAATATGAAATATACTAAAATAAACATGGTTGAATTAATAAACCCTAATAATTAATATTTTAAACTCAAGGGATTAATAAAAATGGATTATTAATACTATAAACCAAAGGAAATAGTAAACCCAACCGTTTAATATTAAAAACCCAATGAATTATTGAACCCAAGGGATGAATATTAAAAACCTCTGGGATCAAAAAGCACAAAAGATCAATATTACAAACACAAGAGATTAATAAGGCTGACCATGATTGATATTATAAAGGCAACCTAATAATAAACCCAAGGAATTATGAACCCAAGGGAATAATATTAAAACCAAGATACTAATATTATAAACCCAACATTGGTAAACCCCAATATACATATTAGAAACACTAAAATAAACATGGTTTATTTTCATGGTGAGACAATCATTGTCACAATGTGACATTCAACCATGGTTGACCATGGTCGGATATGATTGATAATGGTTGACCATGATTGATAATTTAAACCTAAGGGAATAATAAACCCAAGGGATTGATATTATAAACCCAAAGTAATAATAAACCCAAGCGATTAACACTAAAACCCCGAGGGAATAATATTAAACCCAAGGGACTAATATTGTAAACCCAATGTATATAAAGCTTGAGACAAATATTATAAACACTAAAATAGACATGACTGGCCATCATTGTTTTTCAAATTGAGACAATCCTTATCACAATTCCATGTTGGACCATGTTTGATCATGGTTGACATCATAATAAACCATCATTGAATGAGGAATAATAAACCCAAGCGATTGATGTTGGACAATGGTTGACCATGGTCGAACATGGTTGTTTATTGGTGGCTATTGTTGAATAATATTAAACCCTATGAATATGAACCCTTAGATCAATAAACTGAAAGGATTGATATTATAAACCTAAAGGATAAAAATTATAAACCCAACACGTATAAACCCTAAAATAAACATGGTTGGCCAAGGTTGATTTCAATATTAGATTAGTCTATTGTGATACATAATCATAAATAGTTGGACAAATATTTCACCCTTAATATTGGGGTTTTATAAAACAAAGAGATTATTAATATTACAAACCCAAGGAATTAATATTATAAAAACAAATGATTAATAAATGGAAGGGATCAATATACCCACGGAATCAATAAACCCAAGGAGCTAATATTAAAAACCCAAACAATTAATAAACCCCACAAATTAAGTTTTTAAGGTCACGGGATTAATAAAACCAAAAGATTAAATGATAAACCAAAGGAATTATTTATATTAAAAACTTGAGGAATGAAGAAACCCAAGTATTTGATATTATAAACCTAAGGAATTAATAAACCCAAGGGTTCAAAAATGGAAAGGGATCAATAATAAAAATAGAAGGAATTAATAAAATATAGGAATTAATATTTTAAACCCAATGGATTGATCAACCCACGTTAGTATGAATATTATAAACCTAAGGGATCAATACACCCTAGGGATTGTTAATATTATGAAAGCAACACATTAATAAATTGAAGGGATAAACATTGTAAATGTAAGGGATTAATATTAAACCTTAAGACTATTATTTAAACCTTAATAATGTGATTATTAAACCAAAGGGAATAAATGGTAAACCGAAGGATTTATTAATATTACCAACTTAAAGAAAAAATAAACCCACGGATATAGTAAACCAAACCTAAGCCCTAAATCCATGGCATCAATATTATAAACATAAATAATGCTATAACACAAAACAATAATAAAAAACATAAACCAAAACCAATATAAGAACCACATTGCAAACCTTAAAGCATTAAAACATGATAAATCATCACCACATTAATAATAACACATTTATATCAATGCGTTATAAACAATAAATAAATTTTAAGTGATAAATACATTGATATCAATACATGAATGTATTCATGGTATAAATCTCAAGAATATTGATATCAACACCTAGAAGATGAAAGACCAACAATAATATTATAAATGTAAACAATATTTTTATCTATGAAAGACATGAACAAAGTGAAGGGATCCACACAAAAGACTACAACAATCACAAATGCAAGAGAAAAAGATAGAATCGTAACACTCCCATTGGAGTAAAGGAACATAAATGCAAAAGACACATCTAAATTGCACACATTGGATTTAAAGAAGAACAACGTAATAGGACATTGTACGACCATAGATATAAAATTTTCTACATAAAAACAACAATGAGCAAAAAAAATCAATTTCGCCAACATTGAAACCACAGAATGAACATTGAGTCTTAAAATATACTTTTTGTTTTCTTTACATAAAATAATTCCACTACAAAATTGAACTTGAAACACTCCATCAAAAGTCATCTATGGAGTGGCCTCTTCCAAAATACCACGAGACCAATGACAAAAGAAGCACCAATTCAAATCAACGAGATAATGATCACGATACTTAACGCTTTCCAACCCATTCCTTCTTGTTCTCCTCTCAGACTCCATCTGGTGCACAACAAGTATTCTACATGTGTTTTCATTTCATCTAGCTTACGAATATGATCATCAATAAAAGCAGGATGGAACCCATGTTTTCTATCAAACTTGTTCCGAAGAAATAAAGGAAAACTTATAACTCCAACAATATCACGCATTGTTCTGGAATAATAGATGACATCATTATTGTCCATATCTACATTTGAAAGACAAAAAAAAAAATCAATAAAGACATGCACAAATAAATAATGACACACACACACACACACACACACACACACACATATATATATATGTATATCCATAAAACATAACACCCCATTTGTATTTATGTTAAAAAACTAAATGTTATAATGTTACATGAAAAAAAAATCTAGTGTTACATGAACCAAATGATATAAAAAATTCTACAAATATAAGCCTCATTTCACAATACACTAGAAAAAAACATGGAAATAGAATAAAAAAATGGCCAATATTCAAAAAATGAATATTGGCCATGGTGATGGCCAGTATTCAAAACCTCCATTGTTGCATTTCATGATTTAATATGAATCCACAATATTAATATCAATATGAACCAGTGATAAAAATGATTTTGAATTATTGGTTCATATAACTCATTGCTTATGTGTGAATGGTCTGTTGCAAAGAAAAAAACAATAGGCACTTTAAAAAAAAAAGTAAATTGAACAACATTAAAAACGATGTAAACAACCTTCTCGAATATTACTACGAATATGATGAATTTATTTATCTCATAAATATATGAAAACGATTATTATATTAAAAGTAAATGAAGAGGACAATAAAAGCAATTAAAAAAACATACTATGAAAAGGTCAAAATTTTCATAGTTGTATGTCATAATGATATGGACTTTAATCGCTCCTCTTCTTTCTTTTTAATTGTAACATATGCACTATCTTTCATCTTGGCATAACGTTGAAAAGAGAAAGGCAGTGCAATGCATAAACCATCTATTGATTTCATTCTTGATATGGTTGTGAAGCTAATCCCTTGCTTCTCTTTATTCCCAATATCAACTAATGCTTGGTCTAAAATCAATCCCTATGACTTGTGGATTGTAAGAGCCCATGCCATCTTCAAAGTATTTTTTTTCAATTTCCTCTTAGCACTAGTGTGATAGGGATAATGTTTGGATTGATTGCATCAAATGGAAGACCATCATACTTATCAAAAACAACAATTGTGAACATTTGGAAGTTGAGGTGGCTTACAGGTAGGAGTATAAAATATATCCTTAACATAACCAAGTGCACCATTCACCAAGCTAGCTTCAACCCATAAATTACATGTCAACATAACACGTTGACAATGACACAACAAAATTTCATGGTCCAATTGAACATCATCAACACCGATGATTTCTAAACACCTTGAATGCTCATCAACACATTGTGCAATTGGAGGATTTAATGATTTTAACATATGCCTGTTATAGAAGGAGACCAAATTATTTGTTGGAAACATGTGGACTGCTGCATTAAATAAATATCTTTCTCTAGGATGCAACCTCATATTAGCCTATGACATAAGAAACTCCCAATCCTCAAGAACATGTTCTACATTCCTTATGTTATTGAGGACCCTATGAAAACAAGACTGTTTCTCATTATTCCCTTGTTAGAAAAAGATTGTGTCAAGAGTGACCACAATGTTGAATTGGTTCCACAATATTCTCCCTAATGTATTACCTACATACAAAGGCTTATCTCTCACACGAGGCAATTGGCCAAGGTCACCCACAAGAATGATGGATCTGCCACCAAAAGGACAATTATTTTTCTCTAGAAATTCTTCTCGTAATTAAGCATCTATTTTCAAAAACAACCTTGATCCTAGAATTCTCTTTTCATCAATCAATATACATATAACTTGTTGCATTTCTTCTTGGAATACTACAACTGACTGCCCTTCTAATGGCTACATAGCTTTAATTGGAATTTTTTGAATTGAGTATATTGTTTTTTTATGTATATTAAAAGTAGTTATTCCTGTTGGGGCAAGAAAAAGAAAAGGGATTTTTCCATTAATTCATGAATTGGAAAGAGCTTCAAAAATAAAATGCATAAGGTAAGACTTCTCAGTGCCCATAGTGCCCCAAAAAATCATAAGAAGAGCTTCACAAATCTCGTATTCTGCAAAGTTCCTTAAAACAATTTTAAAAGTAATTTGTTTCTTTTCTGACAAATAATCTAGAGATGCAAATGTTCTATTTGAAAGGTCAACAATATCACCCCTTGATTTTTCATTCCTTATAAAATTAATAGCTTCTTCTACAACATCATCAGAAATAGTTGTACTTTCCCAGGCAAAGGATATATAAAATTTCCTTCGACCAAGGGTGTGAAGATTAGAAACATTCACATCATTTGGTGGAATCAAGTGAGAGAAAATCTGCCATTCTTGAAAATCATCTTCAAGATTCATTTCTTGGTTAGAAAAATTACCATCTAGTTCATATTCAATATTTTCTATAATTGATATATTTCGATCAACATGATCTGCTCGATATCGAAAATTCCTCCAACTTTCAATAATAATTTTAGCTGAAAGGCCAATTTCTGCAGGAATGTCACGAAATGGCTTGTACAAGAGAAATTATGTCCAACAAAAGGTTTCAAATTCCTTTGAAGCCTCACTAGGAATAGAATAAAACTGTGGCCAAGCCTGAATAATAACATGAACATCTCTAGGCTTCCATGGATCTTGTTTACACTTGCTATCAAATGTCCAAGATCTTGTTGTTTCTATCAAATATAGATGTTCAAGGAAAAAAGGCATCTTTTGATAATGTTGAACAAAATTATTATCATATGAACATTGCAAGCCATCCCTTGAGATTTTCCTAAAAACCTTTCTTCCAACATTTAATGAAACAAAATTTTTACTACAAACAACAATATGTAGCTTAAGAAACATATGGCACGTTTCTTGTGCTCCAATGTCACGGTCAATAATCGTTTCTGCAAGAAACCTTCTATATGCACATAAAGAATGATCCTCACAGCCAATAGAAAATGAAATTCTAGTTAACATATGATGATAACTTCTAGACCTTTTTTATGCTTTTGATGCATACTTAGCAATATATTTCAAGACAACATAGCGAGAAAGCACTGGCTGACAATCAACATTTGCATGCCACATTTTTGGAAGGTCAATGTTATGTACATTAAGCCTGTCATCATTTCTTGCTAGCTCATATTTCTTTCCTCCTTGATCATATATGAACAATCTTGATTCATCACAAAGATCCCATGGATCATTGTACCGACATGTCAAAATAGCGCCCTTTTTGCAAAAACAAGAATCTATAGTACACTTTATGTGCCTTTGGAAACTATTTAAAATTTATTCATAAACATTATGAGGATTACAAGAGAAAATTTGACCAGTATTCAATAGGCAAGGGTAATCATTGAGGACTTGTGGAACCATTATGTTGCGACAAGGTATGTCATGTCGATTCCATGCAGCGACATATTTGTCAAAGAATATCTTTGCAAGTTGTACATCAGAACCATTTGACCAATCAATTATTTCCATGTTAGGAGTGCCTTCTAACCATAGGAAACCATGGATATGTGCTGAAATTCTATGTTTCCACTCATATTTGGAAAAAAATGAAGATATAGTTACTAAAAAAAATATAAATAGAATCATAATAAAATTTTACAAAGTATAGAAAACAAATTCAACAACACAAACTTGTACCAGAAGTCTTTAGCTTTAAGATATTTTTGGATAACTTACTCTCGAAAAATATTGAATCTATGGTGCATAAGTGTGGCAAAAATATGAGGGTACTGGATAACATTCTCAATTTTCGTATGATTCTCATTTAAAGAAGGACAATGTGAATGTATGGGCATGAGGTTATGCAACTCTCGCCACTTTTTGTCAGCTGCACTCAAAGTAAAAAATATAGATGGACATCCTAACTGAGTAATCATGTCAGTAAATTCAGCTCAACACTTAGTCTAGTATGCCCTTGTACCTCTCATAGAAGAACCAAACCGCATAAGATGTTAAACCAAATTATTATCTGGTAAATCAGATAATTGGTGAGGAAACTCTTCAATTGTTGTAGGTGAGTTGCCATGTAAATGTTTCTTTGCAAAAACTGCAACAGTTGCTTGGCTCTGATTCATCATTATCATGTTCAATAGGTAAAATCGAAAGTGAGGATGGATTCTGAATCTCTCATCATAGTATCTAAGAAGATGCAATGCATACTCATGAAGTTCAACACTGCAAATACATGGTTGCAACCAATCAACATCACTAGTGGGGAATAATGTTGGGAATTGCATATCTAATAACACATCTGTATTATATTCATTCATTGGAGAGGTTGCAATACTGGGCCTATCCATGTCTTGAACATGTGAAGAATAAACATCATTAAGAAATGATCTAATTTCTTCCAATTCTCTTCGTTCATTTGGTAGGAAAGCAACAAAAGAAGAAGGATGAGAGGGAAAATTCTCATCAAGCAACCCTTCATTATTAGTTTCATTGATCTCAGATTCTTCAATATCACAATCGATAAATTTAATCCTGGAGGAGACATCTGTTGATATTCAGAAAGAGATTTCACTAAATCACAGTCAATTACAACATCTTGATAGTATTGATCATGTTGGATTTTTAAAAGCAATAAATCCATCACTCGATATATTTTGACATAACATTCATAATATTTTGTTACGAAAACAACTCACAAAAAGATAGAAAAGATAGATCAATGCCTTAGGAATAAGCCTCTTCGAGGGGGCAACCTCCTTTACATTACACAAATGAACAATTCTTAGATGATTCAAATGACAAAACCTGTTTTCTATATATAGGAGTCTAAGAGGTCACAATATAACCAAATAGAACATAACAATAATAATATAAAGGCACAAAAATAACAATAGTGGGATTCTATGAGGCACAATAATAACAATATGGAGACAATAGGGGCACAACAATAACAATAAGGAATACAACGACAATAGTAATGGGGGAATCACTAGTATTATAGGGATCTAACACGCCCCTCTCCTTCAAAAAATTGTTTTCCTCAATGCTTGAGTAGTTTTGGATGCTTTTGAATAAAATTCTCATCCTCTGATGTGGAATCTTCAATGGAAAAGTTCTCCCACTTGATGGGATACTTTGAAATTGACCAATTTTGTAGCTATCGAGTTCTTGTTTCTTTGACTACTTTAGGTTCCAATATGATATTTCCTTCCTCATCAAGTTCTGCCAATATTGTTTGAACTGGAAGCTTGTCACCTATAACCTTCTTTAAGTATGAAACATGGAAAAGTGGGTGCACTTGGGAAGCTACAGGAAGCTCCAATTTATATTCAATAGTAGCTATCTTTTACAACACCTTGTACAGACCATAATACTTTGGTGATAACTTATTATCCTTCTAAGCTTGCTTGAGGGACATTTGTTTATATGGTTGTAGCCATAGGAATACCCAATCACCTACATCAAAACGTCTTTCACTGCAATGTTGATCTGCCTGCTATCTCATTCTTTATGAACGAAGGTGAGGTTATCCTTTAAGAGTTGGAAAACTTGTCTTTGAGGTTTCTGCGAGTCTCATGATTATTTAGATAAAAAATAAACCTAATGCGATGTATCAGGAAGATAATCTAAATAGTTGGAGAACCTGTTGTTGATTCTTGATGTGATCTTTTACTGCTAGAACCTTAGAATTTTCTCTTAAATATGATGTGATGGATGGTGGATGATATCCATAAAGTGCCATAAATGGGGTCATTTTGTTGCAGTATGGAGGGAAGTGTTATACCACCACTCAGTTAGAGGCAACCATTTGACCCATTGTGTCTGCTTATCAGATACAAAGAAACAAAGATATCCTTCCAAACATTTGTTTACTATCTCAGTTTTCCCATCAGACTGAGGATGATAAGATGAACTATGAGCTAACTAAGTACCAAGACAAGAAAATAATTTTGTCCAAAAATTTCTAGTGAAAATGGGATCTCTATCGCTTACAATAATCTTTGGATTTCCATGTAGCTTTTTAATTGTTTTCGTAAATGCAGTAGAAACGGTACTCACTTTAATGGATGAGATAATGCACAGAAGTGTGCATACTTGGTAAGTCTCTCAACTACCACAATGATAACACTCTTTCCTTCACACTTGGTTAAACCTATAATAAAATCCTTTGGAACTTCCTCCTAACATTGGCTTGGAATGGATAAAGGTTGTAATAGTCCTGGGGTCTTAATTGTTTCAACTTAATTTTGTTAGCAAACAAAACATTTTGCTACAAAATTTTGAATATCTGATTTAAGGTCATCCCTAAAAAAATCCTTCTTAACCTTGTGGTGGGTTTTTAGAAATGTTGAGTGCCCTCCTAAGGGAGAGGTGTGCAATTCCTTAAGAATATTTTGTTTGATTTGGGAAGTCTTACATACGTATAACCGATCCTTGTACCATAACGAATCATTTTTCCAGCTAAATGTATCAGATGTACCGGCATCTTGTTGTATCTTTTGAATGAGGGCCCACACTTCCTCGTCATTATTTCATTCATCCCTTGCTTCTTTTATCCAATCTGGTTGGATAATACAAATGGTGCAAAGAAATGCTTCAACATCCTCATCCTTTCTTCAGAGTTCATCTACGACAACATTTTTCTTCCCTTTTTGTAGATGATTTCAATGTCATAACCCAACATCTTTGTGACCCATTTTTTTTGCTCTTTTAAAGATAATCTTTGTTCTAAAAAGTATTTAAGACTATCATGATCTGTTTTTACCTTGAAGTGTCTTCCCATTAGGTAGGTTTCTATTTCTTAAGTGCATGTAGTATTGCCAACATTTCCTTCTCATAAATAGCTTTGTTTAAATACTTTCCTTTGATTGGACGAATTTCGAAAGCAATGGGTCTTTCTTCTTGCATTAAAACAACACCAATTCCATTTCCTAAGGCATCACATTCCACAGTAAATGTTTCTGTGAAGTCCGGTGTAGCTAAGACTCGTGCTTGGCACATTACCTCTTTAAGATATTCAAAGGCCTTCGTTTCTTCTAGAGTCCATGAAAATGCATCTTTCTTCAATAATGTTGTTAGAGGTGATGCTATTCTCCCATAATTCTTAACAAACTTGTGATAATACCCTATCAACCTGCGAAATCATCGTAAATGCTTTATGGATGTGGGGATTTTCCATTCCTTAATGGTTTTAATTTTGCCAGGGTCTACCTTAACACCTTCATGAGATACAATATAACCTAGATATTCCACCTATTGTACTCCAAATAAACATTTGGATATTTTTTGCATATAATTGTTTCTCCTCCAATAGTTTGAACACCATGTTGGTATGTTGGACATGATCCTTCCAAGACTTGTTTTAGATTAGTATATCATCAAAAAATACTAACACAAATTTTCTAATGAAGGGTTTGAATGGAATTCATCAAACCTTGAAATGTAGAAGGTGCATTAGTAAGGCCAAAAGTCATGACCAAAATTTCATAATGACTCTCGTGAGTTCTAAATGTTGTTTTTTGAATGCCTTCAACCTTCATTCTGATTTGATGATATCCTAAACGAAGATTCAACTTGGCGAAGTAAACTGATCCACACAACTCATCCAATAATTTATCAATAATACGAATGGGAAATTTATCTTTAATAGTGAGCTTGTTGAGCTTCCTATAATCTGGACACATGCGCCATGATCCATCCTTCTTGTGAACTAATACTACTGTAGCATAGAAAGAACTTTGACTAGGTTGAATTATACCAGCCTCTAGCATTTCTGCAACCATTCGTTCAATTTCACTCTTTTAGACATAGGGATAATTGTAAGGTCTAATGTTTGGAGGGGCACTTCCTTGAATCAAATTAATATCATGATCATAATCACGAATAGATGGGAGGCCTTTGGGAGTCTCAAATACCTTGGAATTATTGTCCAAGAATTTCTGGAGATCTAGAGAAATGGATGACTTCGATGTGGGCACCTCTAGTGAACATAATTGTCCAATTATGCCTCATTGTTATTTCTTTAGAAGCTTTTTCATTTTGTTAGAGCTAATTATCTCTCCCAGTTCCCTTCAATACCCTTTAATTCAACTTATTTTCCTTCTAAGGGGAATTTTATGAAAATTTCTTGAATATTAAAAGCTATTATACCTAAGGATTGTAGCCATTGGACTCCTAGTACAACATCAGCCCCACCCATTGGAATGGAAATCATTGGGCTATTCAGTACATATTATCCCATGAATATCTTGATATTATGGCACTTTTGTGACCAATTTATGGTTCATACACTTGCAACCATCACTTGATACTCTGGTGCTGTATATAGGAAGCAATTCAATTCCTTGGCTATGTTACAATGAATAAAATTATGGGTACTTCCCGAATCAATCAACACTATTTCCATTTTCTTCTTGATATGCCCTTCTATCTTAATAGTTTGAGGAGTGGTAATTCCAGCCAATGTAGTAGAAGATATGGTTAGATTCATTTCTTCCTTTTCTAGGGTTTTCTCCTCATGTATATCCTCTTCTTTTGATGTTTCTTGTTCCTTTTCTTCCTCCTCTTCATAATCTATGTAAAATAATTTCTTCTCGGCACACTTATGACATTTAGTGTATTTGCTATCACAACTGTAACAAATCCCTTTTGATATTTTTTCTTCCAATTGTTGTGGTGTCAACCTTGTAGGTTGTGGATGGCTAGGGTCAACAACACTTCCATCTTTATGATTGTGAGTCATAGGCTTCCTTGTTGCCATAATTTTTCTTTCCATTTTTCTTGCCAACCTGAATGCCTTCTCCAATGAATCTGGTTCCCAAAGATGAACCTCATTTTGGATGTTATATTTTAAAATCACTATGAACACATCAATCCTATGCTCCTCTAAAATATCTTTTACCCTTATATTCAATTTTTGGAAGTCCTCAATGTGCTCCATCATTGAATTGTTTTGTTTGAGATTTATCAATTGGCTAAAAAGAGTGTTTCTTTTTTAATCCTCATAATGTGCTATCATTTCATCCATAAGAATAGCACAAGTGATAATTTTTTTACATGATAAAAGCCATTGATACCATACGAACTAATTTTGTTCCAATTCTAAATTTTCAATGCATGCCTTTTGTGTATTTTGCATGTTATGGAGATCGAAAAATTGCTCCATCTGTAGTATCCAAGTTCTGGGATCCTTTCCATCAAAATTCCTCATATCGATATTTAGAACATGTTGGTTCTTCGTTCCAACGTTATAGTCTATAAAATCATGATTAATTTTTATTTTGTTCTCATCATGAGTTTCCTTTATTACCATTTCGCCATTAGTAAGCATTTCTTGTAGGAACTTTGTCAAATATGTCTTCAAATCTTCCATGCCTTTCTTTAAATCATCAATCTTAGCTTCCATGTCATCCATCTTAGCTTCCACATCGTCCATATTAGCTTCCATGTCATTCATCTTAGCTTCTACACCTTTTTTTAAACCATTGATCTTAGCTTCGATGCCATACATCTTAGCTTCTACGTCTTTCTTTAAACCATCCACCTTAGCTTCTGTTACTTTTTGTGCAAGTGAAACTTGTTGCACTTGGTCTCATAATTTTGATATATCATGTTGCATTTCTTCCTCTTCTTCATGAGTCATGCTAGAGCTTTCAAGTTTCTTACTAGGTGATTCCATTTTCTTTCTTCGGGGCATAAATTATTGATAATAATTCTTCACTTTTCCCTTTGATTTCCTTCAAACTATTTTTTCAAACCAAGCTTATGCAAAACTTTAAAAAAAATACACACCTTTTTTCACTTTGTAGGAACTCAATATTGAATCTGATGTATCTCTGTAATTTTGGATCTCCAAGGACTAAAATTTCTTTCTATGGTAACCCTCCGAGTAATATTTCTAACCCCACAAGTCTGATGAATATTAGATTCTCCAATGAAGCGTTATTCCAAATCTCCGATGATGACCTAAGTATAGACTCGTTTAGTAGAGTGAACTTGTACGACATACCGCAAGTCACTGTTTCAACCTTAGCTTCTGATGATGATACCCAAAAAACTACATTCTGTCCTCTTTCTGTAACTTCTGATGAAAATTTAATCTGATGCCCAGAGTGAAAGTTATGACGATTCTCCCAAGGTCACCTATTTGGAATGTAATTCGGGGGTTTGCAAAACCCTAACTTCCTCAGATTATATCTCCGAAAATATAGCAAGACAAGATTTGAAGTTTGGGCCCGAGGTTCAGACCGATTCCTTCTAAAATGGGTTGTTTTTTTATCTTCTGAAACTTTGTATCGAAAACTTTATAGTGAAAATTCCATGACAACCTATTTGGAGCAATGCAACCCTAGAATCCAAAGCTCTGATACCAAATGTTATGGAACCAGCTCACAAAAAGATAGAAAATATAGATCAATGCCTTAGAAATAATCCTCTTCGATGGGGGAACCTCCTTTAGATTACACAAATGAACAATTCTTAGATGATTCAAATAACAAAACATCCTTTCTATATATAGGAGTCTAAGGGGTCACAATATAACCAAAGCCGACATAAAAATAATAATATAAAGGCACAAAAAAGCAATGGTAGGATTGTATGGGGCACAATAATAACAATATGGGGACACTAGGGGCACAACAATAACAATAAGGGATACACCGATAATAGTAATGGGGGAATCACTAGTACTATAGGGACCTAACATATTTAGACTCAGCGACATGTCTCCTCACAATTAGAAAGTCAATATCTTCAATATGTTAGGGAAGACTGTGTACAATTGTAGAAATATATTGAGGAAAGATAATTGTATGACCACTATACTTATATTGCCAAGCTCGAGCATGTGTCACTTTCAAAATAGGATTCACACGTGCTATTATCATTTCTTCAACTTAAGTAAGAACTCTTAAAATATGAGGTTGCACACCAGGATCCATGCTATTATAAACAAAAAACAAATGGGATCCTCTTTCACTGTTACATCGTTTCAAAACAGACCCTTCATAATGTCTCAAAACTTGGATTCTGAGGTATGGTTCTTGGAAAATGTGGCACGTTTGAACAAATGACAAGATATCTATCTTTTCATGAAATCTTTTATACAGTGCAATCATGTTTTCATCCAAATGATTATGATCTCTACTGGTCGAACCATGTTGAAAACCATTTGGAAGAGTAATTTCTTCTAACATGTACTTCAGCTTCAGGAACATGAGATTCCCTTCACAAATTTGAAGCATGTGGAATGGATCTATGATAAGGTCTTTCGAAATTTATGGTCTAAATTTCGCAAACCTAAGAGGATGTAAAGGTCTCTTTGTCATAAAATATTTTAAAATTTAATTTCCAACTAATTATAAATGAAAAAAAATGAAAAAGAATCAAATGGATTTAAAATTTACATTTGTGTCGATTGATGTGGATGAGGGTTATGAGATGGTTTCTCTTGGCTTCTAAGATGAGTGGATGGAACATTTTGGGATGTAGTTTCTATGCCTCTATTCGAATGAGTTGTTTCCTATTTCAAAAAAATAAAATACGTTATAAAAATAAATGTCCAACAAATAAAGATTCAAAAATGGAAAAGAAATCAAATACATTGAGCATCTACATTAGTTTTACAATTTGATGTTTTGGATTCCAATTATCCAACCTAATGAGATGAAATCATGGTTTCTCCATAAAAGGTTACAAAATACAATGTCCAGCCAGTTGTAAATGAAAAAATGAGAAAAATATCAAATGCACTCAACATCTACATTTGTTTGGAAATGTGGATGAACGCTATGAGATGGTTCCTCTTCACTTCTAACATTAGTAAATGGAACATCTACGAAGTTAATTTGTATGCCTCTATTGAAATTAGTTGTGTCATGTTCGAATAAAATAAAATACGCCATAAAATTCAATGTCTAACCAACTAAAAATTAAAAAAGTCAAAATAAAATCAAAAACACTGGAAATTTACATTAGTCTGGAAATTTGATCGTCGAGGAGAATGCATAGGAGGTTATGAGATGTTTCATCTTCACTTCTCAGATTACTAGATGGAACACTTTGGGAATTAATTTCTATATCTCTATCAAAATGAGTTATGTCCTATTCCAAGAGAATAAAATAAAGGAATTCAATAAAACAACCACTATTGCAGTAAAACTCAAAATATCATTGTGTTTCCTCCATTGTTCCATGTGAAATACTATCAGGGATGACTAATTCTCTTGGTGGGACCACATTACTTTGAGAAGCTAGATTGGAAGGTTCGATGTTTCGAGAAAATGGCTCCAAATTATCAAACAAATGGCCATTTAAACTATCATCCAAATCATCACACGCAATGTATCATTACCTCCACCATGGATGTTTTGCAACCTTTGACCGTCAAAACATGCAATTGGACACACGAAAGGGCTAGGGTGGACATTTGCATCCACGATATCAATATGATGTTCTTCCTGATTTCAAGATGTTTCCCCAATGTTATGAACATTTTTAGAAGAGCATCAAACAACAAGATTATGCTGACGAGCATATTTTGATAATGAACTTTCAACAGGAAATTTTCTTTCCATTATATCATCCATGGTACAATACTTAAAAAGGAATTATAAAATCATTTTAAAGAGTGGCTTCACTTGTTCTTCAATGATATGTTCTTTCCTATGCTCATTTAAGCAATCCTTATTTTGTTGATATCATAAACAACAACTTTCATTAGACCTCTCACGTGATTATGGTGAGAAATTTCATTTTCTTCTACGCTTGCTTGTACCTTGAGATGACATGTCTACAACGAATAATAAAATATTCATTACGGAATCATAAACATGGAACATAGAAAATATCTAATATAAACAAATACAAAAGCATGAAAAATGCACAATTTTTTTTTGGAAATTTCAAAACAACATAAAAAGTGTATATGTTATTGTTTCCAACCATATAAATATATCAAAATGTATATGTCTTTTTCCAAATGCCTAAAAAAAAAAAATGAATTTTTCAAAATGGCTAAAAATAGAAATGAATTCTTCCAAATGGCTTAGACAAAACAGTCTAAATTTCCATGTATCATATTAGAATCAAAACAAAACCCATAGTATTGGGACACAATACTCTAAGAATGATATGTATTGGAAGTATATATAAAAATTTGGAAATATATACTATCAAAATATAAATGCAAATATTAAAATGTACATAAAGATATAACATTATTTGAGAATCAATGAGAAAAACCAACACAAATAACATGTATAACATAAGTCATAGCAATTATAATTATACAAACAAAGAAAAATGCATAACATCGGGACACATTTGCATGTAATTAAGAAAACTTTAGGGGAAACAATATGAAATATTTTACATCATAAAGATCGATACATGCATAATTTTAAATTATTACCACAAATGCCCATATTATGTATAAAGACAAAAATGGAAATATTTGCCACAACCATAGAGAGTATATAAAATGGAAATATTTATAGGAACTCCTAAGAATACTGATATCCTAATAATCCATATCCATATCCAATGGTGGAATCTCATCAACATAATCCATATGGGGATCAATTACAAAAATATTTCCATACTCACCCAAATCATTGCAATCCTACGGTGTTGGGTACAAAAAACCGTACATCTGTTCATTAGTTCAATTATCAATATCTATTGGAAAACATATGCTAGTGATCATGGTATATAATAGGAAAGGAAATTCACTGCAGTTGCACATAAGAACCAAACCATGGACTACTTGAAATAGAAGATAACTAGGACATTTGCTATTTATATTTGTAGGAATTTCTTCCAACAACTTCCATATGAAACCCCAATCATCTTCAAAGTAGTGAATTCTTCGTTCAATGCATGATTGACTGAATTGGAAATGATCTAATTATTCAATTTCCATATGGAAGTGGAGCCATCATTGACAAGGAATATCAACTCATCCTTGTATATTTCGAACGACATACATTGTATGTTAGTGATTGGAACAAATGAAGAACCACAATCCTTTTTTACTACATCAAACTATTAGATTGTATACCCATATCGAGGATAATCTTCATAATTCTGTCATACATATGTTTTAGAACAACCCAGTCATATTTTCTTCTACTTACATTTTCCAATAATGAAAAGAATCCCCACTCTCGAATTCTTATTGGCCCTATGTTTTTAAGGGCCTTTGTAAATGGATTCGTTGTCAAATAGTTGAGCGTATGGGAGAAGTCTATTTGTAAGGATAAAACCACCATTGGTATAATAGTAGACTCCACTTTGTATCTTCAATCTATCAATCGAAAATGAAATTGAGATATGTGCCCATTCCGATTAAGGTATTCATACTACTACACCAAGGGAACTTTTAAGACATTTTTTTAAGACAAAAGAAATCTTTTATCATTAAAAATCACTTTTTATTTTAGTTATTTTACATTAAAATTTAATATCAATTGAATTGTCTTAAATATAAACTTTAAGAAAAAAACAGTTTGAGACAAAAATATTTTAACACAACATTTTATATTTAAGACAAAAATAGTTTAAGACAAAAGTAGTTTGAGACAAAAACATTTAAGACAAAACTTTATATTTAAGGAAAAAATAATTTAAGACAATTTTTTTTTTAGAAAAAACATTATATTTAAGAGAAAAGTAGTTTGAGACAAACATTTAAAGACAAAACTTTATATTTAAGACGAAAACAATTTAAGACAAAATTATTTTAAGACAAAATTTTATATTTAAGACAAATAGAGTTTGAGACAAAAATATTTTAAGACAAAACTTTATATTTAAGACAATGGCCACATTAGATGAAACCTACTGAATACAATTAACAATTAAGACACAAAAATATCATTTTAAGACAATATTATCTAACAACTGCAAAATTTACTCTAACAGTGTGCCCTAAGTCTGCTAGCTTGTAGACAACTACTGTCTTGCACCTATACCGAAGTTTTTATTTTACTTACGATTCACGTTATCTTACATAAAGACAATGATTTGTTGGGATCTTTATTTTGTGGGGGTAGTCGACTAAGAAGAACACGACAACTCTTACTGGCAAGATTCATCAGACATCAATTCCTCATTTGTCCTTTTCATATCTATTGATATGATTATAGACAACTTGTCTATCATTGTATTTGGCACTACTACACGGATGGGGATTTTAAGACATTTTTTAAAGAGAAACGAAATATTTTGTCTACAAATTTTCAAAATGAGACATTAGTATAAAAAGGTAACCGTAAAGGATTAGGGGTCTATATTTACGTTGTTGATGTGTTCTTCAGGAAGTGGATTGATGGAGGTCGACTAAACTGATGGGATTTAGGGTGATGGAGGCCGACAACAGAGGTGTGCTTCATGAGATGAGCCATGGAGAAACTTTTGCTAAACGTGGATAATCAATATCATTGTTGGAGTGCTTTTCGGCGTCTTCATCAATTTTGTTTTAAAATGTGTTTTTTGACTGTTTCATTTATTTTGAATGCTACTTCTATCTATTGGTTGCTATTATCAGGACATTATTGTGCTGGAACTCTTGACTGTCAATGACAACATGGATTAGATTCCCCTGAAGGATTTTTGAAAAATGTATAAATAAATTCTTAATTTGATTTTTCCTTCATTAAATTGAGAAAAAATGAATTTCCACATTAGCATAAACTTGGATGCAATTAACTTGTGTTACATGCCTTGTGTCACCCAGTTTTCTGAGAAAATTCGAGTTAGAGGAATTAGAGTTTAGTTAAGCATTTGTGATTGCTAATTTGTATCAATCAAAGTCAGTTATCTCAAGTTGTGTTCAAGGAAAAGAGTTCTAATTGTTGGAGGATCGTGGAAGGTCATTTGCACAGTGGGACTTCAGTAAAACTCAGTGATCATCTAGTTAACTGATTAATCATCCAAAAATAGCTAGTGCATGCAAAGAATTTGAGTTCCCCGGTTGTGATGGATATTCCAAGGCAGTGTAACATGAGTTGTAGACTAATCTTGAGTGTACAAGTGTTGCATGCAATCAGAAGATCAACCTTGGGAATTGCACAATCCATTTAGGAAAATTTCCTAAATAGTAGGGGAATAATTTCTTGACGAATCGCAGAAGGGAATAGGGGCTGAATAAAATGGATAAATTGAGTAAGTCTGGGTTAGAGCTTCTCAATGAGTAGAGAGAGAGGTTATTCACTTGCAGGTTGTGCTAGTTTAGCAATGCAATTGTAATACATCTATGTTCATCATATTAATGCAAGCATATATTGCGGTTTTTACCAGTTTTCTTTCCCTAAGAAAGATATTGTGTGAATGTGTGTTATTTCTTATTGCATATCTGAAATTTTTGTTCTAATTTGGGAATTAACTTCTATATTGTAGTAGAATATGTTTTTGTCTTATATTTTTTATTAAAACATCATGAGCAATTGAAAATATAAACCATAATTTCTACATGGTATTGGAGCAAGATTCACATTAGAGCAGGAATTTCAAAGTTGTTTCTCAGGAGGTTCAAATTTGCAGTTAAGTGTAGCATGATCTCTTAAGAGTTGAGAAGATGACCTTCAACAGGTTGAGGCTAGAGTATGCCTTGGAATGCAACTCTAATTTCATCACATAGAAGGATCACATGGACGATGTATTCGATGATAATGGATTTCTAGAATACATCAAGGTAGATGTTGCAAAACCAGCAAAATATGATGCGAGAACCTTGCTCAGTGGAAGAAAGATGTAACCAAGGCAAGGAGAATAATATTGGAGGGAGTACGTGTGATACTTGTTGGAGGGATTACGAGACCACATTTCCACCAATATCTATGGGAAAGAAAGTACTTCTGAAATGTGGTAGACACTGACAAATCTATTCCAGAATATAGTGACCATAGGAAGCTGGAGCTCAAGGATAAACTTTGAAATATTAAGATGTAGAATAATGACATTATCCTCCAGTATCTGAGTAGGTTCACAAAATTTCATTATGAGCTTGCAATAGTTGGTATTATTGTTTCAAAGGATGACTTTGTAAGACTATCCCTTTTGCGCCTTCCCAAGAGCTGGCATAACTATCAAGATTCAATGAGTGGAAGGGAGAAACTACTCAATTGGGAACACTTATGGTCTGACTCAGTACAGGAGGAAATAAGGCAGAATACCAAAGATGGGACCTCATCCAAGGGTGAGAATAAAGAAAAAATTGCATTAGTTTGAAAGGGAAAGAAGGGAAAAGGGAATAAATATCAAACCAGACTAGAATCCAGTCAAGGGGGAAAGAAGAAAGATCTATAAAAAATTAAATGCTTCAATTGTCATGAATGCGGGCACTATGCCATGAAGTTTCCACACAAAAATGCAATCAAGAAGACCTTATGAGGAGTAGCATGTTAAACCTTGGCTTTAGAGTTCGAGCTTGAATTTACCCTTATCGTATGCATGTCTAGCATAATGATGGGGAGTGTGTGGTACTTGGACTCAAGTGCATCATTCCACATGATAAGGTGTAAATATTTTTTTAGTGACTTGGAGGAGAAAGATTTATAGATGCACATTAAGCTAGGGGATGAAAAAGGGTACAATGTGATTGGTATTGGTACAGTCACCTTTCAGAGGGAGTCAGGCTCCCCTCTCAGGCTCAAGGATGTCATGTTTGTTCTAGGCCTAAAGAAAAATATCATCTTTGTTGCAGTTTTGGAAGACAATGGTTGTGAAGTGATATTCATCAAAGGAAAAGAATTCTTGAGACACATAGCCATGGGACAGGTGAAGTAGATTGGGGCTCATGCGAAGAACTAGTATAATCTAGATGTGGAAGATTGTGATGCATTAACCACTAAGGCAGAGAAAGTGAAGGTCGTGATGTCAATGAACTTTGGCACAAAATACTTGGCCATTTGCAACATGGTACCTCGAATATTGTACAAAAAATAACCAATGGCCTTTGTAAAAGAGCACTTAAGGAGTAGGATGTATGGAAGGGATGTACATTGTGGAAGAACATAAAATCCACATTTCATGATCATGGGAACAAAACACATGCAATCTTAGAAGGGATCCACTATCATGTTTATGGACCTTTCTCGAAAACCTCCACTGTCAGACACAAATCTTTTTTCATTTTTATTGATTACTTCTCATGGAAGTGTTGAATCTTCTTCATGTGGAAGAAAGATGAGACATTCTCCAAGTTCGTAGAATTCAAAACACTAGTTGAAAAAGAATCTAGCAAGAAGGTGGAGGATCTGTTGTAGCTGCTACAACACCCTCCAAAATTTTGGCCTCCACTTAAATTTTGCAGCCTAGTATGGATATTGTGATTGATCGTTCGTTAGTCACTTAATGGTAATTTGATGACCTTAAGCTCCCCTTTTCGATCTTAAGAGTTGTTCATGCTTTTATATTTACATAGAATGTGTCATATTTGGGCATGGGGGTTATCGCTTGTCATGTAAAGGAAGGTTTGTTTTGCTTCAAGGGGAAATATTTATGAGAATGGGTTGTCCTCACCACATAGACATGTTTCACACTCATTTCACACACTCTTACACAAGTGTCACCTTTATCCTCTCAAATTCTATCATCGGAGCCACACTTGTTGTAAGTTTCCACAAAGATTGTTACATTAAGCGAAGTATCTGTTATATGTTTTGGATGGTCTATGTTGTATCACTAAGTTTTCAAGTGTGTGATCGTAGTCAACTTTTATCATTGTTCACATCATTTCCATTGATCCCCTACTTAGCAAAATTTCAGAGTTTCCTTAGCAACCTAGCCTCATCCAACTTTCCTAAACTACGCACTTGACATATGTAAGCCTCAAAATTTTCCCTTTCCTATTGGAATTGTACAAGGCATAGAAATCCCAAATTCCCTTAACATTCAAAACTATGCAGTGGTTTCCTCCAATCTCCTTCCCTACGTCGGAAACCACTGTCTCCAAAAACTATGCAATTTTGTCCCTTCACTACCCAGTCTTCCTTTCATCCTGAAACTATGTAGATGTGTCTTCCCAGGGCCTCATCTTATATTTGTTCCTTGCATCCTAAAATTGTGTAAATGTGTCCTCCTAGGGCTGCATCCTGCAACAGTCATTGGCCGTTGAAACTACGCAATTATGTCTCTCTGGGGCAATGAAGAAGGATGACATGATAGATGAATCTCAAGGAGAAAAGGAGAAAAATAAGTAGACAAAGGAACCCAAGGTATGATATAATATTAGTACCACATGAGACTCCATCTGATGCATAACCATTTGGAGGCTAAGTATGGAAAACAAAGCACATGTTTTGAAATACGCCTCTTAGTGTAGCTCAAAAGATTGCTTATCATTGTCCTATCACTCTGTCTTGAATTACATGAATCATTGCAAGAATTGAAAGTCATTCCATGTGTTTCATTTATGTGTATTGCTTGCTTTCACTTGTTTATTACATAGCTTAGAAGATCAAGAGTATTACCACTTGTTTATTTAAGTTATGGAGGTTGTGGCCAACATGATCTTACGACTAACTAGGTACGATGCAAGACATCCTAAGTTGGATGAAATATGGTTTATGATATTTATATACTCAATACACTCATTTTCATTACTCCTTTGCATTAATCCTTTCTTTGTATCTTGCATGTACCCTCACTGTTTGTTAGGTTTGGCCACTTGTTGCCAGTAGTCTCTTAACTCTTTCCTCACAAAGCAGGCGAAGGAATTTCCTTCAACCTGACTTCTTCAAGGATCTTCATAGAAAGTATAGAGCTAAGACAAGGAGATGTGGAATCTCACTATCAAACTCTTGAAAATATTTTTCATGATCGAATCTATCGAAACGATTAACTTGTCACTCAACAACATTGTCAATTTTGGAAGACTCAAGAAAGATAACATCTCTAGATATTATAAACTTCATATTCACTTCATCATAGAGATGGTATTCTTTGGAGGTATGTGTACCCAAAGAATATACATTTGTGATTCCTTGCACTGAGTTTTTTTATCTGTTCTTTAGGTATGAAGGCATAACAGGAGGAACAAAAAGCCCTGAGATGCCTCACCGAAGGAATGTGGCCATACCACATTTCATAAGGATTCTTGTTTCTAATAGCATAAGATGGAAACCTATTCTTTATATACAAAACACATAGAACCACATTAGCTGAAAACCTTATGAAATTAACATGTGAACTATGACAAGTTCATAGTGTAAGTAATACATTCTAGTGAACTATGTGTTGAAAAATGCAACAAGAAATTCTCAATTTGATTTTTCTTTTATTAAATTGAAAAAATTAGAATTTTCCACATCAACGGACAACTTGGATGACGTTAACTTGATCTGGAATTTATCTAGGACAAAGAATTAAAGGTATCACAGACTCATGTGCATGGATGTGCCTATGTTACTTATGCAAAGGATCGATAAGATTTCTATAATACATAGACACTGAGGAAATTAGAGAAAATATAACAGTCAAACATGTAAACAAAACAAGTCTAATAAGGAGTTCACCCATTGCTCCTGGGCTACATCTCCTGGTCTAGCCTTTCAGTGGCCGCCTCTCTATTATGATTTCAAGTAGAGTTTTTACATTAGTGAGCTCAATTCGAGACTCACTTAAATAGAATGAATTCAGTAGGAGTAGAGTGCACAGCCTCTCCTTACTGGAACTCGACTGCTGAGGGTCATAGTAGTATGACAGGCCTATGCCAAGAGTTTGCTTGAACCTCTCAAGCCTTCAATGGAGTACAAAAACTCTCTGGCTCTCTCTGGCTTTGTCTGGCTTGATGTTGCCTTCAGGTCAGCTCAACTTCTACTCTCTATTCTCTGCTATTAGCTTCTTGCGTCTCTGTGTGTGCCTCTCTCTATTTCATTTTCTAGTTCTGTGAGGTCATGGCTTTAAAGCCAGTCTGTTCTTTGATTTCTCGTTTCAGCTTCCCGACCTTCTGGTTTCCTTACCTTTGCCCATTTGAATTCGTCTACTCTACGTCATCATCACTTGGTAACACCTCGCAGGGAGGTGGCCACCTGTTTCCCAATGAACTGGGTGTCAGATTCATTGAATCATTTTTGAATGGTCGTTAATTCCGTTTGCCTCAAGATCACCTGCAAATCATGAATCGTTTTCCAACTCATCATCCACGTTGGACTTCAAATCCCCTATCATCTTGCTTTTGACCTATCAAATTTGGTCAGTCATCGGGATACATCTTTGCCATTGATCTGGGCCCCCCAGATCCTACGGTCATCCTTCATATCAGGTGAACAAGTCACACGATGTTTACCCATCCGATGTAGGTGGTTTTCTCTCTCATCTGCTGGACAAGTGTCGCTCTATGTGTGGCATCGGGTGGGACTCAATCAAAACTGCTTAATTCCTCGAGGCCTTCCGATATCCTACCAGTTTGTGGAATCCCACGCTACGGAACTGAAACAGTTACTTTTCCATTTTTCAAAGCAATTTTGGGTTCGGGCACTTCAGGGCTTTCCTTCACTAAGGGGGATAATCGTGTACCAGAAAGCACCCAAGTTTCTTGATTTGGCATTTGGTTTTTCCAGTTTGCGCCAGTGTGCATTACCATGTGCCAACAATCTGCGTGCTCGACTGAGGGTCCTCGTTGCTCTGCTCTGGCCACAACTACAACTGTTATGAGGATTCCTTCTAATAGCTTTGATATTTTCTAGGACTTGAATCTTTTAGCATAATTTGAAACGATCATGAAAACTTAAAGAGTTTTTTTTTAGGGTCCAATTCAGATCATGGCCTTCCCACTGAAAAAGATTTTGGACCACCAAACGTTGGTTTTCTTTCAAGCATCAATCAAGTGAGGGTATTGCTTCCTCGCTTGCTCAATTTCTATCCATTTCACACTGCTTGGCTTTGAACCCTTGAGTCTGATCCTAAGGTACTCAACATCCCCTATGTGTGTAGTTCTTACCTTCTTGTCCACAACTATATCTTCTTGTAACTCATTAAGATATTTAGGTAACAGATCATCAATAGAAGGCAATTGACTTTGCTCTTTGGGATCTTCAATTAATGAAGGTTCAAGGAGTCCCAAGTTGTCTGCATTAACAACTCAGTAGATGTGCATGTAAGCTAGTAGATCAAGGCAAAAATCATTCTCACAAATTTTCTCAAGTATCTTTAAAGGTCCATACCTCATTGGATTTAGCTTATTACCTTCACCTTGCATCATGTCTTTGCTGATATACAGCCAGACTTGATCACCAACTTGGAAACTATGCTCCATCTGATGCTTGTCATTCCTTGCATTTTACTTAGCTTGGCTATTTTCCAACTGTTCTTGTACTGCCTAGTGAATCTCTTGGATTTGTTCAGTGAACTTGGTTGCCTTGTCCACATCACTATGTCCATCAACTGCTATGTCTTTACCAAAGAAAAAATCCAAGGGAGACATTGGTGTGAAACCAAAACAGTTCTCAAAAGGAGATCTCTATGTAGAAGAATGTTTAGCTCGATTGTAAGCATGCTGCACATAACATAAATGTTCATCCCAAAGTTTGGGATGGTTGTTGCAATAGCCTCTAAGAAACTGGATGACTATCCTATTGACCACTTCTGTTTGCGGGTTAAAAGCTGTGCTAATTATTTAGCGTGCTATCCATCAATTCCCACAAACTTGACCAAAATTTCCCAACAAATCAGGTATCTTGATTAGATATTATGGAAGTGGGTAATCCAAAATGAACCCATACATGTTGAAAGAACAACTTTGTAGTTTGTTCAGCTGTAATCTGTTTGTTACAAGGTATTAAAATACACATTTTGTTGCACCTATCCACAACAACATATAAATAGTCATGACCTTTCCTAGATTTAGGTAGTCCTCCAACAAATTCCATGGGAACACTTTCCCAAGGATGAGAAGGGACTGGTAGTGTAGTGTACAAGCCTAGTTTTCTATTGCTGGTCTTGATTTTAGCACACATGGTACACCCTCTTACATATCTAGAAACTGTCTCCTTCATTTTTGGCAAATAAAAAAATCTTTGCAGCTGTGCAACTGTTTTACTTACACCAAAGTGACCTAATATTAGAGAACTGTGTGGTTCTTGAATTATCTTTACTCTTTCAGTTTGTGGAATGCATAGCTTCCCAAAATGATACAAGAGTTGGTCCTTAACATGATAATCCAATTCTTCTACTCATTTGCCTTAACTTAAAGTTGCATATACATATTTAAAATCTATATCTTGAGCATATTGTTCAATGTAGTTCTCATGCAATAATAAATTATGCTTAAGTATAGTAGATGCATTTATAATTGGTCTAGATAACATATCTGCAACTTTATCATGTATGCCCTTTTTATATCTGATGACTAAATGAAATTGTTGTAGAAAACCCATCCATCTATAGTGTCTTGACTACTGCAACTTAGTTTGGGAGTGTAGATAATTAAGTGGCTGATGATCAGTATTTATAACTGTCTCTTTGCCCACTAAGTAATCCTTCCAGTTTTTCACACTCTGTACTAATGCATACAATTCTTTATCATATGTGTGATAGTCAACTACTACATAATTAAATGTCTGAGAATGATAACATATGGGTTTACTGTGCTGCATCAACATTGCTCCCATGGCATAGTCATTCACATCTGTTTCAATCTCAAGTGGTCCTTGAAGATCGGGTAGTGCTAGTACTGGTGCTGTACTAATCTTTTCTTTCAAGGTGTCGAAGGCTTTTTGTTGTTTTCCTCCCCAGTGAAGCACCTTCTTCAATCATGTTAAAGCATGTAAGGGAGCTGCAATTAAGGAAAAGTTAGAAATAAACTTTCTCCAATATTGCACCACTCCTAAGAAGCTTCTAACTTATGTACAGGTTTAGGCCAATTTACAATGACTGCAACCTCAGAGGGAGCTATCTTAAATTCACCACCCCCCACTATATGTCGCAAATAATTCAAATATTTTTTGCCAAATTCACATGTTGATATTTTAACATAAAGTTTTTCTCTTTTCAAAACATCTGGTGTCTGCTTAACGTGCTTTAAATGTTCTTCCCACTTTTTGATAAATATAAGAATGTCATCCAGATATACAATAACAAAATCATCAAGAAAAGGTCTGAGCACATCATTCATTACTCTCATGAAAGTAGAAGTAGCATTAGCTAAGCCAAAAGGCATAACTAGCCACTCATACAATCCCTGCTTTGTTTTGAAAGTAGTCTTCCATGCATCTTCCTCTGCAACTCTGACCTAATGATAGCCACTATGCAATTTGATCTTGGAAAAATAAACAGCTTCTTTCAACTAATCTAATAGATCATCTATGCGAGGAAGGGGATAGCAATTTTTTATCATTATCTTATTCAGTGCTCAATAATCAATGCACATTCTCCACGAGCCATCTTTCTTTTTCACCAAAACAATTGGAGACCCACATGGTGATGTGCTAGGTCTGTTGAACCCCTTCTCGAGCAGCTCCTGTACCTTCTTCTTGATTTCTACATTCTCTAAAGCGGATAAACTTTTATACCTGTGGCTGCGATTGTTGCTTCATCTCCTGAATCTAACCCCAAATCATTTTGAATAGCTGCAACAGTCTCCTTCTTCTTTCCCTCAAACTTCTTAGGTTTCAGCTCCAGATGCAGAATCCAGCATTGTTCATCACCATGACCATCCTTCTTACAGTGAGTGCATGAAGACTTGCTTTTTTGTATAGTGTTTGTCCTCCTCTCTTTCCATTTATGTTTTATTTTCTCCTTATTTTTTATTGCAGTGGGTTGGGATGATCCCCCAACTTCTGGGTTCCCATTCTTACCTCTAGCTTCTAGATGTGTAGCCTAAATGGATACCTCATCTGTGCTAGTGGGATTAAACATGAGGATAGTGTACCTCATGTAGCTATGTAGACCACCTATATACTTCAATAGAGTCTCAGGTAAGTCTAAAGAAATTCCTAGAATCAAAGCTCTTTTCCTAAATTCTTGGGTGTAACCTTGTACGCTTTTCCCTTATAGTTGTTGAAGAGTTTTCCAGCTCATCATGGCTTGCTGCATGTAGGCTAGTGGATAGAATTGCTTTTTAATTGCAGAAACAAATTCACTACAGACAGAAAGAATCTTACCATGTTTCTTCATGTCAGCTTGTGTCCTGCCTTCCCACCATACCAAGGAATTGCCTCCAAGGTGTAGGCTGGCTAGCCGAATCTTACTCTTGTCTAAGTCAATGCTCTGCAATAAAAATCAATTTATCTGATCCAGTTGTCCAGCTTCTCTGCATTCAACTCTCCATCATATATTGGTAAATCAAATTTAACATCTAATTCAATCAAATATGTCTTATTTTTATTTTTAGGTCTATTAGGAGGCGTGATAATTTTTTCTTCTTTCCCTTTGCCTTTAGAGTGGTCATGGAGGAGAGATTCTTCTACTCCTTTCTCTTGTTTGGAGCTTGATGAATCTTCATCTCTATGTTTCTTAAAGTCCCTATACATTTCCTCCACCATGGATCTTAGGGTCATAAAACTATCCATGAACTAGGGATTTGATTCCAAGGGATTTTCCTCTTACATTTTCCTCTTAGAATAGACTCTTCCAATTTCCGAGTTAGTTTCAACCAATTCTCTTTCTCCTAATTTAAGCTTTGATCTAGTTATTATTCAACAACAAAATCCAGCACAAGCTTGTCTAACCTTAGTAACCTAGGGCTTTGATACCACTTGATGTGGAATTTATCCAGGATAAAGAATTAAAGGTATTACAAACTCATGTGCATGGATGTGCCTATGTTACTTATGCAAAGGATCGATAAGATTGCTAGAATACATAGACACTGAGGCGATGAAAGAAACATAACAGTCAAACATGTAAACAAAAAAAAGTTTAACAAGGATTTCACTCAATGCTCCTGGGCTACATCTCTTGCTCTAGCCTTTCAGTGGCAGCCTCTCTATTATGTTTTCAAGTAGAGTTTTTACAATAGTGAGCTCGATTTGAGACTCACTTAAATAGAATGAAGTTAGTAGGAATAGAGTGCACATACTCTCCTTACTAGAACTCGACCGCTGAGGGTCATAGTAATATGACTGGCCTACGCCAAGGAGTTTGCTTGAACCTCTCAAGCCCTCAATGGAGTACACAAACTCTCTAAATCTCTCTGGCTTTGTTTGGCTCGATGTACCCTTCAGGTTAGCTCAACTTCTACTCTATGTTCTCTGCTATTAGCTTCTCGTGTATTTGTGTGCGCCTCTCTGTGTTGTCTTTTATGCTTATGTCAGGTCATGGCTTTAAAGGCAGTCTATTCTTTGACTGCTCATTTTAGCTTCCCGGCCTTCTAGTTTCCTTACCTCTATCTGTTTGAATTTCTTTGCTATGAATCATCATCACTTGGTAACACCTCGTAGGGAGGTTACCACATGTTTCCAACCGAACTGGGTGTCATATTCCTTGAATCATTTTTGAATGGTCATTAGTTCCGTTTTCCTCAAGATCACCCATGAATCATGAATCATTTGCCAACTCATCATCCACATCAGACTTCAAATCTCCTATCATCTTTCTTTTCGACCTATCAAACCCAGTCAGTCATCATGACGCATCTCCGCCGTTGATTTGGGTCCCCCAGATCCTACAGTCGTCCTTCATATCAGGCAGAAAAGTCACACGATGTTTACCCATCTGATGCGAGCAGTTTTCTCTCTCATCCAATGGACGTGTGTCACTTGATGTGTGGCATCAGGCGGGACTCAGTCAAAACTTCTTACCACCTTGAGGCCTTCTGATATCCTATCGGTTTGTGGAATCCCGTGCTATGGAACCGAAATAGTTACTTTTTCATTTTTCATAGTGATTTCAAGTCCAGGCGCTTCGATGCTTTCCTTCACTGAGCGAGATGCCCTGGGATATGCAATTAGCACTTTAATGCTAATCGCATATCAGAAACCACCCTCGTTTCTTGATTTGGCCTCTGGTTTTTCCAGTTTACATTAGTGCGCGTTACCATGGGCCAACAGTCTGCGCGCTCAACTGAGGGTCCTCATTGCTCTGCTCTTGCGACAACTACAACTGTTATGATGATTCCTTCTGATAGATTTAATGTTTTCTAGGACTTGTATCTTTTAACATACTTTGAAACAGTCATGAAAACTTAGAGTTCTTTTTTTTAGGAACCAATTTGGATCTATGTGAAATGGCTTATGTCAACTATTTTACTCAATAAATTCAATTTGGTGGAGTTAGAGTTCAGTTCTGCATATGTGATTACTAATTTCTAGCAATAAAGGTCAATTATCTCAGGTTGTTGTTAGTTAAACTAGTTCTAACTTTTTGAAGAACTAGTGGAAGGCCATTTAAGCAGTGGAACTTTAGTAAAACTTAATGATCATCTATTTAGCTGATCAATCAACCCAAAATAGTTGGGCCATGTAGAGAATTCGAGTTCCCTAAGATTGGTGGAGATTCCAAGGCAATTTTAATTTCTTGTAGCTCACATAGTGGAAAGAACTTACTATAACCATAATGGAGGAGGTAGCTTGAGTAGGAGATTCTTGTGAAATTGGAGAGGGAATGATTGTTGGTAGCATTAATAGCCTACTAAAAATTTATCTTTCACCACAGTTTAATGTTTTGGGCAGGGTTTTTGAGGGTGGATAATTTTTTATGATGCCTTTTGGTCATGCACATCCTTACTAACTATGTTGGGAGGTCTGTAATAGTTCCTTGCATTCATGTGCTCACTAAATATGTTTTGGGATGTCTCTACTAGTTCCTTGCAAATTTCTGTTTGTCAAGGCTTAACTACTTATGATCTTAGGTGCTTACAACAATCCGACAGTTTATGGCACTCTCCAAATCACCATTTCTGAAAAGACCCAACAAAACTACTTGAGAGGAATATGACAAGGGTTCAATCTTATTGGAACTAGCTTAGAACTAGTGGAATTGGCTCGAACCAATGGTTTTAGAATTGTACTAGTCTAATTTGGTGGCTCAAATTGGCTAAGGTTGGTATTGTATTGAACTGACCTTAAAACACCAAAGTGACTAGTTCTCTACTAAATTGACCAACTCTGAAGAATGTAGTGCAACATAGCTAATGACCACCTAATATAATTTTTTAATAAAAAATGGTTAAAAGGAAAAAATATGTTAACCCTAGGGCCCTACAAAACCTAACCCTAGTGATTGATGGTAATACTTAAGTTTTAAAGTTAAAGTTGACATTCTCCTTATCTTTTTGTAAAGGAAAGATAAGGATAATGTCAAATTTTACTTAGATTTTTAATTTTAACATTAGTTGTTTCCAGTTGTTTCAGAGTGGTGTTTAGTCAATTTAGTGTTGTCTAAATTGCTATCATAAATTTTCAACCAGGAGCTCGTAAGCTGATGAAGTGAAGGTGTACTATATGTACTTAAGAAACCTCTTAGATCTTTTTGTCGTTTGGGGGTGTTGTTTGTGGTCAATTTAACTTCCTAAGATGGAGTGATGATTTTATAAACAGATGAGTGATAGTGTGTGTAAGGTGATTTCTAAATGAGTGAGTGTGTGTAACTGGTGTTTTCTAACTACCTTCTAAACTTTGCAAAGAAAGAGATTGAAAGAAATAAACAACTTGAAATGAATTGAAAGCAAAGAACCACTTTCTAATGGCACTAGTCACTACTCATGCTGCTGCAAATAAAAAGGTAAGAAAACCACTTTAAAAACCAATGATAATGTTCATCTCTTCCTAACTCTCTGCTTCCAACATATAGTACTATGTAAAACATGATTAGGAAGTAGTTAGAGATAAGTCTAAAAAGTGATAAAGCTCTAAATGACAAATTATAACACCACTGTGCCTTTCTCCAGCATTCTGCTTCCAACATACATTGTTATGTGTAACAAGAGAAGAAAGAGTTAGTGATATAAGCCAAAAGCTACTCAAAGCAAGCTGTAATTTATTAGTATTCTGATCTCTTAAAGATGAACAACTTATGATAAGGAGACCATCAATGTGTTAGCATACAGCTTGAGAAACTAAACTAGAAATTAAGCTAGAAAAACAGAGTAAAGGCAGCAACTATGAATATGACAACTGAAAATACCATCAGAGATAAAGAAAATACACAAAGACAAACAATCCCGGGTTAAAACCTGTAGAAAACAATACTGATCAGTTTAAAATAAATGCTGGAAATGAAATGACATGAAATCAAATGGTACACTATTATACATGATGAAAGAAATAAAAATTGCTGAAGGCAGGAAAATGAAATCAAACACTATGTACACAGGCTGTCATAGATGGGGGCCCTCCATCCACGCAACCAGCTAAAGATCAGCTACGAAAAGGTGAACAGAAACAATCTTCTTTTATAAAACCAGCATGTCAAAGTAGAGTGAAAAAGTGCTGTAGAAACAGCCTTCTAAAACAGAGTTTTTATAACAAAATAAGCGCAACACTTACAATATTCAAAAAGATAATCTATAAGCGTTGGCACACGCTTTATTTATAAGCACAGGGATAAACTACCCTCTGCGTGAACTAAGCAACTACAGCCTAACTTATTAACTACGCAGCAACACGCAGTCTTAACTAATTAACTTATGCAGCAACACGCAGGCAACTCCGTGCACGTTTGGAGGAAACGGTCATCATGGGAAGTAAATCTATGTTTGGATCCTGTCTTTTGCTGTCTTCGTGGCATGGAGGAAGTGCCAGCTATGGTTCCGTGTCTCAGCTGCTCACGGCTTCCGTGCCACCGTCTGGAACTTGATCGTTTGACCGAGGGAACACCTGCGTTGACCAAGGGCATACGTGACTGGTTTGGCTCAACCAATAGCATACGATCCATGTGTACATCCGTCCCAACATGCCCATGTGGCCCGTTCCTTGAGAAGACACGTGGAGTATATCAAACAACAAAAAGGCTGCGGAATCTCTGAATAGCTGCGGAATTGCTGAACAGCTGCGGAATTGCTGAACAGCTGCGGAATTGCTGTATATGTTCCAAAATTCTAATCAAACAGTCAAACATTAGCATAGTTAACAAACCATGATAAAAAGACATGTAATGCAATAATTTGAACAAGTTAATGGAGAAAAAGATGGAAAAACGAAGAAGTGAATGGGAAAAGGCTGTTGGGAAGATAGCTAAGTGAGTGCAAGGTTGAGGCTCAACAAGTGGTTCCAACTTCATTCAATTTTGAGAAAGTACAATTTTAGATCCCATTCAAAACTTAGTGGTGACTACTTGAACCGCTTCTTTGTAATTAGTACTAGAGCTTGACTTCCAATGTTTCATGTGCATTTATTGCATAATCATCTTCCTCATGAGACTTTGCAACAGAAGTTGATCTTTAATCCATTGCAAGCACTTTACCTAACTTAGGGAACCTTCACCTACCCCTCTCAAGTTGCTCCTCAACATTGAAATTTTCTTTGGAAGCAGGAATTCATTTTATCCATTAGATCATTTTTTCCATTGTGATAGTCCAACAACACCCATGCTAGCATATGCTTAACAATCCATCTCATCTTTACTGCTACCTTATAAACACTCTTAAATCTTGTGCTTGAGCAATAAGGTCTATGGCTAGGTGAAGAGTAGAACTCCAAATATTTTTTGCAATAATAAACCTTGAGTGAATAGAATGCCATATCTACATAGACATTTGCAAGAGTACTCTATTCTAGGTGATGGTAAAGTACATCATTTCCTTATTGGAAGTAGTTACACTTTTATCATGGTATAATTTAATTATAAATAGTTAAAATACTAGATGTTTACAATCAATTTTATAAAGGGTTATGGGCTTCTTAATTTTTTTGCTGGAATTTTAAATATTGAGATATAAATTTGTAATGAGAATATAATGACCTCAATTCCTTGTGAATGCTATAAGTATTTACTATGTGTATTTTTTTCAAATCGAACAGAAATATGACAAACTTTTTTTTGATAATGAAAAAAACACAAACATATTATGTTATATAAGATTTTTTGTTATTGTTAACAAAATTATTATCAACCATGGTTGATTTAGAAAATAACATATACTAAACTATATAATGAATTATGAAATTGATAACTATTTAAAGTGGGTTGACTTTTAGTGATGTTTCTATGGATCAGCTTATGATGTTGTTTAACTATTTAGAAGTCACGTCACTAGTAAGTCAAGTTTTCATGTCTAATTCTCATGTTTATACAAAATAAAGTAGAGGATGGATGGGAATATTTAATTCATGATACCAAAAATGGGATCATAAATTATCTTAAGTTTACACACAATATATTGACAACATATCCATGTGATAAATACTAGAATAGAGGGATTGGATCAACCAAGCCTTTTCAATATATGAAAATATTAGGCTTCAAGATTTCATGTGTTTTAGTTATAGATGCATTAAAGAGGGACAATCAAATTGACTCAAATTACTAGAATGGGACATTGATGAGTGGAGCTTAAGTTGTACCTATTATGGGAGCCTCATCTTTAGTATCTCCTTCGTCTTTATTCTCTACTTAGGTGATGGAATTTTTTCCCAAAACTATTTTGAGTGTTAATATTTGTTGATTACATAGTCATCTTGTTTCATTAATAGAGTTATATTTCTTGATAAAAAAAGTAGCAAAAATTCTAGTGGTGTGGTAGGATTCAAAGTAATTTTTCCTTCCCCTAATATTATTTTTTAACTTGACGAGGTGGAGGATTTTGAGGATGGCATATTAGGTTATGATAAGCAATGTGAGTAGGCCTTAGCTTTTCTAGGTAAAGCAATTTTTTCATATGTTGTAAGATACAATCCAAGAGAAAAGTATAAATAATTGAGGTTTGATCAATATATTAATTTTCAGCCATATTTTACAGCGGAATATTTCGAGGAATCAACTTTATGTGTCATTTTTAGTACTTCTCCCACCTTGAAAAATTCTGGAGAAAGGCCTTAATATCCATCTTAAGGCCTTAAATGACCACATTTTTCGTTCTCAACCTTATTAAGGAAATAATTGTAGGGAATATATCAATGAATATGAGTTAGAAGAGGAGAGAGCTGAATTGGGACCTGTTGCTCTCATACCATGTCAAGCCAGGTTTGTAACTCTGAATCAAATTGTGTTTAGCATTAAAAGATAATATTATTATATACAAGGAGAGGGTGACTATTGGGCTTCATCTCCAATTGTCTATTCGTCTTCTAACTTCCTTTATTTTTCGCTATTTAGAATATTTACATAAGTTTTCCTAATCCCAAACATTAAGTGTCAACATTTCCAATATTTGTGCTCAATCCAAATTCCTCTTTGGCATGCCTATACTAAGGCTACAAATGCACCTCATCACATAATTAGTATGTGATTTATTCATCTATATGGTCCTCAGATATTTCTAACATCATATTGGCCATAGTATTCATCTGGACTTACTGTGAAAGTCATGTGCATAAGCTAGGACCTCCATGGATATAACCGTTTCTTCCAAGATATCCTCAAGCTTATCAGTACGCAAATTTAATATTGCTAATGTCTCTCGATTTGTAGTGTTAGTTCATTCAACTACTTCTCTCCTTGTCAATTTGTGTCTGAGGCCACGAGTTTCCTCTATTACTGAGTCACAAAGAAGACATATGCGCACCTACCGTCGTCATCCTACTCTCAATAGGAACCAAGTGTGGGGTTAGGCATGAAAGGATAGCCAAATATTCTAAGTGTGAAAGGGTGACTACCTTCTTTAAGAAGAAGAGTTCAAAATTGTAGACGATGTGAGGTCGTGGTTTCGATTCTCATCGAAACAACTTCAAGATCACCATTATGGAGTGAGAAATGGAATGAAGAATATGTGCTTCTTTCTTAAGCAATGACAGAGATAATATATTTTTCGATGTTGTTATGAAGTAGGCTCATTGGTTTGAGAACCATTTGGTGGATGGTGAGGAGCAACGTACTTATGCTTTCAAGGTATTATGTCAAGTTGTTCCAGTTGCAAATTGAGGGACATTTTTGCAAGAACATTTGCTTTTTTTACAACAGCAAGCATCAAAATTAATCCTATAATTAATGATTGGATAAGGCTAGTGGAGGAAAATAAAATTATTCTTAAGGACGTGTCCTATTGGTAGGAAGCAATATATAGAAAAATAAAAGAAAAAGACACAACAAACATCAATGGAAGATTGACACGATTATGGAAGAGAACAAATGATGAAGTATTTGACAATTTAGGGTTGTCATCACAATCTAAGGAAAAAGAGTAGAAATCTGAAGAGGCGTTCAATGTGACAAAAAAGTTTTTAACGAGTTATGAGGCCTTGGTCCAAAAAAGAGTTGCAAGGTATAATGAGCTAATAAGGTTTACTTTCCTGGTAGCTACATGTCTCAAAAAGGATTTCCCCTTCCTCAAAACAACATCATAGCCATGACCCTCCAATACAACTATAGAATGCAGGTTCTTCTTCATCCCAAGTACATACATGACATCTTTTAGATGAATATGGGAGTTTGAATCCCTCTTAGAGGTTACAATACCAATTCCTTTGCTATTGTACAACCCATCATCCCCAATTTCTATGTGCATCTAGAGATCCTTCTCCTCTAGGCTACTAAATAATTCTTTACATCATGTCATATGGAATGAGGCATCTGGATATAGATACCACACACTCTCCACTATAGTGGTGTCCATACATGAAATTCGGGTGAAGCCTAATTCTAATTATGAGGCAAGTGCTTCACCTCTTTCTCCTCTTGAAGGATTCTTCTTATACTTCTTGTGCGAACACTTTCTTGCATAGTGCCCAAATTCATGGAAACGAAAACATTTTGTCTTGCTCAAGTCCTTGTTCTTGCTATTTTTCTAGGTAGTATCTAGTTTTCTTTGGGCCTTATTTCCCTTCCCTTTATTGCCATTTCCAACCAAGGAAAAATTGTCTTCGCGCTCAGATTTGGATGTTATTCCATTTCTAGTATGTCGTTGAATTTCTTCCTACACCAAATCAGACTGAAGTCCCTCCCAATTTGGTAATTTTTCCCTTATATTTATAGAGTGCCAATAGCTATGTCCAGATTTTAGAATCCCTAGGAGGGATAGGATCACTAGTTCTCTAGAGGGAATATTTTCTCCAACTCCTCCAAGCTCATCTCGACCTTGAATGAACTTGGAGAGTAATGTGAAATGATTTCTCTTTTGTGCAATTAGATGTTTCTGAGCTTGTCCCTCAATGCCAATCCTATTCGTGTGTTAGGATTGAAAATAACCTTTCCTTCCCCTTATTTAGAGAAATAAATCTAGTTTAGAAAGAAATCTAGTTTAGAGAAAGAAATCTAATTTCACTACGAAAAGGGGTCAAACAAGAAGTTATTTTTCTTTGCAAGGAAATTCCAAATACATTATTGCATTAATTTATTAGTTTTCATTTATTAATATGAGCATGCAATTGAGGAATGTAAATGGCATCCAAGTGAGAGACCATGAAATTAACAAACCTTTGACTTGGCGTGATATCTCTGCCTTATACCCTCATTTTCTTAGGAGTTTCTCCTATGACATGGACATGCAAAGAGCCTTTTTTGTGGTATATTACATGAACTATAGATGATGAAAAATCAATGTCACTCATTGCTTTATCTAGTTTTTCTTGTGCTAAAACTATCAACATACCATTCCATTTTGCATGAAAAATCATTAGAGTAGTGGGTGGACATGCAAATGGCCGTTTTTTTTATATATTACATGAACTATAGATGATGAAAATCAATGTTTCTCATCACTTTATCTAGTTTGTCTTGTGCTAAAAATATTAACATACCATTCCATAGGTGAAGATATTATTAAGATCCCCTAGAGGAACCATTAATGAAGATGATCCCAAATAATAAGCACAACATCCTTTGTCAAAAGTATCTTCATCCCAACATGATCTAGTTTAGAAAGAAATCTAGTTTAGAAATCTAGTTTAGTGAATGAAATCTACTTTCACTATGGAAAGGTGTCAAACAAGAAGTTATTTTTCATGCAAGGAAATTCCAAATACATTATCACATTAGTTTATTGGTTGTCATTTATTAATATGAGCATGCAATTGAGAAATGGAAATAGAATCCAAATGAGAGACCATGAAATTAACAATTCTTGGACTTGTTGTGAGATCTTTGCCTTATACCCTCATTTTCTTAGGATTTTCTCCTATGATATGGTGAAACATGTATCCCAACAAAGAACAAATTAAATTAACACCCAATTTTACACTATTTTAGATATTATATATTGTACCAAATGGAAGTAGTCCATAGATATGGGCTTCCATATCAACATTTTCTTCAATAAATATCTTAGGCTTGAAAGTAAGTCGACTCTTCCATATAGTTAATTATTTAAAAATGACCTGCATATGTACGTGTACATTATATCCTTTAGATATATTATGGAAACCAATGATCAATATTTTATGTTTTTCTATGAAAAATCATTAGGGAAGTGGGTGGACATGCAAAGGGCCTTTTTCGTGATATATTACATGAACTATAGATGATGAAAATCAATGTCACTCATCGCTTTATCTAGTTTGTCTTGTGCTAAAAATATCAACATATCATTCGATAGTGAAGGTATTATTGAGATCCCCTAGAAGAAACATTAATGAAGATGATCCAAAATAATAAGCACAACACCCTTTGTCAAAAGTATCTTCATCCCAACATGATCTAGTTTAGAAAGAAATCTAGTTTAGTGAAAGAAATCTACTTTCACTACAGAAAGGGGTCAAACAAGTAGTTAACTTTTTTGCAAGGAAATTCCAAATACATTATCACATTAGTTTATTGGTTGTCATTTATTAATATGAGCATGAAATTGAGGAATGGAAATCGAATCCAAATGAGAGACCATGAAATTAACAAACCTTGCACTTGGTGTGAGATCTCTCCCTTATACCCTCATCTTCTTAGGAGCTTCTCCTATCATCTGGTCAAACATGTATCCCAACATAAACTAAATTAAATTAACACCCAATTTTACACTATTTTAGATATTACTTCTTGTACCAAATGGATGTAGCCCATATTTATGGGCGTCCATATCAACATTTTCTTCAATAGATATCTTAGGCCTGAAGGTAAATCGACTCTTCGATATAGTTCAGTCTTTAAAAATGACCTACATAGTTACATGTATATTAGATCCTTTAGACATATTATGGCAACCAATCATCAATATTTTATGTTTTTCTATGCAAAATCATTAGAGAAGTGGGTGGACATGCAAAGGGCATTTTTTGTGATATATTACATGAACTATAGATGATGAAAATCAATGTCACTCATCGCTTTATCTAGTTTGTCTTGTGCTAAAAATATCAACATACCATTTCATATGTGAAGATATTATTAAGATCCCCTAGGGGAACCGTTAATGAAGATGATCCCAAATAATAAGCATGACACCGTTTGTCATAAGTATCTTCATCCCAACATGATCTAGTTTAGAAAGAAATCTAGTTTCTAAATCTAGTTTAGTGAAAGAAATCTACTTTCACTACAGAAAGGGGTCAAACAAGAAGTAATTTTTTGTTGCAAGGAAATTCCAAATACATTATCACATTAGTTTATTGGTTTTCATTTATTAATATGAGCATGCAATTGAGGAATGGAAATAGAATCCAAATGAGAGACCATGAAATTAACAAACCTTGGACTTGGTGTGAGATCTCTGCCTTATACCCTCATTTTCTTAGGAGTTTCTCCTATGATATGGTGAAACATGTATCCCAACATAGACTAAATTAAATTAACACCCAATTTTACACTATTTTAGATATTATATCTTGTACCAAATGGAAGTAGTACATAGTTATGGGCATCCATATCAATATTTTCTTCAATAAATATCTTAGGCCTGAAGGTGAATCAACTCTTCCATATAGTTAGTTATTTAAAAATGACCTCGATATTTACATGTCTATTAGAACCTTTAGATATATTATGGTAACCAATCATCAATATTTTATGTTTTTCTTTGCAAAATCATTAGAGAAGTGGGTGGACATGCAAAGGGCCTTTTTTGTGATATATTACTTGAACTATAGATGATGAAATCAATGTCACTCATCACTTTATCTAGTTTGTATTGTGCTAAAAATATGAACATACCATGCCATAGGTGAAGATATTATTAAGATCCCCTAGAGGAACCATTAATGAACATGATCCCAAATAATAAGTGCAACACCCTTTGTTAAAACTAGATTTATCCCAACATGATCTCTTACACTACTATGTGATATTGCATATATTTTCTTTATTGATGCTTATGGATATTATGTCACCCCAAACATAATACATCCTCCTAATAATATTTTCTCCCCATATATAGAAATCTTAATAGTAAATATGCAACTACCTTTGCCATAATAGTAATGGATATAAAAAAATGCAACCGGATAAAAATATACTTCTTGTAAATGAGAACCAATTGTAACTCTAACACCCTTTATATATTTTGCATGATCAAATTTGTTTTGTTTCCAACACTTTTTCAATTCATCTAAATGTATTTTCCTATATTTTTAAAATAATTTGTGTGTATTATATTAATATTAAATATTCATTACACCTTGTCATAATAGTAATGGATATAAAAAATAAAACCAGAAAGAATCTAATTCCTCTAAATGAAAACAAATTGTAACTCTAACACCCTTCCTATATTTTGCACGATCAAAAGTTGTTTTGTTTCAAACTCTTTTTTAAGTCATCTAAATGCATTTTCCTATAGTTCTTCAATAATTTGTGTGTATTACCTTAATATTAAATATGCATTAACCTTTCCTATAATAATAATGGATATACAAGTGCAACTCGAAAAAAACTAATTGTTCTAAATGAAAACCAATTGTAACTCTAACCCCCTTTATATATTTTGCATGATCAATTTTTTTTTTGTTTCAAACTCTTTTTCAAATCATCTAAATGTCTTTTCCTATAGTTGTTCAATAATTTTTGTTTAATCTAATTATTCTAAATGAGAACCAATTGTAACTTTGATACCTTTATATAAATGAGAACCAACTGTAACTCTAACCCCCTTTATATATTTTACATGATAAAAAAATTGTTTTGTTTCAAACTCTTTTTCAAGTTGTCTAAATGTATTTACCTATAGTAAAACTATAATTTTTTGCAAATACACACAAGCTTACCATACCCCTTTGGATTTCCTATTCTTTTTTCTCGTGCAATTCATTAAGTAGAGAGGATCCCATAACCAAAGGGTGGATTTCCTATTCTTGCCACTTGCTCAATTGATTAAACAGAGGGGAGCCCATAACCAAAGGGAAAAATGGAGAGTAGCATGGAGATTGCCAGAAGCCACAGAAGCTATAGTAACTCTTGTCCCTCCTCATCCTGACACTGTTAGTGAGACCAAAGGATTTTCTCTTAGCATCCATGGTGTGCATAGTTTGGAATGAAGTGCTTACACAAAAATACCAAAAGCTCAGGTCCCATGCACTCATCCTTTATGTCATTTTTCCTCTACAAACACGCAGTCAAGAACTTAAATATTTCGAGAAGTATGGATCAATTATAGGACCAAGATGTCTATTTGGCCTCCAAATCCCTTAAAAAACTGGTTAGGAAACCCTAACCAACCACAGGAATGTATTTCAAATCTACGGTTTGTGAATAAATGTACTTTGTTGGAGGTTGTTGCCACTTCCATACCCAATTTGTGGGACTTGCGTATTAAGGACTTGGTGGTGTTGAAGTAGAAATAATTGGATCAACTTGAATAAGTCCCCTGCATAGGTAGGTAACTATTATATATGATATTATGTAAGCCGAGTAGCAAAAATCGCAGTAAAATCGTGGCTTCTAGCCCCAGGAAAGAATATTCCCACCCAAGATCAACATATTCTCAATAATTATTGTGAAGTATATTCTATAGATTAATCCTTGGTTTTCCTCTCTTTTGCATGTAAAAATTGGCCCCTTCTCACCATCTCACCCTCATGCTATTGCTAGTGCCTAAGAATCTGGCAATCCCTTGTATAGTGCCAATTGATTATTCAGTATACATAGAAGATTTGCTGCATCTAGGATGGAAATCAAATTATGATTTGTGTACATACATACACATTGTGACTGTAAATAAAGGTTATATCATGATCATGTGAATATGTCTGTAATTTTTCTCCTCCCTCTTTGCTTCAGTAATTCTAGTTCTAGCACATGTCATGCATCCCTTGGCAAACAATTTTTAGCTAGGTAGACGAATTATTTCTTACGAGTAGTAGGAAATGGTCGGATGATTGACCTCTACGATTGCCGGGGGTGCATGATAACTCTATAACCCTGGATTAAATCAAGGGCTTAGGAAAAGAAGGGATTGAGAAAAATCCTCTCGTCTCATTCTTCCTTTTTTTTCACCCCTCTCAGTTCTTCCTAGTTTCTCTTCAATTATATTTGTAGATAAAGTGTTGCAAAGCCTCCATTACCTAAAAATTGAAGTCTCTATTTTATGCAATGTCCCTGAAACCCCTTATGTAGCCAAAATTTTCTATTTTAAATAAGAACAACTTTGAATGCTTTCTTTCAGATCTACAAACTATTTAATGATTGGATTGCCTTGCAATTTCTTTGCTATCTGAGATATACTATATCTTTATCAAAAAAATTTAGAAGTACCGGTTTTTTGAGAAGCCAATTCCCAAAGGTTTTGTTAATCTGGTTTCAATGTATTGACACCTACCCTTCTTGTTTTCCAGTGTTCAGTTTCAATTCATAAGTTTCCCATGTTATTCATAAGTTATGTGATGTTATTATTTTTTTTATTAATTATATCCAGAGCTGAAGAAACTAAATAGGAAAAATCCTGCTTCTATTTTGCATTGCAGACTGCATTGTTTATTTCAATGAAGGTTTTCATTAGAGATAATCCTCTCACAAGTTGAGAGGATATTTTAGGTATAATGGCCTATTCAATGGAATGACAATAGTCAACCTCTTTATGTTATTAAGATGGTCAATATTTTGCTATAAGATCCCTTGAATGAAAGAGGAAACACTCTATATTAGGTGGAGATTCTGGATGGTGGACCATGAATGGTAGCATAGGCCCACTTTAAGGCAATCAATTTGGTAGTAGTAAGACTTTTAAAATTGCTGCATTAATTGATTTGCAACTGGCAACAATATTTAGCTAAAAAAGTATGAAAGAGAGTGGAAAATTTCTTTGTAACTATATCCGAAGCCCTTCAATGACACATAATAATAAAATAGTGTTTTGAATGCTTTGAAATTTGAGGTTTTGAATTTGTTTTTCTATAGGATTTCTTGAATTTAACTAATTATTTACTCACTTGATTTGGTACAAGGGCACTATTTAGTTTCCTTCATATTAGCTTTTACTCCTATGTAATTTTTACTTGCAACATTGTTCTAGTATTTGGCATGATGGTTTTTTGTTAAATAGTTGTTTTGTCTCCCTTTGAATGGATGTATTTTACTTCTTGTGTGCAGCCTGGATCAATGGATCCTCTGTACAGTGTTTCATCAAGCGAGATACGGCTACATCTACCTATCAATTGTTTCTCAGTATGACTACAATTAAGTTTATAACATTCATATTTTTGCCATGATCATAGCCTGTAACTATTTTGTTTTATATGTAGGAAATAAGGTTCCATCAGAAGTTTGCATTCCTCAAGCATGACTATTATGAATTTCTGATGTTTATGGTAATTTGTACAAGGCCATAAAGTCTCCATGATTTTGAAAATGTGTACTTGAATAATTGAATATTGTTGCTTATTCTAGCCAAGACTCGAGAATAAGAAGGCGAGACTAATTTCTTAGTTTTGTGATTAGTTATATGAATTTTTCTTTACACATTATAAACTTTTAATAAGAGTAATATATACAAGGCTTTAATACAAAAAAGGAGGGCCACAACTGTAGACTCTGCAAGCAAGTCCAAAAGTAAAACAAGTGGGTTTCCCTTGGCCAAACCACTCATAAAGAGTCTACATTATTGTCCATGGAAATAACATAAAAAGAGACAGGGAACAACTGCCTGCCTAATGTTTAAACTTGGAGATGAAAACCCTTTTAATGTGCCATCCTAGTTTTCTTGTCCGTAAAAATATAGGTTACCCCATCAAAATATGGACTTCTTGCCAATTCATGTACTAGTAAATGTTTTGTAACCATGTAGTCCTTGTAACTGTCCCATATTTTTGATAGAAAAAGGAAAACATTTTAATTGATGTTTTTGCAAAATTGTTTTCTTCCACTTTCAGTATTTCCTTATTGCAGCCATCTTGGTAGGGAATGTTAAAATGTAGCAAGAAAGGTCTTTTGGCTTGTGCCTTAGCCAATGAAGACCTAAAATTGTCCTCATGAGTTAGACTTATGTTAATATGGGTTATTTCCAAATTACTGGAATAATATTCAAGTTTGCATGCGTAGAGTTGGAGTTTCAGTTAAGCGGATTCTTCATCAGTTTGACTACAAAACAAGGCGGAAGTTAGCAGTTAAGTTAGAACAAGTTATTCTTTAGTCTTGATTGAAGGAAGAGAGTTAGATCTCTAGTTTTGATTGGAGAGAGAATAAGTTAACAACTCGAGTGATGATTGGAAGGAGAGCAAGTAACACTCTTAGCTAACTCGCAGTTAGAACTCAAGTTCTAAATTTGTAATTGGGCCTCCTTGCATGTTCAAATTGGGCCTATGAAGGAAGGATGAAGGCATAGGGATTAATAGATTATGAATTGGAAAATTACCTTGAACTAGTAGTGGTAATCCGGTGGCTGGTTTGTTACTAAACTGACCGAGCTGGTCACTCACCCAAGTAGTTTGGTAAAAAATCAGTTGGCTCAGTCAAATCTGAGTTAAACTAGCCGAACTGACCACTGGTATCTTATGAGGTTCGGTTACTTTACTAAGACTGATATTTTCACTATCGCTAATTGATATAAATGTCTAGTGGTTTGATCTAGCATAATAGTGGTGTCTTGCATTATCCTTGAGCGCTAACCTTGGATATTAGGCATTGATACCTTTCTTTTTCATCTCGAGTGATTAATCTCATTAAATGCTTTGCAATTATGAAATGATACATGCATAAGAATAAGCTACAACAATTCACAAATTTGTTGGCAGTGGCATTTTCATAGTACGGTGACTAGTGATGTTTTATAGTTCACTCTTGCTGTAGAAGCCATTTGGAACCTCCTTGGTTATGCGTTCTTTTAATCTCTATATCATGTATGTACTAAATTCTAATTAGTAATAACTATGCATTGGATAGTGAAATGGGTGCCATTTTGATATAATGGATATATTCATGAGCCTACTTTGATAATATGTTGTCTTCTCTATATATTAGTATATTCTAATGCTTTGAGTTTGGAAACGTGACTTTTATTCAAGACTTCATTGGTCATGTTGCCTAATTTCTTCGAAAGTGAAAACATCAAGAATAGAGTATAACGTGAATGCATTACAAGCAACAAGAAAGAAATTTCATTTTATTTAAGAAACATGACATGTTAGCCAACACATATGTGTCTTTATGTCACATGTTGGACAAGTACCCTAACATTTCATAGGGGAATATGGAAGAATTTAGAACAACATATCAAGACAAAGCATCCCTTGGTAGGGTGGAGGAGGGCTTCAAATAGTTTTCCATTGGCACTAGTAGATTCATGGGCTATGATGTTCTTAGAGACAGGGGGGTTAAAATTCCCTATGATCAATGGGGCGCTCTTAAGTTAGTCTGTGTTATTCTATAGTAGTTAACTATGAGGCTCTCCTCTGATGTTAATTTATCCTCTTATTGTAAGAAGAATTAGAGCACATACATGAATTTTTCACACTTTGAAAAACAACAGACCTGAGAAATCCATAGCTAAAACAATGTTGTAAGTGCATGCCAATCTCTTCCTTATGTACAAGATGAGGGATGAGTGGTTGAAGGGATAGACAAAGGTGTGAGATGTATTTTCTAATGATATGTGTTTGGACATCAACATTGAGTTAGTATTAGCCAGCTTGGATCTTAAAGATCCAATGATAAAGTTGATCGCTTTTGATGATGATGATTATCCTCTTTAGATGTCATCCTCCACATGAAGAAATGTATACTTTGGATTGGATATAGAGGAGGAAGAGGATGAGTGAGGGCATAGTGGCAGTGGCGGTGATCTTGGTTATTCTAAGATGAACGACGACCATTTACGATCTATCAAATTCTTCCATATATGATTCTTGTATCCACCCTATTTTGTATTTACCATTTGTTTCCCATTTACAGTATCAGCGCTTATGTAATATATTTTGATTTTGGTGACAATAAATGAGATGAGAAAATTACAATTAATGTTTCTTACTTCTAACCTCTATTTTGTGTATTGAATATTCTAACTTCATGTGCACATCATATAGTAACTAGTTGTAACAATACTTTGTAAATGTATTTAAAAACTTGGATCTTAATGTCTATATTTCACTTTGGTATTTGTAATTCATTATGTGTGTGTGTGTATAGAGAGAGAGTGAGAGAGGCCCTCGCTTAGGCATCAACAATCTCACTCCAGTCATGACATTGAATCGCATGGTCAAAAGGAGTAGAAGGAAAAACAAGATTTTGGAGAACACCAAGATAAATAATTGAGATGGCATGTCCAAAGCTTCTCATTTCAAGATAATCCCGCAAGGGTTTCTTCCAAATCTGTTAAGCTTATGAAAAATTTAAGTGAACACTTGATACTATGGTTAGCTTAGAAACTGCAACCAAATGATTCAGATTACTCTAGAATGGGTAAAGGTTCTCATCTGGTTGACAAGTACAAAGAATCATATGAAAAAGTCAAAATCCCCAAATTCATGGAGAAAGTTACTCCTAAATACAAGACAAAGTTTGATTCCCTAAATGATCTCTTGCACCTAGAGGGCTCTGACAGTATGAAGGTGATGCAAACTGATGCACAAGAGCTAGGTTAGACAAAGATTGAATACTTTAGGGTGATTGGTCTCTATGGAACGACTCTCAACCTATGCTCAAGGTTGCTCTCTCTTAAGCATCTAATCACTTTGGTAGGCTTTTCTAAAAACTCCATGGTGGCAAAGCCTATACAAGAAATATTCAATAAAAAATGGCATCCCACAAAATGTTTGAAAAAATTCCTATGCACAACCAGATCAAGCCTTTGTGTGTATTTGATGCTATATTCCAAGTGTATGATGGTTTGAGTGCGGGCCATTTATTTGAAGAAATGTTAGACCATCAAACATGGTTTCAAACTACGTTTCACAAGGATGTGCTCCCACGAGGCAGTGTAACATAGGTTTCAAAACATGACCAAATCACTCTCAAGTAAAACTTTGATGATGTGGATGCATTCTAGAGATTTTGTGGTCAATATAAACCTAAAGTTAAAGCACATGCAATAAACTCCGGTAGAACAACAACAAGTTCTGTTTGAAGGGAAGCAAATTGAGGATCAAGCACTATTATCACTATAGCATACACAACGATTCAACTCTTTGGTTTTATTCATGCATGGAAGGGCAATGGGAAACTATGTGTCTTCATCCTCCAATTTTTTTTAAAATATGTGGTCCAGAATAATCCACCCACTCCATATGCATCAATATCTCCCATGCCTTGTGCAGATACTACGGAGAATTCAGAAGAGGTGGAATGCCACTCGTGGAGGTCTCAACATCGATAGTCATAGAACTCCACTCCAAGGATAATTTTAGGGGCGAATGTTCGCCCTTTGGCGAAATTAAGGGGTTTTAAATTTTTAGTGGGCGAATATTTTGTATCATAGTACATTTTTACAAATCACCTCAAATAGCCAACCTTATTTTAAGGGAGAGGGTAAAAAAGGTAAATTTAGCCCTTGAAATTAGGACTTACAACTTTCCATTCGCGCATTTTCAAGAATAGGTTTTGTTTAAGTGAATCCATTCGCCCATTTTCAAGAATAGGTTTTATTTAAGTGAATCCTATGGGCCAAATACCATATTTATAAAAGAGGTATGGTAAATTAATAAAAATATAAATAAATAAGAGGTATGGTAAATAAATAAAACATTTTTTGTATTTACTCCATAAGTCACCTTATATACATGTAAGGGTGTAAACAAATAAAAATATAAGTAAAGTTGATGTATGGTAAATAAATAAAACGTCTTTTTATACTTACTCAAAAGGTATGATAAATAAATAAAAATATAAATAAACTAGACGTATCGTAAATAAATAAAACCTCTTTTTATATTTAGTCCATAACTCTCGTTCTATTTATGAAGGCTCAAGAAAGAGGCTTTATTTAAGTGAATCCTAGGGGCGAAATACCATATTTGTAAAAGAGGTATGGTAAATTAATAAAAATATAAATAAACGAGAGGTATGGTAAACAAATAAAACATTTTTTTATATTTACTCCATAAGTCACCTTATATTTACGAACACTCAAAAAATGGGTTATATTTAGGTGAAACCTATGGACAAAATACTATGGGACAAATACCATGGACTAGATTGTTATTAATACCATGCAAAAAACCATTATTAACCCTAATATTAGAATTAATAAAAATAAAAATGGCACATGGTATTGACCCATGGTATTCACCAAAATGGCACATGGTATTGACCCATGGTATTCACCAAAATGGCACATGGTATTGACCCATGGTATTCACCTGGAATGTAGCCTATTTAAATGGGGGAATTAAACCAACATGTAGCCTATGCTAGGATTCACTAGGACTTTACAAAGTTTTATTATTTGGTGAAAGACTCGCCAAGATCTTACAAGATTTTATAATTGAGTAAAATATTTGCCATGCCTGGTGAGAGATTCGCCAAAAAATTATATATACATATTATATTATTGATAAAATCGCCTTCCATTTTTCTTATATACCATGGAGATTCGCCCATTTATTATATTTATAAATTTAGGGGGGGTTCTTAAAATTTTCCCTGCTCCACTCAATCTTTACAACAACAACAAGCATAAGAAGATTTAATGGTATTAGCCCCCTTCATCAAATTTAATGGGTATTGGCCTCTTTATCAGACTGTGAATGTGTTGAGTTAACACATATAAATATTAATATATTAATGTCATGTAATGTATTAAAAATTGTCATTTAAACCCGCATGGATGTAATGTATTCAATGTTCATATGTCAACAAAGGAAATATGTATTGAAAATGATAGTTTAGCAAAGGAAATTTGTATTGAAAATTATAGTTTATGGTTAAAATATTGTTTCACATGTCTTCTAGATTGGTAGGACCACACTATCATGGAGGATTCCTACCATCTGATTGTAACCTTATACTATTCCTGGTGTTTTTCGGTCCAATCCTACAACAATTAAAAAAAGGGTCAATTGCCTATGCCAATTCATTCCTCCCATGAAGTGAAAGAAAAAAAAGTAGGGCTGATTCACTGTGCCAATGCCACAACGTAACTACTAATTGCGTATGCCATTTTAGAAAAATCGAAAAAATTAACCTCAAAAAAGTTGAAACGTGACAGATTTTAGTTGAAATGGGCACAAAATGTTGTCATCCATACCGTATGACTTTTCATAATCACGAAACGCTATATGGTATGGCCAGCAGCATTTCAGGGCCATTGCAACTGCGTTTAGGCTTTTCCAGTACCAATATGGCCCCAACTCGGCATTTTGTGCCCAACTAGGTATTGTTTGCAACATAGCCTAAACCTCTATTTTATGTGCCTTGTTTTTTAATACTCTAATTTCTTGTGTGTTTGATATAGTAACCAGTTGTATCAGTAGTCTATAAATATTCTAAAAAGTTTGGATCTTTATGTTTACATTTTATTTTCAATATATATATATATATATATATATATATATATATATATATATATATATATATATATATATATATCCCCCGTGTTTTCTTTAGAAGGCCAACAAGTCCCATATCAGACACTTGTATCTGTGTGTCCCCTATTCCTTTGTCATATGACTTAGCATCTGACCAATATGTAACCATCAAAGGTAAGGTTAGTGCTAGGTGGTTAAACCAACCATTACATTAGGAAGTAAATGGCACTATTTGAATCGTATGAGATGTATTTGAGTGTAGTACATAAGCCTGTATATCACAAGTCTACATCAGATTGGTCTTCTATTGTGCATTCATTATAGCAGTAATATAATGTTGTCTGGTATTCTCTCTCCACTCTCGTGTTTATTGTAAACATGCTTGTACTCTTCAAAATTTGGAAATTTAATGTTGATATACATATTATTTCGCAAATTTTACAAGTTGTGGTGGGAATATTTATCAAATAATACATGATGCATTGGTGCACCTTCGAACTTATTCTTTCTTATATAACTTCATGCAATAACTAAATAGTAAAAATATAGAATTTAATACAAATTTTTCCCCATATTTTATAGTGGTAAGATTCCCACACAAATCTTGGATAGGATGTAGGTGATTAAGCACATTAAATAAGAATCGTAGAGATATTGCAATAAGAACCTTCATATATTTTCAGAACAATCCAGGTACATAATATTATGCTCTTTGCACCTAAAATTAGATCACAAGAAAGAATATGCAACAAATAGAATTTCTACTCAACTAGGCATATCTTCTGTACCTTGATTTGGTACCTACAAGAATATAACCATTAAGATTTTAGTAACTATCATCAGGGAAGAAACATGATATATCAAATGATCGCACTGGTCTAAATCTTTAAACACGTCAACTATGGGTACATCTTCAGTGAGCCTAAGCATTATGAACATGTGTTTCCTCCTACCAGGTTATAGGTCTAAATCCATAGTGAAGCAAAGTATGTACACCACCGTAGATTTTAGCAGTCAAATCACTGCACGGAAGAGTATCCCTCGTCCGAAGAAAAGGGGTCTCATATACCAATTTTGTGTCTGGCTTAGTCGTGACCTTAAAATTAAGCTATTATTATCATTGTCGTTATTATTATGCCTATAATTAATACTTAGGTATAGGTCCTGATCATTGCTTTGTTCTCCTTCAAATGGGGAAACTGGATGGAAATCCTGACATTCATTTCAAATGTAATCCAATATGGTTCGATGAAGATGATTTTCATGAATTAATCAACGGAGAGTGGGTGGGGTATGATAGGATTGCTAGAAGAAATGTTGACGTTAGCTTTAATTTTGTAACTTCGCTAAAGAAGGTAAAAGATGCTGCAACTTCCTCAGCCTCTATAAAAAAAGTAAGAATGGATAACGAGCTGAAGTGTGTTGACAAATAAACTGCAGAAATCTCTGAGAAAAATGAGGAAGGCATACTCAAGGAGAAGAGGAATGCAAGATAATAGAGGTGGACAGAAAGAAGAATAAGATGCTAGAATGGAGAGACGCTGAATGGAGAATGAAAAGTAGAGTTGTGTGGATTGAAAAAGACAATAAAAATACAAAACTCTTTCATAAATTTACTAATCATATAAAGCGAGTAAATATTATTTGGGAAATGCAAAGTGAAGAGTGTATCACGGTCAGAGAGTTCCCTAATAAAGCATACTTTATATTCAATCCCATTCAGTCAATTTACGAGCTAAAGAGAGTATATCTAGAGGAATCTTATAGTTATGTACATGTTTCCCCAGATATGTGATAGAGGAGGATAATCTGATATCAACGAAAGAATTTTCAAAAAAGGAATTCAAAGGAACTTTTTTATCTTTCAAGAAACATAAAATCTAGGGTCCAGATGATTGACCTATGGAGATATATTAAGATAGATTAGCGAACTACCTTGAACTAGTAATGGTATCCCACCTCAAATATTGTTCTCTCTGCAGGAGAACGAAACATCATTTGATATCTCAACGAAGAATTGAACTTTTGCATACCTTGAGGCATTTATCCAAAGTCCTCAGTAAACTTTGTTACCAAAAAATTCCATCTTCACCATCTTTGATCTCATTATCGGGTTTTCACATGCATCTTACTTTATGAAATTCCCCACCAATCAGATAATATGTGCTCCCCTTGATTCATTTGATGTGATTCTTCAACATCCATAGAAATCCTAACAAATTTCTCTTAAAATATAGGTGAATACGACAAGAGATGTTAAAGGCTTATAATTTGAGTGTTTTACTCATGGCATGGAAGCACTTGCCTCAACCATGGCTGAGCTATTTTTCTTTTCTTGACCATCTTGGAGCAATGATATTATTCATCCCATCCATAGGTTAAGCAATGCATTAAACACAAGTACCTGAACAATGCAGAACCATTATAATAGGACATATATTAGGCGAGCTTCACTCCATTCTTTTAATTTCTCATATATCAAGGTATGTAGATATAGATGACTTTTAGGGAATGATTATTGAATTTTTGTTGAGATTATCTAATCCTTGACTACATTCTCACTTTGAGGAGTGTTATTCGGGGAATGGATCATTACCACACAAAAGAGTGTTGTTTTTTTGTGGGTTTTACGAAGCTTTTGATATTCCTTGACATTTTTTGATAGAGTGGCTTTAATAGTTGGGTTTTTCTAAAGATGTTCTTTGGGTAGTTATGACCTATATTCCCAACACTTTGAGTACTACATTGACGAACTATTTTATTTGTAACATTGATACAAAGGATGGATGTTGTTTATTTGTAGTCTTGATGTTTATACTTGTAAGTCTGCAACTAATGTAGAGAATATTGTTTTTTTGTTGAAGAATGAATTCAATAGTATTATTAAGAATGGTATGAAAAATAATGTACATAGTACATATAAATATGCACTATATATAATAGGTAAACCATTAACTAAGTTTCCTAAGTTTAAATGATAAATAATTATCCACAAGAACCCTAACTAAATAATGGTTAACAAATTTTCCCCAATTTACTTCATTCACTTCATTCATTGTTTGTAATTTTCTCGTCCCTTTGTGTTTATATCGCAGTGCTGGGAACTGCATTTTCTCTTAACATGGTGTTCCATATACCTACATGGGCTTCTGTTCTTCTAACTGGATTCAATACACTCTCTCTCATTGGAGTGCAAATATTCGGGGTGCTCCATATGATCCTCTCGACTATAATCTATGCATCTATTTCAAGAAAAAATGACAATTCATTTTTCTTATGTAACCTTGTTATTTGAAACTCTTGGTTTTCTTTATGTTCTAGAGACATTTCATCGGGCAACGACGTCGAATTTATTTCAGATTCTATGGTGTTGTCTCTATCAATTTGCAATGATTTGTTATAAATTCAGCCTCAAATATGAAGGTCAACTTGATGTTCTATGTTTTATTTTGCAGTGAGAAAGCTTTAGGAACAAGGTGGTTAGTGTAAACCATCTTTGTTAAAGTAATTCCAATATTTTCTAGACTGTTTCAATCAAGGAGAGGGATATAATCCCAATTTGTTTTTGCTTTTCCTCCTATAAAAGAAACTTCTGTAATTAGAAATGTTTTCGATCTCTAATCAAACCACAAGAGAAAATAGTTGGTTGGCATTATGTTTTTTCAATACACTAGGGCTTTGGATAATTTATACTCTTATATGCAAGGTGAAAAGAATGTGCTGAAAACAGTCACTGCCAATGTTGACTTGTATGTCATTAGGGACAATTTACTTTTGTAGACTTGTGAACCTTTACATTTATTATTAGTTCAAAGGCACTACAAAGGAAATTTTTTAGGCATGATATGACCAGGTTCTTGTCAAGAAATTAGGACATGAGTTTTCTGATTTTGCACATTAATTGGTAATCGCCTAGATTTTGATTATGTATTCAATTTAGATTTATTTTGTTACAATGCATCCTTTTGCTTCCTGATAATAAAACTTGATGTGCACATGGCTTTCTGTATCATGGAAATTGAATACTTTTGCAGTGGGACTAGAAAATGTATAAAGTTGTCTATATGGAATTAGTATTAAGAATATAGAAAAACACCTACAAGGTAGCATCAACATCAAGAATTTGTAGTTGCATAAAGAAATAACATAAGCAGCAGGAAGATGGACATAACCCAATTTTGTGGAATGTAGAAAATGTTCATTCTAAAGTTGCAGAAGATGGGAGAACTGCAAAACATGCCCATAACCCAATATTGTAGAGTTTAGAAATTTTTCATTGTAAAGTTGCAGGAGATGGGAGAACTACTAAACCTATCTTTCTGAAAGAAGCCTATAACCTAGCATTGTATAATTCAAATGCTCAAAAGAACAACACCTTGAATTGAAAAATACAATGACCTTCATTAGGGACTTGCACAACCAGAATCCACAGACAGGCATAGTAGAATGCAACATTCTAAATTGCAAAATACAACACCCTTTAATAGGGATTTTCATTTCTAGTCAGCGGTGGCCTTGAGAAGCTTGGAAATAAGCTTGAGGAAGACATTCACTATACAAGTAAAATTGAAATTCCTCGCAACTGTGATTTTATCACCAATGTATATACTCATCCAATAGGGGATTAATTTTGAGTAGGCACTGAAACTTGAATTGTATTTAGAATATTTTCTACATTATGCCTTGTAAAATCACTATAATCTAAAGAAGTATGATAGTATAACTACTATCTTTTTGTCTAACGACTCTTAAAAATATTTCTGTAGATTTCTACCTCCATTTATGAAATAGCACAATAGGTACACTAGTGTAAGAGGATTATTATGCATTAGTAAAATATGGAACTCAAGAATAGAGTCAACATCCGACGTTTATTAGACTTCGAGAAATGAAGATGACAAGGAAATACCTAGATGGTAGCATCCACAAAAATATCTCATAAGGCGATGAGCATCCATATAACCATATATTCTAGAATTTAGAATATTTTCTTTCTTATGTTGCAAAATCCAAGAAACCTGCTACCTACATTTCTGAAAGCAGTAACCCTATAATCTAGTATAGTGCAATTCCAATGCTTACAAATAGAGATTGTGGACATGGAAAGACCATAGAGGAATTGCAGAATATAACAACCTGAATTTTAGAACACAAAACTCTACAATAGCGAGTGGTATTACCATTGAATGATGTCCTTGAGAATCTTACAAAGAAACTTAACCAATTTATTCATTATGGATGGTGAGTTGATATTCTTTGTAGTAGTAACAGATGTATTGTATAACTGATGAACATGAATATTTCTATGTTCCACCAAGTTTCTAGGATGGGGGTGTGTGGAAGTGGGGGGAATTAAAAGGGAGATATGTGGGAGCATCCCTAAATTTTAAGGACATTCATGGAGGACAAGGGGACGTTAGGATCCCTAGCATAGGGGTCCCCATGATAGGTCCCTTTAACACCCCATCTCCAAAATTATATATAAAAAAATAATGATAAAATCTCAACAATAACAATTCATCCCATGCAAATTCATCATTGTGCAATCTAGTGGAAACACTATAATGTTGCCAATCTTGAAATCTGTTTAGTCCGCTGAATTCTGAATGGGATATAAAATTCTACATTCTATATATGATGTCTGATGAGGTTGGAATCACCCTCAAACATCTCGAAACAATTTAAAGTAGACTATGAGATAAAGGAGTGTCACTTGAAAAATTTCACCTTACTTCAAGAATGTAATATTACTATTAATTACTATAGTCACAATCCTCAAAGCTCAATCTCCTATTTTTTTCGTATCTTCATTTTATTGAACAAAAAATAGACTCAAATCTCAATCTCCTATATTTTTTCATATCTTCATTTTATTGACCAAAAAATTTGATGCAAGGGGGTCTGAGCATTCTTGTTATTGGGGAGGGGCCACCAAACATCCTCTTTTTGGTAAAATGCTTCTCTCACATGAGGTCAATGTTCCCAGAGTTTTCCTAGAAGGGGGATGTGGTGGAATGTTTTTCCAAGAACCCCCATCTCTGGAGTGTGTGGTAAATATTCGAGGTGTGCTCTCCAATCTGGGTGATGCGTCCCCATGTAGCACTGCAATATTCAATAGGGGGATTAATTTGGGTAATGGTTGAAACTTGAATTGTATTTAGGATGTCGAATGCATTGTTCCATGACATTCACTATAATCTAAATAAATATGATATTTTTATTACTTCTATATGTTTGTCCAATGATATTTTTAAATCGTCCATGTGTATTTATACCTGCGTTTGTAAGAATAGCACAATAAATATGGTAGTGTTAAAAGTGTTAGTATGCAAAGTTAAAAGCCTTTTATCCTATGTTATATCTTAGCACATTACAGATGAAAAATTTGGAGGCGATCGTTGCTTTTCTTGTACTTACAATGTTTGGTTGTTTCATTGGAGAGCTAACATATGCAAAGCCTAAAGCCATTGAGGTGGTAGAAGGAATTTTCGTTCCTAATTTAAGAGGAAGTGGAGCAACTAGTATTTCCATTTCTCTTATTGGAGCTTTTCTTATACTATAAGCCCCTATCACTTGTCCATTTCGTTAATTCATTTCAATGAATATGTTTCGTCAGTGCAAAGTAGTAATGATTAGAAAATATGGCCAAACCTTTTCCCTTATGATGCAAATGAGGCTTTGGGCATTTAGTTGCACAATAATAAATGGAGTAGTTTTAAGTGCGATTTTTTTGGAGTTTCTAGCACTTTTTTGGTCAAGATTTTGTGAAAACATTTGTAGCCAAATTTTGATTTGTGCCATTTAAACTAGTTTTTTTACTACATATATGGATTCAACACCCTCAAAAACCTCTGAATCACTTCAATTGTGAAGATTTCAGCTGTAAAACTTGTGATTTTAATGAATGCCATCTAGAACAGACTAGATAGAAAAATAAACTAGAGAACTTTCCAAAAAATCGCACTGGAAAACTACTAGGTCATAAATACCCCAAATGATGTGTATCTTATCATGTACAAAATTTAGTACTATGGTGTTGAGTGTTTATTCATTACCTTAATAAAATGTAACTGATCATGTCATCCACCATATCCAGATACAATTTATTTCTTCACTTTGCCTTGGTTCTCACCCGGAAAGTACCACCAACTGTTTCTAGAGTTAATGTAAGTACTCTTCCATAGTTTAGAGAATTCTTAAAATAACTATAATAGATTATTCGTGTACTTTTTGTTGTGCTTTATTTATAAATTAGATTTATGTTCGATGCTTTGTTGAAATTACAAGTTTTCATTACGAAAATTATGAAATGGAATTATTCCACTTAGAATAAGTTCTAATAGTCGCATCTTCAAGAATAGAATTTGTAAAAGTACACTGAAAAACATGATTCTTCAACCCAAACTTTCATAGTAATATAGTAATATATAGTAATATATAGTAATATTGGATTCTTCTTTATTGGTCTATAGTTGATTCTATATCATCAAGTATGTTAAGCAGCTTTAGGATAGGATCGAGGCACTCAAGGAGTGCAGTCCCAAATAAAATTGTGTAGTGAGTTGTGTATGTGATGAACACAGAGCTCTGCACAGTTGATCAGGATGCACTCATACTTTCTCCTTCTTCCATTAATTCCTCTTCTCAAATCAACAATTCTTCCTCACACAGATTCTCTGTGTATTACCAAAATAGATTTTGTGTATTGCAGTTACCGTTTATTGGATTTACAGTTTAAAATGTAATCACAAATTGAAAGGACAAGGAATTGCAACAGTTCCAACTAATACTCAGTTGAACTTATCCTATTTCTATTTTCCAATGACTTTGGAAAGGAGCGCACACCCCCCATAATTTAGTGGTAACGTTAGTTTATTTTCTATATATATATATATATATATATATATATATATATATATATATATATATATATATATATATATATATATATATATATATATATATATATATATATATATATATATATATATATATATATATATATATCCACTTCATTGAACTTTCTTTAGTGATTGGATTGAATGCTCCGAGGAGTACAAAACCTGATCTTACAATGTTGATTGGGTCTTCCTTTCATAGCCATAAAGGTCTAACCTTCTCTGTGTGCTTGTAGGTCTGCAAATGCAATGAAAAACACACCTATGAAATTTTCTTATGTGTACCAATGTGTTGGATGTGATTCATTCTACTTGCAGCCTCTAGCACGAACATTCAACAAGGTATACTTAACTGGCCATTTTAAAATATTGTGATAACTCTTCAATTTTTTAGGCACAAAATAAACTACACATAAGCTTTAGATCTTCAAATGTTTTTAGAAACCTATTTTAGAAATGTACACCAAAGTAATGAAATAATTTTTTAAAAAATTGTGTTGTAAAATATATGCAAGTTTAGTCTTGCTTTAAATTTAGCTGATACTTGAAACCCATGGCCTTGGGATGCTCAAGAATTACAGTGTACGATATGCACCTAGTTGTGGGCCAGTTGTTCCTCAAGAATGCAGTGATTGTGGCAAGAAATTTAATATGGTTGGGCCCATATGGTCTACCCCAATTCATGATCTTTATTGGGTTTCTTCCATATTATCAAATGTGTTGCCCTCAAATATCGTTGTCCTGCATACGACAAAAGATATGTTGTCTTGAGCTCGATTTCTGAGGTAAGGATCTTTTCAGTCAGCAATGAAGCATAACACGTAAATTTAATATTGATTTTCCACCGCATACAATGGTATAATGCACACAACTTATAATGATGTAATAAATGTGGGAAATTAATTTGGAGTAGCAACATTTCATGAACATAGCAAGATAACATTCCATTTGTTTGGACTTTATTTGGAACGTTCATTTCTTAAGTACATGTAATCATATCACAGAGTATTTATCCTACTGTAGTTAGATGGAATTTGGTGCTTTCTATTTTCCATTTCTTTTTTATACATTTTGAGAGGGGATAGTATGAGAACTCAAACATATAAAGATCTTAGCTGCCTCAATCAATCCTTAAACATGGGTTTACATTGCACAAGAGATTCTCCTAAAGGATGACCTACTATGATGGACATTTTGGGCACACTCCAATCCACTAGAGATATTTTTCAAGGCATTGGTGTGATTCCAAAACCGTAATCATATTTCACATGTTTGACATGGGGTGATGCAAGTACAACTCACAACAACAATGCTAGTGGAGGCAAAAGATGTTTTACATTCTAGAGTGTTGTAAGAGAGCAGTGAATGTGTCTCTAGACTATATAATATTTTGAGTCCATTGCTATTAACTGTATGTAGTGTGAATTTTATTTTCCTCTTTATTGTTGGAAAACTAGTGTTGTTCCCCTCTCCTTTTCTATGGATGTCTATTGTTGAGCACATGTGGGTCTAAATATAAAGTTACATTATCCATCCCTTGTTGACTTGTCTCAACTTGCCTTTTACTGCCCCATGAAACATTGGGAATTAACATCCTATATTCATCAATGGCTGACCTATGAATGTCCTGGAATCCAATCACCAATATTCTTCTTTTCAACGAGTAGACACTATAATTTTGTTACTTTATCTGTCAAACCTATTGACAGTGTGAGCATATCATTTATTTTTTGCAACTAGAACATCCCTCTGATTTAGGCTTACATATACATCACATACACTATTGGTAGTAAATTGGATCGATATATAGTCTTCACTATTGGATTTACATTGTAGAAAACTAATAGGTTTGTTGTCCTAAGATTTATTTTCTTTTACTGAAGAATTCAACTCTGCAATTTTCTGGCAATGGCATGGGCACAAAGAAGTTTTTGGAAGGAAAAAACGCACCACATCTAAGATGTTGATTCTTTCCAATGCACCCTGCTAATGTATAACCATACAAACTACCACTTCAAACAACAACATCGAACTCCCCGGAATAACAAATGAATCAAACCTGAATTAGAATGAAGTGTGTGCTTGTTGGGTGATGATATTCAACTCCTATCCATGCAAGCTCGTTTATCCTTCATCCAAACTCAATATGATTTAGATACTCCATTCATCCTTTAGTTCAGCACATGAGTTGAGACTTTTTTCATTGAATTTAGCCTTCTATTTTCCCTTATGGTGTGTCTTTTTATGGGCCAATTCAATTATGTGGGGATGCATTACACCATTTTGTAAGAAATAGAAATGAGATTTTTTATAGTGGAAGTTTTGAAATAGTTTTATTTTAAGATGTTTTTTTAAGTACATATTTGAATATTTATTTTTAATTAACATTGTATCACACTATTGATAAATTTGAAATTCGCACTTTCTTCAATCAAGCTTGCCACTTTAAGATATCAATTATAAATTTATTATGCAATTTGCACTTTAGAAAAAAATGTAAGCTTTTTTTTTTTATCTATGATTTTTGTTTATTCTTGTAGTGTATTTTGGTTCCTTTTCTTATTGCATTACCAAATCCATTGTCTCTCTTGCACTTTCCAAAAGATGTAAGCTTTATGTTTTTATCTATATTTTTTGTTCTTTTTGTGGTGTGTTTTGGTCCCTTTTCGTATTGCATTATCAAGTCCAATATCTCCCTAGTGCGTTTTGGTTTCTTTTCCTATTGCATTATCAATTCCAATATCTCTCTACTAGTGAAACCCCTTTACAATCAATATCTCTCTAGATTTCTTACTTCTCCAATGCTTAATTCATGATAACTTTGCCATAATTGCATATGAAAAGTACATCTTTCCACTTAATTTTTCAACAAATTCCTTTGTTGTGAAGCAAATTCTCAATTGATGCCACTCATCGACAAAAATTCAAAGCACTTTATAAACCCTTCATAATCCAATGGGATAACTCAAAATAATATAAATGGGGTCTACATTAGAGTTTCTTTTCTTGGGATAGATTTTTTAGTTCTCTCTTATGTATATCCTCCCCTATTTTGGCACTACCAACCTACCTCTTGGTGTGGCCTAAATCTTTAACGATGCACTCTTTATAGAGCCTATCTTTATAGATGCCTATATACATGAAAATTTAACTGTACACTAATATAAGATTTTGAAATCTAGATATATAATCCACCTCTCTTTGCACCTTTTGGGGCAACTGGTATTTTTAGTAAGTTAAAAATATGGTCTCAATGATTATAGTTTTTATAAATATTATAGATCATGTGTGAGTTTATTTATTTATTTAATAACTTTTGTTGTTGTTGTTGTTTAAATCAATGGTTGTAAATGTTGTTATCAGTATTTCCATAACTCTTCATGTAATTCTTTAAAGAGTTCTAGCTCATTGGAAAAGCGTCTGCCTTACAAGCAAGAGATTGGTGGTTTGATTCCACTGTGCGCTAACATGAATTACTCGACAATTTTGTAGTTTATTTTTAATTAATATTTGATATCGATTTATTTCAAGGGTGAGATATTTTTGGATTCATTGTTTTATATTTTCTCTAGAGAGAAAAAAGTGATCTTTGAATAAAAATTTTGTTGTCTTTAGAGAGAGAATAGCTAGTATTAAAGGCATACTGTCTCTAATCTGTGTGTTGTCTCTAGAGAGACAAAAATGAAATTGTCTCAAGAGAGACAAAAATGAAATTGTCTCCTAAGATACAATAATGCTTCTGTTATATATTGTCTTTATAGAGACAGTTTTTTTAGACAATAATCTTTAAGACAATATTTTTTAAGACAATAATCTTTAAGACAATAATTTTTAAGACAATAATATTTAAGAAAGTAATTTTTTAGACACCTGCTTAAAGACAATATTGAAGAAAATACACAAGCTTTTTTCTTGTTTCAAGTTAAGACAATTTACTCCAAAATTGTCTCAAATATTGTCTTAAAAGCCCCCTTTACGTAGTAGTGTCAGGAGCAAAATAATTGTCTTCGCTCTTGAGGAAAGGAACCATAAATTCAAATTCATTCGTAGAGAAATGCTTTTAATGTAACAAGAAAGAAGGGTTTTGCAAAACATTCTTCCATTTCTTACAAATAGTGCTAAACTTTTTCACAGCCAATAAAGACAGCTAGAGGAAGACAAGTTCAAGAAATTTTAATGGAAGAAAACTCCAAATAGATGGATCCAGGACCAAACAATGAAATCACCTAATAGAAATAAAAAAACACATTTGATATCAACAAAACAATTTAATGTTGAATAAAATTAAAAGTAACATACATACATAATTTACCATTTACACATATAGAAAACTTCACATATACAAATTGTATAAAATCAAATGAGTGATCATAACATTATTACAAAACAAAACACAACTCCATAATTTTTTAAACATAATATCTATAATCCAAGATTATTAATGTTAGTAAACCTATAATTATGTTTAAATTAAGGTTTATGTTTAATATTGATGCCATAATGTTTCTACAAATATATTTAAAATACCAAATAAGAACAATTCATGAGGTAGGTTTCCATTAAGGACAACACCTAATTCACAATGCAAACAAAAAATTACCTATAAAACACAATTTTATCTTTTTGTTGGACAATGCAATTTTCCATTGCGTTAAGGATAAAAATTGTTAAATCTAAACTAAATTTTTTAATATAATGTATCTAGAAATATCGAATTAAAATGATATTATTAAATTTCTAAAACAACACATTCATATATATTAATTTTTTTCATATTTAAAATTACTCTAAAATCATTTTACTTATTTATTAATAAAACAATAGATTGTTAATATAATCAGATAATCCTTGTAATGCACTGCATTAATATCACAACTTAATCATTGTAATGGACTACATTAATATCTACATGATTATGATTATAGGGTATATGGAGGTTAAGTTAATAAATATCAGGAAATTTAAATAATAAACAACCATATTCATATTTTTAATTATTTATCTTTCAAAAGTTAATGATATTCAATATCAATATTTTAATAATAAATCACAATTGTTGGCTTTAAACCCAAACTAAAATGTTTAATATAGTGAATCAAGAAATATCAAATTAAAATGATATTATTAAAATTCTAAAACAACACATTCATATATATTAATTTTTTTCATATTTAAAATTACTCTAAAAACATTTTACTTATTTAGTAATAAAAACAATAGATTGTTAATATCGTAAGATAATCCTTGTAATGGACTACACTAATATCACAACGTAATCATTGTAATGGACTACATTAATATCTACATGATGATGATTATGTGGTATATCTAAAATCATTTTACTTATTTATTAATAAAAAATAGATTGTTAATATCATAAGATAATCCTTGTAATGGACTGCATTATTATGACAACTTAATCATTGGAATGGACTACATTAATATCTACATGATTATTATTATGTGGTATATGGAGGTTAAATTAATAAATATTAGGAAATTTAAATAATAAACAATCACACTCATATTTTTAATTATTTATGTTTCAAAACTTAATGATATTTAATATCAATATTATAATAATAAGTCACAATGGTTGGCTCTAAACCTAAACTAAAATTCTCAATATAATGAATCCAGAAATATCAAATTAAAATGATATTATTAAATTTATAAGACAACACATTCCTATATATTAGTATGATTTAAGTTTGTGAGATTTTTCAACATTATTTTATATATTTATAATTTTTTTAATTATTTGAATTTATTAACATTTATTAAGATAGTCTTTCTTATTTAATAATGTAATTTTTAATGATACAGTAATCATAAAAATTATAATTTAAATGTTCTTAACCATTAAGAAAATGTTTTTTCAAAACAATTAAGTCTATATGTCTTCATTGTTTTAAAAAAATAATGATATATAAGTTGATCTTAATCTTAAAACTAAATTTTTATTTTTATTTTATATATTTATAAATGTTTTTAATGGGTTTCCTAAAACCTAGATGTCTTGGACTTTTTTGTTGTAACTTGACATATTTTTGTTGACTCAATCATATAATGAATCCAAAAACATCAAATTAAAATGATATTATTAAATTTCTAAAACAACACATTCATATATATTAATTTTTTCCATATTAAAAATTACTATAAAATCATTTTACTTATTTATTAATAAAACAATAGATTGTTAATATCATAAGATAATCCCTGTAATGGACTACATTAACATCACAACTTAATCATTGTAATAGACTACATTAATATCTACATGATTATTAATATGTCGCCTTCTTCAACACATAGATCTACTCTTGGATAGACCAAAAACCACAAAAGAACTATTGAAGAACCCTCCCCTTTTAAGATAGACTTAATTGCACCTAATTGACTTCCTTCCTAGACAATAACTCTCCCTGATTCCTTGGTGTTTCAACTCTTCCTACGATCTTCTTCTTCTCTTGACAATTGTTTCACTCCACACATGCAATCAATTACAAGTGTGTAAAACAAGCATCTCTTTATGTTCCTTTTTCATTCTTTTGTTTCAGTGACTTTGTGTTATCCTTGTCCATCCACAAATCCATATTTAAAATTAATTAATTATTTAATTTAGTTCTAGCCTATTTCCTTGGGTCTAAAACTTCAATATTGGGTAAATTTCCCAACCAATTATTTTTGGTGGGTTTTTTCCTTTCAGAGATACTTTCGTAGTTATCCAAATTTTCAACATCTTTTATATAATTATCTATTATTTTTTACTTGAGTAAATATTTTAGGAAAAAATTAAATGCACCATTGAATTTTATATCTAATGAATTTCTATTATATATGTAAATAATGTCTGTTGTAGTATAATGAATTTCAATTGGATGTTGAAGAATATTTAAAAATAAAATGTTCTCTATTAGATTGTAGAGTTGAAAAGTTATTTGCTTAAAATGTTCATGGGATATGCATGTATAAAGCTATGCACCAATTCACCTTACGGTAATGGACCATAGTAACCAAATTCAATTTAAGTACGAAAAAGAATACATAAATTCCTTAAATCCATTATAATCCTCACACTTTAGTGAAATTACATATGGATAGGAGATGTGAAAATTGGAGAATTAGATATTATTGTGAAAATGAAGTAATATTTATCCCAAATAACTTGATGAATCTTCAACCATCATTGATCTAACATTTTCTTTCTTGAAGAAAAAAAAGTGACTACATGCACATTCTATATTCTCATACATTTTAATGATATTTGGGGAAGGATTTTAGTAAAATAACAGGACAGAACTATGAATTCCACACCTAACAAGGCCTTCTTCAAGAAGGAAATGTCTATATCTCACTCTAGATTTTCTCTCGTAATATAAAAATCAAAATTTCAATTTAACCTTGAATTCCTATTCCATATAGATCTAAATACTTGGAGCAATTTTAAAAGGGCTATCTATCTCAACAAATCAAAAAAATGAATTGAAATATATTGATAGCTTGCCAATAGAAATGAATATACTTTTATGATGATGTCAATGCAATTTTATAATAGAATCATAAAGAGAATTGAAATGTATTGATGGATTCCTAATGGAAATGGACACTTTGAGCAATTTTAAAAGGGATATCCATCCGAAAAAGAAATCAAAAAAGAAAATTTAAATATACTAACAACTTGCTAATGGAAATGGATATACTTTTGATGATGTTGTCAATGCTAAAAGAGAATTTAAATATATTGATAACTTGCTAATACAAATAGATATACCTTTGATCATGTTGCCAATGTCATTTTCTAATAGATGCAATGTGAAATTTTCAGGAGTAAGACATCCATCCAATTGAATATAATAGTGTTTAAGAGATACATCTAGAATTAGAAAATTCTTAAGGTTATTTTGATCTACAAGGATTTAGGATGGATTTTTTCAAAAAAATATTTTACAAGGATTTTAAACATTTAAATCTTTAAATGGAGTTAGGTTTTAGTACTTTGTTCTAAGTTTATAATATTATTCTTTTACAAATTCAAAAACAACTCAATTTAATTTGAGGTTTATGATAGAAAATCCTTAGGATGGCATAGAATCAAAGATTTTAGGCCTTTTTTTAATATATTTGAAGTGGAATGGATGTCTATCATTTTTTTAATATATTTGAAGTGGAGTGTGTTTTCCATTAACAAAGAATAGAGAATTCTTTGCAGTGAATAGAGAAAAGTAGAAAAAGTTGTGACATGCTTTACAATGAACAGTAAATAGAACAACATATATCTGGTAGTAGAAATCTCAATTCAATGTTTCATATATTGAGTTTTTGAAAATTTTAGAAGCTAGATTCCACTTGTTTGGGTGCAAAAGTTAATTTATAGTGCCACATAGTTAATTTTATGTTTCAATAATTTATAGTGCTTTTGGTATATGAGTAATTTATAGCCAACAATTATGAGAAAGTTTGGCTAATTATGAGTAATTTAGGTTCATGAATAATTATGAGTAATTATAAGTAACTGTGCATTATTTAGCTTTATGAGTAATTGACTAATTCTATGTTTCAGTTTTTAGGTTTATTAGTAATTTCTAGTAATTCAGGTATATGAGTAAACCAGTTCTGATTTAATAAATAGTTCTGATTTAAATATTTATTAATTATTTGTGATTTAAACAATTTTTCATTTAATAAATATTGTTTTAATCATTATTGCAAAACTTATTTTATTTCATTAGTATAAACCTTAAGATCATTGTCAAATTAAATCATGAATAATGAATGCTGCATAGTTAATTTTATATTTCAATAATTTATAGGGTCTTTAGGTTTATGCATAATTTATAGTAAACAATTATAAGTAACTTGTATTTACAACTAACTATAATTAACTATGAGTTATTTAGCTTATGATTAATGGACTAATTTTATGTTTTAGTTTTAATTTATAATAATTTAGGTATTCGAATAAACAATTTCTGATTTAATAAATAATTTTGATTTAAATATTTATTAATTATTTATAATTTAAAAAAAAAATCTCATTTAATAAATACTTTTTTAACCCTTATTACAAAGATTAACTGATTTCATTAAAATTAGTATAAATCTTAAGATCATTGTCAAATTGAATAATGAATAATTAATCAGTTGGTGTATATGCTTTTTTTTGCAAACATTTTGATCAACCTTTAGTTGGTGTATATACTTTTTTTGCAAACATTTTGATGAAGCAAAAAGTGTGAAATGATCAAAATCTTTTCATGAGCATAGAAATTAATAAATGTGAGTTTGTTAAAATAAAACACATAATAATAAGATGAAATGGTAATAGCATGCCATTATTAAAATAGTTATGTAATTAATAATGTTGTTTAAAGCAAGGTATATCAAAATTATTTGGAAAACCGAACAATCGCATTTGGCAAATCCAACAATAACAACTACTCGAGGGAACTCCATCATCAAATGCATTAAACACCCATTGCAATGTAGCAGATGGCACGATAGTAATATAAATTCACAAGTTTCTAATGTAACCCACATAAATCAACACACAAAGCCACTTATTCCAATTTTATTTAATTTGATTTTTCCCTCACTAATCTCAATACATATTTCATAAATGGTTATACATATCTTCATAAAGTAGTCGTAATATAATAATAATAAATAATTAAAAACATTAATTAACAAAATCATTCAAATACCCAATTCTAAAGGAGGAAAGTGTATAGATACCAATCTTTAAGGTGTCGGAGCGGTTTTATTGAAACTCTGGGTGCAAAAGGTAAACGTGTTCTGAGTGGGAGTGGAGTGTTAACAATAAGCACAACGATCTAGAGCCTTCAATATAAAAAGAATTAAAATGCTAAATGTAAGGTATTTTTTTAAATTCTGGCATTTTACTTATATCCCTAATCTAACAATTTGGAGAATAATGTAGACGGGAAAGTGTGGAACAAATATTTAAAGCCTGAAAATTATCATCTTTCATTCTATTATATTCCTTTTTTATTGTGAGTTGTGGAAATACAAATATTTATATCTAAATTTGGTGCTACTCGATATGGGACTACTACTTATTAGGGGTGGTCTTCCTATGACACGTGTTTGGATGGATAGCATGTATTTTGTTTCCCCCCACCTATGGATCTATCGCTGGACCGTGAGGTGGGGAGACCGGGAGACCACAAATTAAGTTTGTATAGACTGTGTGAAAACTCTATAAGCCCTTGGTTTTTGTAGCAGGCTTGGTCATCCAGAATTAATTGGGAATCCATTTGGTTCGAAAGATGAAACTCTTGGATTATATAATGAAGTTTAACGTCATGTAAGTGTTCCTTTCATTTACAACTTACATTTAACTTCAACAAGACTTCACCAAAAATTAGAAATTAATTTCCCATTTTCTGTTTTAAATAATTGTAGATTTTTTTCATTTTATTTAACCATTTGCCCATGCAATTTATACTATCAATTGCCCATTTTCTATTTCACATTTTTTTTTAAAAACAATAATTTTATTTAATCATTTTCATATGCAATACATGTTTGATCTATAATATTCTCCATTTAAATTTAAATTATATATTCACTTAATTGTATAGTTTTAAAATAAATAATAACAATATACATATAAATATCAAATTACATTGAAAGTTGTGGAACATATGTTCCTTATAAAATTCAATGGCTTTATGAGAACGTTAAATTCCATGCATGGAATGATTCTATCTTAAAAGGTGAGATAAGGGAAATATATAAAATACTTTATATCATTATATGATATCATATTAAAAATTCACATAAAACAAAAATAAATAATAAAATTTTAAATGGTTAATATCTAAGATATTTAAATTAGAGGAATGTCGATAAAATTTAAAGTAATGTTAGGAAGGTAATAATTATTTTATATGTATATGGTTAAAATAATTGTCATTAAAATTTAAAAGGATTGTTGCAAAATAAATTAAAGAATTGTCACTAAAGTTTAAAAGGATGGTTGGTTTACTACATTGAGTGGTTGGCCAATTTTATTGTCGAACCGCAGCGAACTTCAAAAAAATTTGAAAACCGCAACGAACTTAAAAAAATTGATTGAGATTCCCAGAATTTCGAACACGAAGATTGGAATTCAGCAAGCCCTCCCCTGATTATTTAATATAGTGAATCGAAGTCGATTGAATGAATAAATATATTTGAGAGTGAATCAAAATCGACAAAAAGATAAATAGATTTTCACATCAGCTAAAGAACTCGAAGTCGATGGAATGAATAAATATATTTGCACAACCATAGAGAAAATGAGAGTCAACCGAAATCGACAAAAAGATAAATAGATTTTCATAGCAGCTAAAGAACTCATGATAGAACGATAAACCAAAAATATTATGTTTAAGAAACAATCATATAACGTACGCCATAGGCTCTCAATATGGTAAGAGACATAGTTGTAGTCTAACAAAAGCCAAGCAACAAACATAGATATTAAAGAATAATTAAAAAATAACTTACGGGTCATCTGACAAAGCTCTATCCAGCATAGATATTAAACCACAAGGTGTGATATCTTGATTAAATATGTGATATCTTGATTAAATATTTGATATTTTAATTAAATATCAGGATATCTTGAACCAAGCCATTATATATTAGAGTGTTATTGGTCTTTTAAATGACCAATCTAGGCAAGAGTGTCCATTGAAAACAATATTAATATGTAGAGTAGTAATATTCCAACTTTAGGTAATAGATTGGGCACCTTTCTTAGCAAATAGAAGCTGAGAGAAGCTCCTTCAAATCTTTGAAGTAATCCTTCAACAATTCCAACAACCTAAGCACTAAGAAATGCATGCATCCACTGTTATGAAACCAGCTCACAAATAGATAGAAAAGATAGATGAATGCCTTAGAAATAAGCCTATTCGAGGGGGCAACCTCCTTTACAATACACAAATGAACAATTCTTGCATGATTCAAATGACAAAACCTCCTTTTTATGTATAAGAGTCTAACGGGTCACAATATAATCAAGCAGATCTAACAATAATAATATAAAGGCACAAAAATAACAATAGAGGGATTCTATGGAACACAATAATAACAATATGGGGACAATACGGGCACAACAATAACAATAAGGGATACAACGACAATAGTAATGGGGGAATCACTAGTATTATATGGATTTAACATGCTCCTCTCCTTCAAAAATGTGTTGTCTTCAACGCTTGAGTAGTTCTGCATGCTTCTATATAAAATTCTCATCCTCCTATAAGGAGTCCTCAATGGGTAAGTTCTTCCACTTGATGAGATACTCTGAAATTGATCAATTTTGTAGCACCTCAGTTCTTGTTTTCTTGACTACTTCAGGTTCCAATATGATTTTTTCTTCCTCATCAAGTTCTGGCAATATTGTTTGAACTGGAAGCTTGTCACCTATAACCTTCTTTAAGCATTAAACATGGAAAACTGGGTGCCCTCGGGAAGCTGCACGAAGCTTCAATTTGTATGCCATAGTACTTATTTTTTGCAACACCTTGTACAAACCATAATACTTTGGTGATAATTTATTATGATTCTAAGCATGATTGAGGGACATTTGTTTATATGGTTGTAGCCATAGGAATACCCAATCACCTACATCAAAACTTATTTTTCTACGATGTTGATCTATCTGTTGTTTCATTCTATTCTGCGCCAAGGTGAGGTTATCATTTAAGAGTTGGAAAACTTGTTGTTGATGCTCGATGTGATCGTCCACTGCTTGAACCTTAGAATTTTCTCTTAAATACGATATGATGGATGGTGCATGATATCTATAAAGTGTCATAAATGGGGTCATTTTTTTTGCAGTATAGAAGGAAGTGTTATACCACCATTCAGCTAGAGGCAACCATTTCACCCATTGTGCATGTTTATCACATACAAAGCAACGAAGATATCCTTCCAAACATTTGTTTACTAACTCATCTTGCCCATGAGATTGAGGATGATAAGATGAGCTATGAGCTAACTGAGTAACAAAACAAGAAAATAATTCTGTCCAAAAATTCCTAGTGAAAATGGGATCTCTGTCACTTACAATAATCTTTGGGTTTCCATGTAGCTATTGAATTGTTTGCATAAATGCAATAGAAACTGTACTCACTTTAAATGGATGAGATAATACACAAAAGTGTGCATACTTGGTAAGTCTGTCAACTACAACCATGATAACACTCTTTCCTTCGAACTTGGGTAAACTTGTGATAAAATCCATTGAAACCTCCTCCCAACGTTGACTTGGAATGGATAAAGATTGTAATAGTCCTAGGGTCTTAATTGTTTCAACTTTATTTTGTTGGCAAACCAAACATTCCACCACAAAATTTTGAATATTCGATTTAAGGTGATTCCAAAAAAAAATCCTTCTTAACCCTGTGATAGGTTTTTAGAAATCTTGAGTGCCCTCCTAAGGGAGAGGAGTGCAATTCCCTAAGAGTCTTTTGTTTAAATTGGAAAGTCTTACATAGGTATAACCAATCCTTGTACCATAACGAATCATGTTTCCAGCTAAATGTATGAGATGTACTGGGATCTTGTTGTATATCTGAAGTGCATGTAGTATTACCGACATTTCCTTCTCATAAATTGCTTTGTGTAAATATTTTCCTTTTATTAGACGACTTTCGAAAGGAATGGGTCTTTCTTCTTGCATTAAAACATCACCAATTCCATTTCCCGAGACATCACATTCCACAATAATGGTTTTTGTGAAGTCCGGTGTAGCTAAGACTAGTGCTTGGCACATTGCCTCTTTAAGATGTTCAAAGGCCTTCCTTGCTTATGTAGTCCGTGAAAATGCATCTTTCTTCAATAATGTTGTTAAAGGTGGTGCTATCCTCCCATAATTCTTCAAAAACTTGTGATAATACCCTGTCAACTTGAGAAATCCTCGTATATGACTTATGGATGTGGGGATTTTTCATTCCTTAATGGTTTTAATTGTGCTAGGGTGTACCTTAACACCTTTATGAGATACAATATGACCCAGATATTCCACCTCTTGTACTCCAAAAACACATTTGGATATTTTCACATATAATTGTTTCTCCTCCAATAGTTTGAGCACCATGTGAACATGTTGGACATGATCGTTCCAAGACTTGTTGTAGATTAGTATATCATCAAAAAATACTAACAAAAATTTTCTAAGAAAGGGTTTGAAAATAGAATTCATCAAACCTTGAAATGTAGAAGGTGCATTAGTAAGGCCAAAACACATGGTGAAAAATTCATAATGACCCCCATAAGTTCTAAATGTTGTTTTTGGAATGTATTCAGTCTTCATTCCGTTTTGATGATATCCTGAACGAAGATCCAACTTGGTGAAATAAATTGATCCATGCAATTCATCCAATAATTCATCAATGACAGGAATGAAAAATTTATCTTGAATAGTGAGCTTGTTGAGCTCCCTATAATCTGGATACACGTGCCATGATCCATCCTTCTTGTGAACCAATACTACTGGAGCAAAGAAAGAAGTTTGACTAGGTTGAGTTATACCATCCTCTAGCATTTCTGCAACTATACGTTCAATTTCACTCTTTTGGATATAGGGATATATGTAAGGCTTGATGTTTGGGGGAACACTTCATGGAATCAAATTAATAACATGATCATGATCACAAATAGGTGGGAGGCCTTTGTGAGTCTCAAATACCTTGGAATGATTGTCCAAGACTTTTTGGATATCTGAAGAAATGGATGATTTCGATGTGGGAACCTCTAGTGAACATAATTGTGCAATTATGCCTTGTTGTTATTTCTTTAGAAGCTTTGTCATTCCGTTAGAGCTGATTATCCTTCTCACTTTCCCTGCAATACCCCTTAATTCAAATTTCTTTCCTTCTAAAGAGAATTTCATGAAAATTTCTTGAAAATTAAAAGCTATTGTACCCAAGGAATGTAGCCATTGGACTTCTAGTACAACATCAACACCACCCATTGGAATGGAAAGAATTGGGCTATTCAATAGATATTCTCCCATGGATAGCTTGACATTATGGCACTTTTCTTAGCAGTTTATGGTTCCTCTACTTGAAACCATCACTTCACACTTTAGTGTTGGATATAGCAAGCAATTCAATTCCTTGGCTATCTTACAATGAATAAAATTATGGGTACTTCTTGAATTAATCAACAATATTACATTTTTCTTCTTGATATGCCTTTCTATCTTGATAGTTTGAGGAGTGGTAATTCCAGCCAATGCATTACAAGATATGCCTGCATTCATTTCTTCTTTCTCTAGGGCTTGTTCCTAGTGTACATCTTCTTCTTGTGAATTTTTTTGTTCCTTTTGTTCCTCCTCTTTACAATCTATGTAAAATAATTTCTTTTCTGAACACTTATGACCTTTAGTGTATTTACTATCACAATTGTAACAAAGCCCTTTTGCTCTTTTGTCTTCCAATTATTGTGGTGTCAACCTTGTAGGTTGTGGATGGCTAGGGGCAGCAACACTTCCATCTTTATGATTGTGAGTGGTAGGCTTCTTTGATTCCATAATTTTCTTTTCCATTTTCCTTGCCAACCTGAATGCATTCTCCAATGAATCTAGTTCCCATAGGAAAGCCTCATGTTGGATGTTATCTTTTAAAGTCCCTATGAACACATCAATCCTATGCTCCTCTGGAATATCTTTTACTCTTATATTCAATTTTTGGAAGTCTTCAATGTACTCAATCATTGAACCCTTTTGTTTGAGATTTATCAATTGGCTAAACAAAGTGTTTCTTTTTGTATCCTCATAATATGATATCATTTCATCTGTAAAAATAGCCCAGGTGACAATTTGTTTACGAGAGAAAAACCATTAATACCATACAAACTAATTTGGTTCCAAATATAAAGTTGCAATGCGTACCTTTTGTGTGTTTTTCACATTATGGAGATCGAAAAAGTGCTCCATCTGTAGTATCCATGTTCCGGGATCCTTGCCATCAAACATCCTCATATCGATCTTTGGAACATGATGGTTCTTCGATCCAACGTTAGAGTCTATAAAATCATGACTAACATCTATTTTGTTCTCATCATGAGTTCCCTTTCCTACCTTTTCGCCATTAGTAATCATTTTTTGTAGAAAATTTGTCAAATCTATCTTCAAATTTGTCTACAAATCTTCCATGCCTTTCTTTAAATCATCCATCTTAGCTTACACGCCATCCATCTTAGCTTCGATGCCATCCTTCTTAGCTTCCACATCATTCATCTTAGCTTCTACACCTTTCTTTAAACCATCCGTCTTAGCTTCTACGCCTTTCTTTAAACCATCCATATTATTTTCTATTTCTTTTGGTGTGAGTGAAATTTGCTGCACTTAGTCTCGTAATTTTGATATATCATGTTGCATTTCTTCCTCTTCTTCATGAATCATGCTAGAGATTTCAGGTTGCTTACTAGGTGTTTCTGTTTTCTTTCTTTGGGGCATCAATTACCGAGAATAATGCTTCATTATGCCCTATGAATTCCTTCAAACTAATTTTTCAAACCAAGCTTTTGCAAAAGTTAAAAAAAAGAAACTACACACCTTTTTTCACTTTGTAGGAGCTCGATATTTAATTTAATGTGTCTGCATAATTTTGGATCTCCTAGGTCTAAAACTTCTTGCTATGGTAACCCTCTGAGAAATCTTTCTGATGCTGCAAGTCTGATCAAGATTAGATTCTCCAATGAAGAGTTATGCCACATCTCCTACGATGACTTGAATATACACTAGTTCATTAAAGCGAACTTGTACAACATGTCGCGGGTCACTGTTTAAACCTTGGGTTCTAAAAATGATACCCAAAAAGACTATCGTCCGTCCTCTTTCTGTAACTTCTTACGAAAATTCAATTTGATGCTTAGAGCGAAAGATATGACGATTTTCCCAAGGTGACCTGTTTGGAATGTAATTCAATGGTGTAAAAAAATCCTACCTTCCTGAGATCATATCCCCAAAAATATAGCGAGAAATAATCTGAAATTTTTACCAGAGGTTTAGTGTGATTTTGTCTCAAATGGGGTTTTTTTTTAGTTTATGAAATGTTGCAGAAAAATGTATAGAAAAAATGCCACGATGACCTGTTTGAAGCAATGAAACCCTATAATCCAAAGCTCTAATACCAAATGTTATGAAACCAATTCACAAATACATAGAAAAGATATATGAACGCCTTAGAAATAAGACTCTTCGATGAGACAACCTCCTTTAAATTACACAAATGAACAATTCTTGGATGATTCAAATGACAAAACCTCATTTCTATATATAAGAGTCTCAGTGCTCACAATATAACCAAGCCAGCGTAACAATAATAATATAAAGGCACACAAATAACAATAGAGGGATTCTATGGGGCACAATAACAACAATATGGGGACAATAGGGGCACAACAATAACAATAAGAGATACAACGACGATAGTAATGGGGGAAACACTAGTATTATAGGAACCTAACATCCACGAAGCACTTTACTTATAATAGATGGAATGGTGATGAATAACAATTACAATAAATACTTAATCAAAATTTGAAATGCTCAAGTTGCTTTATTCCTCCACATTACAATCCTAGACAGAGTGGGGGAGTTATCATTAAGATAATGAAAGAGTGAAATTGATGGACAAGTTAATAAAGCTACTCACACCTATTTTTTGGAATTGAACGTGTTACCAATGGTTTAAAACGGATGATCATCTTATTTGAAAATTTCCACTTGTATGTGTGTAACATGTGTGTTACATTTTGTAGTCTTTCCATTATGGTTAATCCTCATAGATGTCAATTAACAAATGGCATGATAAATTTTTAATAAAGCTCTGAAAAAATTAATCTAAACAACGTTTAATCATGCAATTTAGATATGCAGGGAAGTTAGTTGTGTGAATTAAATCTAATGATATTATGGCAATGATGAAAATATACTGTCATTTTAAAATTTAAACCATTCGACCAAATTTTTTAATTAGTAAAATGATTAAAGTGCCCAATTCCAATAGGAGGGATCCCTATCGGCGTAATAAGAAAAATCAAAGCTATGGAATGAGTGTGACAAAGGCCATCAACAAGAACCAGAGCTTTACACTTCAGTATTGCTCCTCTCGAGATAGAACCAAATGTATTATTATATTCTAGGAAATATTGAGTTCGCCATGGAGTTGACTTTGAACCAGATGAGTAATGCATATGAGGATAACAACCACAACCAACTGCCACCGGGGTTTACATTTCATACCATTGTTGGAGAATCTAAACCCAAGACTTATTGGGTGTCAAAACCGACCCTCCAAGTGTCCTAGTTCAATTTGAGTTAGTTGAGTTTAACTCGAGTGATTTATCACTGATGTTTCCAATGTAATCTTATTTAATTGTTTTGTAATAGTGAAAAGAGCAAGTCCTATGCTCTACATTTTGTTATCTTCAATTTTTGTCATGGTATCAGAACTTACCTTGTGTAAGACTTATTGAGAGCAACAGAGGGAGACCAGTTTGAATAAGACTCCGTCAAAGAGCAGCAACATGAGTGAAGAGAAAAGGTAAGCTTCTTTGAGAGAGACTGAAGATTGAAGATGTTTGCGAAGAACCAACAAGAGAAACAAGCACCGAGGTAGGTAAAGGCTTAGGGAAAACTAATTGAAGAAAAGTCAATTTGAAGCCCGATTTTTTTTTTCAGAAATTTTTGGCATATTAAAGCACCATGCATGACGGAAGAGAACGTACTAATGTAGCGCAAAAATTCGTAAAACGTGTTAGCGTTACCAACGGGGTCAACGCCACAAGAAGAAAACACGTTAGTTTCAAAAAAACGTAAATCATTTTATCTCACACGCAGGGACAGAGACTAGGAAAGGGCGTTAGCCAAATGTGCACGACATGAGCACGTTTTTGTTTTCCAACGAAATGCAGTTTCTTATTCCACCGCAAACGGTCAAAGGTTTGAGCATATATGAAATACACATGTGAATGAAAAGTGCATTGTATGCTTTGTCCCTGTCTCTGTCTCTATCCCTGCTTACTTATGCGGGCTCTGCACCAAGCTATTGACTGACTGTGGGCAATGGCCTTGAAACTATTGGTTTTGGATTTGGATCTCCAACAAGGTGAACCACTGCAATGTAATATTTTGTGAGAGGTGATCGAGAAGGGCATACGTCAATTATTAAAAAGGTTTTGAGAGCATTGTAGGCTCATTATATTGTTTAGAAGAAGTTTTTTTAGAAGCAGGGATTTAAAAAAAAAAAAGCTGCGCTATATTCTTTGTTTAAAAGATGTGCTTTAAGATGGAATTCGAAAAAAGGGGTGTTGCATTTTCTTTTGGTTAGAAAAGAAGATTTAAAAAAAGTGCATTGTTTTCCATTTTAAGGGTTGTGATTTTTTTTAAAAGATTTTGTGAAAGCGTCATTTTTGTGAAAATTTATAGACTCATTTGTTTATGGAAGTAAAGAAGAAGAATGGTCTTTTATTGCAGTTAGATGTGATGTCGTCTACTGTTCATTTTTCTTGTTGAGTCGTAGTCAGTGAATGCTCAACAAATGGGAAAAGCCAACAAGCAAAGAAAGTCAAAGCGACTACATGAGATGTTTGAGCTTTTAGATCTAGAAGTGAAGAAGCAAAATGATGCCTTTGCATTGAGATGCATAAAAAAAATCTGTCGATGACAACATTCTTCCCCTCATTTCAGATGCCAAAACAACCTAGGAGGCTTGGGATACTCTTGAGAGAGGTCTTGGTGCAAGGGGGAGCACTAAAGTTGAAGATGAAGGTGGATCTACATCGAGATGAAAGGATTGTTGAATCCCGCTATGCTCAGTCACAAGTGGATGATGTCTGTGAAGAAGCCCAAAAGCAAAAGAGATGGAGCAAGTAAATGCTCACGACCCACACTGTTGTGGATGAAAATTTGGTAATTCTAGCAACAAAGCTTGCTCATGATAATAATATGATGATTCCACCAACGGAGCTTGTTGATGAAAGTTTGGTGAATCAAGCGACGGGGTTTGCTAATGAAAATTTGGTGAATCCAGCAATAGAGCTTGTTCATGACGGTGAAACTACCATTAGAGCGGTCAATGATATGGTGAATCTAGCAACTAATATTGCTGATGTAAAATTTGATGAAGAATTATTGGCTAATGATGAATGGTTGCAGGGGATGCAGCAAAAGCATTATATTGACATGATGCTACTTGGTGAGATAGTGGAAGACAATTTGGTTGCAACGTCATAGGTTAGTACAGAAATCAAAAAGACAGACATGGAGTTAGAGGCAAAAGCAAAGAAGGAGGCTTGGAAAGAGAATGGAGACAGATGTAGAGGCAACAACTGAGACAGGAGCGCAACAACAAAAAGCCCTCATTGTAGAGAGGAATGAACATAACCAATTTGGCTGTCCAAATATTTTTAATTCTAATGTTGATTTCCTCATCATTCTCTACATCCCACATACAAGTTGTTATTTGAAGATGTTCACGATATGCTTAGACAATCTGGAACTATGGACGACCTAATTGAGCAAAATGAAATTTGAATTCCACAACAAAAAGAAAATGTTGAAACGATTTAGAGGCTATAAGATCTAGAAAAACAAAAGAAGCGAAGTTGAAGTCAATTTTTAAATTCTTAGCCTAGCTTAGACATAGACAAATATGTATTTTAATTGAATTTTTATGTGATTGTAATTAAGAGGGAGTGTTAGAGTATCTAATCCCAACCATTTGTTAGGTGTGAAAACCATCCCTCTGAGTGTCTGAGTTTAGTGTCAGTTAGTTGAGTTTAAGTCGAGTTTAATTCCATGCATTTATTAATGATGTTTCCAATGTAATCTTATTTAAGTTATTTGTAATAGTGAGAAGAGCCAGTCCTCTGTTTCACATTTTTTTCTCTTGTATTTTTGTCACCAACTTATGAGGAACTAGTTACTTACTATCTCACCAACCAGATTTTGGACAGCACCTTCTCTAGTTGTGTAGAACAAGTGAGAAACTTGGGATCTTCCAAGTACATATAAATGATGCATCACCATTATATGATATTTTATCCTGAACTAGTACATAATGAACAAGCGAAAAATTTGGGATCTTCTAGGTACACAGAAATGATGCATCACCATTATATGATATTTTATCATTAACTAGTACATAATTTTAATGGCATACTTTGCTTTAACTTTCTATTGTTACAGGCCAAGGAGAATTTATATCTTGTAAGTATTACGCTGTAACTAGTAATGATAGCTAGTATTATAGGCAAAAGCTAAAATTGGTGAGAAGGAATGGAACTTCTTCAGCCATAGGGATAGCAAGTATCCGAGAGGCCTTCGTACCAATAGAGCCACTGAGATTGGATACTGGAAAACGACCGGGAAAGATCGAGAGGTTGTCACCTCAGGATCATGTGCACTGATTGGAATGAAGAAAACAATGGTTTTCTACAAGGGCAAAGTTCCCAAAGGGGAGAAAACAAATTGGGCAATGCACGAGTATCGTCTCCAAGGCAAATTCTCCACTCAACCCCTCCACAAAAACTGCAAGGTACGTCGATACAGTTCAGGAACAGTATATACGTTCATCTAGGTCCGGGTTTAGCGAATAATGTGATACACAAACTGAAAGGCCAAATCGAATTAAAGTTTTGATATAGATAAATAATACTACGTTCAGGTTTAATCTTTTTCTAATTTTATTGGCATTACAAAGTACAGGATCTTCCCTACAGGAACTGTAAAATATATACCTCTCCTGGTGGAACAAAAGAGAGAACTGAACACCTGATATGTATATGATTGGACTTGGTGCAGGATAAAGGGGTGGTGTGCAGAATTGTTAAGAAGAGTGTTGTCCGGAAGAGGAGTTGCATAGGAATGACGAGAAGTCAGGCATATAATGATCTACTGTGCTCTTCATGCTTTCCTTCACTCCTGGAGTCCCCTTGCAACATGACTGCAGAGAATGATCAAGAAACAAGATCTTCTGAAAGGCAATCCGGCACTTCTGCAAATGATTATGATGTGTCCCGCCGCTCCATATCGATGGAACCTAACACTTATTTAACGGTACACTATCTTCATGAGATTCAATGTGGCAGCAGGTCAGATTGTCCTCATTCTTCTGATCAACTATCTGAAATGGATGGTGCCATGGAGTCTTCATATATGCACAATCTCATGCTAAACGGTCCGAGGATTTATGTGAATAAGATGTCCAGATCTGCACATTTCTCAGCACCCAGCATCAGGTGCAATCAAATTTGTGCAATCCTAGACCAGCAGCCAGGGATTCAGCAGCTGCCAGTCTTGCAAAAATCACCGCTTTTCTATAGAATCCATAATTCACTGGTTTGTAACCTTTACCAAAACTTGCTGGCTTTGGTGTAATGGCAAACCTCCACATGGTATCAGAGGTTGGACCCAGGTTTGATTCCCCCAAGTTGCGTTTGAGGGGGGTGTTGGAAAAATCACCACACCTCTGTAGAATCCGTAATTTCCACCTTGGAGATCCTAGTTAATGTTTGTAATATTTACCAAAACTTGTGGGTTTTTGTGTAATGGCAAACCTTCACATGGTATCAGAGCTTGCTTGGACCCAGGTTAGGTTCCCCCAAGTTGTTGCGTTTGAGGGGTGTTGGAAAAATCACCGCACCTCTACACAATCCTTAATTTCCACTCTAACAATCCTAGTTAATGGTTTGTAAAGTTTACCAAAACTTACTGATTTTGGTGTAATGGCAAACCTTCACAGCCAGCCTTAGAGCCTCCTACACTAGACAATCCACACATTCCTCTACCATCTCGCTCTATTTTCCACAGATCCATATTTTCCTTCCTTCCACTCTTCACACGTGGTTTCAAAGGTCCTGGTTGACCAGTTTGCAGGAATCCTAGTGGAGCCATTTTCTAGGTCTTGTGTACATCACAAAACATTAAGCAATAACAGTGCTATGGGTGCTAATAATTCTGTTAGCAGCCCTCAGTGGACTTCCGATGGCCTCTGTCAAAGCATATTGGCTCAGCCTATTGAAGAGGCCGATGGTGCTACGTGTATGAGTCCATATATTTTTCATGAAATGACTTCTGTTGTCTTAAATGCGTTGGATACACCACTTGATCAACGGGATTCTTCCGGAGCTCCTCCAGTGGACTTGCATTCTCTTTGGAATAACAGAGAGCTTTTATTTTAATGGAACTTCAGAAAAGTATTTCTATATATATGCACGATGAGCTGCTTGCCGCATAATGAGAGATGAAGAGAGGCACAGAACTCCAGGGGATTGCGTTAAAGGAGGATATGGATTGTTGAGATGATACTTTTTGCGAAGAAGAGAACAATCTGAATTTGGCAGCAGCTCAGATTGTCCTGATTGTTCTGATCAACTATCTGAAATGGCTGGTTTCATGGAGGATTCTTCATATATGCACAATCTCATTCTAAATGGTCCGAGGATTTATATGAATAAGATGTCCAGAGCTGCACAATTCTCAGAGCCCAGGATCAGTTGTAATCATATTAGTGCAATACTGGACCAGCAGCCAGGGATTCAGCAGCTTCCAGGCTTACATCCCCCTTGACTATACAATCAACACATGCCTGTACCATCTCGCTCTTCAAATCTGGGATTTTCCACACTTCCATATTTTCCTTCTTTCCACCCTTCAAACGTGGTTTCGAATGTCCTGGTTGACCAGTCTGCAGGAATCCCAGTGGAGCCATTTTCTAGCTCTTGCGCACATCACAGAAGATTAAGCTATAACAGTGCTATGGGTGCTAATAATTATGTTAACAGCCTTCAGTGGACTACTGATGGCCTCTGTCAAAGCGTATTGGCTCAACCTATTCAAGAGGCCGATGGGGCAACGTGTTTGAGACTTTGAGTTCATATATTAATCATGAAATGACTTGTGTTGTCTGCAATGCGCTGGATACACCACTTGATCAATGCGATTCTTCCGCAGCTCCTCCAGTGGACTTACATTCTCTCTGGAATAATGGAGAGTTTTTATTTTAATGGAGCTTCAGAAAAGCATTTTCTATATATATGCATGATGAGCCGCTTGCTGCATGATGAGAGATGAAGAGAGCAGAACTCCAGGGGATTTGGTTAAAAGGAGAATATGGATTGAGGAGATTATACGTTTAGCGAACAAGAGAACCATCTTAATTTGGAAGTACCTGTTTCTTCTGCTAGGGTTTGAACCTTTGAGGTGATGGTTTTGGTTTTTGTTCTCTCGCATGTTAGAATTGAACAAAAGATTCACTCTAAATGAGAACACAACTTCTTTTTAGGGTGTGAAAAATTCTGATTCTTTAAGGGAGAGGGAGAAGTGCTTTGCAATGTTTATGAATTTTGAATTCCTTCTGAATGTGAGACTTCTATGAAGAATGCACCAGCATAAGGTTTTGGGCCTCGAGATAGCCTTACGTGAAGTCGAGTACAGTACTCATGTTTTATATGAATGATGTCATTCTTCGGAGAAGCTTTATAACACTCCCATGTATTTGGAAATATTAGAGTTAGGGTGAACCTCAATCTCAAGCTCAATCCATCAATGACGATTCTTGTTTTTCTGATTTCAAAAGTAAATGATTATTTTTATTGTTTGGATTTGAAAAGTCAATGATTGTTTTTATTGTTTGGATTATTTTTTTGGTTAAATATCCTGTGGAGGGTTCATTCCGTTAAAATAATATTTATGATGAAGAATTGATTTTAAGGAAGACTTTGTAAACCTAAAATAGAATTTATGTACCACACAAAAGTGTTTGGATATTGGTGTCGAAGAAAACATTTGGTCCTAATTTATTTGCTGAGTGTTTGATGAAATTCTTTATTAATTTAAATTCATTTTAAACTTCAAATTTTTATTGATAATATAGATACATGTTATAGGTTAATATTATGTTTATTATAAAAGAAATCATTTATTTTGGTGAACTATTTGTTATTAAAATGTTTTATTAACCTGGAATTTTTTATTTCAATATTTATATACATAAATTGATATTAAGATATTTTGATTAAAGTAAATATTGATATTTTTTTTTTTTTTTTTTGTTAATTTTATTTATTGACTAATTTATTTTTAAATTAAAAGAGTGTTTATGTTATATAATTCTCTTTCTAGTTCACCACAAATATATTAGACATTATAAAGTTAATTTATCAAAATTTTCACTTTGATTTTGTCATTAATGTTTAATTTACAGTTCTATTTAGCATAATAGTCAACTACTTATCTGTTGAAGTCTCTTAGGACATGGAAATATGTTTTGGATAAGTTATCTTCAATAATTTTCTTGATTCCTTTCGTGATGTTTTCTGTAGATTTCATCTTCAAGAGGGAGCCTTTGACTAGATGACGCAAGAATAGGAAAATTCTCCTATTATTGTAACTGTAGGCACTTGATGTTTTTCCATAATGCTAACTGCCCATCTGATATTCTTTGGCTAACAAAAGTCCCCCGTAGAAACCATATATCTAGACTTGATTATTTGTAATATGACCAAGAACCCAACAAAACTTTGTCTTCCTCAAGTCGAGAGAGTATCGCTCCCCCACCCCTTAAATATCTAATTGCATCTTAACATTTAGTCCTCATATTAAGATCTAGTTTTTTTCTCTCTCACACACACATATAATATAAAAATAATTTATTAAGGTCAATATAGGTTGATTTTTTTTTTTAATATCATACAAGTTACAAATTAGTTATGAAAGAAATTACAAATATTCCTCATATATCTTTATAAAATATCTCTATATTTAATATATTTTAATTTTATTTGTTGGAAAATAAAAATAGTCGTACCATCAATATATATGTGTATGAGAGAGAAATAAGAACCTCATTTTTTTGACCTCTTATCTTTTAAAATAAAATTCTCTAAAAATTGAATTATTTATTTAATCATAGCTTCGCTTGAATTTCTTAAGAACTTTAAATTTAAAGAAATTCTTTATATTGACTTCTCTTTTTAAGTAATCTGCGAATATTGTTGGTGAATAGTTTTAAACTAATTTTTAGATAACTTGATAAGAGATAAGAACAACTGTATGATGATTTTTGAACAAGCTAGTTACCATGTAAATACAGCATAATAATAATATGTGGGTTTGGAAGGATGATTTAAGGTACTAGTACAAAATATTTCCATTTGATTGGTTAATAGTTTTATGATTTTTCTTATTCCTTGATAAGGGTTGAGTAAAAACAAATAATTATATCTCATATTAAGCTTTCTATACTAACTTGGAGGGATGGTTTAATATGCTATTAAAATTAACTTGAAAAGGCCACTGCACCTCACTCATGAACCAAAAACAATTATTCCAAGGACTACAAAAGAAGTAACCCTTTGTTACTTGTACAAGGGCATGAACCAAAACATATTTTACACACTCCATAATAGGAGGAACCCATTATTCCATGGGGTTCTAATTATTGAGGAAAAAAAAGACATCAATAATCACACCGTTAGATAGACGCAAATAAGAGAAGACACCATCAACCATGTTATATAATGGACACTTAAGGAGTATGAGGAGACCATGTTCAAGAAGGTTATGGAAAATGATTATGATGACTATTATGGTAACAAATTTAGTTAAATATTTGATGACATAGCTATAGATTTCGCACAAAGAAGTAGCTAAGTGGAGACATAAAGCTTGATGCAGAGGAATGACACTAGGTAATTTCTTAGCTAGAAAATATTTTTTCTTTAACCTTATTTGAATGAAAATTTACAAATACTTAGAAGAAAAAATGGAAACCTAAAAATTAAGTCATTAAAAAAAGTGAAACAAACTACTAAGAAAAAAAAGGAAATTATGATGTCAAGATATTTGTATGAGTAAACTATTGAGTATGTTAATGAAATGCTAGCTTATACAACACCTATGATGGTTTTGACTTTATACTTATAATAACAATAGCCTAAACTTTCCGTTGAACATTATGTATCATAAATGAAGAAATATTTCCAAAACTATTGGAAATTATATAAATTATATTTTGACATCACCCTAATAAGGGGAATCTACTTTATGAACTTTACATACGCAACTATGTTCTACAACCAAAGGTAATATGCTCACTATACTTATATGTTATTTATGAGAAACATATAGCATTTATTCCCTCATTGTAGAATGAAACCACGAGGTTCATGCATAGAAAATGGTATAAGGATGAGTAGATGAAATGGTATTGAATATATGAGAAGGGAAGGATAGAACAATTAGGGTTTGGGAAAATCATGCTTAGTTGATATTAGATCTATTTTTTGACATAATTCTTAAGAGAAAAAATTGATGTATTAGAATGTAGTAGATGCATCTAGACCTCTAGAAATGAACCTCTAGATATGAAGTAATAATCGATGCAAGGATGATGTGAGAAATAATAACAAAGGAGATAGAATAAGAAGAATCACATTGACTACTAATGTTGAAAATAACTCTCCACACGTGAGGCTTATATATTGATGGAATAAGGAGTATTTCCTCTACTTGACTAGATTGAATTAGGTTTATCATCCTATTATACCCCATTCCGTACTAGCGATAGTTGGGACAACATGAAAATTATATTGAGAAGGATATATCGAGATAAATTATTAATTCACCACCCAAAGGATACTAAAACGTACTCTATATCCTATGATCTTAATGTTGAATGTTTCATTGCACCAAAAACTATGGAGGAAGACATATCTTAGCAGAAGTAAATGATATTATATTCGTCAAAAATATCCCATGGTTTCTCTTAGACTTAGTGAAAATATTCATAGAAGTATAGACATCATAAACAATAACAAAAGAAAGATTGTGATTAAAAATAGTAGTAGAAATAGAGTCATAAGAAACAGGAAAGGAGAAAATAAAATAAGGGGTCAAAAGGGAGAAAAAGACTAACAAAGCTACTGACTAAGAAATAGTCAATAGTTAACCTTGACTTCCAATCTTTTCCCTTTTGCATGTAGACACACAAACCGCTCTAGTGGGGGTATGGTAGGCTCCTAGATTGGTGTTGGGGTCTCACCCTAACTTTCTAAGTAGATAGGCAGGTTTCTATGTATGGAGTCCATCTCTAATAAATAAGACCCATGTATTTGTGTGAAAGAAATAATTCTGAGGCTTACTAGAGGGTTCTACCTATTACGATACTTGCTAAAACAACTTTAGTATTATAAGAATTCATAAAAGTGATATTGCTTTTGGAGTCCAATACAAATTCCGATGTAATTTCACAAGCCTTCCCCATCCTTCTAAACATTTGTCCTTGGAAATAAGAAAATCAAGATGGATTACAAAGTCATTGTCTTTTGCTAGTGCATATAAAGTGATCATTTCTCTTTTCACAAATGCAATGATAGATGCATTGCTCAGTAATAGTGTTGGAGGAGAAATGGAGCTCTGAAAATGGGTTTCGAAGGTCAATACTAAGTGTGAGGTTGGTTTCTTAACTATGCTCCAAGGTGAAAAATAATGTTGTAACTCCTTCACATCAAAAGGGGAGAGAGATTAATTGCCATCTGAAGATAGCCTTACCTATTATTGTCAATGAAGGAAGAGATAAAGATAAGGAACTATGAATGATATTTGTACTCTTAATGTATACATGTGTTATTGATGTTTCATCTTTAATATAGATCATATTATTTCTCCTTCAAAAGCATTCTGTTCATTTCATCTTTGTTTATATTTGGATTATCTTAAGTGATCTAAAGTAGATCTAAAATTATTCTCACCTTAATAGCATTTGGAAGAGAGTTCTTTACATATTGTGTGCATGATACAAGTGGTGGAACTAGAGAAATGTCTTCATTGGCTATGGAAAGATCTCCTACACCCACAAGAATTCATAATCACACCAATATTCAAAAGAGGTACGTCCATATTCATTAATCATGGAATCAAAATATATAGGTTTACATCAATTTAGGGAGATCAAAATTGCTTCCTAGAAAATAAAAACTAATCCTCATCTAGGAAACATGTGCAAATGTGAAAGAAAATTTCTCCAATATTACATAATTTCTCCATTATTTTCAACTCTCCCTATTAATAGACAAAGGGTTCACCTTCACACCTAACATCTCCTTAAACAATTCAAATTTAATCTTCCCAAGGGACTTGGTGAAGATATTTGCTTCACTTTCATAGGTGTTACAATATTCAATAAAAATTTCTTTAGACTGAACCTTTTCTCTAACAAAGTGGAATTGAGTATCAATATTTTTTGTGTTTATATAAAAAAACATGGTTATTTTCTAGCTTGATTGAACGTTGGTTGTCCCATTTAATCACTATAGCATCTTTTTTTCTTCTCCAACATCGTGAAGAGGTCTTCTCAACCAACTTGCTTCACAAGTGGTTACACATACAACTTGATACTATGCTTCTATTGAAGATAAGGATACAATAATTTGCTTCTTACTACTCCAAGAAATGACCCCAAAACCAATATTGAAAACATAACCTGTTATGGATCTTCTATCATCTAGATTTCCAGCCCAATCTGAATTTGAATAACTTATTAGCTTAACATCAAAAGAATCAGTATATTTAATGCCAACATTAATGTTTCCTTGAAGATACCTTCAGACAAATTTTGTTGCCACCCAATGATTCTCAAGATTTTTTGGCATAAAATGACTCAACATACTGACTGAAACTGATAAGTCAAGTCTAGTTGTAGTCAAATAAATTAGACTTTCAACTAGTTGTTTACACAATGTAGTATCCACCTCTTTAGAACCATCATAATTATGAATTTTAACATTATCTTGTATAGGTACTAAGGCAGATTTACACTAATGCATTCTAAATTTCTTCAGTAAACCCTTGACATACATTCATTGAGTAAGAAAAGTCTAGTTGGAATCCCTCGAGACTTCAAGAACCAAACAATAATGTATTTCTCCAATGTCCTTCATTTCAAAAACCTGTGACATTTTCACTTTGATTTCTTTAATCAATTCATCAACATTTCTATTGAAAATTAGATCATCAACATATAAATAAATAAGCATAATATTCCCCTTCAAATCAAATACAATATACATATTTGGGTCATTTCTACTTCTCTTATAACCATGCTGCAAGAAGAAAGAGTATGCTTTTCCATACCAAGATCTAGGTGCCTAATTCAATCCATACAATTCCTTCTTTAATTTACATACCAAGTGATCCTAACCTTGATTAATAAACACTTAAGGTTGTGTTAAATATACCAATTCCTTCAATTATCCATTTAAAAAAGTAGATTTCACATCTAGCTGGTGTAAACTACATTGATGCTTTGTAGCTAAATCTATTAACATTATAACAATATTTAACTTAGCTATAGGAGCAAAGGTATCCTCATAATGAATCCCTTCTTTTTGTGAGTACCCTTTATCCACCAACCTAGATTTATATTTGTTTACACTACCATCTACTTTGAACTTAGGTTTATATAACCATTTATAACCTATGGATTCTTTCCCTTATGGAAGTTCAACTAATTCCCATGTTTTGTTTGTAATTATTGAATTATACACTTCTTTCATAACTGACATCCATTCATCATACTAATTTACTTCATTACAATTCATGGTCTCAACAACATTTAAAATACTAGTCATAAGAGCATAGTCTTTATACCTTGCTAGTGAGTGTGCCTGCCTGATCTACTTGGTAGCATACTTGCCTCAAATCTATCTTGCTCACTCTTGAATGGAATTAGATTGCTGACTATACCCGCATCACTAGATTATTATTTTTCTTGTTGCTGTTGCACATGATTATGTTTGGCTTCATCATTGCTATCATCAATCAATAAAGGCATGTGCCACTCCACGTAGCTTTTGTCTTTGTTCCCTTCATCAACCTGTTCATGGAAGATAACATCTCTAATCACAAATACCTTGTGAGTAGATGGATTAAATAGTTTGTATAGTTTGAACTTAGAACAATACCCTACAAGTATGCATTTTATGGATTTAGAATTCCACTTTTTCCTATCCTCCTTAGGAATATGTGAAAAATATTTCGAACCAAATACTCTTAAATGACTGATTATAGGCTTAAAACCATATAAAGCCTTAAATGGAGTCTTAAGATCAAGGCTCTTAGCTGGACTTATATTCTTTAAATAGATTGTAGTATTACTAGCTTTTGCTAAAAAACCATTAGATAGGTTATGTTGTAGCGGCTAAAACCACCCTCCAAAATTTTTCCTTCACTTTGTTTTGGAGCCTCCCTACCAATCATCCTCAGCAGCATGTCTTGCACCGTCAAGCATATAGGCTTCAACTATTTCTTAGTGTCTAGCCAACCTGTGCATGTCAGTTTTCTTCATTCCCTTCGAAAGTCGCCTTTCCGGACTTAGACCATGTGTTGGCCAAGCAGCTCCACCAGAACGTTGTGCAATTTTGGAGGGGAACCGACCTTCCCTCCAAAAATTACACAAATCAAGCTGTTAGCCTTTTGGGCTCCAGAATTGAACAGAGCACTCATGTAGTCTTCCTCCAGAAAATTGCGCAATATGACCCAACACTGCTGCTCAACCCAGAAATTACGCAATTCTGGGAGACAGTCACCTGCTGACCCCAGAAATTACACAATCCCTCTGGGACAGCTAGCCCAGCTTAGCCCAAGAGCTGTGCAAATTTTCATCCCAGGCTCGCAGACTGATGCATGTGCCTTCAGGTTGATCGGTTCCCTTTATGATCGAAAAAACTTGTTTTCGTACATGGATTTCTTTCCCAAGGTCGTATGCAATGGAATCAATAGATTTATGGATCTATTTTTAGTAGATGGAAGTTACATGCAATGCTCATTTTAGAAACATCCCTCCAAGTATCGCTTTTCCTAGATTTGTGGCATGCGTGTCATAACCTTGATTTTATCAAAACTTATGAATGAGACAATGCATAGCACATTCCTCCCATTGATCTTGCAACTTTGACATCCCACATTTCATCTAGGAGTCGTTGACACATTTAGCTCAATTTTTTCGAGGTAAGCCCGCTTTGCATGTCTTATGTTGTGTTTCTATCACTTTTTGTGTTTCGTCTTATCTGAGAGTTGTCTGCTTGATTTCAGTGAGCGCTGCTTGTTGTTTTGATGTATGTTAACATGTAGAAGAACCGTTTTAGTCTTTGTTGGCATGTCACTATTATCACATGCATGACAATGTTTTTTCACCTACGGTCGTCATTGCAACGACTCGCTTCACATGCATGCATGGTTCCCCATTTTCTGAATGCTCCACTTGTTGTTTGCATGCATGACTGTTCACTCTTGTTTACACTCGTTATCACCATGCATTCAAACCTCATGTTTTCAATCGCCCATCGGTGGGTTTGGGCTACCTTAGCCCGATCCTTGCCTTTTCCCGACTAGCATTGGGCATTTTTTGAAGTGAAGGCTCCGCCTTCCCTCCAAGAATTATGTAATTTTGGCCCATTACTGACCTCTAGGCTTGCATTGCACAATTATGGGAGGTAGTACCTTGCTAGCCCTAGAAACTACACAATGCAGTTTGTTGGTTTGCATGTCACTACTGACTGAAATCGTGCATTACGCAGTTTCAGTCCTTAGCAGGCCATGTTTTACTGTGCATTGCATAGATACAGAAGTCATTCAGCCTCTCGAGAACCTGCACTATGCCTTGAGCAGTTTTGGCAGTCAGTCTCCTAAGCTCTCGGTGCAATTTGCGCAACCTTCACGGAAAGTCACACAGGTATGTTGCATGTTAGTCATTCAGTTTGTTTTGGTTTTCAACAGACAAATTTCTTTCTGTGAGCGTCATTATGTCTCCAGGTGACATATTTGTTTGTCTGCCTCTCAGCAGCACATTTACAATTGCTTCTAGGAGAGTAGAGTCGAAGGGACTGTTCAAAACACAACTAGGGATGGAGTCGATGAAGTGTCTATGAACTTGCCTATCTATGAAGAAATCAAGTTGTTCACTAAAAAGGATATCAAGATGAAATGGTAGTGTAACAGGAGGTAGCAGCAGTAGAATGTAGCACACCTGCATACGACAAATGCAAGAGGAAAGTTGTTGACAGCGTAGAGGTCGAACAAAGTTGCAAGCTAAAGCTGGTCCACTTGTGATGAAAGAATCTTTGGATATTGAGGCTATGAGGTGATGGTGCAACAAGAGGATCATGCAGAGGCAGAGAGTGAAATAGAGAAGAAGTTGTAGGTGCTGAAGCAGCAACTCAAGGAAGAATAGGAGCTGCATAGACAAGAGAAGAAGTTGTAGCGAGAACAGGTACATCAGGAGGTGCAACATCTAGACACTGATGAAATTGTGCCCATACAAGCTATATATCCATTCAGCAGCCAACATCTAGCAAACAGGGTGACCAGTGTTGTCGATCGCATGCAAGGGTATTTAGTAGCATGAATTTCATTGTGTGCGTCCATTCAATCCCACCCATTTGGCACACTCACCGAAGTGAAGACAAGAAGCAAGTCCTACTAGAGATAAACATGTATTTTGACAAGTTGATGTGCATGGTCACTAGAACAAACTCATAGATCAGCACAAACAATATGCATCAGTATGTTACTGTTCCAACTACACTTAAGATGATTATGTGCATGTTGTCAGACAAGTTCGACAAAGGAGCAGTATCAGTGTACCTGGATGCAATGGAGGTAAGAGTTTTCTTTCAGCGGGATGTCACCTTTGAACGTACAAACACCATCATGGAAAACCAAGTTTGGCATGAACCTGCCACCATCAACCATCATGAGGATGTTGAAGAGTTGGTCTTCCCATAGTTGTCCTAGTATTAGTGATGTCTTCAATGGCTTGCTCAAGCCTATTTTGTCTCACATGGGTACATGTGCATATTGTATGTAACATCTTGTCAAGTGGAAGTTCAAATGTCGATAGTTGAATGTAATAGTCATAGAGTAATTGAAGAGTCAAGAGGGTAGGTGAACAGTAACAAAGCAGAATGTCAAGGGTCGCCCCACTCTTTGTTATATATAGTACCTCATAACTCATTATATAGGCTTTTGGTCAGCCAAGCTTCTGATAGGAGTATCTTAGAGAAAGCTTAGAGAGTATTGTAATGAGCCTTTGTTTCTCCACAGTGTAGAGCTAGTACATATCTTTGGAGGATTAGGCCGCAATGACTGTAATGTTCCATTATTAGGACTAGTAGTTGGTCATGGCTATATTGTATGATTAGAACTTTCACTTATTAATATAATAGAGCCAACACATTTCATGCATATGTCGTACTGTATTTCAGCTATCTTATTTACTATAAATAATATATGTATCTTTTTTCTTACGCATGTGTGTATAGACTCTTTCTGTATATGTATGTATGAAACTTATTGAAATGTGTTGTTGTTTTAACCATCACTTTGGACTTTCATCTTACTTGCCTTCCAGTTTTTGATGCATCCTTGCTTGTGTGTTCCCTTCTTAACCATGTGCTTTCATAAGATTCCAAGGGGCACACTCACCTCACTCTCCTTGAGATAGAACCATTCATACATGTTCCTAGGCTTTCTACACATTTCACACCCTTGCTACCAATGTGGATATCTTACCTTCCTCTCCGTGCAACCGCAATCAAGGCGATACCATACCACCCATGGCTGGGACTTCAACACCAAACGGTCTGAGGTCTAGTTGGGACTTCTTACTGAGGAGTCCCCTGACATGTTGGTGGGTCAAACACCATCAGCATTTCTGACTCTACAAGGAGGGACAGATCAAAAGCTATGTCCTCTCATCCTATTTTAAACCTTTGCACATCTATCATGGATTATATCAGACTCATCTCTCCACGATGTCTTTCACATGTCGAACCTCTCAACATCATGAAGGAGTTGTTTGATCTCTTGTTTGAATTCACATATGATGGTGAAGACAAGGTAGCCTGGCCTAAGTACTTAGGAGAATTCTATGTATTTCTTGAGAATTTAGATGAGTTCTATGTTGAAGAGGTCAGCCTACTTCTTTCTTACACACTTCGTGAATCTCCACAACAGTGGTGCTGGAGTCTGCCTCCTAGCAGCGTGGACTCACTTGACCATTCTTGTGATCTCATTCAATCTACCTTCCATCATTTTGATCTGGAAACTCTTGAAAAAAAATGGTTACAACAATGGAAGGCCCTGCATGAAATGCCTATGCAATTGTGGGACTACTTCCATGTGTTGCAGTTTCAGGCTTCGAAAAGTCAGATGAAATTCCAGCATCTCATGGACATATTTGAGTACTATCTAACCAAATATGTTAATTTTAAATAAAATTCCATGCCTAACGCCCACTAAGGATACTTTGGTGATGGATCTGCACAATCAAATACGGACATGGTCACTGTCACAAGTGTATTTTTGTCGTCTCCTCATCAAACAACTCCATCACTGTAGAAAGATGTGGGAGAGAAGGCGCACACATCTGTTCAACTGCGACATCCTCCCAACATCAATTCTCTTAATTTTCGTACAAATTTGGTTGTGAAGCCCATGGATTTTCACATGTCTTCTTTACCTCAATCTTCTTCTTCATACTCAAATGATCCTCTGGATGAAACTGCCTTATGTTCCTCCATTCCAGACTCTACACTTGTTGTGAATGAGGATCAAGCCATCGACGGATTTGGTGTTGCACAAACAACATGTGTTGTCATTCATTAAGATTATAACTGGGAGCTTGAACATCCATCGACAGTAGAGGACCATCCTTGTCTGTCCATACCTCCTCCATTGTTTCCTGACATCCTTGATGATCTTACCATCCCTAATTTTTCATGTGTATCTATGACCATGGATGCACCTATTTTTGATCATTTGCAGGACACACCTTATGTTAGCCCATCATCCGACAATGGATAGGACCAATCATCCACTAAACATCCACTTGATTTTTCATCTGTTTTTTTTGGAAAAGTAGAGGGTGAACATCCTTGCTTCTCATCTACCCCTCTGTGGATTCATCAAATCATGAGGATGCGAACAAACATCCTAAATTTTCTGATCTTGATTGTTGTGATATCTCTACTTCTTCATTTTATCACGATATTGATTCAAATGTTGTTAATATGTCTGACACTAGTCTACAATGATCTATCTCTCGACAAAGTCGAAACCCCACAGACTATCGAGGAAATTTTGCGCTGAGATGATGGTTATGTTAGGTTGCTATTGTCCTGAGGTTTGTTTCACTACCAATCAGGAAATTGTTCAAACACTTTAGGCTCCTCATCGCTCATCTATATGGACTAGATATCAAGCTCACAGACAGATTACGCTTCATCCACTCAAGCTACAAATTCCCATCGCTCATGCGAAGGAAACTGTTGATAGTGCTAGACCCACCAACATGTCAAGGGGATTTCCCCAGTAACAAGTCCCAGTTAGACATTAGACAGTTTGGTGTGGGAGTCCCAACAGTGGGTCGTATGGTAATGCCTTGACCGTGATTTGGCACAGAGGAAAGCAGGATAAATCTTTTAGTAGCAAGGATGTGATCATTGTAGTAAGTCACAAAAGGTGTATGAGACGTTCTAACATGATGGGTTGAGATGAGATCGCCCCTTAACAACATGTAATAGTATTCGGATGGGAATGGAACACACGAGAAGATGCATCACAAGCTGAAAAGTAAGTTATCTGGCAATCAAAAGTGATGGTTAAACCAATCAACACATTTTAGAAAGATTCATACATGCTCATACAAATTATTCCATACATGTGTGCATAAGAAAGCAGATACATATGCCATTTAGAGTAAACAAGACAACTGGAATAGAATATAACATATGCATGAAATTTGTTGGCTTTTATTATACAAAGAAGTCTAATTTCTAGTCATACAAGACATCCATGTACACCCACTAACCCAAACAGTGGAATGTTACAGCCACATCTACCTGCTCCTACAAAGAGATGTACTAGCTTCGTGTAGTGGAGAATCCAAGGCGTGTTACAATACTGTCCAAGCTCTCTCCAGGATAGTATTATCAGAAGCTTATCTGACCAAAAGAATGAGTTATGAGGTTCCATTTATAGCAAAGGGTGGGGTGAACCTTGACATTCCACTTTGTATTGACACTTGAACTTCCACTTGACATGACGTTACATTACAATGCACATGTCCTCATGTGAGATGAAATTCCTTGAGAAAGACATGCCAGACATCAATAACACTCGGTCCATTGAGGTGAGACCAACTCTTTGACATGCTTGTGATAGTGATGTTGGTGAGCTGATGCCAAGCTTGGTCGTCTGTGATTGTGTGCATGCACCTCATGGTGACATCTTGCTAAAGCGATCTCTTGCCTCTGTTGCATTTGGTGCACTGGTATGGCTCCTTCATCCATCTCATCTGCTAACATGCGCATGGTCTTCCTAGGTGCGGCTGAACCGGAAACATACTGATGCATAGTGTCTGTGTTGATATTCAAGTGTGTGATGGTGGTAATGCAAATCAACTTACCAAAGTACATGTTCAGCTCCAGTTGGACTTGCTTCTTGTCTTCGCCTTGGCAAGTGTGCTAAATGGGTTGGATTGCATGTGTGCGCACAATGATATGCATGTTGTTGAATCCCTTGCATGCGATCAACAACATTGATCACCATGTCTGCTCCGTGCCAAGTGTTGGGATAGATATATAACTTGTACAGGCACAATTTCATCCGTGAGTGAATGTTTCACCCACTATTTTTAATGTTCATACTGCAACTCATTCGTTTGTCCATTCAGCTTCATGTTTTTCCTTGAGTTGCTGCTTCAGCACATGGAACTCGTTCTTTGTTCCATTCTCTATATTCATGTGATCTTCATGTCGCACCATCACCTCATAGCCTAAGTGTCCAAAGTTGCTTTCATCATCAATGGATCTGCTTGAGCTTGCAACTTTTTTTTCCTATGTGTTTTCAAAAAACTTTCTCTTGCATTCGTTGCATTCATTGCATTCGATATGTTGTCATCAGTTGTTGTTCATGATGTTGATTGATCTGATGTTGTTGATGTCATATCTTGATGTCGTCTACGAGAAAGTTGATATCTTCATGAGTAGGCAAGCTCATAGACATTTGATTGACTACATCTCCAGGTGTGCTCTGAACAGTGTCTTCGACTCTTCTCTCTTGGAAACCAATGTACCTACACTTTTGAGAGGCAAATGAACACCTACAGTACCAGGAGACATGGAAACACTCATGGCAAGCAATCTGTCAGTAGAAAACCAAAATGAACTTGAGAACTGACTTGCAGCTTACCTATGTGACTAGTCACGAAGGTTGCACAATTTCGATCAGGAGGTCTACGAAGACTGCACTAGGAATAGTGTGTGATGTTGGGAGACTAACTAGCTAATGGAATTATGTAATGCATAGTCCTGTCTGGCTACTGACTGCTTGATTTGCACAATGCATAATCTCAGCTGGCAATGGTTTCAGGTTCAGTGACTGCATTGCGTAATTTTCTGGGCCAATAGTCACTGTCCCCCACAAATGTGCAAAAAAGTCCTTTAGGACAAACACTAGAACAAATGTGCATTTCCTGAGAGGAAGATAAAGGCTTCCCTCTCAGAATTGCGAAATGTTGTCTGAGTGAAGGCAGAGTCTGGGCAAAGGCTTCCCAGAGTCGCCGACAGGAAAATGAATGCGAATGTGAGTGTGAATGCATGATGATACTGAGTGTGAGAATAAGTGAATGATCATGCATGCAAATGGTGAATGACAGATTCAAAAAATGGAACAACATGCATGTGGGTGAGGCGAGTCACTGAGTCAGCGACCATTCATGAAAAATTGTTTCTTGCATGCGACGGTAGTGACATGTTGACAAAAACTAAAACCGTGCTAGGATAAGCTAGAATGTATTGAAATGATAGCAAGTGCTCACTAAAATAAAGCAGACATTGCTCACCCAAGCGAAAACACAGAAAGCGACAAAAATACAACACAAGGGATGGAAGGCGGGCTTATCCCAAAGCAACTGAGTTGAACATGCCTACTACTCCTAGATGTGATGTGGGATATCAGAGCTGTAAGATTGATGTGATGAATGAGATTTGCAGTGTCTGATTCATGAGTTTTTATAAAATCGAGGTTGTGACATGCGTGCCACAAATCTAGGGAAAGAAACACTTAGTGGGAGGTTTCTAAAATGATCCTTGCATGTAACCTCCAACTTCTAATAATGTTTCCCTGAAATATTGGATGCCTTTTCATTCTTCCTTGGGAGAAGTAGCCCATGCATGGAAGTCTATTTTTCTTCATTCCGGAGGGAAACGGCAAACTCAACTGCACATGCAAGAGGTTGTTCAACTGCTGGGAGAAAATGTGCATTTATGAATTGAAGGCAGGTTGGCTATCCATGAGATTTGTGCAATTTCTTGGCAGAGCAACTTACTGTTGTCCAGATTTGCACAAATTTTGGGCTGAGTAGCCCTGCTGGGGAAAATTTCAAAATTTTCACTGTGAGTGTTAATTTCCAGAATTGCGCAATTTTGGAGCCCAGCGAGATGCCATTCAAGATTAGGCAATTTCTGGAGGGAAGGTTGGCTTCCCTTTAGAATTCCCAATTTCTTGGGGGAGCTCCTTAGCCTGTAGTTGGACCTAGTCCAAGTGATCAGCCTATGAGGGGAATGCATCGAGATGTGATCGAGAGGTTGCCTTTGTGCAAGAGAAACACTGAAGCTTTTAAACCTGATGAAGCAAGACAAGATATTGTGGAAACTTGGTAGGGAGGATCCAAAACGAGGCTAAGGCAAAATTTGGAGGGTGGTTGTAGCCACTACAACACTTGGAAACACACTGGTAGAACTCCAGCTCTCTAAATGGATCTTTTTCATGAAAAGAAAGTTTAACACCTCTGGAAGTATTGTTCATCTCTCAACTCATCTTCACTTCACACTAGCTTGATTGTAGGATATAAAATTTTCCAATCCCTTGGTTAATTAGTACAAATTCCAAGCCAAGGAAACACATTTGTTTCGATTGGGGTTGAGGGGTATATAGGTGCACAAGAAATATAGTCGTCAGAGTCTTAGTTTCATCTCTCATGTTACTCCACTGCCAGTAGACCTAGACAGTACCCCGGCAGAGTCACATAGGAACACAAGCCTGGATACGTTGCCAACGAGCTTGTTCAGTACCCCAATGAAGTTATTTGCATCACCTCCCTGCAAAGGAAGCCTTTCTGTTCTTTTGCCTTATTCATTTTTTATTTTGATTTTTTTTTTTTTACTTTTTAATTTATTCATTTTTCATTTTTTCAATTGTGCATAACACTTATTCATTTCAGAGGTAGAAGATGGATCTCAACTTATTGAGAGAAGAACAGGTTGTTCCAGCAGAGAAGTAGTTTATTATATTTCTGACGTGCATATTAAGGTTTTCCCCCTGACGTTAGTCTACCTGACTGAGCTAACAAGAGGTTAACCGAGAAACAACCAACTAGAGAAGGTGACACTAGTTAGCACACAAACGCTATGTTTTCACCAAGGACCAATTCGAACAATAGATATTTTTCTTCGATGTATTGTGGACTAAACGTAAAAAGCTCTTCATACATAGTCAAGATGACAGATAACCATGTAGTGATAGTTATACAAGCCCTCTTGTACTTCACCTAGCTCATTTCAAGAGTCATACATGGTTTCATACAAAACTAACCTAGGAACGAAGCAAGCGAACTAACAAACAACAAAGCAAGGAAAGATAAGAAGAAAAAGTGAAAGCAAAGAAATTAATCAAACAAGCAAGAGACAAACAAAAAAATAAGTGAGTAAGCAAACAAGAATGCAATGAAACCGACTGAAAGCAAACACTACTCCTACCCCTAACACTAATGGTGCATGGAACTGATCACATGAAGTGATATTTCCAATTTAGGCACTGACGCATTGGTTGACCCATGTTGGTGAAGGTTTGGTTCGCGAGCAACCTAGTTGTGTGAACCAACAAGCAAGAAAGATATAACAATGAAGACAACCACACTTCATGTTTCAAAGTTCCCACATGACATAAGTGAGTGCAAGTGCATGATGAGCAGTCCATGGACTTATCATAGTGTTCTGTGACACTGCGTGCAACTTTGAAGCATAAGTACACTCTTGACTGTGACATGAAAGAAAACGAAAGAAACAAAGACAACTTGTGTCGTGAAAGAGTACTTGCATGTAGGATTCCTCCAATGCATGAGTGATGGGATTGTGTAATTCAAGTGGAGGAAGTACGATCTGTGTGTGAGGTGGATATTTAATGCATACATATGAGTGATGAGGAGCCTTGGGTGATTGAACAATTTCATGATCAGAAGTGAGACTAACACCAAGAGAGCGAGGGATTGACATAACCATCAACTTGGGTTGAAGTGCCTCGATAGTCTTGGGTGTTTCAACTTCTTCATTAGATAAATGATTGTAAATTGGTGGCTTCGAAAGATCAAATGAGATAGCCATGATCATGATCAAATATGGAAACAAATGAATCATCACTGCCATGATCAGAAAAATCAATGATATCATCGACATCCTCACGATCAGATGAATCAAACAGAGTGGTAGATGAAAAACAAACAAACTCATCCTCTATGTTTGAGGAAAAGATAGATGAAATATCAAGTGGATTTTCAATGACTAACTTATCCGCTTCATTGTCGAATGATGGGCCAGCATTGGTGAATCTTGCGAGTGATCAACAATGGGTGCATCTGTGGATGAAGACACACATGCAAAATCATGGATGCTAGGTTCACCAAAGATGTTAGGAAAGAACAGAGGGGGCTCAGATGAAGGGAGTCATCCCTCGCCAAGTGTTGATGCTCAAGCTCCCACTCATAATTTTCATGAATGACAGTGCATGTTGTTTGTGCAACACCAACTCCGTCAATTGCTTGTTCCTTGTTCACAAAAAGTGCTTAGAGTCCAGAATGGGCAAACACAAGACAATATCATCCAGAGGAACACCCAAGGGCAAAGTCAGAGGGCATAGAACATAATGCATATGAGAAATCAAAGGACTCAAAACCAAATCTACACGAAAATTGAGTGAAGTGATGTTGGGAAGATGTGAAAGCTGAACAAGTGTGTGAGAATGATCCTCAACATCACTCAACAGTGGTGGATTTCTTGAATGAGGGGAAGCCGGATATGCAGTTGAGACAGTGACTGCATCAAAATGAGATTGTGCAATTCCCTCACAGAAGAATGTTAAGCGAGGATTGATCTCAAGCTTCTTCTTCAGATGGGAAAATTTCTTATGGAAATATTCGAACTGGCCCCAAAGATTGGAAAATTTCCTCTGGCTCCTCAGAGCTTGAAACTGCAAGTCAACGAAGCACTGCCAAAAATATAACCGATTCACATGGAGCCTTGTGTTTTTGTAACAGTTTTTGGTCAAGATAGTCTAGATCAAAATGATAGAAAGTGTATTCAATGAGATCACAAAAGTGCTCAAGTGAGTGCATGTAGTCAACTGATAGCCTAAGTAGCCATTAACATGGAGATTTGCGAAGTGCGTCTGTAAGCAGAAAGCTAGCCTATTCGTCAAAACACCCATCTTCCTCATGAAGCATGGAAAGAAATTCATGTAAGTACCATCATACTTGTAAGTGGATAAGAGATCGTAAAACTCCACCATGATGGAGAAATATTCACGATTCAAAAAACATCACAGAGGGATAAGAGTGCAAGAATCCATGAAAGGTATGCAAAGGTTCAAAACTCGATGAGAGGACAGAACTTGTCATTTAACCCTCCTTCTAGTGCCAGAAATGTTGACGATGTTGGACCTGTGAATAGATCAAGGGGATCTCCCCAGTAAGAAATCCCAATTAGACCTTAGACTGTTTGTCGTGGGAGTCCCAGAAATGGGTTGTATGGCAATGCCTTGACCACGATTTTGCATAGAGGCAAGTAAGATAACTTTGTTAGTAGCAAGTGCGTGACCATTGTAGTGAGTCAAGGATGGTGTATGAGAGGTTCTAACACCGGTCGGTTGAGATGAGTCTGCCTCTTAGCAACTTGTAACAGTACTTGGATGGGAACGAAACACACAAGTGAATATGCATCACAAGTTAGAAAGAAATGCAGTTAGCAATCCAAAGTGATGGTTAAACCAATCAACACATTCTAGAAGGATTCCTACATTCTCATACAACACAGTCCACACATAAGTGCATAAGAAAGAAGATACATATTCCATTTACAGTAAACAAGACAGCTGGAATAAAATAAAACATATGCATGAAACATTCTAGCTCTTATTATATAAAGAAGTGTAAGTTCCATTCATACAATACATCCGTCTACTCCTCCAAAGAGGTGTACTAGCTCCATGCAGTGGAGAAGCCAAGGCACATTACAATATTATCTAAGCTCTCTCCAAGATCGTCTTATTGGAAACTTGGCTAACCAAAAGCCTTTACAATGAGTTATGAGGTTCTATTTATAGAAAAGGGTGGAGTGACCCTTTACATTCCCCTTTATGACAATTCATCTACCCTCATGACTCTTCATCTACTCTATGAATGTTACATCCAACTATTGACACTTGAACTTCCACTTGACACAATGTTACATTACTTTTAATGTGAGACGAAATCGCTTGAGAAAACCATGTAAGGCATCACTAACACTCGGTCCATTGAGGTGACACCAACTCTTTGACATGCTTGTGACAGTGAGTTTGGTGAGATGATGCCAAGCTTGGTTGCCCCTGATGGTGTGCAAGCACCCCATGGTGACATCTTGCTGAAGTGAGCTCTTGCCTCCCTTTCATCACATTCACTAGTATGGATCCTTCATTCAAGTCGCCTCTTAACATGTGCATGGTCTTCTTGGGTATGGTTGAATTGAAAACACACTGATGCATTGTGTCCATGCTGATGTTAAAGTGGGTGATGGTGGTCATGCGCATCAACTTTTTGAAGTACAAGTTCAACTCCAATTGGACTTAGCTCTTGTCTTCGCCTTGGTGAGTCTACTAAATGGGTTGGACCGGATGCATGCACACAATGACATGCATGTTGCTAATTCCCTTGCATTCAATCAATAGAGAATCTCACCATGTCTTCTCCATGCTAGATGCTCGAATAGATCTATAACTTGTACAGGCACAGTTTCATCTGTGAGTGCATGTTGCGCCCACTGTTATTCCTGTTCATGCGGCAACTCATTCATTTGTCTATGTAGCTTCATGTTCTTCCTTGAGTTGTTGCTTCAGCACATTCAACTGCTTCTTTGTCCCATTCTCTATCTTCGCGCAATCTTCATGTCATGTCGTTACCTCATAACCTGAGTCTCCAAAGTTGCTTTCATCATCATTGGATTCTCTTTAGCTTACAACTTTGTTCCACATCTGTGTTTTCAACAACCTTTCTCTTTCATTCATTTCATTCGTTGCATTCAGTATGTTGTCGTCAATTGTTGTTCATGATGCTACTTGTTGTGATGTTTCTATTGTCATATCTTGATGTCCTCGTCTACGAACAACTTGATATCTTCCTGAGTAGGAAAGTTCATGGACATTTGATCGACTGCATCTCCAGGTGTGCTCTGAACGGTTTCTTCAACTCTACTCTCTTGGAAACAAATGTACCTACACTACTGAGAGGCTAATGAAAACTTGCAATACCTAGAGACATGGAAACTCTCATGGCAAGAAATTTGTCAGTTGAAAACAAAAATGAACTTGAGAACTGACTTGCAACATACCTGTGTGACTAATCATGAAGGTTGCACAATTTTGGCCAGGAGGTTAGGAGACTAACTACCAAGACTGCACAAGGCATAGTCTACATTATTGGGAAACAAATTGACTACTGGAACTGCACAATGCACAATCCAGTCTAGCTGCTAACTGCTACAATTGCACAATGCACAATCTTAGCTCGTAATGGCTACTGGCTTAGTGACTACATTGCAATTTTCTGGGCCAGCAGTCACTGTCCCTTAGAAATGCACAAAATAGTAATGGAGGACAGTCAGTGGACAAAAATTTACATTTCCTAAGAGGAAGACAGAGCCTTCCCTCTCAGTATTGTGCAATGTTGTCTTGGTGAAGGCAGAGTCTGGGCCAAGGTTTCTTAGACTCGTCGATAGGGAACTGAACAGGAATTGGATTTTCAATGCACGATGATACTAAGTGTAAGCATAAGTGAATGATCATGCATGAAAACGGTGAATGAAAAATTCAAAAAATGAAGCAACATGCATGCGGGTGAGGTGGGTTGCCAAATTGGCAACCGTTCGTGAGGAACAGTTTCATGCATGCGACAATAGTGAGATATTGACAAAAAATGAAATGGTGCTAGTACAATCTAGAATGTATCAAAAGGACAACAAGTGCTTACTGAAATCAAGCAGATAGTTCTCACCTAAGAAAAAACATGAAAAGCGATAGAAATGCAACACAAGGCATGGAAAGCGGGTTTACCCCAAAACAACTGAGTTGAAAGTTCCGACTACTCCTAGATGTGATGTGGGATGTCAAAGCTGCAAAGTCGATGTGAGGAATGATCTTTGCAGCATCCAGTTGATGATTTTTTATAAAATCAAGGTTGTGATGTGCATGCCACAAATCTAGGGAAAGCGACACTTGGTGGGAGGTTTCTAAAATGATCCTTGCATGTAACCTCCAACTGCTAAAAATACATCCCTCAAACAAGGGATGCCTTTGCATGTTGGCTTGGGAGAAGAAACCCATGCATGCAAGTTTGTTTTTCTTAGTCTCAAAGGGAACCAATCAACTCAGTTGCACGTGCAAGACGTTTTTCGACTGCTCAGAGAAAATGCACATTTCTGGATGGGAGATAGGTTCGTTGCCCAGGATATTTGCACAATTTCTGCTAAGAGCAGCTGACTGCTACCCAAGTTTGCTCAAATTCTAGGTTGAGCAACCCAACTAGGGAAAATTGCGCAATTTTCACTATGAGTGTTCATTGCCAGAATTGTGCAATTCTAGAGCCCAGCAGGCTTCTAGTTAGGATTTCACAATTTCTGGAGGGGAGGCTCATTTCCCTCCACAATTGTGCAATTTCTTGGGGGAGTTTCTCATTGTGCAGTTGGACCAAGTCCGTGTGGTCAGCCTCTCGAGGGAATGCATCGAGGTGTGATCAACAAGCTACCTTTATGCAAGGAAAACACTAAAGCTTCTGAACTTGATGAAGCAAGACAAGATGCCATGAAAAGTTGGTAGGGAGGATCCAAAACGAGGCTAAGGAAAAATTTTGGAGGGTGGTTGTAGCGGCTACAATAGAATCTTACACAGGAAGCACACTTGTGTAATGTAAGTGGTCTACCTTTCTCACATTTCCTTGCATGTCACAATTAAGAGAATGCATACACTTAACATCTACACACATTGTAGCAGAACACCATGGCAGGTCCACAGAGTGCATGTCATGTGCTTCCACTCACATATGTTTTGCGAACGCTTTTAAACTCAGAGTGTGTTTGTCTTCATTATTTTATCTTTCTTATTTGTTGGTTCACATAGTTGTCTAGTTTGCGAACCATGCCTTCACCAACATGGGTCGACCAATGCGCTGGTGGCTGCATTGGAAGTATCACTTCATGTGAGTATACTCATGCACTATTATCTTAGGAGTTGGAGTAGGAGTAGTGTTTCGTTTTGCTTTGTCTGCTTGCATGTATGTTTTCTTACTCGCTTTGCATGTTTGTTTGTTTTCCTGCTTGTTTGCTTACTCGATTTTCTTAGACATTTACTTCTACATTTTGCTTTGTTTTCTAGTTTTCTTGCTTGTTTGTGTTCATAGGTTAGTTTTGCATGGACCGTGTGTGAATCTTGAATCAAGCAAGGAAAACTACAGGAGGACTTTTGTAGTTATCAATACTTGGTTATCTATCATCTTGCCTGTGTATGAAGAACTTGTTATCTTCAGTCCATGATACACCAATGGAAAATAAATATTGTTCGAAGTAAGCCTTAGTGAAAACACAAAGCTTGTGTGCTAACTAGTTTCACCTACTCTAGTCACTTGTTTTCGGGTTAATCCTTGTCGGCTCAGTCAAGTAGAGTAAGGTGAGGGGAAAACCTTAACAAGCATGTAAGAGGTATATATAAACTACTTGTCTAAAGGAACAACCTCTTTTGCTCTCGATAATTCGGGATGCCTCTTCAACCTCTGAAATGAAGAAGTGCTATGCACAATTACGAAAAATGTAAAAATGGAAATGTGAAAAAATTTCTAAAAAATGAAAAAAGAATAAGGTGAAATAAGAGAATTTATTCCTGCGTAGAGATGTGACGCAAATAAATACGCCAAGGTACTCACCGGGCTCACTAGTAGTGGAGCGATGCTTGTGTTCCTGTGTGACTCCATCAGGGTACTATCGAGGCCTGCTGGTAGCAAAGCAACACCAGAGATGAAAATAAAACTCTGACGACCATAAACCTTGCGCACCAATATACCCCTCATCCCCAATCGAAATAACTTTGTTTACTTGGCTTGGATTGTGTGCTGACCAACCAAGACCTTGGCAGTTGCTACATCTTACAATCGAGCAAGTGTGGAAACCAAGACGAACAGAGAACTAAACAATACTTTCGAAGGTCTTAGACTTTCTTTTCACGAATAAGGTCCATTTAGAGAGCTGGAATTTTACCATTGTGTCACCAAGTTTTGTAGTGGCTACAACCACCCTCCAAAATTTTTCCTTAGCTTTGTTTTGGAGCCTCCCTACCAGCCATCCTCAACAGCATGTCTTCCACTATCAAGCATATAGGATTCAACTATTTGTCAGTGTCTTATCAGGCTGTGCATGTTAATTTTCTTCACTCCTGTCACAACCCGCCTTTTCAAACTTATACTAGGTGTTGGCCAAGAAGCTCCCCCAGAAAATTACGTAATTCTGGAGGTGAACTAGCCTTTCCTCCAAAAATTGTGCAAATCAGTTGGCGAGCCTAGTACGCTCAAGAATTTTGTAAATCAGTCTGTCAGGCTTCCCTTAGAAAATTGTGCAATTTTGGAGGGGAACCAGCCTTCCATCTAGAAATTGTACAAATCATCCTGGCAGCCTGCTAGGCTCCAACATTGTGTAGAGTAGTCGGGTAGTCTTCCTCTAGAAAATTGTGCAATGTGACCCAGCACTATTGCTCATCCTATAAATTACACAATTTTGAGAGGCAATCACCTATTGACCCCATAAATTGCACAATCCTTTTCGGACAGCTAGCTCAGCTCAGCGTAGGAACTACACAAATATTCATCCCAGGCTCAAAGACCGATGCATGTACATTCAGGTTGACCGGTTCCCTCCTGGACCGAGAAAAACTAGTTTGCATGCATGGACATCTTTTCCCAAGGTAGCATGCAAAGGCATCCCTAGATTTAGGGATCTCTTTTTAGTAGCTGGAGGTTACATGAAATGTTCATTTTAGAAACATTCCACCAAGTGTCACCTTTCCTATATTTGTGGCATGCGTGTCATAAACTTAATTTTATCAAAACTTATGAACATTATGCTACACAGCTCATTTGACACATTAATATTATAGCTCTAACATCCTAGATTGCATCTAGGAGTCGTTGGCACATTCATCTCAAATGTTTCAGGGTAAGCTTGCTTTGCATGCCTTGCGCTGCATTTCTGTCTCTTTTTGTGTTTCAGCTTGTGTGAGTGTTGCATGATTGATTTCAATGAGCGTTTGATGTCATTTTGATGTATGTCAGCTTGTAGAAGCACCGTTTAAGTTTTCATTTGCATCTCACTGTTGTCGCACGCATGACACTATTTTTTCACTGATGGTTGTTGTTGCAGTTACTCGCTTCACACGCATGCATGCTTTCCCATTTTTTGAAACCCACACTTGTTGTTTGTATGCATGATTGTTCACTCTTGTTTACACTCAGTATCACCATGCATTCAGGCTCCTCATGTTTTCAGTCACCCGTTAGCAGCTCTGGGCTACCTTAGCCTAGACCTTGCCTTACCCAGTTAACATCGCACATTTTTGGAAGTCAAGGCTCTGCCTTCCATCCAGAAAGTATGCAAGTCTGGCCCAACAATAACGTCCAAGATTGCATTGCTCAATTCTAGGAGGTAGTGCCTCGCTGACCCTAGAAACTGCGCAATGCAGTTTGCTGGTTCACATGTCACTACTGACTGAAATTGTGCATTCCATAGTTTCAGCCCTCAACGGGCTAGGCTAGACTATGCATTACATTGTTCCAGTATTTAGTCAGCCTCCCAATAGCCCAGATTGTGCCTTGTGGATTTTTGGCAGTTAGTCTCCCAGCCTTCCGGTGAAAATTATACAATCTTCACAAGCAATCACACATATATGTTGCATGTCAGTCCTACAATTTGTTTTGGTTTTCAATTGACAGATTTATTGCAATGAGTATTGTTATGTATCTAGGTATCATAGGTATTCATCTGCCTCTCATGATTATAGTTACAATCGCCTCCACGAGAGCAGAGTCGAAGACACTGTTCAAATCACAACTAGGGATGTAGTCGATCAAGTGTCTATGAAATTGCTTATCTATGAAGACATCAAGTTTTTCATGGACAAGGATATCAAAATGAAATGGAAGTAGAGTCATTGTGAGCAACACCATCAGCACCAAAAAAAGGTAGCACACCTGCATGGTACAAATGTAAGTGGAAGGTTGTTCACATCGCAAAGGCGGAACAAAGTTACAGGCACAAGCAGATCCACTTGTGATGAAAATAGCTTTGGAGATTGAGGTTATGAGGTGATGCCGTGACAAGAGGATGACATGAAGGCAGAGAGAGAAACAGAGAAGGAGTTGCAGGTGTTGAAGCAACAACTCAAGGAAGAACAGGAGCTGCACATATGAGATAAGAAGTTGCAATAGGAATAGGTATAGGAGGAGTCACAACATCCACAGACTGATGAAACTGTGCCCATATAGGCTATAGATCCATCAACAACTGGCATGGAGTAGATAGGGTGAGTAGTGTTGTGGACCGCATGCAAGGGTATTCGAGGTCATGGATTTCATTATGTGCACGCATGCGATCCCACCCATTTGGTACACTCACCGAAGTGAAGACAAGACACAAGTCCAACTAGAGATGAACATGTATTTTTACAAGTTGATGTGGATGGTCACCAACACACACTCGAAGATCAGCACAGACACTATGCATTAGTTTGTTGTTGGTCTAGCTGCACTTAAGACGATGATGTGCATGTTTCCAAATGATTTGGACAAAGGAGCCTTATCAATGTACCCAGATGCAATGGAGGTAAGAGTTCACTTTCAACAGGATGTCGCCTTTGAGCACGTGGACACCATCACAAACGACCAAGGTTGGCATCAGTTTGCCACCATTGACCGTCATGAGGATGTCAAAGAGTTGGTCTTCCCACAGTTTTCCGAGTCTTAGGGATGTCTTGCATGGCTTACGAGAGCCTATTTTTCCTTACATTGGTACATGTGCAAATTGTATGTAACACCTTGTCAAGTGGAAGTTCAAATGGCAATAGTTGAATGTAACAGTCATAGAGTAGTTGAAGAGTCATGAGGGTAGGTGAACATTCAAAAAGGGGAATGTCAAGGGTTACCCCACCCTTTGCTATATATAGTACCTCATAACTCATTGTGTAGGATTTTAGTCAACCAAGCTTCTGATAGGAGTATCTTATGAAAGCTTGGAGTGTATTTTAATGAGCCTTAACTTCTTCAAGATGTAGAGCTAGTACATCTCTTTGGAGGAGAAGGTGGTAGTGACTGTAACATTCTGCTATCCGAACTAGTGGGCAGTCATGGTTGTATTGTATGATTCGAACCTTCACTTCTTAATATAATAGAGCTAGTGCATTTCATGCATAAGTCATATTGTATTTCAACTATCTTGTTTATTCTAAATGATATATATGTATCTATTTGCTTACGCATGTCTGTATAGACTCTTTCTGTATATGTATGTATGAATCTTACTGAAATGTGTTGTTGGTTTAAGCATCACATTAGATTGTCAGCTTACTTTCCTTCCAGTTTGTAATACATTGTTGCTTGTGTCTTCCCTTCTTAACCATGTTCTTTCACAGGTTTCCAAGGGTCACACTCACCTCACTCTCCGTGTGATAGAATCGTTCATACATCTTGCTTGGCTTGCTGCACATGTCACACCCTTTTTACCAATAGGGATATATTACTTGCCTTTGCATGCAACCTTGGCCAAGGCAGTACTGTATGACCCACTGCTGGGACTCCTACACCAAACGGTCTAAGGTCTAGTTGGGACTTCTTATCGTGGAGATCCCCTGACATGTTGGCAGGTCCAACATCGTCAACGAGTTCTTACCTTTCAACATGTTGTGTGCACACTCCACCATATTTTTGTCTTTCTCTCTGCAACCCTGTTCTATTATGGAGTGTGGGGTACTGTATGGGTTACTGTAAAATGTTGAATTATTCCATGATCCCTACAATATTTGATGAAGTTTTCAAGATTTTATTCTCCCCTTTGATATGAGCGAAGAATTTTGATGACCTTTCCTGTCTTTTTTTCAACAATACTTCTCAACTCTTTAAAATATTCAAAAGTATGACTTTTATTTCTAAGAAAATATACCCAAGTATATCTTGTGCAATCATCAACAAATAACAAAAAATAATATGCTCCTCCTAAGGACCTTTTTTGCACCAGTCCACATATATCAGTGTGCACAGGTTGGAGTATATCTCTCTGCCACTTATTTAAATTTGAGGGAAATTCATCCCTATGCATTTTTCCAAGTCCACATCCTTTGCAATCAACATGCATGTTTCTTAAAGTAGGAAGTCCATTAACCATACCTTGTTTCTGTAGTAGAAATAGGCCATGCAGATTTATGTGTCCAAATATTTGATGCCAAAGATCCTATGCTATCATAGTTGTTGAATTTAAATCTTGATGTGGCATGCTTGTAGCATTCAACTTATACAGGCATCCAAATCATATTCCATATGCCATCTGCTTCTGATGATCCAACAAATCCTTTATGACACAATAGGTTTCGAAAAATTATACCTTCAAGTTTTGATCTATAATCATGGAAACAAGGATCCAATTCTTTTTAATGCATGGTACATACATGACATTCTGGATGCGCCTAATATTACCATCAAGAAAAATCACAAGAATATTCCCATACCCTTTAATATGGCATGCTTTGTCATCACCAAGGTAGATATTAGCACCACTGCTGGTCTCTTTAAAAATTTCCAATGAATGCTTATTACTCTCATATGAGCAGATGCTCCAGAATCCACAAACCAAGTTTTGGCCCCATTAGTTTCAGTAGAGAAAGAAAAATCAGACACAAAAAATTCTGAGGTCATGATTCTGATTTTTGTCAACAAAGTGCCCTGTATGCTTCTTATGTCTATGTCTAGCATCGCCAATCTTATTTTTGTAACAATTCCTAGCAATGTGATCAGTTTTACCATAGTAAAAGAACTTGATTCCTGAATAATTTCTAGTTCGTGACATACCTTGGAATGCATTCAACTATGGTGTACAAATTCCTTTCTCTCCTACTCCTAGTTTCCCTTTGAAAGGATTTTTCTTTGCCATCAATTCCAAGTCTGCATTCTAAGGATTCAAATTCATACGCCTCTATTATTCCTCCATCAGGATACCTGTCAATTCTTCAAAGGTGGGAGCTTTCTCCCTCACTACCAACCCTGTAGTAAACAACTGATAATCATCATTCATACCATTTAAGGTAATAATGACAAGATTAGTGTTGGACAATTTCTCTCCTATGTCGCCCAACATGTCTATTAGCTTTTTGATCTGAGAGATGAATGCAACAACAGATTCATTCTCCATTCTGATAGAGAGAATCTTACTCTTTAGAAACAAAAGTTGAGTTACATTCTTTATCACTTACAAATACTTGAGTGTCGCCCAAATATCATTGACAGTTTTGCACTCTCTGATGTGAGGGATGATGTTGTACTTTATTGACATTTTCAAAAACACCCTAGATTGGTTTTCCCTCTTCTCCCAATCTTGAATTGTTGTAGTAGGTCCACCTCCGGTTGTAGTCAGCTTCGCTTCGTCTAAATTTGCAATTTCTGAAGCACTTGAACCCTTGAGCAATGTCTGCGATTTGAATTTCCAATTGGTGTAATTCAACCCATCAAGCTTACTTATCTCATTCAGATACGCATTTTCAATGTAACTATTCATTGTGACATAAACAATCTATGGATCTAGCACAAGATTGTCAGTATCTAGTAATCAATCTTCAAATTCAATACAGATCTACCACCTGTCCCTAGAATTCTTCAAATTCTTCTCACGACTCTAGATCCAGATTTAGCTATCAAAATAAAAAAGAACTAGACAACACCCCTAACAGACATGCTCTCCATCTTAAGAGAATGAACCGCATCAATGAACTCAGCCACCAAAGCTACGCTAGCGATCTTAGTCATGGAAGCCACAATCTCTCGACCTTAGACGATCTATGCAAAATATTTCATGCCTCACCTTTACAGTGATCAAAGGAGTGATCTTGGCTTCAATGCACCTCAGCCCCAACATAACAAGTGATCTCGACCTTCACTACACCTCGACGCGAAGCAATCTTGGCTTTAAGAGATCTCAAACTTATTGAAAAGATCTCAGCCTTAGAGCACCAGAAAAAAAACATGACCACTCTGACGAACTCTATCTCAGCTCTTGATTTGATCCAACATCAAAACAACACAACACAACTATAACACACTCATCCACGCTCACCACACCAATGTAACACCATCAACCAGGCGATCTCGACCTCGAATTAAGCAATGTTGGCGTCAAATAAAAAACATGACAGGAACACCAACATGGGAATTAGGTATCGAATCCGTGCTTATGACCCACGTTGTTTGCAATGTGTATAAGGTATTGGGCATAAGCACAAGAATTAACCCTACATGTCACATTGCCCCCTTTGTTGACCAGTGAGTGAACAGGGGAAAAATTTCGTATTGGTACCACTTTGCTCAGCAAAAAAATGTGTTTGCGGATTCACCTTTGACACAAAGGCTCTCATATAATACCTCTCTCAAGCCACCAAGGAACTCACACTTCAACCACCAAGGCTCTTTAATTGTCCAGCCACCAATGCTCTCTAGGCTCACGAATTGACTAGCCACCATGGCTCTCTAGGCTCACGAATTTACTAGCCACCATGGCTCTCCAGGCTCACGAATTTCAACAAGAAGGGCTTTCAACCACCAACGCTCTCAATTTGGCTCCAAGTCTCTCAATCTTCCACTAAGGAACTCAAATTAGCTAGCAAGGCTCACCATCGCTCATAGCATGTTAAAAATGGAAGACAAATTTGAAACCTAAAACTAGGAGCTTATAGGTGACCAAGCTACACTACCGCACACATTCATTAATCATGGAATCAAAATATATAGGTTTTCATCAATTTAAGGAGATCAAAATTGTCTCCTAGAAAATAGAAACTAATCCTAATCTATGACACATGCACAACTTTGAAACAGACTTTCTCCAATATTACATAATTTCTCTATTATTTTCAACTGTAATATAAATCTTGGGCAGATTTATGGAGTTCTTTACCTAAAAATAGGGAAAATTACTCAGATTATTAAGTAGTGGAGAAACACCAAGAGATTGAAAAAATAATAAAAACAAATTGAGATAAGTTACCTTCAGATGCAAAAGATTTCAATTAGATATAAATACTTACGCGAGGAAGTTACTTGTAATGATACTGGATAAAAAAATTTCAATACTCCATTGAATATTTGAGCAGTAATTTAAAAAATAATGAATTAGTTATTTGGCTATTTAGCTGCCATGACAATATCTCACCAATTGACATGTAACAATCCAACTTAGAATTACGCCCAGAGAACTAAAAATTTGTATAGAGAATGATTAATTATTAAAACCTCAACAATTCCATAACATTACATGTAACAATCCGACTTAAAATTATGAGTAGAGAACCAAAAACTTGTATAGAGAATGATTAACTATTAAAACCTTAACAATTCCCTAACGTTTTCCAAAACCACTAATTGTCTCTGGTAACACTTGATCTAAATTGGTTTTTGATTGTTTTCATTTTCCATTTTTTTACGTCTCAGCCCTATTTTGTCTTCGAAATAAAGAATCAACCAGCAACCCAATAACCATCTTTATTTTATCCCCCGAATCAAGAATCAATGTGCAACCTGATCATCGTCTTTTAGCACAAGAGCACATCCACGGCTGAGCCTAGTGGATTTCCTCTATCAAGTTTTCGACCCTCAACTCAACACCCCGAAGTCTCCTCGCTCGACGTTGAAAATAAAATGTCAAAATTTACATTGGGGAGCATCGAAAGATTTTGATTTGAAATTAGCCACATCAATAAGAACGCTGATAAACCACAAAACGTTATAATGAAACGTTGTTGAAGGGTTAATTTATGACATATCTTAGAGATAATTGGTGTTCTCTATGATATTTTACCATCGTAAACCGCCATAGATAATATTAATAAATGAAGCCATGCATGTGTGCGTTTAAAATTTAATTCGTGAAAAGACAGTCAAGGTTCCAAAGACAGTGGTCACTCGCCAATGCCACAAGACAATGATATGGATTTTATCTCCCAAAGTTCCATGTAAATACAAAGCTTGAAGTTGAGACAACGATGGATAACTAATTAAATGACATAACGTGACATCACTCGTGATGTTGAGTCGTGATTTGGCTCGTCTTTTCACTTTGGACAGCGCTATGATTACTTGACGACTGCCTTTGATATGTAACGCGTCCATTTTTCATCACCCGTGCCTAGGGTCAATATTTCTCCCATTAAATAGTGCCTAGGCATGGGTTGATAAAATAATACAAACATGAACATCAAAGGCGGTGAGCCTGAGATTTTGGATTATAGTAGCCGAAACTGTTATTTTTCTTGGGGCTAAATGATCTTAAATATCTTGCATACATGGTTGGATGTTTATGCTTCAAGTGATTTAGGTTTTAGGGTTATCAACTGTAAGTCGATTTTTTGTTTGCTTTAATGCCCATAGTTTTTGTTCTCGCTAGATAGAACCACATAGGATGTTAGAGTTTCTCTCGACGATGGCGTTAAGGAGATATTGAGTTCATAGTGGAGTTCAGCTTCACTACAATGAGTAGTGAATATGAGGATGATAAACACAGGGAGTTGCAACGCGCGTTTAGGTTTCATCCTACTGATAAGGAACTGGTTACTTACTAGCTCAACAAAAAAACTCACCAAAAAATAGTTGGGAAACATCATCTCTACTTGTGCAATTGGAGAGGTGACTTTAACAAGTGTGAGCCTTGGGATCTACCACGTATATATAAATGATGTATCACCATTATATGATAACATGTGTGCAAAAGAAGATAAAATTGGAGATAATGAATGGTACTTCTTCAGCCATAGGAATTGCAAGCATCCGATACACCTTCGATTAATTGAGCCAAAGAGATTGGATGCTTGAAAATGACCGGAAAGATTGAGAGGTTTTCAATTCAAGATCTTTTGTAGTGATTGTAATTAAGAAAATATTGGTGACTGTTTTCTACAAGGGCAAAGCTCCCAAAGGGTAGAACCAATTGGGTAATTCATGAGTATCGTCTCCAAGAAAATTCTCTCATCATCCCCCAATGAAAACTACAAGTTACGTTGATACAATTCACTCTAGCTCTGGCTTTAAGAAATAGTGTGACATAAACAAAATTGCGTAACAACCCTTGTGAAAATTCCATGTAAAAATATATAAATACCATGGATGATGGAAAACGTATTCCGAGCTGAATGGTGGTATGATATCCTAGTGGGTGTTAATTTGGTTTCTTATGGTTAAGGAAGTTGGCAAAGGAAATGGCTAAGGCATTAAAGACGCAAAAAAGTATTTTGGCACATTTATTTATGAAAATAATGGAAATTAGGAGAAAAAAGATATGAAAGGTCATAGGTTGCATGTGGGGAGGAAAACGAAGGAAAATGATGTAAATTGAGAGAAAATGGAGGTAAAACGTCACAGATTGCGTGTGAGGAGGAGAATGAAGAAAAATAATGCAAAATGAAGAAAATAGAGGCCTCATTCATAAAAAGGCTATTGAGGATCAGTTGGCAAGCTTCTTCTTTTCAATGTGAGTCTTTTGTTAGTTCAGTTTTGGGAGCTCTCTCATTATTCTCTCTCTCTCTCTCATACTCTTGGATACTTAGAGTTTTCTTGGAGCACTCTTGGAGGGTGTGGCACACTTGGATTCTTGGAGCAAGAAGGCAAAGGAAGAGTAGGAAAGCACAAGAGGGAATCAACATCAACAACTACATCCTATTGCTTGCAAGTACCGAGTTGCATGTATGATTTCTTCATGACTTTTGTCATGCATGGCACGTCCATGTGGTTTCCTGGCTGTGATCTGTCATTGGCATGGAGGATTGCCTCGATGAACAGTGGATTGCCTAGCCTTGCCATTTCCTGGATAGCCATGGTGATTGTGGGTTTAATTTCATTGCTTTGTTTTGGTTGGTTCTCATGTTTCCTTAGCTTGGGTTGAGTTATTAGTCCTATAAGCCCTAATTGAACAAATTCTTCGGAAGCCCTGTAATAGCTTGGGCTGAGTTACTACTCCTGGAAGCCCTGGATGAACAAATTCTCTATAAGCCTTGTAATAACTTGGGTTGAGTTACTAGTCCTGAAAGCCCTAGTTGAAAAAATGCTCTCGAAGCCCTTGGTGGGTTGAGTTACTAGTCCTAGAAGCCTTGGTTGGAAAAATGCTCTGGAAGCCCTGTATAAGTTGTGGGTTGAGTTACTAGTTCTAGAAGTATTGGTTGGACAAATGCTCTAGAAGCCCTGTATAAGTTATGGGTTGAGTTACTAGTTCTGGAAGCCTTGGTTCGACAAACACTCTAGAAGCCCTAGAAGGGTTGGATGGAGACCAATCTGATGATGGTTTTTGTTGATGTCCAACTGTGAGGTGGAATCACTATTTGATGGGTTGAGGTGGGTGGCGTCTGGAAGCCCTCGATGAGTTTTGATTGATGTGTTCTTTGAGATACCACATTCATGCTTGGAATATGGCATGGGGGTGATTGGATGAAGAGAGACTTGGCTCAGCGAACCTATGGTCGGGTGGAACGTGGTAGTCCCATCACAATTGGTTCATTGCATTTATTAATGAAAAATTCATTCACTTGATTTTCATGTGAAAATGCACTGATATATATATGGCTCTTAATGGCTGATATTTTTATTCTATTTTTGTTCCTATTATCTTGTTTTACCCCATAAGGCATTACAGAGTGGTATCAGAGCTTCCAGGTTCAAACACTTGGACTGGATGGGCACTATCATAGGTGAAATGAAGAACAAAGGTTCAATTTTAGACCTTTCTTTCATATATGTTATAAATTTTATTCTATGGCATATTAGAAGTTTAAAATTTGTCCATATTGAAGGGACATCTCAGTGATTATGCGTTAGAAATTTCAGATACTGTGTTGCAATATTTTAGGATATATGAGTAGAGGGAGTTGAGTCCTCTTAATGATCCTAAAATCAAACCTCAAACAGGTCACATTGATATTTTTGTTAGCTTTTCTTATGGGCACTCTCAAGAGCTAAATTTTTTTCCACAATGAGGTAAAATCCCATTGATATGGTCATAAAAATTTCAAATGTTTATTCTCTATATGTTAGGAGATATGACCAATGGAAGTTGAGATTTCTGGATACTCCTAGAATTGTGCACCAAATAGGATTGTGTTGGTATTTTTGTTATAACCTTTCATCTATGAAATATGAGAAGTTGAAACTTGAACCATATGATCACGGAACATTCCACTGATCATATGGTTTTGTTTTCATAACTTTTACTGTTATAGTTTAAGATATATGCATTGAATCATTTGCTATATTAGTTTGCATGCAAAGTGTTTGATGAAATGCTTAAATGATTCAATGATTAATTGCATACAAATTGTTTGATAAAATGCCCCAATGAGTATGTTGTTTGTGGCTGGGGATGGTATTGATGTGTAATAGTATTTCTCTAGTTGATATATGCTCACTTGTACGCAAATAGTTTTCTATATTAGTTTGCATGTAAATTGTTCAGAGAAATGCTTACATGCAAATGTAATAGTATAGTAGTTGTTTGAAGAAAAGGTAAAATAATGGTAATTGTTTGAAGAAAATGTTATTTTTTAAATGTAAGAATATTGTAGTATTATAATATAGATGTATATTATCTATGCCTATTTTCATGCAAAACATTTGAAGAGTTGCATGTAGGGAATTTGAAAGGTTGCATGCAAGGAATTTGAAAAGTTGCATGTAAGGAAATGGAAAAGTGGCATGTTTTTAGTTTTGATGTTACAAGTGGAATAACTGCAATGTTTTGAATTAATCTCATACAAATGTATGAGAAATAAAAATCAATTTCTTTTCAAGTGTGGTTAAATTTAGCAGAGATTTGGAGATTCCATTTCCATAATTGGACATTGGAGATCGAGTCATTATAGTAGCTTCCTCCTTCTACCGTAGTGTGGACCATGGATGTTAAGTGGGTATTCTTATAGGTTGTTAGCATTGATGAAGGATGATTTCAAATTAATAAACACGATGTATTTATTTTTGGAAAATGTGACTCACTGTGTATGAATTATATGTTGCTTACATGTTGATTTCATGATACCTACTTACATCCTTGTATGTTAGGCTACAATTTAAAATATTTTGATTACATGTATCAGTATTGTAGGTTGATTAAAAGAATTGATTGCTTATGTTCGAACTATATGCGTTTATACATAGGTGTGGTTGATTTGGCATTGCTTATGAATATTGTTTGTTACATGTCGCAATGTCTACAATGGAGTAGTGGTTGCTATTATGCATGTATGGTCATGGTTATGTTTATACATGTATAGTAGGTCAAACATGCCTTGTGAAATCATTGTATGAAATTTAAGTCATCATGATGCTATTGGTTGTTATGATGCTAATGAACTAGTTGAGATAGAGTAAGGGATGCAGATAATCATAATGAGGTTGCAGCATTAGACTTCGGGATAAGATTAAATCATGATACATGTAGTGTATGTTTTTCATGCAGGTATGTAAGTTAAGGATTATTATATGCATTAGGGTTATATACATTAGGTTTATGAACATTTATTTGATGTTATCATTACATTCATGATAGATGTTAGATGATTAGTGTGGTTATATGCACATATGTCAAATAGTGAAGAATGATAGTAACATGTAGTTGTATGCATTGCTATTATTGTTTTATATTAGATAACCCAATGATTATGTTGTATGTTGTATGTTGTTGATGAATATGATATATAGCTTATTGTTCTTATATGCTATTAACTTGATGATTAGGGTCATTTAATTGAGATATTGATGTTATAATTTGGATTGATCATATACGTGATGGTTATGTTCATTACCTTGAAGATATTGATGTTATATGTATTGTGTTAACCTCATGTGTCCTATGCAGATGGTTATGGTTGCGATATTTTAGTATGAACCAACGTATTTGTGAGATGGTGTCATACTAATCTAGATTAACTTTGCATATGTGTATGAGTTTACGATGTGAACTTGTTAGTTAGATATTGTTATGGATATCATGATCTTATGAGTGATTGAGATGATGTGTTGTAAAGTTATATCGTTCTAACTAGATTGATTGTGTAGACAAGATCACCTCCCCTTAGATACATTAAGGTATCAGTTGCTTATGTCATATATTTGGTGCTTGACTGTTGATTATATTATCTAGTTGATTTATTTAACATGGTATGAATGCTTGATGAAATGCATAATATGAATATGTGTTCAAATGCTTTTGTTTTAAGATTATTGTACTAACATGTATGTGTTGAGACAGTTGATATGTACTTGAATGTAGTTGATAGTTGTAGTATTATGAACTGATGACTATGAGTTGACTATGGATTATAAGATGATTGTTAGTCTTGGTAATGGTTGATTTAAAATTGATAGATATGATTGTCTCAATATTTGGAACGTGTGGTTGACATGTGTGAGAAGTTGAAGGGTAACATTATTGGTATTAGCATGAAAAGGTAATAGTTGATGTGTCTATATAACTAACAGTTGGGTGGTGTGACAACATATAGTAAGCCTATATTATGACAAGGAAAAAAGGAAAAGTAAAGAATTGGGAAATAATTCCTTTGGCTATGTTTGGAAACCCTAATTTTGAACCAATGAGTGCTTTGCACTTAGGAAGTCTTCTTAACCTTAATCTAGTCTAACATTATGTGGATGCATGTTTTATTCATCAACGTGTACTTGACAGGTATATTAGCTAGTCTTTAGTCATAAGAGGATCTGTGAAAGGATTGGAGTCCCTTTGAGAGATGGCATGGATGTGTTCAATTGCAAGCAATGTGCTTGACACAAAAAGATGAGGTAACCAGTGTATTTCTATGTTTATTTATGCACTAACAATTATGTGTTAATGAAATCATGATGCAGAGAGTTGGATGGCAAGAGAGGTTGCCATGAAATCTTGACGAAGGCTCAGGTTGAGAATTCCCTCGAAACCATGGGGATTGAGTCATGGTATTTGTTGTTAGCCTTGTGATTTTGGCATTTTATGAATTGTGAGCTTGATTTACGATTTTTTTTTATGTCTAGTGTATGGCCATACCACTTTGTTTGCAGAGTCATGTTGTTATTTTTTTTTATGGTCTTCTTCTTGTTTGTTTCTTGTCTTGACCTTTATGTTTTGAGTCTTGGGAATTGGTTGGAAAAGAGGAAATTTGATGGACCTCAGGGAGAGCTATGTGGTACTCGAAAGTTAATGTAAGATTCATATGAATCATGGTGCATGAGTAAGCACAGCAAAGGTAAGGCTACGACAGTCGGTTGGACTGGTTGGGTCTGTTGTAGTAAATGGACTGTAGAAGTATAGGCATGAGAAATGTAACATGAAAAGGTAAAGTAAATGGATTTCAGGTGTCATATGCTTTGGCTATGTTGGGAACTGTTGCTCTCAATGCATGTGCCTAAATAAGGAAGTTCTCTTAACCTAGACCTTATGTTATCTAGTAATTATTTTATGATCATGATTATGTTGAAGTTTATATATGCATACATGAATGAATGTATGTTTCTGTCTGACAGGATCATAGTTGTTTCATTCTAACATTTATATATGTATGTATGTACCCATGTATCTATGTTACTATCTAACAAGGTTGTTAGGGATCATTCTTCTAGAGGAATGATTTGTTATGCAAGAGAACAACATGAAGAGGTTCTTGGTATTATGAGGAATCAATTGGGAAGAATAGTCACAACAAATATACGAGGTCAGTATCATGTGGATATGATTTGATATTGTACACTTGTATTATGCATATGTCTATGTTATAATAGGTAATGTTGAAGGATACATCAATAATGTGAAATAAGTGTGGTCTATGGCATGCTAGAATAAGCATGGATGGGATACTAGAAACAAGGATTCTTGGTAAGGATAGTGTGGTTTTGGATGTGTGGTACTATTGTTGAGCATACATTGTATATGTTGTACATGTTACATGTAGGATGTGTGCACTTGTGGTGTTATTTATACATAGCATGTGTACATTTTATTTATGCAATGTTATGTATAGGATGGTACAAATAGGGTTGTGCGAATATTGCATATGGGGTGTTGTATACATATTATATTGTCTTCATGATGTACATGTGGTGTGTGTGCATATGGTTCTCTGTGCATATTGTATATGCAGTATTATGTACATATGATGCTATGTACAGGTTGGATATGCAGTGCTATGTACACTTGGTGTTGCGTGCATGTTGTACATATGGTGCTATGTACATATGTTGTGTGCATGATTGTACAAGTGGCGTTGTGAGCATGTGGTGCCATGTACATGTTGTACATACGTTGCTATGAAAATGTGGTGTTGTGTAAATGTCGTGCATGTGATGCTATGTACATATGGTATTGCATACACATCATGTGTGTGGTACTATATACATGTGGTATTTTGTACACGTTATACAGTCATGCAGTGTACATGTGGCATTGTGTACATGTTGTGCAGGTGGTGTTGTGTACACGTGATGTTGTGAACATGTTGTGGAGGTGGTGCAATGTATAGGTGGTACTGTGTACATGTTGTACATATGGTACTGTTTACGTGTGGTATTATGTGCATGTCAGACATGTTGTGTTGAGGGCATGTGGTATTATGTATGTCCATCATGTAGTCGTGGTATTGAGGCGTGTGTACTTGATGTGTTGTACTATGTGTGGGCATATGTATTGTGTGGTGTTGTAGAACGGGTATATATGTATGAGTTCTGTTGTATATCGGGTTTATGTGTATGCATTTGTGGCATCACACTTTGTGTGCAGATGCATGTCTTGTGATGTATATTGTGTACGTATATGTATGTACATTGGGTGTAGGTGTATGTGGTGTATGTCAGGTGTAGATGCATGTATCACATGGTGTGGTATGTCATGTGGTTGTATGTGTGTGATGCACACTATGTGTCTATGCACATGGCTGAGGAGAACGCATTGGGTGTTTGTTGGGTGTAGCAACCAATCCATAGTGCCTACGGAATAAAGACAAAAGTAGAAGCTAAGGATCAATGAAAAGATAAGTATCAACATTTTATTTTAGTTTTATTATGCATGTGATTTATGACTATGGTATATGATGATTATATGGGATCTATGGTTTTGGTTTATGATTGTTAAATGTGATTTTCATCTATGATGGTTGTGTTTGAGCTAACCTGGTGTGATATCTTTACATATCTTGATTTGGTTAAGTATGCTAGTTTGACTTGTTGTGACGGTAGCGAACAGGATTTCAAATGTACCTTATTGACAACCTACCAATGAGGTATGATGTGAATTTATTTCAATTTATTTAAAATCTAATGGAAGTTATGTGCTTGGGACAGGAATGCATGAACATGCCCAATTGAGTGGTCAAAATCAACTGCAAGAATTAATAGTAGCAGCAAGGGAATTGAAACAGGTAGCAGTATGATGGCAAAGAACTTCAGGAGCAGGGCCATTGTGGGAAACTAGTACCCAATAGTGTCCATTGATTTCCATGAGCATGCTATGACTGGTATGATGTGTTGAGGCAGGGATATTCCTTGGTTGTTGTATCTTCTGATGCGAGGAACCCTTGCGAAAAGATGGACTGCCCAAGATGGGGGTGCCAACAAACTTGGAAGGTGAGTGACTGCACGAAAGGGGTGACTGGATTCCTGATGGACTATGTAGCATAGAAGCAAAGGTCATAGATGGATTTGTTTTGGTCATTATCATTTTCAGATGGAATCAGATACACAATGGGAGTGCACCGTAGGACAATGAGCCGGTAACTGTTCGCTGACAGGACAAGTGGTGTAGGATTATAGTGTTGGACATTGGATGCACATTTGACTTTGCAGTGGAACCTGGACTTCCTGGGAAGGAGGTGAATCCTTGTATTAGTTTGAGGGTGGAGGTGTGAGCCTCTAGATTCCCTTATTCAATGATATGACATCATATCATTTATTTGTTGGTTTAGAAAATGTGTTTGTGTGTATATCATTGTAAATACTGTAATGAGCTGTGTTATAAAGATCCAATATGCGGTATGGTTTTTATATGGTCATGTTGTAATTATGTTTTGCTTCCGAGCGGGTCATTCATTGTAAATACTACAATGAGCTATGTTATAAAGCTCCATGGGTAGTATGTTTTTTTCTCAGTAGTCATGTTGGCTATAGGTGTCATTAAACACCGAGGATGATGTTCTTCCAAAGGGGAGCGTTCTATAACAACCTTGGTGAAAATTCCATGTAAAAATATATAAATACCGCGGATGATTGGACACATATTCCAAGCTAAATAGCGGGTAGGACATCCTAGTGGGTGTTCAATTAGCTGTTTATGGTTAAGTAAATTGGAAAAGGCAATGGTTAAGGCATTAAAGAGGAAAATAGGTATTTTGGCACATTTATTTATGAAAATAATGAAAATTAGGAGAAAAGGGATGTGAAATGTCATAGGTTTCATGTGAGGAGGAAAATGAAAGAAAATAATGTAAATTAGGAGAAAAATGAGGTGAAAGGTCACAGCTTGCATGTGAGGAGGAATATGAAGGAAAATAATGGAAAATTAAGAAAATAGAGGCCTCATTAATAGAAAGGCTTCTGAGGATCAGTTGGCAAGCTTCTTCCTTTCAGTGTGAATCTTTTGTCAGTTTAGTTTTGGGAGCTCTCTGATTATTCTCTCTCTCTCTATCTCATACTCTTGGATACTTATATTTTTCTTGGAGCACTCTTTGAGGGTGTGGCATACTTGGATTCTTGGAGCAAGAAGGCAAAGGAAGAGCACGAAAGCACAAGAGAGCATCGGCATCAACAACTACATCAAATTACTTGCAGGTACCGAGTTACATGTATGAATTATTCACTAATTTTTCCATGCATGGCACATGCATGTGGTTTCTTGCTTGTGATCTGTCATTGGCATGGAGGATTTCCTGGATGGACAGTGGATTGCCTAGCCTTTCCATTTCATGGATAGTCATGGTGATTGTGGGCTTACTTTCATTTCTTTGTTTTGGTTGGTTCACATGTTTCCTTAGCTTGGGTTGAGTTATTCGTCCTGGAAGCCCTGGTTGAAAAAAAACTTTGGAATCCCTGTAACAGATTGGGTTGAGTTACTTGTCCTAGAAGCCTTAATTGAATAGACACTCTAGAAACCCTACAACAGATTGGGATGAGTTACTAGTCTTCGAAGCCTTGGTTGGACAAACACTTTGGAAGCCCTTGGTGAGTTGACTTACTAGTCCTGGAAGCCTTGGGTGAACAAATGCTCTGGAAGCCCTGCATAAGGTGTGGGTTGAGTTAGTAGTTCTAGAAGCCTTGGTTGGACAAACACTTTGGAAACACTATATAAGATATGGGTTGAGTTACTAGTTCTGGAAGCCTTGTTTGGATAAACACTCTGGAAGCCCTGGAAGTCTTGGATGGATATCAATTTGATGATGGTTTTTGGTGATGTCCGACTGTGAGGTGGAATCACTATTTGATGGGTTGAGGTGTATGGCCTCTAGAAGCCCTGGATGAGTTTTGATTGATGTGTTCTTTGTCATCCCACATTCATGCTTGGAATATAGCAGGAGGGTGATTGGCTGAAGAGGGACTTGGTTCATCAAACCTATGGTCAGGTGGAATGTGGTAGTCACATCACCATTTGGTTCATTGCATTTATTAATGAAAAAATCATTCCCTTGATTTTCATGTGCAAATGTACTTATATATATATATATATATATATATATATATATATATATATATATATATCTATCTATATATATATATATAGATAGATATAGATATAGATATAGATATAGATATAGATATCTATATCTATATCTATATCTATATCTATATCTATATCTATATCTATATCTATCTATCTATCTATCTATCTATCTATCTATATATATATATATATATATATATATATATATATATATATATATATATGGATCTTGATGGCTGATATGTTTTATTGCATTTTTGTTCCTATTATGTTCTTTTACCCCGGAGGGTGTTACAAATTGTAATGCCAACTTTTGAATTAATGTTTTGATATTCAACTAGTAGTCCGGGATTAAGCAGTTGTCAGGCTTACAACCCCCTACACTATACAATCCACATATGCCTCTAGCATCTAACTATTTTACAAAGAGTGGAGAGAATAACTTGGAGTAGAGATTGATCTTCTCAATATTACAAATGAGTTAAATAATATTACATTAGAGATATTAGCAATCACTAGAAGGAAATGATGAAATTAATGACTAGGTGACTAAAAACGTTAATCACCACAATTATTTCAAGTGAATTACCACTAAATTTGAGCAGTTTTAAGTGACTGAACTAGAAATGACTAATTTAGTCCAGGGATAAAATATATGACTAGATAATAAGTGACTAAACTAAAAGCAACTAGCTTAAATGACTAATTTAGTCTAGGATTAAAATATATGACTAGATAATAAATGACAAAAGTAATAATTCTTAACATAAATGACTATTATATTCCAAGAATAAAAATATGACCAAATAAAAACTACAAGAAGTATATGAATTAGTCATTTATGTTAGTATTTTTTAATTGTGTACCACTTCAGAAATGAAGAATTACAAATTTTCATATGAAAGTGTTACATTTCACTATAGGGGTCTCTAAAACCATCTGGAATGTTAAAATTTAGAGACAAGGGGATCTCTGAATTCATTTACAGTGTTAAAATTCCAAATACCATTTTTTCTCTAAAGTTTAACACTGCAGATGGATTCATCTACAATTAACATAATTGCATGTATCATCTATGTACTTTACACTAATGTCTTCATTATAATTTTTGTAAAGATAATATTTAGATAATCAAACTAACATTTATATTTATATTTCTTTGGCCAATTTTTTTTTTTTCAAATTTCATTGATTTATGTTAAAAGTGTGAGTGGTTTTAAATCTAAGGTTAAATCTTCATATTTACATTTAATAAATAGATACACATAACATTGCTTATGTTAAAAGTGTGGGTTCATTTAAATCTAGTATTAAAATCATCATATTTACATTTGATAAGTACTAATAGATAAACCTAAAATATATATTTATATACCTATTTAGTAAATAGGTATGAACCTTTATTAATTGAAGTATGAAATTTAATTTTTTAATTGTGTATGAACCTTTGTTAATTTTTAATGGTATTATGAACTTTTGTTATTGTTTATATATGATTTTTTTTTTTTTTAATGGTATATAGACCTTTATTACTGATAAATAATTTTAATAGTGGATATATAAACTAATGATCAAATAAAACTCATTTCAATAAAATGGAATTATAATAGTTTATTGGTTTTTAATAATGGACATTTTTTTTAATAATTGATACATGATGTAATTATTTTTAATTTTTCATACATAATGTAATGCTCGTTTCGTGCTAATTTCATGAAAATGGGAAACAGGTCATGAAAGCCAAATGCTAGGTATGAAAATTGGCTATGAATGTGGAAAGTTGGGTACAAAGCCGAGTATGAAAGCCCAGGAAAGAAATCCAAAGATTTTTACCTGTGAAAACTGGTTATTCTTACACCATGAAAACTTGCTAAGAACCTTGTTTCTATGCAAACCAATTATTCTTACTATGAAGAGGTCTACGCTAGGTTTACCCGAATTCTAAACTCCATGAAACCTAGAAGTTCCATCCATGAAGATGGCTCTTTGGAGCCAATTTTTTGCTGTTGTTGGGAGGGTTTTGGTAGATTTTGAAATATTTGAGAGAAATTGATAATGTGGTTAAATATTTTTAAGCCTTGTGAAATTTTATATATAATTATAGCTCCTAACATGGATATAAGAGAATTGGAGAAAACTTGGAGGCTTTTGAAGAGGCAGGAAACAACTAATTTACAATTGAATCCTGCAATTTTAGAGCTAGAATCACAGGTTAGTTGGGTTTATAGGTTTATATTTTTCTATGTTCATGCATTTTTACTACTTTCCCATAGTTTCATTCTACTGTGTTCATTCTATAGAGTCAAATTTTCCTCATGAACATACATACAACTGAAACAACATTTGTTGGTTGTAGAATTTTAAACTGCTGCCATCTCTTACTTTCATTTTTTCTACAACCTTCCTGCTTACTTGATCTTTCTAGTTTTCTAACAATATAGCTATGATTCTTTATATTTATATTGACTTCAAAGGGTTTGATGGGTATCTATTCTTTCACAACCTCTCACTAGCATATCTATTTTTTATTATAGGAAAATAGGCTTGTAAATAGCCTATGATAGTGGAGCAGTTACCATGAAAAAGTGTAGCTACCTCAGAGTTTGTGCTAATAATTTGATTAATCGAGTAGAATGTGGAATAAGGATCTCTCCCAACCAGCTAAAAAACTATTTCGTAGGAATGGAGTTCAACGAAATTATTCATGGTAGGGTGGTTGTATACAATCCTGCCCACATCTCCCATCTCATTAACACTTGGTCCCACCAAAATCCATTAGATAGAAGCCAAAAGCCTAGCCTACCACACTAGAACTAACGATGTCCTGGCAATCTGGTGTTTTTCATCTCTTAATTTCATATGAACTTCAAAGGGTTTAGGTTTCTCATCAGGCTTAGTTCCTTGTGTTAACCTTTTCTGTCCACTATTTATTTAATACATTTTATTGTTCTCCTATGGAATCTGATTTAATACACTTTATTGGTTTTCAATGGAATCTGACCACCTTGAATTGAATTGAATATGAATACATGAATGTCATTGAATATAAGGACATGTTATGTGAAAATGGCTGTTACGATTCATGTATTATATTTCAGCAACTGAATATACAAGCATCAATGGTGTTGAATATAAAGAAATGAATATGAGAATGCCAAATTTCCATTTATGTCTTTATCATTCAATCAATAATTCAATTCATGGTGGTCAGATTCAATCATAAAGGAAAAATGTAGTGGAAACAACTTAGTGTTTAGAATTGTGTTTATCAAAATTATAAGTTTCTTCATCTCCACGAATAGATTTATAGTTAGTGCTCTCAGAAGAGGATAATTATTGATTTGGAACTTTCTTATATTTATTTCTAAACTCCAAAGACAAATTCCCCATCTGGGCCTCCACTTAGTTCCCTTCTTTCACAACAAATGAATCAATTGTCTGACAAATGTAAGAGTTGTGCCTCTATTGATGGGGAAGTAGAATTGTGATTACCCATGGTGTATTCTAGATCCATTTAATTACAGTTCTCGTATCCATTAAAACATGATCAGTTTCAGAGGAAGTGTCAATTGGTTTTAAACAGGTTGGTTTTGGATAATGCATTAATCAATCTAACCATTTGAAAATCCAAAACACAATTTCCCTTCAAATATTTTCTTTCCAACCCTGCAAAAATTTAGTTCTTCAAACAAACTATTGATGGCACAAGGGGATTGAGGTTACAGACAACCCTTACACTTGTGGACTGATAGAGGATTAGAATTATTTGGGAATCTAGGCCTCCAATTGAGTGCAGGATCTCATGCCCTATAATCTCAACCACAACACAATTATCCTTGAATGTCTTACGATAAGTTATTCATATATTTGATGATAGTTTTGTTAGTCAAATATGTGATGACAATTGAATGTTCATCAAATATTTGACATTTGACTAGGTCAATTATATATCTATTGGAATATTGACAATTGACAAAGTCAATATTTTTGTAGTTGGATAACATATCTCTGGTCAACATCCATCGAAAGTTCAATAGAATGGCTATTTTTTGTCATAATACAAAAATATTTTATTTTTCTAATTGCATTACGAATAGTTAAACACTATTGAGGTTTTTTCTTAAGATATTATTATAGTTTACCCATACACATAAGCTAAGGTTAGTTTGTGATTAAAAATAATGTTGATTTTGGTTAAGGATTTATATCATTAAGAAATTTGGTCAAAACCCTATAGGTGGTTGTCCACATTACTAAAATAAATTCCCTTTCATCATTAACTTGCACCACCCTTACAATTCATATACACACCTAATGGAGTACGTATGACTGCCAATAAACCATCAAAACCTAGATTAGATCCCTTGAAATTAGTTTGGTCTAAGTCTTAAGAAAACCATAAGGCATCAATCCCAACTTCCAAGTATAGGATGATGATGAAGATAAATATTATGATGTTTACAATGATAATGATCATGATAACAATGATTATGATGATGATGACAATGATGTTAATGACCTTGGCCAATCTTCTCAATTTTTATATGTCATCATTGTCATAATCATAATATTTAGCATCGTCATCCAAGTGATCCTCATATGATGATCATTATCATCATTGTCATTGAATTTTGAGGATTTACCATCATAGATTGTAAGTTGGATGTCGTAGGACATGTTACCCCACTTTTTATATTATTTTTTAGAAGATATTTTTAAATTTTGATTTTCATCTCAAACCCTATCATTCTTGCCACATTGATCATTTCCCAACTGAAATATATGGATCTATATGTAATTCATCCTTGTATCATTGGTTTGATGACAACTTCCCTTGTCCACCTAGGACACTAAGTGTAGGAAGAGCTTGCTTTAGCCACCACATTTATATTGATATGTATGATCCATGCATATATGATATCTCTGATGTGTATTATTTTTACTTTGATTACTTAAGCATTATATTCTAACTCTTGATGTTTTGGTTATAATTTCTAAGCTTATTTATTCCATGTTGTTACTTGCCAATCACTCTTCATTAATGACATAACATAGTACCATCCTTAATTCAAGGAGATCATAATGATATATATATATATATATATATATATATATATATATATATATATATATATATATATATATATATATATATATATATATATATATATATATATATATATATATATATATATATATATATATATTTTATTTTTTTCTAATTAAGCTAAGCCTAAGCCAGGGCTAGCCCCTTTATTTGATAGAAGAATACTTATATACCCACAAAAGGATTCTATTCACCATGGTTTTGTGAGGCTTAGTTGAGCTTGGATGCCTCTTGGGATAATTAATTCTCCCAAAGTGGCTTCCATCATCAACCCCTCCCTATGAGGTTTGAAACTGTGACCTAGGGGACTAAACCCCATGCAAACCAATTAGTCTACACCTCATGGGTCATAATGATATAATTATTAAAATAGAAGTAACCAAATACCCAACAATATTGACAATAACAAATTAAACAATTCCCTTAATTTATTTTAAAATTATTATTATATATAATCATTGAACAATATTTATTTAATATTAACTAATTATTCAATTTGTCTTTATAATTTCATTAATAAATATGATTAAATTGATATATTTTAAGTTTTTATGTTATTAAATATATAAATAGATTCAAAACTTAAAAAAAACCAAAATATTAAGTATATATAAATGTAACAACTCAACTTTAAAATATTAATAAAACAACATATCCTTTTCTTCGTTATAGATGTATTCTACGTACACAACAAATTTAGAGTAAGTTATGAAGAGAAGAGGTAGACATAATATGTCGACTTTAATTAGGTTTTAGGGGCTAATGGGTTTAAGGTTTAGTGGTATAGGGTGTAAGGGTTAATAGTTCAAATTTTAGTGGCCTAAGGGTTAATAAGACTAGAATAGGACTCAATGGTTAAGGTGTCAAAGGTTAATAGGTTAGGGATAAAGGTAGGTTTAGGGGGTTTAGGGCCTAGGATATTTAGAGGCTTCGTAATATGATGGAACCATAACATGGAAAGAGATAATCTTTAAAGCATACTACCATTGCATGGATTTTCCATTTGAAATAATAGTTTTATTGAATTCTATGAGATGTTAGGATTGACTCAAGATTTACATCCATTTGAGCTTCAACATAAGATGAGTCATCCTAATAAACAATTTATCCTCCTTGATATTTTCCATGTCATTGGTATTGTGTATGGTAGTGTATATACTTTCATTTGACTTTTGCATTAAATGATGAAGTGAAAGGGAGTTATGCCTTTGGGAGATGAATCCCTTATCAATGATGATGAAGTTTTATATTGAACTCAAGCTTAATACAGGTATTCAATATTAAGCTAATGAAAAATATATTAGATTATGAACCAAGATACCATCTCAGGTTTACTTCTATTTATGCCATTTTAGTTTGAAATTATAACTTACTGAATCTTAATGAAAAATTTCAACTGCATGGTATTTTCTCATTAAATACAATTAATAAATTAGATTTCCCATTTTTAAGGATTGCAAAGTTAACCCAATTATAGGTGGAACATATCAAACTTGCACCTACTAAGTATGGCTTGTTATCTATGATAGCTCCCCTTGTCTAGATATTGGGTTATGATGATTCCAAGTAGATAAATTTCTTTATGTAGGCTTTAGATATGTAAATTTATTATGGTAAGACTAGCATACCTAGGTAGACCTCCAATATTCACTTGGTTTTGTAGTGAAATTGCAAATGATAATAATTGGAATAACCATGAGGAAATACTATACATGAGGAGTATTATACAAATTTAAGGCACCCATAACCCTCATCTTAGCCACATTACTAGATACTCTTCAGAAAATATTTTTGGTATCTCCTTCCAATAGTAATTCTTAACTAAAAGGATCCATCAGACAATATCTTAATTTCACGTTTTTCTTCTTAATTAATCTAAATGTACAACTACCTTAAGAAGGGTGATGGTAAAAAAAGGGATTAAAATTATAGGAAATACTAGTGGCTAAATCCTTATCTTACTCTATCTTCATTTCCCATACCTAGCCAATGAGAGCATGAGAAAACCTACTTCTCTAAAGGCACCTATCACACTTTTGTGGGTTTGACTAATCACCCTCTGGTTAATGGGTAAAGATTAGCCTAGATTCTAAAGTGATGTCCTTACGATCATAATCCACCAGGTGTATTTTCTCTTAAAACTATTCAAAGATAGATGTCCCTTTTACGGCCAAGTTCCACCAAAATTATTCTTCCTACCTACATAGTACCTCCATTTATTTCATGACAAGACTACCCTACAAGCCACCAAATTTCTATCATATCCATGTAGTCAACAACAATTTTTGGTTCAAAATATAGCTAAGTTGGAACAAACATAGCTATAAAGCCTATGTTATTTTTCAACGCCTAATATTTATGGACAAAAATATATCAATATTCTAAAGCATGTGGAATCCAGACTATCAACCTTCCCAAATTAACTTCCTACATCATAGAAAATCTTTGAAAATTATTTATCTTTACTAAACCAAACATTTCATTGAAATTAATTATTACCATAACATTACTACATTAATACACTTTTTAACTACACAAAGCTTATTTTTATTTCACCCTAATTCACATTATTGATATAAATCAATTAAAATCCCCTTAAATAATGTTTGGTGACATAAATACCCAAGGAGTTTTTTGCGATTAATAAAGCCCTATTAACCAAAAGAGAAGACTCACACATTTCATTTAAATTTAATTCCACTTGAAAAACCCGTGCATTTAATTTAACGTTTCATGGCATTTCCATGTTCCAAATATCAAAATTCTTTTTTCCCTCCTTTATTTCAAATATTAGAATTGTTTTTTCCCTCATTTATTTCCCTCAAGTTCCAAGATTTATCAGGTAAGAAGGAGAAGGGCGAGCGCAACCTGACGATCATAGATATGTTAAATTCATTCAAGACATTTGGTTTCTTGGTTTCTGCAGAGAGAGTCCTTTCAGCATAAAATGTGGGTCTCTTCAGCCATTTAGGTGCAATCACAGATATGTTGAATTCATTGAAGACATTGGTTTCTTGATTTATGCAGAGAGAGTCCTTTCAGCATGAAATGTGGGTCTCTTCAACGATTTCGGTCCTTCCATTAGCCATCTGGGTTTTTCCAAAATAGCTCGGATCCTCATAAGATGGGTATTTTTTGCAGTCAAATGATTCAAAACTATGCAATATTATCAAATTTGAGGCTCAGAAAGTTCAAGGAAGCATCACGAATGGGATTCGGGCGGTTTTCCACTATGAAGAATTTTCTTGGGGTGAATTCTAGCGAGAAATTGGGAGAATGTGAAAAGAATTAGGATTTGGAGCTCGAAATTTAGGTAAACCAAGTGTCTCTGTACTTTAATCAGGTAAACATTTTGGTTAATATTTTGATTGAAATAGAGTTCTTTAAGAGCAGATCCTTGGGGGGTAGCCTATTTTAGATTGAATGAGTTGTTGTGATATGTGGGCACGCGATATAAGATATAATTTCTCTATCTAAATTTGGGCTTGAAAGTAATTGTTTAATGATGAGTGAGCTGTGGTGATATGTGGGTACACTATATAAAATATAATCTCACTACCAAGGGTCAAGCTTCCTAACGGTTTTATATTTGGGATTGGCAAAGTTTAAGGCTCAAACATAACTACATTGAGTACCACATGCTTGTTTTGCACGGGATATTTAGGAACTCATAATCGTCTAGTGGTCCTGCACAATTTCCAATCACTTTCCCAAGAAGACTAACAAACTTGTAAGAAAAATTCGGTTTTGGTTTTTTACTAAGTTGTAAAAAATATAAGATCTATACATGGAACATGGTATATATATTGATATTTAGACATTTGTGACCTCTTCAACTAGTTATGAATTGTGAGAAGGCATGTGATCTTCATGTATTCTCTGTTCTAGGCATGCTCTCAGCTATACAAGCATTTTAGAGACAATATTCACCTTTGAAATAGTACATGTCCTCGTTAAGCGACCAACAACCACGCTGAAGCGTTGGTCCTAGAGGGTTTTACTCAATGGTCCTCACTAAAAGGTTAACTCTTAATTACCCCTTCAGTGGCATATGATATATAAATGGTTACATAGTAGGGCATTGTTTTCTTCACTCTAAATTTAGAAATATTTCAGTGGATAAACTGAAGAAATCACCATAAATTTGGATAAGATCTTGTATAATAGAATTTAGACTTCTGTGATCCAGAGTATGTATGCGAGAATAATTTCAGAAGAACCACATAAAAAATTATTCATCGACGCGTTTTGAACCAACTAGTGTGGTTCATCATAAGATCTTGTATAATTTATCTATCTCTTCCTATTTTTCCTTCGATGCACAACAAGCAAACATGAACAATGACATCTTCTCTTGGAGTAATTAGTCAGGTCCCTTCTGATGGACTAATTGTTAATGTAGCACTTGCACTAGTGTCTGAGTTGATAACCAAAATTTTAGTGCTAGTTAGAAATATCATTCACGCTACAAAAGATGTGATTTATGACCAAGAGAGACTCAGATAAATCTCCAAGTATCTAGAAAATATTAGGCGTATTTTAGCAGAATTTAATAATAAGAATGTAAGGGAAAATCAGACTATTAGGCAATCTCTTGGGATTTTTGAAAGGGTACTCAAGGCCATAAACAATGTTATTGATAATTGTTCAGAAATTTAGAGAAAGTTTTATCTTCTTCTTTATTGTAGGAATTTTTATGGCCTAAATCTACCTCAGGCTGAGAAAGGAAAGATCTAGGGTAACATCAAACCATGCTTAACCTGATAGCTAGCCCTACCAAGTCAGGAGAGGGCTCTCTCCTTGTCAATCTCAGAAAAGATGGCCAATGAAGCTTGAGATGACTGATGTAATGACTGATTTTAGGCTAGGTATGTGTATAAATGTGTTTGATTGAATTTAAGATAGGTTTTCTGGCTCAATTGTGAAAGGTAGATTTGGGTGCGGGGAATAGACACAGTTTTGTAGAGATCTCTATGGGGCGAGGTAGGCAAATGGTTTAGCACTTCAAAATTGAGTGAGATGGGGAGATTTTAGACTAGTGAGAAGTTGGAGAGGGCATGAAAGACTCAGGGATCCTCTTTAATAGCTGAAAACATAAATAACTAAACAAACCCTAGGTAGAGCATTACAATTTCAATGTATTCTACATTTATCCTTGTTTGATTTAGTTAAGATGAAGCAAAAAGAGATAATGGCATACATAAATCACATGTAAAACTTTCAATTACTGAAGAAAACACAATACCAAATCAAGATGCCACAAGAATCCCATAAAGTGCTGCAAACCCTGGTCAATTCCTTTGCCAAACTGCTGAAAATGAATGTACAATAATGCTCAAAGCATTCACAAGAGTCCAACATTTACAAATGACTGAAAAACTACTAGATATAGGCATCAAACAATTCATGCTAGGCTTTAGGAATCGAATTCATGAGTTTAGCAGCTATTTCAACAAGATCTAAACTAAGAACTAAAAAGTAGACAGTGGAACAACATGCCTCTAAAACCTAGGAAATTGATTCATTCAGTTGCACACTACTTTTTCATACTGAATCTACCTCTATGAGTGAAAATCTAGCACAATTACATAAAAATCCATCAAGTCACATTAAATTAAATCACGATTTTGACTATTAGAAAGAGAAAAATCAAAATGTGAAGAAACTAGGCGAAAAAGAGAGTTTTTTTGGCCAAAACGAGCAAATTTCATCCTATGTGTCGCGATGATTTCTCTATGCATAGTGCTTTTTTGCAGTTGACTTTGGAGGCTTTCCTGTGCACCAAATTTTCTCCAAGTGCGTTTTCTGGGAAGGTCCATCCGTCTACTTTCTAGAACAAGTGGAATTTCTAAATTTGGCCTCCATTTGCCCCTAAAAAATGAGTTCTCCCAACACTGCTTCATGTGTGTCCAAAAAGGGGCAGAAAGGTTATTTTCGAGGTGTTTTTGACCTTTTTGTAAGCTAAAAACTTTCAAAATTTCTTGGCGATGTGAGGGCATTCATATTTTCCATGAAAAATCCAAAAATGCAAGTCATTTTTCAAAATTCGTAGCGGCGGTGGCACAGCACATTAGATGAAAATTCCTGTGTTGCAAAATTTGATGCATAGCGCCACTAATTTGATGCATAGTGCCGTTTTATAGACCAATTTTGGAGGACTTCCTGGTGTCCAAATTGGATGAGGGATAGCACGTTGGAACGCTTATTGAGGTTAATTTCCAGCACAACTTGAATTTTTCAATTTGGATTTCATTTGCCCTATCAAAATTCAAATCTCCCAAGACTGGTGAAAATGTGCAAAATGAGGCTGCCTAAAGGCAGAGTGCTGTTGCAGTCAATTTTTGAAGGTCTTCCTCAACTCCAAATTCCACTCATGATAGCTCATTGGAAATATATTTGTTTCTAGTTATCATTTAACTCATCAAGCAAGTCATTTGGCCAACCAAGCTAGGAGAAATCTTGTTTTTCCCAAGGTCACTCTAGAGGTGCAACAATTCTCCTGAGGCGACTATATTTTTGACATTTCTCTAAAACCATGACACTTGTGTAAAAATTGAATGATATTTTTTCTTCTGTGGCCTATTATGAACAAAAATCTCTCTCACTTTTGTCAAATTCATCTTCTATTTCTCGAAAACATCATTTGAGTAAAACCTATCCCGATGTGTGGAATAGGGGATTTGTCGAAATGAAGTGAAATAAAGGGGATAAGGGGTTTCTAAATTCTTGAGAAAGTTTTGAGAAGTAGGGAGGGATTTTAGGAAGTAGGAGAAAGTGTCCAAAATGGCAAAACACAGGCCTAGCCTAGAAAATTGTCAAATTGTAGCAAGAAATTAGGGCTTGTGTGAAAATGAGAAATTTGAGGGATATCAGTGACATGAAATGTTTAAAAAGGTACATTAAGGATAGGGGAAGGTGTATGAACATCAAGATACAAGCTTTGTTGATGATTTGACCATCCAAGAGAAATTACCTTCAAAACCCTAGGAGAGGGAAATGAACCTTAAATAGGCACAACTGAAGCATGAACAAGGTGTAAAATGACCCATTGGAACCTGAAATGATGATGACAACCCTCTGAATGATGGTACACTCAACCAAATTGTGACATGGACCGACATTTGGAGAACTTTGAAAGGCTTGAAAACAAACCCTAGACCTAATACTTAGTGACCAAATTTTGCTTGAAGACTCACTAGAATGACAAAATTTGACCTTGACACCTTAAAATCACCTTGTAAGAGCATGTTTGATCACTGGAGGAAGGTTTCAAAGACTGACACTAACAGGAATATTGTGAAACAATTGCAATACATTACAAGGGAAATTGGACATACTCTGAGTTTTCTTCCTCTTTCAATGTTCAGCATTGGATGTGTCACTAGATATTAGACAACAAACTGATAAGCTTTGTAAGGATATGCAGAACGGTGAGTTCAAGGTAGTAGTGGCAGAAGAGGAAATTGTTGATAAAATTGAATCTGGGATCAAAGAAATGCATATTGATAGTGTTTATGCAAATAAACTACTTTTGAACATTACCAAAGTATCAAATGGATGATACATAACTTTCTAGCCCAACGTGGCATTTTACAAAAAACTGGAAAACCTTCTAGCCTAGTGTGGCATTCTATGAAAAATTGGAATAGGTAGATAGAGTGAGACATGACATTCTATGCCAGCATATTTCATATGATAAAAATTTGAAAGAGAGGAGAGAGTAGTTGCACACTACACAAATTACATACTCATAAAAGTTCTATGTATTTATATAAGAATATGTGATTTTTTTTATATTTACATTACTAAAAATAACAAATACAAGTAATAACCTAAAAACTCACAATTACAATTATAATACACATATGCCATATAAAAACATTAATTCTAACAACAAATGGTACTTCACTAGCCACCAAGCCTTTACCCCTTCCTTAGAACGGAAGGTTGGTGTGAAATACTTGATCCCTCTTGCAAAGTTTTGGTTAGGCTCTCATCATGCTAGCTCCTAGTTAGGCTTATTGGCACCTTTCCGGAAAACACAATGACCTGCAATTCCAGGTGCTAACGCAGGATCCCTTATCATGCCATATTTAACAAAAGGAATTTGAAGAATTAATCTAATTACATCAGTAACATAGTTTCCAAAAAAAATAATTCCTTAATTTATATTTAAAGAGCTGTATTTATATTTAAGTTATATATTAAGTATATTTGTTTGATACAGTTAGATCAAACAAATTACTTTGTTTCCAGTTTTGGGATTTTCAAGATGCTTTGTTCCAACCAATGTCTATTGTAGAAATTATTTTCAATGAGAAAAATCATGAATGGAATGGAAATTAAATCCTGCAGTAGGATGAAAATTATGCTTTCATAATTGGAAGTATATGCCTCAATCAAACTGAAGCCCGTGTATTGTGTTGCATAACAAAATGGTGCAACTCATATAAAATTGAATTCTTGAATCATGAAATGAAAAGATACCAAAGTATGACTTTATAACACAAGGAGAAGCCTACAAGCATGGTGTGATAAGAACTACTTCTACAACCATATAATTTCATTTAAGTGTAAATGCTTCTTGATTTGTCTATTTCATAGGTCATTTGAAGATCAAGAAACAACAATAAGATTGCATACGAGATAAAACATATTACATTGAATTTGAATACCCTAGGGTTGTTGAACAAAGGAGAGAAAACCACACATTTTAATCATCTTAATTTGATCTACCCTAAGTTCTCACATTGCATCAAAGGAAATGGAGCTCACATGCGAGAGAGATAGTGATGGCTAGGGTTCTGCCCTAGCCACTTGCAAAGGCTGACACCCGACCCTTCTTGGTGGCCTAGCCTCACATCACTAACCAATTTTCCTTAGACTTCATTCCTAAGAATCCTTCTTCAATGGCGCCAATGACTTTCTCACCCCTAATTGATTCTCCCTCTACTGACAGCTCTGACATTCATATGGTGGCAACACCTGCTTCAATTGTGTCTTCTTCCCCTAGTGCATTTGGTACTTGCATGAAAGCTAATCTTGGGCAGTCCACAAGAGCCAACATGTATATTAGATGCATACCATGTCATCTCCCCTCTAATGGTAATATGAGTAAGGCTTCTTTCATTGATACTGTGAAGAGTACCCCATGTTCTCTTCAATTTTTGGTTATAGAGGCTCCAACCATAACTATTCCAATAGTGAAAGGTGTTGTCATCTAAGTGGTCTTTTATAATACCATCGATTTTGTATGCTGCATTATGGGTCTCTCCTCTTGTTTAGTTGATCTGCACAAATGGATTTTAGACCCACAGAAACCATTCACAATTGTAAGATATTACAAGGAAAATTGGACATACTCTGAGTTTTCTTCCTCTTTCAGTATTGGATGTGTCACTCACTATTAGACAAAAAAATGATAAGCTTTGTAAGGATATGCAAAATGTCGAGTTCAAGGTAGCAGTGGCCGAAGAGAAAATTGTTGATAAAGTTGAATTTGGGATCAGAGAAAGGCATACTGATAGTGTTTATGCAAATAAATTACTTTTGCAGATTACCAAAGTAGTGGGAGTTTCCACTAATATATCGGCTTTGAAATAAGAATATGAAGAGTTTAAAAGGTACATGGAAGGTACCATACTGAGAAAAAAAATGAAGTAGAGGCTTTGCAAATGGAACAAATCATTAGATTACTTCATTGTCTAGATGTGGCATCTTCTTCCAAAGAGAGGGATAAGATATATTACGAGAAAAATATCTCTTTGGGAAAGTCATTCTTCGCCTCCCTTACAATCCTTTTACAGTCAAATTTATTCAGAGGTAATGGAAGATCCTGTTGAGATTTATTCTTGTCAAACATTTGATAGAAGTTATGTTGAAAGATGTTTTGTAGAGGGGCACAGTACTTGTCCCATGACTAATATCATACTCCAAAGATCAATAGAAGAGTGGATGGATAGAAATACAACGGTCACAATAGCTTCATTCAAACCTAATCTAGATTCTGATGAGGAGAATATTGTTTTGTATTCTCTTAATGAATCACTAAGATTAAGCGAGGAGAAATAAAAGCACAGACAGTGGATAGGAACAGAATATTACATTCATATTTTAGTTGGCCTTCTGGGATGAAATAATCCATCAATTAGGAACAAAACAATAGCATTACTTTGTAGCCTAATAATTCTTGCTTGATGCAAGGTCAAAAACGTATTGGTTGCATGGCTGGAAGTCCTCTATCTCACATTTTAGGTTCTTTCTATCAAGTGCATGGACCCACTTGTATCATGAAAGAAATGATATATCTCCTATCCTTTAGACTCCTCATAGGACTTTGGTTCGCTACTATGAAATGTTTCATTGTTATCATCTCTATTACCCTACCTCTTACCAAGTGACTAAACATCATGATTCTATCTTTGGTGATCCTTTTCATGATGACTGCTAAGATCTCTTCTATAGCTCCTTTATGGTGATGACTCTCAACATGTATCCATGGAACATGCCTCTTCTTCTCTTGTTGGGTTGCTTGTTGATGACTCCCGGCTCATTCTACTAAACCTTTCCACATCTCTGTCTTGTGTTGGTCCACCTACACAAACTCCTCCAAGTTCATTCTTTGTATTTATTGAATAGTCTATGGGGAGTCGACACTAAATGGATAACTTCATCATCTAGTCCATCCTCTCCTTTGGATGTTCCTTGCATCCTTCCCTTGCTAGATATGGTCATCATTGTTGGTACTTCATCTTGAGGTGTACAGGCTAGCGATGCTTCTCCTTCCGAAATGTAATGATGCCCAGCTTTTAGATGATACTATTCATGTAGATGTACAAAAATTTGTTGATGATGGTAAAAAACCTCTGCTACATCATTTCCATATTTTCTTTGATGGTTTGATTCTTGGTGATCTCATGCTTCTTGTTCTGGGTTGATCATGGTGATGCATGTACCTTTCATTTTGATGTAGATAGTTTGTCTTGATGCATATTTTCTTTCCACTCATGGTTTTATGGATTATAGTAACATGATCCTGGACACATGAATCAATATGTGCGAAATTATGAGGATGATGTGCTCGCAAAATCTGTCTTAGTGTTTTGAAACATGTCCACAGTCCCAAAGGAAAAATGACTTAGCACTTTCACACATGCTGAGATTATTGGAAACAGTAAAGGGACCACAAATTGACATAGTCAAGAAGTTTTGAGCTCATCCTTATGACTAAAAAATATAGAAAAGACTAAAATATGACCGAGTTTCTCATGTGTTGGCTTTTAAAATCAAACTGGAATTTATGATAATAAAGATGTTGTTAGGCTCAGTGGTATGATGTTCTTTGTTAGCAATTTGTTATAGACTGGTTAATGTTGTTCCATTTGATATATGGAAGACAACTTCATTTCCAACAATGAATAAGAATATACTCTATGACAGTGAATTTGAAAGGATAATGGCAAGAGTTTCACATGGATCTATTTACTTAGCGGACTATATCCAAATAATTACACCATCATTCATTCTCACGTTTGATATTATTGCATGTCCAACCAATTTGTCCAAGAACTAAATATATACGTAGCTTGTCACGGAAGTTTGACATCCAAGAATATTTACACTCCATTTGTAAATCATTATACAATCGTAGTGTTCATCATACAATGTTACATTGTAGCTACACAATATTGTATTAATTGGGTCATAGGATTGAACTCTGTCATAGTTGTTTTAACAATTCAATCCCTACTATTCTTGTAGCTCATTCTCTCTTATACAAAATAAATGTACATATGAACCATTCTCCATCTTAATCTGCATTATCTATATCACAAAATTTGTAATAGATCAACTATGGCTTCAATATGGAAGGAAACTACTCAATCTAACCCTAGCAAGCCTAATCAATAATGATAGTTCTGTTGTGCACTGCTTTTTCTCAGTGTTGGGTGATCTCCATGTTCTCCACTTGGGACAACCTGCCATAAAAGTGAAAGCAACCCCAAGTGCCAAATAGGTGAATCAAGACATGGTGTGATGAATATCTATTTTCTCCAATATTAAGAAGTTTGAGCTTGGGAAATTGTCTACACATTATTTATGCATGTTAGTCAATCGTAATAAAAATATATATCTCTTTAGCTTCATCAAAATATTTTTTTGTTTGTATAGCTTCAACAATAGCAGTTTTGAAAGAAAGATTCAAGCTATGAACTGCACATGGTGTCCCAAACATATGGTCATACTTGCTCAAAGATTGCATCAATTGATTTTCCTAACCTTCATGCATTATCTGTGATAACTTACATGACGTTTGAAGCATAGTCACCATACAACCTAGTTTGGGCTTGGGATATTTATTTTTTCACACATTTTATGTATTATACATATACAATATGGTCAATATCTTGTATTGTATCTATCTCTGTATTGAAAGGTACAACAAAAAATATTCCCTATACAAGTTCAGGGAAAATCTCCCATAGAATCATTGTTAAAAAATAAAGAAGGCCTCAAAAATATTGATTTAAAAGGTCTTTATGGCATAACCTCTGTATAAGTTTACAACACATCCACATATTTAATTTTATCTACTTATTTTTAAAATTTTCTAGCATTTTGGAAAATTCACATGTTTTTCGTTTTGTGAGCTGTAGATGCCTACACCTTGGTTGTATGGGATTTGTTTAAGAACACATTTTTGTTGTATAGCATAAATATCCATATTCAAATATTGTAGCCATGATTTGAAATCTAAATTACTTTTGTAAGTCTCAACCATGAATTCAATGCTCTTCTCTTCGTTTGAAGCTTTATTGTTTTGAATATGGGCTTGAAGGAGACATACTATCAAATTTATTGATGGTTGTTTTGTTGTACTAGTCCACAAAAACTTCTCCTTTTGTATAATGGTGGTGCATAATTTTTCAAAAAAATCTCTTGTAACCAATGGGTGCTTCATTCACCACTCTAAACATGACTTGCCAATATAGAGACAAAATAATCTATAAAGGGAATACCACATGCATGTATGGCAGGGGCAACTCCACTATCTATTTCTTCCCTCCTGCAATGAGTCAAACATTCTTTCCAAGAGTTTGGTGTTCAATCTCTTCCAGGCTTCCTCAAATATTGAGGAAACTTGCTTTCCATTTTTTAACCTACAAGAGCATGCTTGCTACCCCTCCTTTCTTCCCTGGATAATTGTGCATCATCATGCTCCTTTTGAAATTGTGCCTCAATCATTGGGGTGATAGATTACAAAACTCAACCCCATTGTTAGGAATCCAAAGAGAAAGGGCTTTACCCCTGGAGTACGAGTCCAAAATTTTCCTTATACCTATGCAATTCCATAATTAGTTTCAACTTTTCACCTTATTTCTCTATCTTTCTATGACACAGTTCCACAGAGGGGAATCAATGGGAAATTTCTTTTATTTTTTTCAACAACTCCTCTCCCTTTGTCACTTCTTCCACCATGATTTCTATGATCATACTCTCCCCAAGATGATGAATGGCATTCCATCAAAAGAATATAAAGTAAGAAAGAAAATAACAAGTAAGAGTTTTGAGTGTTGTTGTGCTGGAAAAAACTCTATTCCTTGCTTAAAATCTACCTGCCAATGTTGTTTTTAGTTTCGTTCTACCAAACTTGTCCACCATAAGTTGTTCTCATTTCTGTTGTCCAAATCTTCTCTCCAAATTATGAAACTGAAAAATGAGATGAATTGGGGTTTCAAGTACTTTTATAGAGAGCCAGGGGGCGAAAGTTTGATAAATAGGGGGCCCATTCCTCCTCAAATGGCAGTCGGTGTGGGGAGGGCATGTTGACCCACTCTACCTGTTTTCTCCAAAATCAGCAAGGTATTTTACAACTTTATTTTTTATTTTATGCAGGAAATGTTTCTCATGTTGATCAATGTTGTCCTATAGATTTTGACGTGAATCAATAAATCTACATTTCAAATACAAATTGGAAACCTGTTTTCCAGTCTAGGATGGTGATTCCAAGGGTGGAAAACTGTCTAGGATTCATTGTGTATTTTTAATATTTTATTGTCATTAAAATAGGTATTATATTTATGCTTAATATGCCTTAAAATTCTAATCTGTCTAGTATAAATGGTACTTCTATTATGTCTGCTATCATAATCTAATTCATAGATGGAGACTGGAGCCTCAAAATCAATCTAATATTCTCTCTGAAATATTTCCAACAACATAAAGAGGTTCTCAAAATTGCATTCTTGAAAGTATCTCATATGGTTGGCTATCTAGGTGACATGTTGACCTTCAGTTATATGCTCTTTTATTGAACTCAAAATTTATGGGATTCACTCTACTCTTTTGCTTACAATCCCTGCTTATGGGCACAAGTCATGATTAGTTGAAGGCGAAACATGTTGTTCAATATGTAGGGTTTGTAGCTTACCATTTCGCCCTTAAGACCTATTTCCTCTCAAATAAGGGTTCCACCTTATCCAAACTTCCCTTGAAATCACCAATAATTGTTTCTTTTCCAAACAAACAATTAAAATTAGATAGATCTATTTCTATGATACCCAGTTCTTCTATTCCTATTCAAGAACAAAACAATCATGAGAAATGCAAAACCTAAAAATGTATAAGACAATTTCAACTATCTTTGCCTTAGTAGATGACCCTATAATTAATAATAATAAGGGAGAGTCCAAACAACCTCTTACTAGTGGAGGGATGGGGCCACCTATATCACATTTTACTAGAAAACCTAGTGTTGATGGAACCAATCTTGTTTAAACATAAATTGTTTTTAAGAAATCCTCCATAGGAGATACATATGCTCAAGTTACAGCGGTATAGTGGGATATATATCCATCTAGACAGAGACCTTCCTTTCCAACTACTCCTTAAAGTGATTTATTATATGTCAACTTCAATGAAGGCATATCCAAATGAAATTATATCTCCTGTGGGTCCAAGTTCATATGGGGTAGTAATATCATATTTGGAACTTCAAGATAAGGAATGAAAATATTTATATCTGGAAAATGGTTTGGCTATTTCTATTTCATCCAAGGTTAATCTTAATTATCAAATGATAATAGAGGATCTATTTGAGAAGGTGGCATGGGAGAAGCAAGGAATAGCAAAAAAATAAAAAGAAAGGTTTTTACAGATGAGAAACTTTTAGGGCACAGAAACCAAGAATGGGTTTTCTCTAAAGAATAATTTCCACCTTCTCCTCCTCATCATCAAAGGATATTGGTTTTGTTATCAAGTTATTGTGTGTTGAAGGGGACAATTTGTGAGCATTCACAACTCTTTCACATCAAGTATTATGGTAGTTTTGACAAGTCACTAGGAAGGTACCTCCAGGATGATTTGTTTGACCAAGTAATGTTTTTTCTTCATGTATTTTTCTTCTTCCATAGATTTCTCTTGCTATCTTGTAGACCTTGCATTTACATAGTAATAATTGGAAAATTTTGATGTAACAACATATAAAAAACATGCAAAATTCTTATTGTTTCTGTAATGAACCCTGAGAAGCACATGTTATTTTCTATACACACTGTCAAGGTAGCCTCACCATATCGAGAAGAAAATTATATTTACTGTTGACATTACCTAGAGGAGGCGAAGGAGAAATATGGATGTGGCATAGGTGCTTAAAATGTTCACAAAAAGATGGAGTTCCAGAAGCAACCCGACAAGTAGTCATGTCTAATGTTGCATGGGGTTTATCCTTTTGAAAATTCCTAGAGCTTAGTTTCTCTAATCATATTGTAGCAAGTAGAGTTGCAAGATGTGGTCATTCATTACATTGAGACTGCATTTTCTTTTATGGGTATGCCATTGAATTCGATTGCTTTATATTTTGCAAGCAATTTTCATGTTATTTTTTTATTTTGACCTTGTGATATCTTACATAATTTATGTAGCTCTTGATTTTTTTAGAGTACCCATAATTGTGTATGATAATTAATGACTATTCCATACTAATCTATTGGACCTACATTGTTCCCAAATTCAATGTGACAGGTTTGGTAGTATGATTGCATGTTTCCAATATTCCTCCATCAATGTTCTACCTCTGCATTTTCCACATTCAAAATCAGGGTTCCATGATCTGCATCAACAAGATTGGCTCATAAAGGAAGTTGAAAAGTTACTTTATGATACAAATTGTACATATGGGTAGATGTTTGTTAATTAATATATGCCTATCATACCTATGGTGTAGGACCCCCCAAATCCAAAGTAATGTGCATTTTGATGCAAAGAAATAGGTTGCAAATAAAGTGGGAATGTTGTTTAGAGAGGTTTTTAATTTTCTCGGACATAAAATCGCCACATCTGGATCCTTTTATTCTGGTATTAAGGTTCTTGAATCAAGGAGGAAAATTACAGAGCTTGAAGGAATGTTGTATAAATAGAGAGTTGAATTTGAGGTGATATTATAGATGTATATAAAGGTTGTTTAGTGTACTTTAGGTTGTCTAATATTTCCATATTTGTTTATATAAATTGCTTAGTTGGAAATCATTTCTTCATAGTGTTCATTATTGATGAGCCCCAATTTTTGGTACAATTTGGGCTCATTTGGCCTACTTGCTTTGCTCAAACCATTCATTTTTTATTGCTTATGCATTCATTTCTTGGTTTATTCGTGTTGTTTGTAGGAAGAAGGGTAGGCATTCTATCTACGTGACTAATACATGATGATTTCAGGTTTTTGGCATTAAAAGGGAGCAAAGACCACGAGAAAGGAGACAAGGAGACAGTAAGGTGGCACTGCTGGTTTTTAGGAGAGGATGTCCACAGTCTTGGGGACCTTCCTCGTGATTCCCACCGTAGCTCTGAGCTCCAACCAATCTCCCCACCGAGCTTAGAGGCAGCCAACCGTTCTACAGGAACAACAGTTACAATTGTTCTATAGGATCAGCAGTTTAACCTTCAGTTGGACAGCCAAGCTCCACAAATCAAGGAAACCTGTTGGACTATAATTTTGCATAAATACTGAGGCCGTAGCCTTTGATAGGAGATTTTTTGAACTTTTGCATTACTCTTGTAATTTTGAAGTACGAGCTATAGCTCGGTGTTGGTTCTTTTTGTAAGCCAGTTTTGGCATGACATCAGATTTTTGGTTAGGAATAAAGGCAGGTAGATTTTGATCTCATTCTGAGTTTCTAAGGGAGCTATAGCTCTCAGGTTAGGGCCCAACCTGAGAGCAATAGATCTCCTTGGTGTTGTAATGTTATTTTCTTTTCGTTCCAGCACTTCGTTTCTTTACTTTGACATGCAATTCGAATTTACAGTCTGCTGATTTAGTTTTTATGAGATTGAATAGGATTAGTTTATGGTGAATTTGCTTCCAGTTGCTTAGGTTAGAAGAGGATAGTTATAATTCATTGGAGCTCCAGAAAAAGGTTGTTAGAGATCACTGCCATCTCTGCTTAGGGATTGGGGTGCAGTCCATATCAACCACCAAAAAGAAACGCAGTTCTTTTCACGTCCATGCAAGCTGCAACAGTTACTTTAGTCGTAGATCCATCCATGCACTTTGGTCTTGATCATTACTTCTTCATTCCACTTCCATGCACAAGTTTCTTTCACAAATTGCACTGCTGTTCATTGGTTCAAAATAGCACAGTTAACATAGGTTAAAGAGTTCTCCTTTTTTGGTGACATTCATAGACAATTTGTTTCATCTACACTGCTCCACACCATTCCATTACCTTCCTCTTCTTTTCAACCACACCTGAAGCCACTCAACCGACCTCTGTTCAGCTCGTTTACCTTCCAGCTCTCCCATTACTCACATAGCTCCATTTACTTAACCTTTCGTTGATCCCATCCTTCCAGCCATCAACCCACTACATGCAACTCTTTCTCCATCTGACTTCTCTGCTCCTGAGCCATCACCAGTTCCATCTCCCTCTCACCTATCCTCCCACACCACTCCATCACTTCACCATCTCCCAAAACTCCCACGATCGAACATCCTGTAGAATTGCACAGACTTCCTGTAGAACCCCTGAGTTTCCTGTAGGATCCCCTGCAGACTTCCTGTAGAAGCCTGCAAACTCGGTTGCTGAGCATCCGAACGTGGTAGACTTCTGTGGACTGATGCTAGAGACCCTCTGGGACCTCCCCTAGCCATCCTGACCTTGCCCATGCTCTCCTTCCATTCGAACCGCTCCTGCACAGTCAAACCCTAATCAAAAGCATCATCACAATAAATCCAACCACTTAATGAAAAAATACAAAAACATGTCTTTTCAGATGCAAGTAGCTTATATGCATGTATTTCAGCTCACTGCAAGTAATGGCATCATTGGTAGAAGTTTCATTCACAGTTTTGCATTGTAAGGGACTAGCTAGTCAAATTAGGGTTTACTAGGGTTTTCATGCTTTGTTGGCTTTCAGTTTCTTTCTGCAAATAGATTAGCCTCCTTTGAGTTAGCTTTCATCCATCACTCATAAAGCTTCTTTTGTGAGCATATAGAAGTTGGCTTGAGCCCTAGCGGACTTGTGCCAGCTGACCAAGTGACAGCTGCGACAAGAGCTAGTACTTGTGCATATAGCACCGTCGCTTCCAAGTTTGTACGAACTACTGGGTTGATAAAATTAGAGATAGGAATCTCCAGGAGTTGTAGCATTATTGCTACAATACTGGAGCCCACCATCTTTTTGGCGCCGTTGCCGGGGAAGCGTCAGAGTATTAGTAATTGTTGCTTTTCTTCTACATTCTTACTCTTGCCTTCTGCTAAGTAGTTTATTTCATTTCCATTCTCCAAAAGTAGCATAGAAATTTCCTGCTTTCATAGATTAGCATTTCCTTTCTCCAAGCGTAGACTAGCATTTCCATTCTTGCAATTTCATTTGAGCAAAGTAGATTAGTTCTTTCCTGCTTTCAGTTTAATTCTACATCTTTCATAGTTAGTTGTAGATCAATCTGTGTCAGTTTTGCAGGTACCAAGGAAAAGAGCAAAGCAAAAACAATCTAAAGAAAAAGAAAGTCTTTTCCATTTCATGCCTCGTAGGAACCGAGATAGATCAGGCAAATTCCTACCAAACACCCCCACCACATCACTGAGTCACCCTTCTCTCTTCTTTGGTGACAGTGACCCAGAAGAACCTATAGGTGAACATCCTGAGATATACAAAGATCCTATAGTAGAAGAAGAGTTAGAGACCACTCCATCTGAAGCTATGGCTGACAATAGAAGAGAAGATGAGAGAATAGAAGGTGCCTTCCCCATCCGAGAGACCAATGGAGAGATGAAAATGAAGAACATTAGCCCCTCCGCCTTACCTCACTTCCATGGGCTGACTACTGAAGATCCGGATACCTTCCTGTTTGAGTTTGATGTCCTTTGTAGAACCTATGACTATACTGAAGATGAGCAAAAGCTGAAACTTTTCCCTTCCACTCTTAAGGATGCAGCATTACGCTGGTTCATGGGCTTACCTGGGAATAGTATCACCACTTGGGCTCAGATGCAGCAAGCTTTCAATACTAAGTACCGGGAATACTGTAGGTCCAAGGAAACAAAGGAGGAAATCTTTCGGATGACCATGGGAAATGATGAGTCCTTAGAGGATTATGAGGAGAGGTTCCAACTAAGCTATAAGCGGGCCAGGTGCACACTTGACCCTGAATCCCTCAAGTTGGTCCTGCTCCGAGGAGTCCCTGAAGACCTCTTAGATACCCTTCACATGTTAGCTGGGGGGGACATTTACCAACTGCCTTATGAGGACATCAAGACTGTGTTTAGAAACCACTCCAGGGCAGCTCGGAAACGAGGTAGAGGAAACCTCCTCTCAACTAGTGTCCCTTTCTCCAAACATGAGCTTGCAAATCAATTAGAAGATCTTAAGAGTGAGGTGAGACAGACCATTGCCATGCAGCTTCACACATTCAAGATTCAGCAAAAGAAAGAAGAAGCTGATAGAGCCTTGGCTGTCTTCTACCCTAGGTGCACAAGGAGACACCCTAAGAACGAATGTCCATTGCATTCGGTTGAAGTGTGTTTCGTTTGTGAGGAGGACCATCCCACAAAGCAGTGTCCAACCTTACCTGGGTTTAAAGCCATGTACCAAGGGACAGAAGCTCCCACAGAACCTCTCTATTACCTCAACCAACAGAGGCCACAAGGATCTAGACCTTATCAGCAAGGGATGCAAGGGGCATCTCAAGCTTATTACAGCCCCAACCAATCGACCCCTATGCCTTCCTGGGGTCCCCCTGCTCATCCTTTATGGTCCATGCCTCCTCCATGGTCTTATCCACCTCAGTACCCCACTCAACCTACTTCTCATTCATATCACTCACATGCCCAGCCACAGCCTCAATGGAATGCACCTCAGTCGGGGTGGAGGCCCCAATACAACACTCCTCCTGCCATCTTGCCTCCACCACCAGTTCAACCTCAGCCATTACCTCCTGCTCCTCCAAGGCAACCTCAAATGCCTGCTCAACCGAACCCAAACCCCAACAATAGACAGGCCCAGCAGGTATACACTGGGGAAACCTCATGCCCTACCTATGCTGTGGAGATCCAGGAGATCAATCTTCGATCTGGAAAGACTCTACCAGATCGCCAACCTCCTCCCCCAGAGGATGAGGAAGATAAACAGGAAAGTGAACCAAAGGCTATTCCACCCTTTCCTGAGAGACTAACAGCCACCACACAACCCAACCTAGAGGAGGATGAGCTTCTGGGTGAGCTCAAGCAGTTGTGTGTAAAAATACCACTTCTCCAAGCCATCAAGGATGTGCCAATATACAACCACTTGGTTAAGGAGAAGTGTTTCAAACACCCAGGCAGACGGAAGAAAGATGCTTCAACTATCAATGTCATAGGACAACTGTCTGACCTTATGTTAGGACAAGTCATCTGCCCAAAGTACCTAGATCATGGAAGTCCTGTAGTAGATGTCCACATCAATGGCACCATTATACCTCACACCTTGATTGATCTGGGGGCTGCCATTAATGTGATGACCAGGGATACCATGCTTAAACTCAATCTTCAGGGTTCCTTGAGGAAGACCTCGACAGTACTGCAATTAGCAGATCGCTCCACCGTGACTCCCGAAGGGATTGTGGAGGATGTCTTGGTCTCTATTGACTCTTGGGAATACCCTGTAGACTTCCTGGTTCTGCAACCAAAGGCAAAGCTTACTGGATATCCTCTCATTTTGGGAAGGCCTTGGTTAGCTACTACAGATGCTTAAATAAGTTCTCATGCAGGAAACATGACCATCAAAAATGGTCCCATGTCCAAGCAGCTAGTCCTATACCCTCCTGCCCAACCCTCCTTAGAGCATGACTTACCACTCTGGTTGGAAGAAGGAGAGGAAGACGAGGTGTACTCAGCACCTTTGTGCACCTTAGATACCACTAGAAGAGACCCCCCAAACGAGGATGACTTGATTGAGACCTTGATCCAGAATCCACCTTCCAGTGCACTACCCTTAGAGAAATTGGTGGAGGATGCCCAAGCTAGCACCTTAGTGGATCTTTGTACAACCAACCCTGTTACTCCTAGAGTCAAGAATGTGGAGTTCGGCCCTGAGAAAGCATTGAATATCAGCTCCTCCCTATCTCCTTCCCAGAAAAAGGAGCTGTGTAGTCTGTTGGCCAACCACCTAGATGCTTTTGCTTGGAGATATAAGGAAATGAAAGGAGTCCATCCTTCGGTCTGTACCCATCATATATACATCAAAGAGGATTGTAAACCGGTTAGGCAACCCCAGAGGAGAATGAATCCAGCCCTTAAGGACATTGTCAAGGAAGAATTGCAAAAACTGTTGGATGCCGGGTTCATCTACCCCATCTCAGATAGTGAATGGGTGTCCCCTCTAGTGTTGGTTCCCAAGAAAAATGGGAAATGGAGAATCTGTGTGGACTACCGAGAACTGAACAAAGCTACCAAGAAAAACCATTTCCCTCTACCTTTCATAGATCAAGTGTTGGATGGACTGGCAGGAAAGAAGTTCTTCTCTTTCCTGGATGGGTTTAGCGGGTACAACCAAATCCAAATCAGCCCGGAAGACCAAGATAAGACCACCTTCACTTGTCCTTGGGGTACCTTTGCCTACCGAGTCCTTCCCTTTGGGCTATGTAATGCTCCTGCTACCTTCCAGAGAGCTGTCTTGAGCATCTTCTCGGAGCTGGTCCATGATGCAGTAGAAATCTATATGGATGACTTTACTCCTTTTGGGGCCAACTTCGAGGAAGCATTGTCCAACCTGGGAAAAGTCCTAACCAAATGCACCGAGATGAACTTGTCCCTTAGTCCTGAAAAATGTGAATTCCTAATGACTGAAGGGACCGTGCTAGGCCATACCATTTCTTGCCAAGGGTTGCAGGTGGATCCTAACAAAATTGCTCTCATCAAGAGGGTTCCACCTCCTCAAAAGGTAAGGGATGTCCGGAGTTTCTTGGGATTAGCAGGATACTACCAGAGATTCATTAAAAATTTCAGCAAGCTAGCCTCGCCATTGTTTGGTCTGTTGGCAAAAGATGTGGAGTTTAAATGGACTAGCGATTGTCAGAGGGCTTTAAATGAATTGAAGGACAAGTTGGTGTCAGCCCCAATCCTGAGAGGTCCAAACTGGGCCCTACCTTTCCACATCCACACTGATGCCTCGAACAAAGCCATAGGTGCAGCTTTAGGACAAGTTGAGCAAAAACTTCCATATGCCATTTACTTTGTTAGCAAAAACTTGTCCAAAGCTGAGCTGAATTACACTGTAACCGAGAAAGAATTCTTGGCTGTGGTCCATTCACTGAACAAGTTCCGACATTATATTACTGGTTACCAGACCTTTGTACATACTGACCATGTTGCAATTAGATATTTAATGAATAAACCAGATGTGAATGCTCGTATTATTAAATGGTTACTTTTATTGCAGCAGTTTGATTTGACCATTGTTGACAAACCATGTAGAGAAAATGTTGTTGCTGACTTTTTATCTAGATTGGATTTGTCTGCAGATGAGGATGGAACAGTGGATGACCAGATGCCCGATGAACATCTGTTTGCTATTTCAGTACTCTCTCCATGGTTTGCTGATATAGCAAACTATCTTGTTTCAGCACAGTTCCCTCCGCACCTATCTTCCAGAGAGAAGAGCAGAATCATCAGAAAAAGTGCCTCATTTTCTTGGATCGGGGGCAATCTGTTCAAGCTTGGCCCCGATCAGATCTTAAGGCGTTGTGTAAGGGAGGAGGAAGTCTTTGATATCCTCCTCACTTGTCATGATGGGCCTTGCGGAGGACATTTTGCAGCAAAGAGAACTGCCTTCAAAATCCTGCAAGCAGGCTACTATTGGCCCACACTTCATCAAGATGTCAGAAGATATGTCAGTCAGTGTGACCAATGCCAAAGAATGGGGAAACCGACCCAAAGGGATGAGATGCCTCTCCAACCTCAAGTGACTCTTGAGCCATTTGAGAAGTGGGGCATGGACTTTGTGGGCCCAATCAACCCCTCTTCGAGGCAAAGGTCTTACATCATTGTGTGTACTGACTATTTGACAAAGTGGGCAGAGACCAAGGCAATCAAAGCAGCAACATAAGAAAAGGTGGCCGAGTTCCTAAGAGAAAACATCTTCTATAAGTTTGGCTATCCAAGAGAGTTGGTCACCGATCAAGGGAGCCAATTCACCTCCAACCTGGTTGAAGATCTACTAGCTCATCACAAGATCAAGCATAGGACTTCCACCCCTTATCACCCTCAAGCAAATGGGTAGGTGGAAGTCACCAATAGAGCATTAGAAGGGATCTTGACTAAGGTGGTGAGAAGCAGCAGAAAGGACTGGGCAGATCGCCTGGTTGAAGCCACATGGGCTTACAACACCACTTGGAAGACCACCACCGGCTTCACACCGTATGAGCTGGTCTATGGGAAGAAAGCTTTGTTGTCCATTGAGTTTGAATACAACACTTTGAGGATGGCAGCTCAGCTGGACCTGGATCTCAGCCATGCACAACAAGAAAGGCTATTACAGCTGAATGGCCTGGATGAGCACCGAATGCAGGCCCTCCTTCACTCAGAAGTGGTTCAACTTCAGAGAAAGGTGTGGCATGACCAACATCTCCATGACAAGCAATTTCAGCCGGGAGATTGGGCTTTGTTGTATGACTCCAGATACAAAGATTTCGAGGGGAAGCTGAGAACCAGATGGCTAGGACCATATGTAGTGGAAGAATGCCATGACAATGGATCTGTCCTTATTCGAACCATTGATGAGGAAGCCATTCCCATGCTTGTCAATGGGCATCGATTGAAGATCTACAGGAGACCTCTCTCAAGACAAGAGTTCATCAAAACTATGGAGAAATCTGTATTGGTCATAGAGAAGGGTTCTGCCTCTGCTTTTGGCATACCCTGAAGGATATAAAAAAAAAAAAAAAAGATCCTTGGGTGAAAACCTCTCTGAGGCGCCCAAGGCAGGTGGTAGGGGTGAAAACCTCATTGAGGCGCCCCTATTGTCTTTCAAAAAAAAAACCAAAAAAAAAAAAGGAAAAGGTCTGAAAAAGATCCTTGAGTGAAAACCTCTCTGAGGCGCTCAGGGCAGATGGCACGGGTGAAAACCTCTTTGAGGCGCCGCTGTTATCTTTCAAAAAAAAAAGAGAAAAGAAAAAAAAACAATAAGAAAAATATGGTAAAATTGCATGCAGGTTGCAGATGTTCTATGGAGGAGAGGAAGCCCTTCAACTCAAAGCCAAGGGTCCTTATCATGCTGTCAAGAGACCTCACCAGCACCTCCTCCAAGGATACCCATGTTTTTTCAAGGTATGTGCAATTTTATCATGGTTTGAATCTTCTACAGGAAGATGCAGTCTTTCTACAGGAAGATGCAGTCTTTCTACAGGAAGACGCGTATTTTCTATAGGAAAGTGCAGACTTTCTACAGGAAGCCCGAACTTTCTACAGGAAGCTCTGTGTTCTACAGGAAACTTCCTGTAGAAGTTTGGGACGGCCCAGAATTCATTTTAAAAGGAGATCTAGCGACTACGGATCGGTTTGGACGCATGCAAGCCTCTGTTGGCACCCTTGCACATTGCTGTTACCTTGCTCCACCATCCTTGTCGACATGCAACCAAGTTCCCTGCACCAACAAAGCAGATCGATGAGTTCTCGCGGGAAAAGCCATTTTCAAAGATAAACAAGTGCTGAGATCTCATACCACAGGCATCAGAAGCTCCGGGAGCGTGATCGAAAGGCCAGATCCTCCGTCGTGCAGCATGCACCCAAGGAGGAAGAACTGTTACGAGACACCCCGCGGGAATCCTGTAACAGTTAAACCTGCTAGAGTGGATACCATTCACAGCACCACCATCTGCAATGAAACGCGGGCGCATGCAACCAAAGCATCCACTCCATCGTCGGTAGCCTGTAACCATGAGCCTCCGGGTCTGTGTAAGTTCGCATGCAGCAGGTAGATCCACTCACCATCGTCCAAAAACTAGAAAAATCGTGTGCAGCCACGCAGGTAAGTGTCTCGACCCTTCCTTCCATCAAATCGCATGAATTTTACTTTGAATTGTTTGCACAGCGTAAAAGTGAATGGTTGAGCGGCCGTATGGCCAGTCGACTGGCCATGTCAGCTAGTTATGGTATAATTGGATGTTTGGGTGGCGGCAACGACAAAGAGAATGAGCAGCACGCACGTGAGAACACTCCCGTCGGAAGCAATGAGTTTAACAGAAAAGGGCGGCGGAAGATCTGTGGGAATGGATGTGGTAGCAAGTGAATACGCAGGCGAATGATGGATGACGTCGCCCAACGGTGCGGCGGAGACAGCTCACCCCCCACGCCACGGATTGCACCGATTCAAAATCTAATCGGCTAGTTTGTGCGCATGCATTTATCAACCACCACTTCAAACTCGAGTGGCTATTCTGATCTCCTCTGCACTTTGATACGCCGAGATTTTGGCTACCAGAATGCCGGTGAAGCACACCTCGAGCGCAGGCCAACTACAGTCCTCCCCGAAATTTGCGCACTGTTCCTACAGGAACACAGTTTCTACAGGAACACAGTCTCTACAGGAACGTAGTCTTCTACAGGGAAGCGGGTGCCTCACGAAAAAAGGTGGCCAATTAAAGAGGTAACCCTGAACTCTTCATGCAACTGGTTAGTAAGAGTGGCAAGATCATCGTCCACAGTCTGGTCATAAAGATATCGGTGAAATTGTTGTTTGCTGTGCCGATACTGTCGTTCTACAGGATGTCAGTATAATTAGACTGTGTTGAATTTTGTGGATTATGTGCATGCTCTGTCTCAATAGACCAAATCTCTTTCGCACTTGCCACCTTTAGTTAAAACAACCGTGTTCATCATGCCGGGTGGGTTTATAAGACAAGAACCCACTGATTCAACCAAATTAAGGGAAAACCAGGAAGTGGTAGAGCTCTTCACACGAGCACAATGGATGTCTTTTTGTGATAAGCTGCAGGGTTACGATGATGAAGTGGCCGAAGAATTCTTGCAGGCTCTGAGGCCGAAATCCCAGACACTCGCCACAGTGAACTTCAGAGGTCTAAGCCTCAAGCTCACCCCGCAACATATCAGTCAGATCATAGAACTTCCTATGGGTTTGTCGTGGGATAAGGAAGAAAGAAAGCTGAGCCAGCAGACAAAGAAAGAATTCTTTCCACCCGAGGAGGAATTCTCGGAGGACAAAAATGGGGTGCAAAGAACTAGTCTGTTGCCACCATGGAATGAAGTTAGTTTGCAAATCATGAAATATATCACTTGTGAAGGCCGTTTTAGCATCGTGTATGCATATCACTTTCGGCTGCTCACTGAATTGAGGCACCAGATTGATCTTCCTGTAGAACAAAAACTGAGCATCCCTTATTTCCTATTGCAGTCTCTAATGGAGTGTGCCACAAAGCTAAAAGAGGGCATACCAGATCAGATAGCCCACCATGGGTTGATCAAGCTTCTTCTGGAGGATGCGCTGCATTCATATAAGGTTCCCCTCTCATGGGAATCCTTCCGGAATTTGACAAAAGATGGAGACATTAAAATGTTGATCGAAGAAACGGGTTCCTCCAGCAGTGAGGAACAAGAAGCAGTGGCCGAGGGACAGTGAGAAAAAGGCCAGAAGACCCCGACCACAGTACAGAAGAAAGAATAAAGGAAGAAGCATGAGGAAAAGGAGGACAAAGAAAAAGGTGGCACACCTATCTTGTCAGCAAGAGAAAAGAGGCTAAAGAGCAGAATGGACAAAGCTGAGGTGGTCCACGTCAGCCCAAGTACCTCAACAGCACCTGCAACCAAAGCAAAAAGCAAAACTCAGGCAGGTAAGCAAGCAAAGGTGGAGACACCTGTGTCTACAGGAAAGCAGAAACAGGCTTCTACAAGAAGCCCGAAAATCATTAAGAAACAGGCTTCTACAGGAAGCCCGAAAACAGAGACAAAGGCTTCTACAGGAAGCCCGAAATTGCAGAAACAGGCTTCTACAGGAAGCCCCGAAAAGGTGAAACCCAAAGAGAAGAAGGTGGATATTCTGGCACGGGAGGCAGCAGCTGTATTAGCTGGCCTCAGCATGCCACCTAAGCCAAAAGAAAAGAGGAAGAGGGAGACCCCTCTATACTTTAAAGCTCGAAGAAGTGTTAGGATAAAGACGGGCAAGCCACAGCCTCAATCCAGCAGCTCGATTGTCATCGAAGATACACCTGCTTCTCCCAAGGAAAATTCACCCTCCAGGATCACAGTCACCTACGAGAAGGGGAGTCCAACGAAAAATTCATGGCAAGAAAGGTTAGGCCTGTTGACTGAAAAAACTCGGCTACAGGAAGCTGAAAATGTTCTACAGGATACTCTGGCCCGGCTACAGGAAACGGAAAAGAGGGAAGGAGAAGGACCCTCATCACCACCAAGGGAGGGTGAGGTAGAACCGCCTGAAGAGATAGAAAGAGAACATATACCAGAACCTAGACCTTTGCCTAATCTGAGTTCATACTACACCTTTTTAGAGGCGGGCAAAATCATACCGCAGAAATTTACTGTGCCTCTATTTTTTGCACTAGAGGAAGAAAGAGTTTGTTCCCACACATGGATGCAGATCGCCAAATCAAAGGGTGTGGCGGACATAGGCCCTTTACAAGAGCAACTCAAGGAGGTCAGGAGTGAATTCACCATGGCTAAACATGTGGCTAATTGCCAACGTGTGCTTCTACAGGAAGAAAATCAGAAGCTGAGATTGCAGCTACAAGAACTAAGGGCAGGGGCAGGAAAATCCTCCAAGGACAGCACAAAAGAACAAAAAAGCAAAAAGGAGCTGACCACGAGTCTTGAAGAGCCAATGACACTTCTACAGGAAGCAGAACAACAAACAAAAATTGAAGTGCAAGCCCTAAAAGAACAGCTGCAACAAAAGGAAGCACAATTGGCCTACATGGCCAGTTGGGCCATGGAGGCAATTCAGTGCAGACCACCTGCAAAATCCTATGGATTGTTCTTAAAAGATCAATGGCTGTAGTTCCAAATAAACACCTTGGCACAAAGTGGTATTTCACATATCCAAAACCCACAACAATTTTCTGAATTGTGCAGTACTAGTTCGTCAGAAGACAAAGCCAAATTAGCAGAGTTTTACCTCCACAATTTGGCTTTGCCTAATGAAGTCTCCTGGGATCCCAATATTGCCTTGGGTGATATGCAATTGATGGCGTTCGCCTCATGGTTAAACCATGAGGATCAAAGAGCAGCTGAAGCAAAATCGGTCATGAACCGAGAAGTGAGCGAGCCGCTGTTCATTCGACCAGAACTAGAGGATCCGGTGGCACTCATCTCAGCCCACCAACAGTTGGCTACGGATCCCACAGCTTCCTTGAGATTTATGGACCAATAGGCCCAAGCCATAGCTCACTTTGAAGACATGGAAAGGTTGTTGGGAGAAAGTGTTGCCCAAGCCTGTGCACGCAGATGGAGTACCCTGGCACACAGCTTGAAAATCCGAGAGTACCATACCCCCATTCGGATGAGGGAAGCTTTGGCAAGGGTTGACCCTTACAAGAAATCCATGCAAAGCCTCCAGGCCAGCTGGATTGGCCTGAAACTCAGCCCACCACTACTGCTAGGATTGACTGAAGGCAATATAGAGGAGGATGACAGTCAACAATGGGAAGAGGTGAACAGGAAAGCAGGGTTTCATATCCACAGAGAGGACACTACCGCAGAGCCTTGGGATGCAAGGGAAGCAGTGAAAGCAATGAAGGATGAATATTTGGACTAAGTTGCTCAAGGATGAGCAAATAGTTTAGCTGGGGGGTGATGATGAGCCCCAATTTTTGGTACAATTTGGGCTCATTTGGCCTACTTGCTTTGCTCAAACCATTCATTTTTTATTGATTATGCATTCATTTCTTGGTTTATTCGTGTTGTTTGTAGGAAGGAGGGTAGGCATTCTATCTACGTGACTAATACATGATGATTTCAGGTTTTTGGCATTAAAAGGGAGCAAAGACCACGAGAAAGGAGACAAGGAGACAGTAAGGTGGCACTGCTGGTTTTTAGGAGAGGATGTCCACAGTCTTTGGGACCTTCCTCGTGATTCCCACCGTAGCTCCGAGCTTCAACCAATCTCCCCACCGAGCTTAGAGGCAGCCAACCGTTCTACAGGAACATCAGTTACAAATGTTCTACAGGATCAGCAGTTTAACCTTCAGTTGGACAGCCGAGCTCCACAAATCAAGGAAACCTGTTGGACTATCATTTTGCATAAATACTGAGGCCGTAGCCTTTGATAGGAGCTTTTTTGAACTTTTGCATTACTCTTGTAATTTCGAAGTACGAGCTACAGCTCGGTGTTGGTTCTTTTTGTAAGCCAGTTTTGGCATGACATCAGATTTTTGGTTATGAATAAAGGCAGGCAGATTTTGATCTCATTCTGAGTTTTTAAGGGAGCTATAGCTCTCAAGTTAGGGCCCAACCTGAGAGCAATAGATCTCCTCGGTGTTGTAATGTTATTTGCCTTTCGTTCCAGCACTTCGTTTCTTTACTTTGACATGCAATTCGAATTTACAGTCTGCTGATTTAGTTTTTATGAGATTGAATAGGATTAGTTTATGGTGAATTTGCTTCCAATTGCTTAGGTTAGAAGAGGATAGTTATAATTCATTGGAGCTCCAGAAAAAGGTTGTTAGAGATCACTGCCATCTCTGCTTAGGGATTGGGGTGCAGTCCATATCAACCACCAAAAAGAAACGCAGTTCTTTTCACGTCCATGCAAGCTGCAACAGTTACTTTAGTCGTAGATCCATCCATGCACTTTGGTCTTGATCATTACTTCTTCATTCCACTTCCATGCAGGAGTTTCTTTCACAAATTGCACTGTTGTTCATTGGTTCAAAATAGCACAGTTAACATAGGTTAAAGAGTTCTCGTTTTTTGGTGACATTCATAGACAATTTGTTTCATCTACACTGCTCCACACCATTCCATTACCTTCCTCTTCTTTTCAACCACACCTGAAGCCACTCAACCGACCTCTGTTCAGCTCGTTTACCTTCTAGCTCTCCCATTACTCACATAGCTCCATTTACTTAACCTTTCGTTGATCCCATCCTTCCAGCCATCAACCCACTGCATGCAACTCTTTCTCCATCTGACTTCTCTGCTCTTGAGCCATCACCAGTTCCATCTCCCTCTCACCTATCCTCCCACACCACTCCATCACTTCACCATCTCCCAAAACTCCCACGATCGAACATCCTGTAGAATTGCACAGACTTCCTGTAGAACCCCTGAGTTTCCTATATGATCCCCTGCAGACTTCCTGTAGAAGCCTGCAAACAAGGTTGCTGAGCATCCGAACGTGGTAGACTTCTGTGGACTTATGCTAGAGACCCTCTGGGACCTCCCCTAGCCATCCTGACCTTGCCCATGCTTTCCTTCCATTCGAACCGCTCCTGCACAGTCAAACCCTAATCAAAAGCATCATCACAATAAATCCAACCACTTAATGAAAAAATACAAAAACATGTCTTTTCAGATGCAAGTAGCTTAGATGCATGTATTTCAGCTCACTGCAAGTAATGGCATCATTGGTAGAAGTTTCATTCACAGTTTTGCATTCTAAGGGCCTAGCTAGTCAAATTAGGGTTTACTAGGGTTTTCATGCTTTGTTGGCTTTCAGTTTCTTTCTGCAAATAGATTAGCCTCCTTTGAGTTAGCTTTCATCCATCACTCATAAAGCTTCTTCTTTGAGCATATAGAAGTTGGCTTGAGCCCTAGCGGACCTGTGCCAGCTGACCAAGTGACAGCTGCGACAAGAGCTAGTACTTGTGCATACAGCACCGTCGCTTCCAAGTTTGTACGAACTACTGGGTTGATAAAATTAGAGATAGGAAGCTCCAGCAGTTGTAGCATTATTGCTACAATACTGGAGCCCACCAATTATTTTGATGCAATCTATCAAATTCAAATAGGGTTTTTTGCAAGAGGCCATCGTTAGTGTTGGGAATGTTCGAACTTGGAAGACTTGTTGCTAATATTTCAAAGCTAAACAATATAAGGTGTCTTCTTATTTATGAACCCTATCACTAGGATCACCATCTTTTCCATTTAGATTCATCTCTTAGAGTGAAAAATTCTCTTGCCAAATTGGAATATAGTCCACCGAAGGATTTTAAGACTCCATATAAGGAATATGATTTTAGCATAAATTAAAAAGTTGGAGATGAGCAGGGTACAATCAAGGATAGTAACAATGCTAGTGGTGGTTTTGGCATTGTGATGACAAAGGACATAGTCTCCATGGTTGATGGAAATTGTTTAGACAAAGCTATTTGTTTTGAGAATATTTACTTCAAATATATCCAAGCTCAGAACAAACATGTTTTAAATAATGGATCTGGGCAACTTTGCATGAATATTAATGTGGGAAATTCCTACTTGTGTGACGATTTAGAGGGAATTGAGACTGTGGATGGAAATCTATTGTTTCTAAGAAATGTAACACGATTTTATGACCTCAAAGGTTCTAGTTGTTCCTGTTATAATATAAATTCATCAGGCAATAACAAAGTTCTTTTGGACCAGAATCTCTTAGAGACCATGCCAACTACTCCAATATTTCTTGGGAATAAAGCTAAGTTCCCTTTGGAGAGAGTAGTCTAGAACAATACTCCCTTTCTTGTGGTAAATATAATTTTTGTTTTCTCTTTATCAAACATAATTGTAATATTTGTTTCAAATTTTTATTAAGCTAGTCAGTTATCATGATTGTGTGCAATGTGTGTTTGTAGTCAATTGATGTAATGGATTATTCATTACTTGTCAGAGTTGATGAAGAGCGTTGTGAGATGGTTTAGGTAAGAATAGACTAATACAATGTTCATTTTTGGTAAAATACACTCGTACATTTGCTTTGAAATATATTTTCTCATATTTCATCTTCCATTTTAGGTAACATTATCAATAACTTCAGTTGCTTAGGTCAGAGCATGTATCTATCAATGTTTCAAAGATGAATGCACTAACTATTTTTTTCTTCTTTGTTTCAAATTTCAATACATGAAGTTTAGTTTACATTTGTGATAAAGCCAACATTTCTCGCTATGATTTTTTTTATGCAACAAAGATTGCTAATGATGATATCCTAATGATTGTGACAGTATTACAATTGAGAAATTGAGCATTATTTACGAGAGGTATATTCTCTTGATATTACACTTTTATGATAGGACCAACCAACAAGTATTGGCAGTCAAAGATTTCATTGTTTGTGACCATCATTTATGTGAATAGGTCATGACGTCCTCAATTTGAAGGGTTAGGAGAACCTCATTTTATGTTCCTCATGTGGATCTAGCTATCAGCTGAAGTAAAATGTGCCCATATTCTTTTTCTTTTTCTTTTAATTCTTCTGATAATATCTTCTAGTTGAATATTGTCTTTCATTTTCTAGTGCAATTATCTTCAATTCTCTAATATTGAACTTGTTTTGTGCCATGAATAAATAATTCTTGTTCATTTTAAAATGCTTCCTTAACTTATTTTTTCCAACCAACTAAATTTAAGTGTATTAACACCATTTTTTGAACTCAAAAGGTTTCTAAATTCATCATTTAAGGCAATATTATTTTGTTTGTGCTTGATAAGAAGTATCAAGACATTTTCTTTCACATTTTTATCCTTTCAATGGTTGGTAATTTGTAAGTAAGTTTTGGTTTCTTGTTTTTTTCCATTATGGTATATTGGGCTTTTAGTCTTTATGCTCACTTTGGGTCGATGTTTTGCAGTGATGCATTATAATTATGCATGGTTGTTAGTTGGAGCCAATGTTTATCAAGAAACAATGTGAGCTTTAAACATGCAGCTCCATTAATGGGAACATCTCCCATCACAGTTCATTAGATTGGTGGTAGTATGATTTTGGCTCACTTTTGTGCCCATGTTTTGCAATGGCTAGAAATATGCATGGTTGTTAGTTAGAGAGAGTGGTTATCAAGAAGCAATGAGATTTAAACATGCTTCTTCATTAATGGAAACATATCTTGTCACAATTCATTAGATTGGTGGCACTACAGATAGTCGGCAATTGACGAATCCCAACATTGACCAATGTCACTTTAATGTACTATGGATGCCATCTCTATTTAATGTACTTTAAACATGTTCAAATTAGTAGATTTAGTTGTTGGTTATTAACTTTCTTATTATCTTTATTTTTCCCACTCTAATCTTATCCCCTATGGATTTTTTTGTTAATCCCCTAGATCTATTTTTGCAAGTCTAATTCTTTAAAGGGTGCTAGCTCAATGGAAGAACATCCGCTTTACAGGTAGGAGGTTCATGGTTTGTTTCCATCATGCCCTATTATTCTGACAGAATGATGATGATTAGTTTTTGGTGACAGAGGTTCTTATGATTATCCCCAATGAGCATATAGTGACATTTTCTACCCTCACGAAAATATGAAATGGTGACAGTCAATGAACACCACCATATATATGCATCAATAGTGACGACCATGAAAAATCCATCACCATAAATCACTGATGTTCATATGAAATGGTGATGGTCAATGAACATCACCACATATATATGCATTAATAGTGATGGTTATGAAAGGTCCATAACAATAAATCATTATTGTTCAGATCAAAAGATGATGGTCACTATCCATCATTATAATCATTATTGGTGACGAACCTTGAATGTCACCACAAAACCTATACTTTTGGTGATGCTACCATTGGTGATCAATTTTTTGGTGACAATGGGTAAAGCTTGTCACCGTTGCTCATATGAAATGGTGATGATCACTATACGTCATTCTAAATATTTATTGGTGACAGACCTTGAATGTCACCATAACACCTATACTTTTGGTAATGCCACCTTTGGTAACGTTCACTTTTTTATGGTGAAGGCTCTTTTGACCATCACAAATGAGCTTATGATGGCATTTTACGACCTTCACCAATTACCTTTTTGTTGTAGTGTAACCAATAATACGTGGGATGATGCCTTTGTAAGAATCAAACATTGATGGGAGTTCAAGGTGATTCTGTTCCAGCCACCTATAGATCTCAGGCAAGTATTGTCTTGTGCTTTCATTCTTCAGTCCCTTAGGTCCACCTTATTTAGTATCATTTCAAATTCAAACATTTAGGACCTACACTAATACTAGTTAGATGAATAAGAATAACTCAAATTTTTATATTAGGAAGTTTATTTATGTGGATGCTAATAATGAGATCCATGTATAGTAAATTACATTTGAGTAATATATTCTTAGTACCCAAACTAATAGTAATCTAGTGTCAAGAGAAACCCAAGTGATATCGTTGTTATGCATATCAATATTCAGAAAAGGAAACACATGCTCAAACATTTCTATCCAAACTTATGTATACCCTAGGTCACCATATAAGTGAGAACCTTGGGTGGGTTTTACTTTGGAAAATTGACTTATTTAATTGAAATTTCATTTTATGGATTTTATCCATCAGGTTAGCGATGTCAATTAGTGGAGGGTTTACCATAGAAAGAGACCCTAACTACCTAAAATATTATTTATGGAAAATCCTTTTTAGATATGGAGATCTTTTACTTTTTGAGGTGGGGATATAGGAATTGTGCTCACAACTAATCATTATTTTGCATTATTCATGTAAGATTTTTGGGTGCATTAACATTTTTACAATAGTTCAATACATGCCATGGGATGTCATTGTTGTTCTAAAATTGTGCATTAATGGAGGGAGAAAACACAATATCCATGTTGGAAGAGTGCAAAGCCTTGCTTTAGTTAGTGAAGTTGAGACCATAATAGCCTTATGGGGAGAGTGTTGAGCCTATATTACACAATAACCTAGTGGGAAGAGTGTTGAGTGAAAATCACATGATATCTGTTTGGGGTGAATGTTGATACAATGACCAAGATCCTTTATATACCCACTAGTTAGCGAAAATGATTACCAATATCAACAAATTTAGGTCAATTTGAGCATGTACTCATGTTTTGCATAGGCATTGTGGATGACACTAGTTAACTTGAAAGCAGGATCATGCGTCCATTTCATTGAACTAGTGCTATTTCCAAGTTGAAAAAAAGGTGTAGTACAAGTTTCAATGTTGAAAATGCTAAGCAATAATAAATGGGATGTTGCCTTTGTAAGAGTCAAACATCGATGGGTGTTCAAGTTGATTCTATTCTAGCCACCTATAGATCTTAGTCAAGTATTGTCTTGTGTTTTTGTTCTTCAGTCCCTCATGTCCAACTTATTTACTATCATTTCAAACATTTGTACAAACTTTGTTAGTTGATAGGTACTCGAATAATAAATTTAGCACAACAACAACACTTGGAGATTCAACATGTATGATTATAAAAGTTCACATGAGTCCTTCCTATTATCACATTTTACTTCTTTTGATGCATGTGAAAGAACCATTTAGGTAGACATAAGTACCACGAGCAGAAATATTGAATTTATGCCATATGCAAATACTAAGCTCTTTTAATTGCAAAATAATTTCCTCTTTTATTATTTGAACCATCCATTGTATCTATATACTATTGATAAACATCAAAATTTTAATAATGGTAGTGAAAAAAATCTTGCACAAAGCAATAATTATATCATACTATTAAGACAAGAACCTTCAAATTATTAATGACACCATTGTGTAGAGATGCAGATAATGGGCATTTAACGTGTGGATCAATCCTTCGAGAATATAAAATTTTGAGTGATTGGTTTCTTGTAAATGTACTGCACAACATGCAATAATGTGATATGTGTATGCACATATTTTCTGAAGATCCACATAGGAGAAGGTTTGAGAGCTAAGAAAGAATATTTATGATGTTATTTGCTTACAAATTTGAGAAAGACTCAAGGTTTACAGTCAAAATCTGGATATTTTGTTTCCCGGTGGAATGTGAGACATGTTTGGATTTGTATAGTTCTTCAATTCTTGTTTAGGATCTAGGTACATATGAATGAATAAAAGCTTTATGTCATTGTTCCACATTGAATTCCAATTCTCTCTAAGTTATAAAAGGCAAGTTAAAATTGATTAGACTAAGGGACAATATGTTACATTGCCAAACTTTAACCTTACAGGGAAGTGCACTACACTTGTTTGATACTTCCACATATCTTGAGGGCATGCCAATAGAAATGTCAATGTTGTTGGATACACTGACGATGGTTAGTTTTAGAAAATATCATTTTCAAATATGTTGTTTTCATGAAGTAATATTTCCAACCAAGAGGATAAAGACTTGACCTGCCTAAGGCATATAGTGGTGTTATTTCTTGCCTGTATTTGTGATTTATTAGTGTTCCACCACTACTTAACTTCATTATGGAGCTATCCATTTAGTATTATATTACAACAGTGATTTATTAAATGAAAAAGATTCTGGTTTGTTTGAACGAAAGGAAATTTAGCTTTGAATTAGAAAAATGGAGTATATTCTGAAAAATATGCTTTCTAATCAAATATAGGTTTATTGCTTGATCATTACAAAAAAAGCAGCCATGACAATAAGAAATGATTTTAGACATGATGAATTACAAAAGTCTCTAGCTCAAAACAAGTTAGCATATTCAATTTTGTATGCATTAAAGAAAAATAAATGAGTAACATTAAGTTTGTTTTAAATATTTATAGAATCAATTTAGAGATTCTAAATGGAAATTATATGTGCTAATATTGCTCAATTAATTACAGGGAAAATAAGGGGCATACATAATTTGTTGGTTTATGGGAATTGAATTCATTTTCCCTCGGAATATTACATTGACAATTGAAGATTACTAGAGTGAAGATATATTCCCGGTTAGTATCGCAATTTAAAAAGTCTTTGTTAGGATATTCCGACACATAGGATATAGTTAAGTTCAACTTGGTCTAGTATAGAGTTAGGTTAGAGTTAGGTAAAGTGTGTTTCTTTACCGTTGTACATTTTGTAACTTACAATCCGACGGTCACGATATGTAGTGATCCGACGGTTCACTCTCACCTCGGTATTACCGACACTTGATCCGTGGCTTGACACCCGATTGGTCCATGAGTTCTATTTAAAGCGCATGGAGGGTCATTGTTCGGGTAATCCGTGCATGAGAGAAGCTTATGTAAATTTTCATTCTTTGATTAATAAATTGCCTGTAGTACCCACGTTGGGACAAGCCGTGGACTGTTTCCCTCCTTGCACTCTGAGGGTTTTAACCACGTCAAAAATACTGGTGTATTGATTTGAGATCTGGTTGTGAGCGGTGTCCTTTTGGTATTCTTTCTGTGGAACTTACCCTGTAAATTCCTACATGGTATCAGAGCTATTTGAGGGCCGCGTCCGTTGGTGATCCAAATCTGAAGCCGGTAGAACTGCATGCGGCTGTCGTTTCCTAGATCTGCTGTTTTTGACTGCTTTCGGGCCGAAAGGACTGCTCTGTTACGTTCGGAGCATCTGTTCCAGTGAGGAACCCCTTTCGTTTCACACAAAAAGGTTTCCGGTAGCCCTAGCTACATCATTTTTCAGATCGGGAGGTATACAGTGTTTTTTTTGCAGTTTACTATTATTTTCTCTCTGCTTATTTCGGTCTCAGTTTATTTAGCCTTTTTTTTTAACCGGATCTATACCTTTCATTTCTGCGTATGCTCTTTGCCCTGCGACTCTGTGGGATCTGGGCAAATCAGAAACAGAAAGGAAGGATTTTTCTCATGCGTATGCTCTTTTCCCTGCACCTTAGTGTGATCTTGGAAAATCAGAAACATTGAGAAAAATATTTAGTTTTTCGGCTAAAGCTAACTTTGAGATTTTTTTTTTTAAATTTCTATTTTTTTGGCTAAAGCTAACTTCGAGCCGCAAGGTTCGTTTTTCTTTGCATATTCGTGTTGGGTTTTGTGTTTTGTGTTTTGTAGGGAAAAAGAGCTTTCTCAAGGCAAGCACGCAAACCAAGGCCCCCCCCCTCTCTCTCTCTCTCTCTCTCTCTCTCTCTCTCTCTCTCTCTCTCTCTCTCTCAAATTTTTTGTATAGATCAATTGGTTCAAAGCTATTTTAAGAGAGTAGAGGTCTTGGGTTCAAGTCTCCATTTTGTGGGGGCGGATTTTTTCATTCCCGCACATTCGCGCACTTTGCCGGCAACGTCAACAATTTTTTTTCAAAAAGTCATAACTTCTTCATCCGGAAGCCTTTTTCAGAGCCGTTTTTTTTAAAAACGCCTATTTTTTCGAGATCTATCCATTGGAACACTTACTTTCAACATCTTCAGCTTCATTTTTTTTTTTAAATGGAAAGTCCATGCCAAGTCATTCTTGACAGCACTAACTACTTCCAATGGGTAGAATACATGGAAGATTTACTTAGAAGTAAAGGTCTCTTCAGAATAGCCACAGACCAAGAGAAGAAACCAAAAGATGAAGACAAGGCGGCAAAATGGGAAAATAGACAAGATCAAGCACGTGGTTTGATAGGGATGTCTATTTCTCCTGATCTTAGATTCCACATTGCAGGACTTGAGACTCCTCATGAAGCATTAGAAAAACTTGCTAAAGTTTTTGGGATTAAAAATGAAATTAGAGCCCATCAACTTGAAAATGAGCTGCTTACTTTGGATCCTAATAATTTTTCTTGCATTGAAGATTTCTTGTCCAAATTCAAGACCCTTAGATATCTCTTGGAAGGTGTTAAAGTTAAGAAAGAAGATGGTAAGCTTATTTATTCCATCCTTACTAAGTTGGGACCAGCCTACTCTGTATTTGTTTCCACTTTCCATTCTACAAGGGAAGCTTTCATTTGTCAAGGACAAGACTACAAGGCCCCTTCCTTTGACTCCTTTTGTGATTCCTTAATAAGAGAACAAGAAAAACTCTTACACCTTGGTCTTCTTAATCTTGGAAACTCTTCCACGAAAGCGTTAGCCGCCCAGCAGCAACCAAATTCAAAGAATCTTAAGAAGTCATATCCTCAAAAGAATGGTCCTAAACCATCTCAGCCTCAAAATGAAAGATCATTTCAGCAAAATGATAAGACCAATAAAAACAAATGGAAGAAGACTGATAGACATTGTAACTTTTGTAATCGAGATGGCCACTTAGAATCTAAATTCTTTAAGAAGATGGAAGCCTTGGAAGCCGCAATGAAGAAACATAACATCCATGTGGAGCCTACTTCAACTTCAACTTCCGGAATGGCACTTTCTGCATGTCATTGTCAATCATCTCAGTCTGGTTATCCATTAAATGTATCTTCTTCTTCTTCTCATTCTCATGAGTGGCTCATTGATTCTGGAGCCTCTTGTCACATGGCCAAAAACCAAGCCATGTTTTCTTCTTTAAATGATTGTAACACCAAAAATATATATATTGGTGATGATAGATCTCTTAATGTTGTAGGGACTGGAACTGTTCATCTAGACAATGGTCAGTTTAATGATGTATTATGTGTTCCAACCTTATCCTGCAACCTTCTATCTGTCTATCAGATAACTCATTCAGGTGAAGGTAAAATTGTTGAATTTTCACCTCATGATGTTGTAATCAAGGATCTAAAAGATCCTAAACAGATTCTAGCTACTGGCCTTGCTGATGATTCCAAAAGGTTGTATAAGTTTCACAACTTTGGGTCATCCAATCTTCCCTCGGTATTTGTTGCTCATAATGATGAAGTGAGCAAACTTTAGCATGAGCGATTTGGTCACTTAAACTATCGCTCCCTTCAGCATCTATGTAAAGAAAATATGGTGACAGGTCTTCCTATGATATCTTGCAGAGATGGTGTTTGTTCCGGATGTGTCGGAAAACATCATCGGGACAGTTTTGACAAACGTGCCTCTTGGCACGCTTCAGCCCCTTTACAGCTTGTGCACAGTGATTTATGTGGTCCTCTTCCTGTTGCTTCATTCTCTGGCTGCAAGTACTTCTTAACTTTCATTGATGATTTCTCCAGACGCACTTGGGTATACTTCTTGAAACTCAAGAGCGAAGTATTTAACACTTTTTTGGCCTTCAAAGCCTTTGTTTAAAAACAATCTGGACATCAAATTCTTAAGCTAAGAACTGATAATGGTGGAGAATATGTTAAAAACACATTCATCAAATTTTGCACCGAAAATGGAATTCAAATGCAACATACTGTTCCATACACTCCACAACAAAATGGTGTAGCTGAAAGGAAAAATCGCACCTTAAAGGAAATGGCTAATTGTATGCTGCAATCTAAAGGACTCAGTCTTAGTTTTTGGGCCGAAGCAATTAATTGTGCAAATTATATAATCAATCGCACTCCTACTAAGGTTCTAGAGAATATCACTCCAGAAGAAGCTTGGAGTTCCATTAAACCAGATGTAAGTCACTTTCGTGTGTTTGGAAGTGAAGCATGGGCCCATATTCCAGATGAAAAGCATAAAGCTTTAGAACCTAAGAGTGAGAAATGTACTTTTGTTGGATATTCTGAAGATGTAAAAGGTTATAGACTTATTCCATTTAAGTCCAAAAATGTTATCATTAGAAGAGATGTAAAATTTGATGAAAATAAATCGGCCTGCGAGCCTAGTCCGGCGGATGTGCCACCTCTTCCTATCTCTTCTACTTTTGAAAACATTTCTTCTTCAGATGATGAAAGCGAGGATGATAATCCTCCCCCACCTTCTCAGGATCCTCAACTTCCAAGATGGGTCTGTGCTACTCGGGATGCAGCAGGTGATCTTGCCGGTGATCCTACAGATCAGCGACGTACACGTTCTCAGTTTGAAAGAGCCTCTTCTTTACTGGCTCAAGCTCCAGTAAATCATGATCCTGACACTTTTGCAGAAGCTTCAGGCCATCCACATTGGGAAGCAGCTATGAATGAAGAATATCATTCATTAATGACAAATGATACATGGGATCTTGTTGCTCTACCAAAGGGACGCAAACTTGTTAGATGTAAATGGGTTTACAGAACCAAGTATGGACCAGATGGGAAAGTTGATAAACATAAAGCTCGTCTCGTTGCTAAGGGCTTTTCACAGGTTGAAGGCATTGACTACACTGAAACCTTCTCCCCTGTTGCCAAAATGAACTCTATCCGCCTTGTTCTTTCCCTTGCTGCCTCTTTAAAATGGGAAGTCCATCAGATGGATGTTAAATCTGCCTTCTTGCATGGGGACTTGCAGGAAGAAATCTATATGGAACAACCCATTGGCTTCATACAAACAGACTTTAGCCTTGTTTGTCGACTTAATAAATCCCTTTATGGCCTCAAGCAAGCTCCTCGGGCTTGGTATGCCAAAATGCATAACTTTCTTTTAGAATCTGGCTTTTCTAGGTGTCATTCTGACAATACTCTCTACACCAAGAAAGTGGGCAACTCTCTTATCATCCTTGTTCTTTATTTTGATGATCTTATTCTTACTGGTAGTGATCCCAACCTTATAAACCATGTGAAGTCCAGCCTTAAGAAGAAATTTGAAATGACAAACTTAGGACATTTACACTATTTTCTCGGTCTTCAAGTCTTGCAATCCCAAGAGGGTATTTTCCTTTCCCAGTCCAAGTATGCTTGTGATATTCTTCGTCATTTTCACATGGAAGACTGTAAGCCAGCCCCTTCTCCCTTTCAGTCTGGAGTCAAACTTTCAGTCTCTTGTACTTCTCCTGAAGTTGATGCTACCTTATACCGTCAACTTGTCGGAAAACTCTTGTATTTAACCCATACTCGTCCTGATCTTTCCTTTGTTGTTGGACTTGTTGCTCGTTTTATGCAAAACCCCCGTGAAAGTCATTGGAAAGCAGCGAAAAGAATACTTCGTTATGTTCGAGGTACAATACAGTTTGGGATTCATTACAGTGCCAAAGCAACTCCTCTGTTAGTTGGTTTCACTGATTCTGATTGGGCTGGTGACCCTGATGATCGGAAGTCTACTGCCGGTTATGTCTTCACTCTTGGTTCAGGACCTATTACATGGGCTTGTAAGAAACAGGCTGCCATTTCTCTTTCGTCAACAGAAGCAGAGTATCGTGGTGCCGTGGAAGCTAGTAAGGAAGCCTTGTGGCTTCGTCAGATCCTATCAGAGTTTGGCTTTGAGCAGCAACATCCAACCACACTTTGGTGTGATAATCAAAGTGCCATTCAGCTATGCAAAGATCTAGTCCAACATCAGCGCAGTAAACACATTGAACTACACATGCACTTCATCAGAAAGCTCATTCATGACCATGTTCTTGAAGTGCAATATTGTCCAACAGATGATCAGGTTGCAGACATCTTCACAAAGGCTCTCACAGAGGCGAAGTTCAGTAAACTTCGATATATGCTTGGAGTTCAGGAAGTTGTCACTAAGGGGGGATAGGCTCTAGTGCCTCCTTCCTTCTCCTATTGTGTCATATTTGTAAATCCTTCAATCCTATCCCAAGTTGTTCTTAAGGGGGGATGTTAGGATATTCCGACACATAGGATATAGTTAAGTTCAACTTGGTCTAGTATAGAGTTAGGTTAGAGTTAGGTAAAGTGTGTTTCTTTACCGTTGTACATTTTGTAACTTACAATCCGACGGTCACGATATGTAGTGATCCGACGGTTCACTCTCACCTCGGTATTACCGACACTTGATCCGTGGCTTGACACCCGATTGGTCCATGAGTTCTATTCAAAGCGCATGGAGGGTCATTGTTCGGGTAATCCGTGCATGAGAGAAGCTTATGTAAATTTTCATTCTTTGATTAATAAATTGCCTGTAGTACCCACATTGGGACAGGCCGTGGACTGTTTCCCTCCTTGCACTCTGAGGGTTTTAACCACGTCAAAAATACTGGTGTATTGATTTCAGATCTGGTTGTGAGCGGTGTCCTTTTGGTATTCTTTCTGTGGAACTTACCCTGTAAATTCCTACAGTCTTGTCTTATTCTTTTTTGGTTTCTTGTTGTAATCTAGTGTCAGCAATACTTTGCTCCACCCATTAGATTTCTACTGACCAATTTTATTGTTTAAGTGTTACTCCTTCATAGAGATAACTAGAGGAAATAATACAACTACAAAAGTGAAGAATGAGATATTCTTAGTAGAAATTGCTAGTTTTATTGTGTTTATTTCTGACATTTTATTTTCTTTATTTATACAGGCCATCCGGACACAACGTGACCACTATTGCCCAGCTGAAGAAAACTTGCTCAAGTTTTTTGCTTTTATGGGGAAAAATAACATTAACAATATTTTTGATGTTGAGGTATAGGTCGCATAAATCTTTTATAGTCTACATTAGTTTATATTCCATTATTCATTGAATTTCAGGTCTTATACTTTGCATTGTATCTCTTTTTTGTTCAGAAAATGAACTCAATATTGATGGTAAGAAGTAGGGATTAAATAAAGAGGAGAACAATAACACTAGAGAGAAAAAGTGCAAATTAAAGAGAGAGAAGAGAACTGATCTAGTGGTACCCATACAGTCAATATCCCACATAACACACACACATAGAGACTGATGGTCAAGTCTTCAGAGTTGGTGAATTCACTTGCAATGGCTTGGAAACACAATGTTATATTTTGAAGTGATGAAACAATATTTCATGTGTAAATTGCACTCCAACCAATATTAACATGGAAACTCATATTGTAATACTTGACATTTTATATAATATAATTTGTGGTCGGAATTATTTATAGTTGCATTTGATATTACTTATTCTTGTAATTAACATATGTAATTTTGCGTTTTCATATTAGATGAACATGTACAATATATGGAATTTTAAAAAACTTAGTTGTAAAATCATACTAACTAATTTATGTTGACTAATAATGAACACATAAAATCAATCTAAAACTACTAAATTGGTAGTTTATGTTTATTAATCATGAACACAAATAAAATGAATATATGACTAAATTAGTTGTTTATAACGATTATTAAAGAAAGTAAATGAAATGCATATAAACTATTAAATTAGTCATTTATATAATGAATATGAAACTATCAGAAAAAAGATAAATGGTTACTGTAACTTATAAATTTGTGATTGCAAATGACGACTAATTTTTACATATATACGACTATTAGTAGCTAATTTACAGTTTCTTATAACACGACCAAAATTTAGTCATATTGTTTTGGTCATTAATTGGTTTCAAATGATGACTAAATTTTTTATATATAAGACTATTAGTAGCTAATTTATAGTATCTTATAACACGACAAACATTTTGGTCATATTTCTTCAGTCATTAATTGGTTTTCTCAGGTGATTATTTAGTAATATATTTTGTTGTATAGTTGATCAATAATTGTGGCAATCAATGACCAAATCAATGACTACATTAATAGCCAAATCAATGACTAAATCAATGACTACATTAATGACTAAATCAATGACTAAATTAATGACCAAATCAATGACTAAATTAATGACCAAATATACTACTAGAAAACATAATTGAGACAACTAATTAACGACTAAGCTAAAATGACTAAAAGTAAGTCACATTATAAGATACTATAAATTAGGTATTATTGGTCACCGACAGAAAAATAGTCATTTATATGCAAATTTTAGTCATTTTTTTAGTAACTAATTAGCCAATTTGTACTAGCGAATACATGACTATAGTGTGACTGAACTAATCTCAACAAAACTGGACTAAACTACAATGGAATTTGACTGTTGGATGTACAATTGTGACACCTAGCAGGTGGTTGGAATTAGATTGTCTGACACTGCCCCTTAATTTCAACAAAAAAAATTATAACTAAGACATATACTGGTCTATGTCTACTTACAATTAAAAAAAAATTGACTTCAACTAGATTTACTTTTCTTCTTCTCTTATTCTAGATCTTGTAGCCTCTAAATTGCTTTAATTTTTTCTTCTTGTTATATTTTCAAATTTCAGTTTCTTCATTTGCTACTATAGTTTGTCTAAGCATGTCCTGTACTTCTTAAAAAATTAGCTTGTTTGTGGACTGTTGCCACATATATTCTCTTGTAGTGTGTTTTTTATCATCAACCTTTTGTTGTGACATAACTCAATAATACAATTTCATCTTTTGAGGACTCCAATACCTAGAAATTTCATTAATGCTTTCATGATTCAAGTTGTATTCAAGGGTTCATGACTGCAAAATTTATGAAAACCTCATATAGGCATGGTGTTGAAAGTCATGCTTCAAGGAACTTAACTCTTCTTCATAATCATCTTGTCTACCCGTACATTGGAAATCAATGGTAAGTGTAACAACATCTGCAAAACCACATTGGTTTTGTTCGTTCTGCTTTGCAATGAGAGTTTTCTCTTTGTGGAATTACTTCTCTACCTTTGCCTCTGTCTCTTTGAATTCTTAACTAACCAGTGCTACTATAGACTGGTTGTCTTCCACTTGGTTTTCAGACTCAAGCGGGTTTCTCTCATGGAATAACATCATGTCGATATGATGTTTTTGTTGCATCATGTGCAACCATTCATTATTTCATAACAAATATTCATCAAATTTAACATCAAGAAATTGAATTTCTAGATCAACCATAACATTGGTTGGAATCACCACATTGGAAAGATTTGTTGCTGAATCACGAAATTGTCGTCAAAAAGCTCTATTGTTGGATTTACAAAATATTTATCCACTTGCAACTATGCATAGTGGGAGTCACAAGAATATACATTCTTCTTCTCTGCTTCTTCTCTACTTCTTCTCTCCTTCTTTTTCAAATTCTTCACAGACATCGTCCACTTGTGCCTAAGCAGTGGGATTCAAAAAACTTTTCAATGCTCCTCGTTGTACAAAAACACCTCTCAAGTGTCTCCAACACTTCCTTGGTTGTCTTAGCATATGAAATGAGGGGTAGAATGTAGTCATCCACAGATTCTTTTATGTATTTTAATGTGAATGCATCCTTTTGCCTCTTCACTTCCAATTATTTCAAAAAAACTTGATACATCTCTTTATATTTTACTTCAACTTTCTTAGCTTATTGGCTTCTGTGATTCCCATTCAGTCTTTGTTTCACATAGGGATTAATGAATACTGGTTGTATAACACTCTTTACTCTACTATGTTTTCTATATCTTTAAAAAATACTTTGTTTTCCTTTAAGAAAAATCATCCTTTAGGCAAGCACTTGATTCAAGAATCCCAAATGAATTCACTTTTATCACTCAAATAATTCATTGAAATACTTCATCACTCAAAAATACTTTTCCTTTTTTTTTAAATATGATTTTTTTTTTTAAATATTTCCCAACTTTTATAAACATTTCCCCTTCTAAAAGTCCTTACAACTTCTATGCATTCCTTTTAATACTACCACCAAACTTCAAAATATTATGTAAATCCCTTTAATAAAAAAAATTGAAACTTTGTGCTTGCCTCATGAATATCTCATGAGAAGATTCGTACTCCATTTTGTTTAAGGTCTTTTAAAAAATAATTTTCAAAATAATATCTTACATCAAATAATTTGTGACTGCCATCCTTTGACTTTTCGTGGTCCCAATAGCTTCAATTTTCGTGCTATCTTCGAGCTTAAAATGAAAGCATGACTTGGAGGCAGGAATTTGACTTATCATTGAATGAGAAACGTGGACCTAAAATTCATGGAGGTGTTGGACCTTTTAATAATAGTTACCAATTTCAATTTTGAATTTGAATACGAATTAGATACAATAAAAATTCAAATTAAAAAATTTCTATTCGAAAAAAATTTGATAGTATACGTCTTAAGTATTTAAAGATATATAATTTCTTTATGTAGCAGCAACAATTTTTATGATACTTACATGAAAAGGAGAATGTTGACGATCATAGAAAGTGAGACAGTTCTCTCTGCAGAGGAGGTCAAGTTTATATTATCCCTCGCAACATGGGAGATCCATGACAATATCTGCACCAAAAGCAATATGAAGGACTCACTGACAAGTGTCTAGGATGTCATCTAGATAAAAAATGAGTGGGGTATTGATCGAGGGCTCGAATACAAAATCATTGGGTTGCATAGGGTTTATTACTTAGCTAAATTCTGGATCCATATAACCCCCACTTGAACCCATCTGATCACCAGATCCGCATCTCTTTTACTCAACAAAGGAGAAGGGGCCATTATAACTTTCATCAACCCACCATTTAGAGTCAGATCAGGGACATTTTTAGAGGTAACAACTAAGAACTGTCTCTCTTCGGAGAGGCCAAAGTCAATGAAAGAGGTGAGTGATTTGCAGATCGATGAATGACACGGATCTAGAACATAGATAGACCTACTAATCATATACCTTCTGCTCTCTTCCATATGAGATATAATGAGCATATTAGACTACCCACTCGTTGTGATTGTCCAAATATATTCCTTATGCGAGGTTCCAACAATCAAACCTCAGCTGAATACGAATGATTGGGTTTATCTACCCTCATTGAGGAAATTTTACAGTCAAGTTAGTGATTTGAGGATGGATCTAAAACGCTCGGACATCACTGCAATGGTATAATCCTTAGTTTGATCCCATGGAAAATATTGCAAGCCTGGCTATTAGATCTGCCGATCAAGGAGACTGGTTTAGATCTTGCAACCAAAAATATAGTTCAGTAGAGATTGCGATTCAACAGAGAAGAAAGAAAGGCTATATATTGGAGATCAAGTGCCAAATCTACCAAAAGGAACCATATTTCATCTTTTCATTAGATCATTGGAAGGGAAATTATTCTGTTTCAATATAGGGCTTTGGGAGTGGATAAAAACCTTCAAATAAATGATACAAGAAAATATGGGCATATCAGTGAGTCTACAAACCCTCATCTGTGAAGGGAAAGTTTTGTAGGATGACTACAAGTTATAGGCTTATACTATTAGTCGTGATTCAACCATCTTTCTCAACACAAAACTTCTAGGAGGAATCCCTGATTCATCGTAAAGAAACACAACTTCCTTCAAAGACGAAGTCAAAAGAAATATGGGAACACATTGCCCACCTGATCAAACTCCTATCACTCCTCATCCCTACATTGTGGAGCAAATGACACAAACCCCTACATTGAAAATTAATGAACTTGAGGTAAATGTGTTGCATGATGATTTCTTTACTAAAGCAATCATTTGTGGATTTAACAGGTTTTGGCCCAAATCAAAGGCACTTCATCAAAGGTTTTTTTCCACATGGACAACAAACTGTGACATTTATTTATGTTCTAAAGGTTTTTTCATTGTCAAATTTGACACAATATCAGATAAGAAATATGCATTGCAAGAGGAGCCATGGTTTTGGGGAAATGTTGGTATATTCATGATTCCATGGTGTCTAGGATTTGATGCAAAAACCATGGTAGTTTCAAAAATGCTAGTGTGGGTAAGGTTACACAACCTACACTTGCATTTCTAGCATCTTACAGTATTTACAAGAATTAGAAATACTATGGGGAAATTCTTAAAAATAGATATATATTGTAACTCAAAGGGAATTTTCACCTTTGCGATAATTTCGTGGAGGTAGGATCTTAGTAATGGTTTAGCATATCACAGTTTTATGTACCACAACAATCAAGAGTGGTCCCAACCTCTAGACTATGATAATAAACCTTTAGATGTTGTAAATGTCTACAAACTGGCCACCTTCAAAGTACATGTCCTCAAAATAAAAAAGAAAGAAAGAAGAAATAGACACACAAGCGTAAAGGTTGGTAGTTCTCTACAATAAAGACAACTACAAAAGAAGATGATGAAACTACACATCCTGCCACAAATAATAATGATCCACAAGATACTATGCATCAGGACGAAACGGTAATCAACACAGATTTAGTTCCACTATATTCTGCACCACAACATCAGAATGAAATGATTTCCCCTACCAAAGAAGCAATTAGCACCAAGTGAACCCATGTTTTGGTTGGCTCAGATCCTGACAAAGAAATACCACCAAATATAACATAGTCTCAAAGAGCCATTGTATCATCCACTCCCAACTCTAGTGGTTGGCAGAAATTGAAAAAAAAGAAAGGTATGAAAGAATAGTATAGGGTAAGTCTCTCATGAGTCATTATTGATCTTGGTCAAGAGGATCGTCCATTATGCATATGCTTGAGAGAATATACATCATGTAATTTTGTTCTACTTTCTCCAAATAAAATTGTGATTTTTCATTGGGGAAAAGACATCAACAACTTTTATTCATTTTCTTCACATTATTTTTAAAATATAAATAATTTCTATTAATTTTAATTAATATAAACAATTTTAAAATTACAATTCACCGAAATTAAACTAGTTCACTTTTCCCTCCAAAATTTAACTTATTTTTAAAACTCAAAATTTAAATTTAAAATTTATCCCTAATTTTAAAATCTTTTTGAAAAATTTAATCTAAAATTCACCCATAATTTTAAAATCTTTCTAAATTAATTTAATAATTAATCCATATTTAAAAATCTAATATTAAAAACTTATATAAAAATTTATCTGTATTTAAAAATTCAAGTACACTTCAGAGCTCAAATTCTTTCTTTTGGCCTTCTCAACTTTCTAAACCCTCGAAGGAAACAGGAAATTGAAAAGCAAATATTAGGAAGTTTCCGTACTCAATTATAGTTGGGATCCCACCACCATTTATTTTTGGTTGATAGGACACCTTTTCATTCATTGCAACATTAACAAATCCATGTGGATATGTGTTAAACTTTGAACCTGCTTTCTTTCGATTAATTACTTATTGTATAAACCACATCAAATTTATGTCGAATTATTCAAGATACTATTTGAATGGTCGAATTTTCATATTTTTTTCTCCAGTTTGAGTGATCTTCGTAACCGTGCTTTTAACATGGAGGCTTCCTCCTTTAAGAAAAAACTCATATGCTTGTCTTTTTACCTTTTGAATTCGTGTTTTAGACACCTCTCACATAAGTTGTCTTGATTTTGCACACTCTTTGAACTGGCAGGGTGGGATAATTCTAACTTTGCACAATTTCTTATTTGTTGGAGTGCGAAAGTGATGCACTAAGTTTTCTTCATATATGTGTAATTGATGCATTTATTTTTCTTCACAGGTGTGAAATTCAAGTTACTTTCACACTCTCTCTTCGACCTCTTGTCTACCAACTAAGACAACATTTGCTACAAAAACATTGAGACGCTGCTCTCTCTGGAGTCATATGTGACTTGGCAGTTCTTCTCTCTATTTCTCTAAAAGTGTATTACGCACCCTACACTCTGGTACCATGACAAATAACGGAGAGACTAACATGGAGCGAAGATTTCTCTTCTCAATATTAGAAATCAGATAAATAATATTACATTAGAGACATTGGTAATAAGTGATTGCAGTGTGACTGAACTGAAATCAACGGAATTGTGATATCACTAAGCAATTTAAATATTTTCAATTACTGCAGTTTGGACAACTATTTACTTTTATTAATTTTAAATATACTATTTGGAAGTTAATATTTTTTAGTAAGGATAAATGATATCAGTAAATAATATTTTACTAAATAATCATTTAGGAAAATAGTTACATATTCCTAACTAAGTTCTTGAAACTAATTCCTTGAGGATTTAATGAAGAGATCAATAGGATAAAGGTATCTGAGATCCAAAGCAAGAAAAAGAAGGAGAAAAAAAGAAAAGATTTTGCTGAAAGGTCAGGCAGTCATGTATGGCCAAGTCAGGTTTGGACTAGAGGGCATGGACACTGTAAGTCTCTTGAAATAGAGAGTTCCTGTGAACAGGAATAGCTTGGGGGGAGTCTAGGAGGCAAATATATAAAGAATTTCAGGTCTCAATGTAGGATTGAATTGAGGAGTATTTCAAGCTAGACAACTGACCAGATAAGTTATAATATATGTTACTTGTTAAGATATATTTTAATTTGTTTCTGGTTATAACGCTTCAATCATTGTTAGTAGTTTAGAAGATAGAATGATTAAATATGTTAACTATAGTGTTGATTTATTACAATTGTATGTGCATGGAAGGAACTCATGCAAATGTCATAAATTCGTTTAATGTATTACATGATTTATAACATTGCGAGTTGAACTATTAGCGAAACCCAGATAAGGGAACAATCTTAATTAAGCAGCAAAGAAACAAAAAACTTCTTTTCATTATCTGAACTTAGCAACTTAATTTACAAGAATGGTGAGACTGTATTACTACTCTTTCTGTAGGAAAAACAATAAAAATATTTTTCTTTCTCTGTCTTATAAAGAAAATCTTTTTGGACAAATTCTATTCAATACATAGCCAAACAAATCCTTCATAGAAAATGAGAAGAGAGAAGGTTCTTCGACCATAGAATTACCCTGAAACCGTAGCTTATGCTAAGAAGCAGAGAGATAGATTTGCAACTACTTTCTAAATAATTTTGAAAACAATTGAATAAGTAGAAAATGCTCTACATTGACAATTCCCCGAACAAGTTGAGGGAGTTGGTATAGGCCACCCGTTGGCAGTAAAATCATAAGTCTTGAGTAAAAATATTCTCAGTATCATATCAAAGAAGGAACATAGAGTCTTTCTCAGTATCCCGAAAGCAAAGGAACTCTTAAAAATAAAAATAAAAACTAAAAAAAAATAGTATAACTAGAGAAACTAGAAGTCAAGACTCCATACATTCTAAATGTTACAATTCTTAGAAATAGGAGCAACAAACTATATTCTAAACCCTCTAATAAAATATACAACGAGATACACATTGTAAATACAGGTGTAAGGCTAACAGAACATTCAATAAATTGCAGGAATAAAATACCACAAGCTGAATAAATGAGACTACGATGATTTTCTACAAAAAGGATTGTATAAATAAGTACGCAAAAATTATATTTAAACTCATCCAAGAACATCATAGAACTCAAAAAACATAGTCTCTCTTGTCAGGGTGAGAAAAAGAATACTTCCATAAAATGCCTGGTAAACGTGCGAGGGCATCTTATCAGTGAAATCATCTGCACCTTGAGTAACAGAGAACCTTAACAACTGAGGAGGGTAGCTAGGACCCTATCAAACATAGAGGAATCATGGGCTCTCATAGGTTTTGAAGGACTCTCTCAGTAAAACCTCGAATGGAAACAAGCTTTCCAGAATACTGCTCAACCAAACCGCGTATAATGAATGGTGACCATATCGAAATAAGGGTTAGAAACCCCAGGTTTCATCTCTATTTTCCATTCCAGTACCAACACCAAGGTCATCTATTTGTAGTGGATCCCAACATTAAAATGGCGAGGTTCGACAATATTAACTCCAGGAAAGTACCACCTAGGCCGAACAGCGATCGACTAAGTTAATGAAAATCACAAAGGAACCTCAGGCAAGGAGTAAAGTGGAACGGAGCTAGAAAACCCATCCTGACGACATTTACACTTGTACCAAAGTTCAATAAATGTAAACTATAAAAGGACGAGTGGAATTGAACAGAGAGCAACCATGTGGAATGGAAAATTGTCCTCATGTCAACCTATATTATAATAAACCTTGAGACTATGGTTCGAGTGGTAACTTGTTTGCAATTCGAGATTTCTATGATTATATTTGTCATAATGGTTGTTAATGCAATAGTTCATGATTAAAGATTTGTATGAATAATTATGTGCTCAGATTAATATAGTAATGTTTCAAGGTATAAGTAATTTTTTTTCTACTATCCGTAAGATGTGTGACCTATGGTATCAGAGCGCTCAGGTTGCTGAACTAAGACCTCTAGGATAAAAAAATTAACAACTTGGTGGTATGCACGTAGGAAGTAGGTAATACACAACATGAGAAGAGCTGAAGACCCACCCCACTAGATAGTGATGGGGACAAGACCAACATATTTTCGAGAAGGTAATCCTGAAGTATGGGTATAGTTAGGAGATGAGCCACGAAATACTAATACAATTGTCCTAGAAATTGTGCAAGAAATTAAAAGGCGAGATGACCCGGCTACGTGTAGACAATGAAATATTAATGCAGGAGCAAGACAAAATCATGAAAATTCTATAGGATAGGCAGAATCATTGGCCATTAGTCCCTAGCCCTGAACATCGAAATATGGCAGGGGAACAAGAATATTGAATGGAGAACATGGAGACAAAAGGAGGTGAAGAAAACCTTGAAGAATAATCTGATAACATGTCAAATCATAAGGCCCCAAAAAGAAAAAAATCATAACTTGAGGGGGAATTTCGAAAAATAAAACCTCCTCTTTTCGATGGCGAGCAAGAAGAGGTAGCGGAGGGATGACTAATCAGTATGAACAAGTACTTCCAGCTCTACAAGTATGACTGTAATCTGAAGGCTCGACTGGCTATTTTTCACTTACAGGGAAAGGCCACATTATGGTGGGAAGAAGTAAAAATAGCTCAAGGAGTAAATGAACAAAATATTACCTGGGAAATTTCTCAGAAATATTTTAAGGAGAAATATCTAAAAAAAATATTTTATGATAAAAAGGCAAAGGAATTTCAGGATCTCTGATTGGGTGAGATGACCATGGATGAATTCATAACCAAGTTCACATCACTACTTCGGTATGTCCCCTACATATGTGAAGAAAAATCCAAAGTGCGGTGGTTTATCAGCAATCTCCCACTATTCGTGAAAGAATGGTTGGAATTTGACAACCCAAAGACCATGGATGAATTTGTTCGTAAGGCACGGATATGGTACCAGCAAAAAAAACCAAAGGTGGATTTGAGCAAGAAGTGGGCTGACTGAAAGGGAAGTAAATTTGTGTCCAACCACAAGGGGAACAATAGTACCAGCAATAAAGGATCATTTAAGATTCAAATTAACCAGAAAACAAATGGAAATCAGCCCAAATTTAAGGTACCAGGAAAAAACAAGGTGAATGAACAAGTTGGTACACCTGAAATTGAATTAAATAACATACCACCTATAGAATGTTGGGGATGGGGAGGCCCAAATTATGTCAAAAATTGTCCACAGTGCAGAGGAACTAGTCAGACATCATAGATACAAGAAGAATATATGGTGGGAGAGGTGGCGAGAAGCATTCCTAAAATTAATGCCACCCTCGAAGACCATCAGGCAGAATTTCAGCCAACAATGGTTGAATTTGAAGTTAAACATTTCAATAGATTTATATCTATTTTAATAGCTCTAGGGGCCACCCTAAGTTATATTAGTCCAAAAATTGTAGAACAATTTAAGCTGCAAACAATCAAATTTTAAAATCCATGGTTAGTACAACTAGCTACAAGTGCTAAAAGAAGAGTTTTGTCCAAGGTCAGTAATTTTCCTTTAAGTTTAGTTTACCAGTCTATTATGGAAGATCTTAATGTGTTACCCTTGGGGTCCTATGGTGTCCTTATATGTATGGACTAACTGGAAAATCACTTGTCCCTTATTAACTATAAGACCAAAACCATTAATTACTAGGATAAGAAAGGAGAAAGGCAAGAAATTCAAGGTATTCAAAAACCTCTTCATATAAGACCTGTAACAACATCCCAATTAGAAAAATGCATCAGAAAAGGCTACCAAATCTATGAAATCCAAGTGGGATATGCTGATCCTAAAGAGAAGTTTGTTTCTGTAGAAAACATTCCAGTGATACAAAATTTCTGGATGTATTTCCCGAGGAAATCCCAGGTCTACCCCCAAAAAGAGACATAGATTTTACCATTTAGTTAATTTCAAGAGCTACCCTAGTCTCCCGAGCCCCTTACTGCATGAGTATACCAGAGCTGACTGAATTAAAAATTCAACTACAAGAGTTTCTTGATAAAGGGTATATTCAACCCAGTGTGTCCCCTTGGGGAGCCCCAATGCTATTTGTCAAGAAGAAAGATGGAACATTGAGGATGTGTATGGACTACCATCAGTTAAAGAAACTAACCATTAAAAATAAATATACTTTACCTTGTATTGATGAGTTATTTGATCAAGTAAAGGGTGCAACAGTCTTCTCAAAGATCAATCATCGCTCTGGATATCATCAGATCCAAATAAAGGAGGAAGATGTAGCAAAGACAACATTTATAACTCACTATGGACATTATGAGTTTGTGGTGTTGTCATTTGGACTAAATAACACCCCGACAACTTTCATGTGTCTCACGAACAACATATTCCATTAATATTTAGATAAGTTTGTACTAATATTTATTGATGACATATTAATCTACTCTCAAAACATGGAATAACATAAAGAACACCTTCGTATTGTTCTGCAAGTCCTAAGAGAGCACCAACTGTATGCAAATTACAACAAGTGTAACTTCTTTAAGGAGTAAATCCAGTACTTAGGACATGTCATCACCAAGGATGGCATCAAAGTAGATATGAAGAAGATAAGAACCATCATGGAATGGCCAGTATTGAAAGATGTAGTTCACATAAGGTATTTCATGAGTTTAGCTAGATATTATAGGTGATTTTTGGAAGGATTTTCTAAGGTGACATACCCTATTACTTCCTTGCAAAAGAAAGGGAACCCTTTTAGATGGACCCCTAACTGCCATAAGAGCTTTGATCAACTCAAGCATCTACTTACCACCATACCCATTTTAGGCATTGCAGATCCCAACAAAGACCATGTGGTTTGTATAGATGCTAGCAAGGAGGATGTAGGTGGCGTATTAATGCAAGAAGGCATAGTAGTAGGTTATGAATAAATGAAACTTAAGGAAAAAAAAAGCAAAATTATTCTTCTTATGAATTACAACTGAGATCAATGATTCATGCCTCAAAAATGTGGCATCGCTACTTAATGGGTAAGAAAATTATGTTATTAACTGATCATCATAGTCTAACTAGCCATTTTAAGCAGTCCACCTTAAATGCTAGACAAGCTCGATGGGTAGATTTCCTAAGAGAATTCAATTTTGAAATCAAGCATTTAAAGGGGAAAGAAAACCGGGTTGCTAATGATCTAAGTTGAAAGGTAAGTTGTTTATATGAAATTTCTTTGAGTGAGTCACGAACAACCTTTTATGAGTTGATTCGTGAAACTGCCATGCAAGATTTGGTATATAAACATTTGTGGCACCAAGAAAATGTTCCAAACAGCCATGAACAACAATTAGGATATGAGGTAAATTCCGAAGAATTACTGCCTTATAGGAAGAGGTTGTATGTGCCTAACAAAAAAAAAAATCTTAAAAAAATAATTTTAGATGAATTTCATAAGATTCCTTGTGCAGGCCATCCAGGACACCAAAAAATTATTTATAAGGAATTATTCTATCCTAGAAAGAAAAAGGAAGTAGTAGAATATCTAGCCAGATGCCTGGAATGCCAACAAATAAAAGCTAAGCACCAACAACCAGCCAATTTACTACACCCCTTACCTATTCCTAAATGGAAATGGGAAACCATATCCATCGATTCATCACCAGACTACCTAAGTCAAAAGAGAAAAATGACATTATCATGGTAGTGGTAGACAAACTAAGAAAATCTTCTCATTTTATACCAGTCTAGTCAACTTTCAAAGCGGTACAAGTTGCTAACATTTTCATGCAACATATATTCAAGCTACATGGAATACCCAAAATGATCATCTCAGACCTCAATGTGAAGTTCACATCAGCCTTCTGGAAGGCCCTTTTTGAAGGATAGGATAGAGAACTACACTTCATCACCACCTATCATCCTCAAACGATGGACAGACAGAGAGAGTAAACCAAGTGGTTGAGGACATGTTGCAAACTTATGTCATGCAATAGCCGTCGAGATGGGAAGACTACCTACACTTGGTAGAATTTTCTTATAACAATGGATACCACACATCTCTACAGATGAGTCCTTTTGAAGTATTTTATGCACGCAAGTGTAGAACACCCTTGAGCAAGAGTGGATGAGAGGATAAGTTGATGTTAGGACTCTATATGCTAGAGGAAATGGAGGAACTGATAAAAAGAGTACGAAACAACTTGAAGGCTGCTCAAGACTGGTAAAAGAATTTTGCTGACCAAAAAAGGAGCTTCCAGGCATTTCAAGTAGGGGACCATGTTTACATTATAGTCTGAGCCAAGAAAAGCACATTACAATGGACCGGTTGTGCTGAGATAACACCCCAATTTTGTGAGCCATTTCAAATATTGGCTCGAATCAGGAAAGTGCCTTACCATCTTTCCTTACCCACCCACATCCGTGTGCATAGTGTCTTCCATGTTTATTTACTTAAGAAATATATTTATGATCCTAAGCACATAATCAATTCACAAAACATTCAGGTAAAATATTGAAGGAGATCTATTTTTTTATATAGATTTATTAAAGGAGTTGACTGATGACTTAAGTCATTTTGTTGCAATGTAGGTCAAACTGGAAGGCGAGTTATTGGTCGAACCTCTGGGTATACTAGCTCGGAGAGAACTAACGCTGTGGAAACAAGCTATCACCCAGGTTAAAGTGCAATGGCAGCACTATGAGCCTAAAGAGGCCACCTCGGAAGATGAGTAGATTATGAAGGAGACCTTTCTGAATTTTTTTTTAGAAGGAAAACATCAGGATGGTGTTACATCTTAGGGGGAGGAGCTGTGATATCCCCATACATTGTAAATATTTTAATTACGTTAGTTTGCACAACTATTTATTTTTCTTAATTTTAAAAATACTATTTGGAAGTTAATATTTTTTAGTAAAGATAACCCGTATCAGTAAATAATATTTTACTAAATAATCAATTAGGAAGATAGTTAAATATTCCTAACTAAGTTATTGAAAATAATTTCTTGAGGATTTAATGAAGAGATCAAGAGGATAGAGGTATATGAGATCCAAACCAAAAAAAAGAAAAGAAGAAAAGACAAAAATAAAAGATTGTGCTGAAAGGTCATGCAGTCATGTATGACCATGTCTGGTTTGGACCAGAGGGCATGGAGACTGTGAGTCTCTTGAAATAAAGAGCTCCTGTGAACAAGAACAGCTCGGGGAGAGTCTACTAATGTAGTCTCATGGATGGGAGGCAAATATATAAAGAATTTCAGGTCTGAATGCAAGATTGAATTTAGGAGTCTTTCAAGCTAGACAACTGACCAGATAAGTTATAATATATGTTACTTGTAAAGATAGATTTTAATTTGTTTATGGATAGAATGCTTTAATCATTGTTAGTATTTTAGAAGATAGAATTATTAAATATGTTAACTGTAGTGTCGATTTACTACAGTAGTATGTGCATGGAAGGAACTCATCCAAACGTCAGAAATTCATTTAATATATTACATGATTTATAACATTGTGAGTTGAACTGTAAGCTAAACCCAGATAAGGGAACAATCTTAATTAAGCAGAAGAGAAAAAAAAACATCTTTTCATTATTTGTACTGAGCAACATAATTTACAAGAATGATGAGAGCATATTACTACTCTTTCTCTAGGAAAAAAATAAAAAGATTTTTCTTTCTCTGTCTTATAAAGAAAATATGTTTGGACAAATTCTATTCAATACACAGCTAAACAAATCCTTCCTAAAAAATAAGAAGAGAGAAGGTTCTCTAACCACGGAATTACCCTGAAATTGTAACATATGTTAAGAACAAGAGAGATAGATTTGCAATTACTTTCTGAATAATTTTGGAAATGATTGAATAAGTAGAAAATGGTCTACAGTGACGATCCCATGAAGAAGTTCAGGGAGTTGGTATAGGCCACCCATTGGCAGAAAAATCATAAGTCTTGAGTAAAAATATTCTTAGTATCATATCAAACAAGGAACAAAGAGTCTTTCTTAGTATCCTGAAAGTAGAGGAACTCTTAAGAAAAGAAACAGTATAACCAAAGAAAATAGAAGTCGAGACTCCATACATTCAAAATGTTACAGTTCTTAGAAATAGAAGTGATAAACTATATTCAAAACCCTCTAATAAAATATACAGCAGGATACACATTATAAATGTAGGCGTAAGGTTAACAAAACATTCAATAAATTGAAGGAATAAAATACAACAAGGCGAATAAATTAGACTACGATGCTTTTCTACAAAAGGTATGGTATAAAGAAGTATACAAAACTTATATTTAAACTCATCCAAGAACATCATAGAACTCAGAAACAATAGTCTCTCCTGCCTGGGTTCGAATTCTCTTCACCCTCGGCCATTAAGAATATACCGATAACTTAAAGACTCAGTCAGTAAATCGAAATAACCAAAATAAATGTGCAGTGCCGAGAAGGCTTCAAAATAAATGTACAGCGCCGAGAAGGCTTCAACGAACTCTAATTAATACATACTATGATAAACATTTTTAATTGCTTCCACAACAAAATAGGGGTTAATCTCCTATTGGAGTCATGACCTCAACTAGAACCAAGTAGGAAAAGTCATAAATACTCGGATTAAATGAAATCAGGTCTTCAAGCCACCTAAGGAGCCGAACGACAGTAGTAGCCAAAACCTCGCCCATTACGCTGTTCCTGCAAGAAAACCATCACCTCAACGGGATGATATGACAAATATTAGTAAGCGACATCATCGAAAACCCTTACAATAGTAAACGATAGAAAAACAATAATTCCATAAAATACCTAGTAAAAGTGAGAGGGCATCTTATCAATGAAATCATATGCACCTTGAGTAACATAGAACCTTAACAACCGAGGAGGGAAGTCAGGACCCTATCAAACACACAGGAATCATGGGCTCTCAGAGGTTCTGAAGAACTCTCTCAGTAAGACCTCAAACTCAAACAAGTTTTCCAAAATACCACTCAACCAAACCGCATATAATGAATGGCAACCATACCGAAATAAGGGTTAGAAACCCCAGGTTTCATCTCCATCATCCATTCCAGTACCAAAGCCAACGTTTTTGATTTGGAGTGGATCCCAATGTTACAACGAGTGGATTTTGGTGGTATTAGCTCTAGCAAAGTACCACATAGGCCGAACAACAATCAGCCAAGTTAATGAAAATTGCAAAAGAATCTTAGGCAAGGAGTAGCATGAAACATAGCTAGCAAACCCACCCTGGTGACATTTACACTTGTACCAGAGTTCAATAAATGTAAAGTATAAAAGGACAAGTGGACTTGAATAGAGAGTGACCATGTGGAACATACAATTGTCCTCATGTCAACCTATATTATAATAAACCTTGAGACTATGATTCGAGTGGTAACTTGTTTGTAATCTGAGATTTCTATGATTATATTTGTAATAAGGGTCGTTAATACAATAGTTCATGATTAAATATTTCTATGAGTAATTATGTGCTCATATTAATATTTAATATAGTAATGTTTTAAGGTATTAGTAGAAAAAAAAAATTACTATCTGCAAGATGTGTGACAAGAATTGGGCTAAACTACAACAAACTATGACACTTGGATGGACAATTGTGCCAGCTAATACGTGGCTCGAATGAGATTCTCCAACATTATTCAAAAATGGGATTGTCCACAGATCAATATTTTTATTTTCTAGACTCTTTGAAACTATCAAAGGTCATGGTTGACTAGTATGTAGGAATCCTAGTAGAGCTATTTTTTAGCACTTATGAACACCATAAAGAATTACGCAATAACTATGTCAACAACCTTTAGTGGACTACTAATGACCTATGTCAAAACATATTATCTCAACCTATTCAAGAGTCCGATGGGGTTACGTGTTTCAGTTCATATAAATAATCATGAAATTACTTTTGTTGTCTACAATCCATTGGACACACCACTTGATCAAAAATATTCTTCATCAGCTCCTCCACTAGACTTATATTCATTCTCGAATAACAGTTTTAATTGAGCCTTAGAAACACATTTTTTATGTATATGTATGAGGAGTTCCGCATTGAATAATTTGAAATGAAGAGAGCAGAATATGAAGGGAATGTGTTAAAGAAGGAAATGGGTTGAGGAAATGATATCTTTTACAAAGAAGAGAACAATCTGAATTTGGAAGTACCTATTTCATTTGATAAGGGTTTGAACCTTTGAGGTGATGGTTTTGATTTTTGTTTTTTGTTTCTTGCATGTTGGAGTTGAACAAAAGATTCACTATAAATGAGAACACATCTTGTTCTTTAGGGTATGAAATTTTTTATTCTTTAATGGAGATAGACAAGTGCTTTTCACTTGAGAGGATGTTTATGAATTTTTAATTCTTTATGAATGTGAAAATTATATGATAAATGTACTAGCATTAGGTTTTGGGCTTCAAGGTATCTTTACCTGAAGCCGAATACAATACACACATTTTATATTATGATTTCATTCTTTGGAGAAGCTTGAGAACACTCCTACATGTTTTTTGGAAACTTCTTCCATGTAATTTGGAAATACTAGAGCCAGGGTGAATTCTAATCTCAATCTATGAGTCATGATCCTTGTTTTTCTAATTTCAAAAATAAATTATTATTGTTCTTGTTCTTTTTAATGTTTTGATTTTGTGAAGTGTTATTATATGTTATAGTAAATACAAGTTTAGATCCATTTAACATTGGATCTATCATGTTCCAAGAGGGATCAAATACCTCGAGGTTCAAATCTTCTTTTTGGTGTATAGAAATTGAGAAAAGGTTTGCACCTCGAGGGATTTGATCCCTCTCGACACATGATAGATCCGATGTTAGATTGATTTAAGATGGTTACATCTGAGGGAAATAATTTCGCATTTTTATATTATCATTATTATAAATATGTTTGAGATAAAATTTAAAATTCACATTATGTTTTCTTTGCTTGACATCATCATATTGTCTCATGATCCTTGTTTTTCTGATTTCAGAAATAAATTATTATTATTCTTGTTTTTCTTAATGTTTTGATTTTGTGAAGTGTTATTATATGTTATAGTAAATACAAGTTTAGATCCATTTAACATTGGATCTATCATGTTCCAAGAGGGATCAAATACCTCGAGGTTCAAATCTTCTTTTTGGTGTATAGAAATTGAGAAAAGGTTTGCACCTCGAGGGATTTGATCCCTCTCGGCACATGATAGATCCGATGTTAGATTGATCTAAGATGGTTCCATCTAAGGGAAATAATGTCACATTTTTATATTATCATTATTATAAACATGTTTGAGATAAAATTTAAAATTCACATTATGTTTTCTTTTCTTGACATCATCATATCGTTCTCTTCTTTCTTTTGGTCTGTGTTTCTTTCCTTGAATGTTTTGTATGTCTGTCTTTGGATACTTTGAGTGGTTTGTTTATTTGTATGTTTGTATTTGGATGGTAATGTTTGTGAATGTTACAATTGTTGTGTTATATTTTTATGTGTATGTAATTGTTTGCTAGTAGTTAGTTGGCGATGAAGAACAGAGACAATCTTGTCAATAGTTTTAAGAAGGATTGACATTACACATATATTTCATTTAATTTTAGGTATCATAACTTTTGACCACTAAACAATTGTAAATATTGTTCCTCCAAATATTACAAAACATATCTTGAAGAGTAGTTTTAATAATTTACTATGTCAAGGTTTTTCTAGAAATAATTTGCTTCTTTGTTTATGGTTGAAATAATTTATTTCCTTCAAGAATATTTTGATTTGTTTTGATGTTTATAAATATACATTTTCCTCTTATAAATATTTTTAATACATTGTTGTATGCCATTACTCTCTTAGTAATTTTGAATATATGTAATTTTCTATTAGTAATTAGTTGATGATGAAGAAGGGAGATGATCTTGTCAAGGATTAATTTTCACTTTGCAGGAGGATTGATTCTCCACATATTTTTCATTTTAATTCCAGGTATCACAACTTTTTACAGCTAATTATTTCTTAATAGTGTCCCTCTACGTATTACTAAATATATCCTGAAAAAATATTTTATTTAATAATCTACATCATTGAGATTAATAACATCTAATCCATGTAATGCAAATAATCAAATAGGATTAGAAAAAAAAATCCACACTCAAATCAATAAATCTAATGCAAGCAATCAAATGAGTTTAGAAATCAACATCTGCACTAAAATAAATGCATCTCATGCAAGCAATAAAATAGGATTAGAAGTCCACATCTACATTGAAATCTGTGGATCTAGTGCAAGCAATTAAATAGGATTAGAAATTTGTATCTACACTGAAGTGCAAACATCTAGTGCAAGCAATGAAATAGGATTATAAATCCACATCTACACTAAAATCAATACATCTAGTGCAAGCAATCAAATATAATTAGAAACCAACATATACACTAAAATCAATGATCTAGTGCAAGAAATCAGATAGAATTAGAAAGCATTATCTACACTGAAATCAATGCATTTATTGCAAAAAATCTTCTTCCCTCTCTCCCCCATCCATATAATCTTGAAAAATATTTTTATAATTTATAGTCTCAAGATTAACAACATCTAATCTATCTAATGCAAGAAATCAAATAGTATTAGGAAAAAAACATCTACATTGAAATCAGTGCATTTAATGAAATAAATCAAATAAGATTAGAAACCAACATCTACACTGAAATCAATACATCTAGTGCAAGAAATAAAATATAATTAGAAATCAACATCTACGCTGAAATCAATGCATCTAGAGAAAGCAATCAAATAGGATTAGAAATCAACATCTAAACTGAAACCAATGCATCTAATTCAAGCAATCAAGTATAATTAGAAATCAACATCTACACTAAAATCAATGCATCTAGTGCAAGCAATCAAATAGGATTAGAAATCATCATATAGACTGAAATCAATGCATATAATACAAAAAAATATTCTTCCCTCCCCCCAAATATATATATCTATATATCCCTTCATATCTCCTTCTGTTCCTCTCTATCTCACCCCCCAAACACACACACACACACTCTCTCTCCATATCTACCTATCTCTCCATCCTTCTCCCTATCTCCCTCTTCTTCCCTCTCTTCACCTCCCATATATATCTATATCTCCCTTTTCCTCTCCTTTGCCTCTCTTTATCACCCCAAAAACATACACACTCTTTCTCCATATCTATATATCTCTCCCTCCCTCTTCCTCTCCCTCTCTCTTCCCCGTTACTCTCTCTCTCCCATTGGAATTTCAATGTGTAAAAACGTATTGTTAACTATAAATTTATGATTCATCCAAATTTATGTGTATGATAAAGAAACTATTAAATGCATGAGATAATTTATTATCCATTCAAATCATATATAATAAGACATAGTTATATTTTAATAATTAATATTAGTACATTAATAAGATTATAAAGTTATACCCGTATGCGGGTGAATTCCAAGACCATTAATGGCCACCCAATGGACCACCTGTGATCGAACATGGCAGATGGTGGGCAACGCTCGGTTCAACGCTCACCTAAGGTGAACGCAGGTAAGCCTATGAGCAACATTAAATGGCCCTTCTGGCCGAGACCTGGAAGTTGTTGGAAACAGTATGGAGCCTCTCGAACCCTCTGTTTATCCCCCCTCCCTTCGCATATGTCGGCCTCAGGCTGGGAATTCTTGTGGCAGAACTGTCACTGGAAGTCGATGTTGGCTTCTCTGTTGCATAGACCTCAGAAATGGGCACCATTATTCTCACTCCAGACAGTGCCCTATAAATCCGACATAGGAGCCCTTTATCAACAACATGTTCTCCTCCCCAACCTCTTGCCCTGCTGCTTTGGATGACAACCTCGCTGATATGGTTCATCACTGCATGAGGAGTCACAGAGGAGGCACCTGCAGTGGTAGCGCTCACCCTCAAGCAGCGTAGAGCTCTGTTCCCCCTCATTCTCATGACAATTCGCCTCCTCCCAGGTCTCCGCCCAGAAACGATCCTCTTACGTGCAGCAGACGGGGTCAAGGGCAGGCCTCCATGGCTGCGCACAGTGATATCAAGCTCCACACTGCAATTTCTCCTCTTCTTCCCAGCTCTGTCCCTAACTCGACCCAGTTCAGGTTCCAGAGTAGCCTGAATAGGCCCATCATTACAGTGAATGTGACCATAGTATTCTCTGAAGAAAATGAGCAGAATAGTGCTCAGGCTAGAAATTTTGAAGCGCCTTCTCAGGAGGAGAGGAATCAGGGAGCGGGTCGTGGTTGTAGGGGCATTAGTCATGGCCATTTGCATGGTGAAGATGTTCAAGATGGTGACATTCAGCATGATGGTGGCAGATCAATAGGAGCTTCAATCAAGATGGATTTTGCTAGCAGTTCCAGCGGCAGCCAGCATGCAAGGGAGCCTCCAGGTGGCGTAGCGAAGGGCAACATGGAGGAGAATGCTGAAGACTAGTACAAGTATGCCTGCCCCATCATTGAGGAGCCACCATACTAGGATGAAAACAATTGACACGCGTGGCTTCTGTGGCCACCTAAACACCATCTCAGATGTCTGCTGCTGACGGGTTTAGTCTACTCACGTGTTGTTTTTGCTATTTATATGAACGATAAGCGGTTTTGTCATTTTGCTATAGCATCAAGTGATGCTGTGCTGAATCCTCCTCTGGTTTTTGCCTTAAACATGGGTACTGGTCTTATGTATTGTCTTTCCTTTGGTTATGATCTCGGGTTATATGTTTGGTCTTCTTCCATATCAAACTGGTATCCCCAAATCTGGGGCATTTTAGGCTTTTATGATGAACTTCAGTGACAACAGTTGAGGCAGGGCCTTGTTGTAAATATTTTTTTTGGTTTTCTTATAGAATTAGCCTTACGGAGAAAAAAAAAAGATTATAAAGTTATATATAATTTAAGATTCAAGCTAATGTTTTGGCCAACATAAAAAAAATGTTTTTATTATTTTTTGAGGACATGACATGTTTACACATCAGGATCATATTGGATCATAGAATACGCCTCTCGACACAGTAAAATTTGTTAATATTATGTAACCTATCCATTCCGTTACCTAATATTTATAATGAAAATTTGATTTTAATGATAACTTTGTAAACCTAAATAAATGGTAACTTCTCTGTCACATAAAAGAATTTTTATATTAAAGTCGAAGAAGACATTTGGTCCTTCTACTTGGTAAATATTTGATAATATGTTTTTTTGGGTAAATATTTGATAATATGCATTCTTTATAAATTACTATTTGTTTAAAGTCATTTTAAACATCCTTTAGTAAATTTTCTTTCTTAATTTTTTAATTTAAAAACAAAATACCTCAACAAATTTAAGATCGATTATGATATTTTTATACGTAAGATATTGATGTAATATACATACGTGTTATATGTT